>CM053581.1:511362849-511398619 GCA_028627135.1 Pseudochirops cupreus | reverse complement strand
TTGTGGGAACCAAGGACAAACATCTTCTAAAAACTTAAAAAATTTTACAAGTTCCTTTTTCTTAACCTTTACTCTTCGTGTTTTTAATGAATCTTTAAGTCCTTCTACAAACCTATCATGTACACTAATGTCTTGTCCCATTGCACCAGCGGCTCACTTACCTCAGGTCTCTTTTCCTCAGGACAGGTGGGCCCGCGGCGACCTATTCTCACTCTTTTTCGGGGAGCTGCAGCTTTTCTGTTCCGTGAGTCGGTGGGATCCGTTGCCTACTTTCAAATTTCTCGAGCCCGATGTTGGGCGCCAAATGCCCCAGCCTGTGGGGCACAACGTGGACCCTAGAAGAGAAAGAGGGACGGGGGACAAGAAACACTAAGAATGGAGACAAGACAGGCTTTCTGATCAAGTCTCATTTATTGTATGCAAGGGCATGAGTATATAAGGAAGTAGAGGATTTCCACAGGCAGATAAGCCTTTCCAGTGAGATAAAACATTCCAGGAAACGGTATGCAAGGAAGTTGGCCAGCCACGATATATTCCGATAAGATATTGTAAGACATGATCAGGTGTTATTACAAAATACTAGAATTTTCCACTGGCCCCCAACAATTCCCCAATTGATGGGCATCCTCTTGATTTACAATTCTTTGCCACTACAAAAATTTTTGTACATACAGATCCTTTTCCCACTTCTGTGATCTCTTTGGGACATAACCCTAGAAGTAGCATTGCTGGGTCAAAGGGTATGCAATTATTTATAGCCATTTGGACATAGTTTCAGATTGCTCTCCAAAATGGTTGAATCAGTACACAACTCCACCAACAATGCATTAGTGTTCCAATTTTTCCACATCCACTCCAGCTTTTATCATTTTCCTATTTTGTCATTTTAGCCAATCTGACTGGTGAGATGTGGTACCTCAGAGTTGTTTTGATTTGCATTTCTCTAATCAATAGTGATTTAGGGCATTTTTTCACGTGCTTGTATATATATCTTTAATTTCTTCCTCTGAAGAAATTCATATCCTTTGACCATTGGAAAATGATTTGTATTCTTGTAGATTTGACTCAATTCTCTGTATATTTTAGAAACGAGGCCTTTATCAGAGATACTGGTTGTAAAAATTCTTTTCCAGTTTTCTACTTTCCTCTTAATCTTGGTTACATTGCCTTTATTTGTACAGAAACTTTTCAATTTAATGTAATAAAAATGGTCCAGGGTCCATTTGTATTTTATAATGCTCTCTAATTCTTGTTTGGTCATAAAGTCTTCCCCTCTCCATAAATCTGACAGGTAGACTATTCCTTGCTTTCCAAGATTGCTTACAGTTACCAGCCTTTGAATCCTGTAAATTTTAATTAATTGTATATGCTGTATGCAGCAAATTATTAGGTTTTTACTTTGTAATGTAATCTTCTATCCATCTTTCACTTTGAGAGAGTTCATCCTATTCACATTTATGGTTATAATGAAGTCTCTTTTTCCTTCCATCAAATCACATTATTTTATTTCCTTTTGAAAATCAACACTAGATATCTGTAGTTTCTATTGTTTGGAACAATCAGATCCCATATTTCTCCACCTACCCTACACTTCCCTTTTCTCCCCTGACTTGACCTCCCAAACCCAAATCTCTGTACACAAACACAGACACAGACACACAGACACACACATACACACACACACACACACACACACACACACACACACACACACACACACACACACATTGTAACCAGTCCTTCACAGATGATTTTGTTTGAAAAAATTGATTGCTTTCCCAAGTCCACTTCCCCATTTCAGACATCCCTTCCTTTTTCCTATGGTAACTCATTACCCTAATTAAGGGTGTGGGTCATGAGAATCCCTTTCCCTCACACCCCCACTTCCATGTTTAAATTATCTTCCCTGGTAGGACTCCAGTTTACAGAAATATATCTTATCTCTCTTTTACCATGAAACACTAGATCTTCAAGCTGAGACTAAGAGTCTGAAAACCCTCCACACCTATTATCAAGAAATGACCACAGCCAGAAGGTTTTTTTTTTTTAGAAAGGGGCTAGAACAGGGGCAGGAAGCCTATAACCTTGAGGCCACATGTGGCCCTCTAAGTCCTTAAGCTCAGCCCTTTGACTGAATCCAAACTTTACAGAACAAATCCACTTAATAAAATAATTTGTTCTGTAAAACTTGGACTCAGTCAAAGGGCTATACCTGAGTACCTAGAGGGCCACATGTGGTCTCAAGGTCACAGATTTCCCCATCCCTAGGCTAAAAGCATCAGAGTTATTCTGTGAATGTTAGAATGAGTTGTTAGGGATACAAAACACTGGTCAGAGGGGCCAGTGAGAAGACAAAGTCCAGATCAGAAGCAGAGAGGGTACCAAAATCAAAACAAAGTTCAAATCTTAGACTGAAGGTTTTAATAATGAATGGAACCCCACCAAAAAGTTTACACAATTTGCCATACTCAGTTTCCAGTAGTGTATGCATATTTTTTATGCCTGGCCAACTAAGTTCAGCCTCAGACTTTCACTATTCCCTCAATTATTTGAGCTAGGCAGTTTCTCTTGCAGAGGGCAGCACTGCCTGCTAAGGAAATGGTTGTTCCCAAGTAGTGGCAAATAGTGACTTCCTTTTGGTTTTAATTTTCTATCACAGTGAGGGACCAAGAGTCCTGAGAAAAGGAACACCAATAAGATTTTTACCTCTCTTAAATACCAAAACCGCCATTCAGAATCAGGGATCAGTTTCTCCCTGAGTTGCTGTGGCATTTTGTCTATAATTGTCCTTGCTCTTTGACACTCTGCACCAGCGCTGTAGCTCTCTGAATGATCAGGATTGACAATTTGGAGAGTCTAAATTGAGATTAAAAACAAGAATAAAGATCTTAACGAGGTCGTACTTTAACTAAACAAGACATATTTTAAAACTCTTGATAAATAAAACCTGCAGGAAAGAGCCAGTTAAATGATGTCAAAACTGCAACAGCTGCCAGTATTCTCCCCCCCCCCCCCCCAAAAGAGAATATTAACCAAAAAGAACAGCCAGACAGAAGGGGCAAGAGGGGGCTCTTTATCCTCCCATAGGAATATTACTGGAGAGAAAAAAATTGGAAAGAAGTAGTTGAGAGTCTTCCCCCAACCAATTTTTATTGACTCCTAAGCGCATCACTGAAATGAGAGGCTAAATCCCGCTCTGTGATTCCCCTATGACCTCATTAAAGGGTCATCTCTAGGTCACTAGCACTTTGGCAGATGACATTTCTCCATTAGTATGTCTATTAAATAGACCAGCACTAGCTAATACATACATTCCCGGAAGATGACAATTATTTCTTATTCAAGTCACAGATGCTACCCAGAAGTCTCTGATATTCCTAAAATTTCTATTACAAATTCCATATATCCCATCAAGAAATTTCATACATCACTATTTCCCTAACTGGTATTGAGACAAAATATTCATACTAGGCTCTATTTTTTAATGACTCATATCTCAATTGTTGATTTTTCCTATTGATATCAGAACAGTTAAGTCTGCAAACTCAGTGCCTTTGAGGTATTTTTTTTCCAGCCCAAAGGCAAGACAAAACAGTTCAATAATCTGAATAAACAGATTTGTCACATCAAGTCAAGAAAAATTTATTAAGGTCATATGGTGTTCTGGGAATTGTGCTGAGCCCTGGGAATACAAAGAAAGTTTAAAACAGCAGTTCTCAACCTGTGGGTCACAACCCCTTTGGGGTCAAAAGACCCTTTCACAGGGATCACAGGGGTCGCCTAAGACCATCAGAAAACACATATTTCCTATGGTCTTAGGAACCGAGACACTGCTCTTCTGTCTGTCTCCAGGTGGGTCCGCCCACATGCAGATACGCCCACATACGAGTATTAAAGGGTCTCGGCATTAGGAAGGTTGAGAACCACTGGTTTAAAAAAAGCAACAACCACCAAAAACCAAAACCAGTCCCTGCCTTCAAGGAGTACACATTCTAATGGGGGAGACAATATGCAAACAACTATGTACATACAAGATATATTTACATGGTAAATTGGAGATGATCTCAGAGGAAAAGTGATAGAGTTGTGGGATTCAAGCTGGGTCCCAAAAGGAAAAGACCATATCTCTGAAGACAATCCAGCCCCTGAATTTTCCCATAGGTCTCAGCAACCCAGATCCCTGGAGCGGGCCTGAGGCATCTGGTCCATCTCAGTCTAACCCAGATACTCAATAATCCTTTTAACTGCCCTTTCACTATGGCTGTCAGACCACTTAACTCCTTCCATTGTTTGCCCCTGGCCCACACCAGGCTACTTACATTCCTTATTTCCATCAATATCTTTTCACTGACCCTTTCCCCCTTTTTCTTTATAAAAGTATCATTCTTACCCCCATTAAATGGCACAGATCCTTAGGATATAGCCCACTTCTACTGCTGTCACAATAAACTCCCTATTTTCCAAACCACAGATTTACTAGGAATCTTGCCCGCCTAGCTGATGTTATAATAAAATCTCATCCACTCTGACTGAAATAAGGCTTGAGTGGTTGAATTCTTTTGAGGCACACCCCTTGAACCCATACATTTTAGGGTTCCCAACACCTGAAACCACAAGAGATATATGTGGCAGGAGCAAAGTAGGCTCCATGACATGGACACCACCAACACTCTTCTCCCCCATGCTTCCTCCAGGTTCCAGTAATCCTCAGATTTATGTCCTGAATGTGACTCAGTTTTGCCTGTCTCTGGAATTTTCTTTGTGGTTATCTGTCACAGAGATGGTGTCTTCATAGGTGGTGGAAATCTCAATCATGTTCCACAAGTTGGGAACAGCAGCTTCATTGGAGTCAGAGAAAGAAGTACTTGAATTCCAGGAACCAATGATTGACAGGTGCTGTTTCACTAGTGACTATGAAGGGATGCATACTACACCTCAAATATATGCTCAGCTGATGAGGGGCAGGCTCTCTTCTATGCCTATTCTAACTGCTGGTTCTAGGAAAAAAGACTCTTCATCTCTATCCTTCTGACCCAAGGCCATTCTTCTAGTTGAAAGTCTGTTTGCATGAACCATCCAAACTCTTTGGACAATCCTCAAGACTTCAGAGACCCACAGTCATAAAACATCACTGAAGACTATTAGAATTTATAAGATGGACCTGAAGGGGTGATGGGTCTTAGACCATTAATTTTCCCATACATTTCAGCAGCCTAGTCCCTGAATTTTCCCATACAACCCAGTCCTGGTGGCTCACCAAGGCATTTGGCCTATCCCAGTCCACAACTCAGTAGTCCTTTTTTTTAAAAAAAAAATTCATCTTTTATTTATTTATTTTTAGTTTTGAACATTCATTTCCACAAGATTTTGAGTTACGAAATTTTCTCCCTGTCTTTCCCCTACCCCCCCACCCCAAGATAGTTAGCCTACTGAATACCCCTTCCTCCAGTCTGCTCTCTCTTATCCTCCCCCAACTTTCTAGTAGGGCAAGATGGATTTCTATACCCTAGTGTCTATATATCTTTTTTCCCAGTTGCAAGTAAAAAAACAATTTTTTTAACATTTGTTTTTAAAACTTTGATTTCCAGATTCTTTCCCTTCTTCCCTCCTTACCCACCCCTACTGGGAAGACAAGCAATTCAAAATAGGTTGTACATGTGTAGTCATGCAAAATGTTTACATAGTTGTTATATTGTGAAAGACTAACTACATTTCCCTCCATCCTATCTTGTCCCCCACTTATTCTGTTTTCTATTTTGACCCTGTCCCTTTTCAAAAGTGTGTGCTTCTAACTACCCTCCCCCCTAATCTGCCCTCCCTTCTATCATCCCCCCTCTTGTCCCCTTCCTCTCTACTTTCCTGTAGGGTAAGATATCCAATTGAGTATGTATGTTATTCCCTCCTTAAGCCAAATTCAATGAAAGTAAGGTTGACCCATTCCCTTTCACCTTCCTGGCCTCTTTTGCCATTTGAGTTAGTCTATTTTTTAAGGTGTTATTTTCTTCAGTATTTTTTTGGGTCTCCTTTAGCAGTCTGTTGACTGCTTTTCATGATTTTCTTCCATCATTCTCATTTCTCTTCCCAATTTTTCCTCCATTTCTCTTACTTGATTTTCAAAATCCTTCTTGAGCTCCTTCATGACCTGTAACTAATTCATATTTTTCTTGGAAGCTTTTGATGCAGGAGTTTTGACTTTGTTGTCTTCTTCTGGTTCCATGTTTTGATCCTTTTTGTCCCCAAAAAAGGATTCTATGGTCTGATTGTGCTTACTCTGCTTGCTCATCTTGCCAGCCAATTCTTGACTTTTGAGCTCTTTGCCATGGTAGAACTCTGCTTCCAGAGTGGAGAGAGCTGTGTTCCAAATTGCTGGGGTTTTTGCAAATGTTGTCAGAGCTGTGAGGAGGGCTCCCTCCCTATAGCCACCACAAGTTCTGGCATACTGGCC
The DNA here is from genome assembly GCA_028627135.1 of Pseudochirops cupreus. Classification (NCBI taxonomy): domain Eukaryota; kingdom Metazoa; phylum Chordata; class Mammalia; order Diprotodontia; family Pseudocheiridae; genus Pseudochirops; species Pseudochirops cupreus. The sequence goes on along the minus strand of CM053581.1, from coordinate 511,392,174 downwards.
ACACACCCCAGAACCATGACCCAAGACCATGACCCAGATCCAAGCAGGTCAAAGCAAGAGTAATTACCCTCTGAATGGTAGCTTGGTCCCCCTGTGATCTGCAGACCAGGAGCTCTGGAGGCAGCCATGAGACAGCAGCTGCAGCTGCAGCCACCACCTCTCACCCCAGGGGCAGGGGCCAGAACATGCTCTTCTCTCACCCAGTTCTAACAGAGCTCCCTACTGACCTTTTACTTTCTCTTTGGTGTTTATGGGTTGAGAAGTCTGGAAACCACCACAGCTGCCAGTGATTCATTCTCCTCAAGTCTGCTCTGGTCTGTGCTTCTGGTTGAGGCTGCCCCAGGTCTGGACCCATGTGGCTCACGTGGGCCTGTGCTCAACTCCCAGCCCAATAGACCCTTCCTGTTGGCCAGCCAGGCTGCCTTCAGTGGGAGATTTCTTTCTCTCTGTCACTTTGTGGGTTCTGTAACTCTAAAATTTGTTTAGAGTCATATTTTACAGTATTGGAAGTGGTTGGTGAGGGAGCTTAAGCAAGATCCTGCTTTTACTCTGCCATCTTGGCTCTACCCCCTCAATAGTCCTTTTAATAGTCTTTTCACTGTGGCTCTCTGACCCAGCCCAGACCACCTGACTCCTTTCACTGTCTGTACTTGGATCACCCCAGTCTATTTACCACTCCTTAATCCCATCCAGATCTTTTCACTGTTCCTTTTTTGTATATAAGTATCAATTTCACCCCCATCAAGCCAGAGATTCACTAGGAATCTCATCTACTCCTATTGGCCTTACAGTAAACCCTGCTATTTTGACTGAAAGAAGGTTTGAGTACTTGAATTCTTTCCAGGCAGACTCACCCTGTACTCTTACATTTTGGGGTTCCCAGCAACCCCAAACCACATCAGATCTTCGTTTCTGGAGAGGCTTGAGGTCATTAAAAGAACTATGTAATGACACCAAAGAAGAGATATTGGAAGATACCTCTCTTCCTGTGGGGGGAATCCCCCCACAGGAGTAGAATGCTCTGTATAGTCAGAATTTTCAATGTGTTGATAGGTTTTGTTGATTTTTTTTCTTCATCTTTTTTTTTCCTTAAAAAAAATCTTTACTATAAAAATGGCTTTCTGGGAAAGGGAAGAAGAAATACAAGAGGAAATTTAAGTAATATAAAAAGACATTAATAAAGATTATTTTATAAGAAGATCTATGAAGTTTCCCAAAGGCAACCTAGTCTCCTTTCTTCCTCTTATTCAATTATGTATTCAACTCATTACACATTTTTTTTTATCTCTGAGTTGAAATCTCTATTCTGATACTTACTAACTATATATATGACCATGGCTCAAATTGGTTGGGGAACCATAGCTACTGAAGACCCGGGGGGAAAAATGTTCTTACCATCAGTGTCCTTGGCACTGTCAGATGGTTCAACATCAAAAATAGATGTGGTTTGTTCGATGGAAATGACATTTAAAAAGATATATTACCATCTGTTTTGCTGTGGCACTCTAAGAAACTCATGCCTTTCCATCTGACTTGTAGCTGAAATCTCCCATGTGTTGTCTTTCCTGTAAGAGTATAAGCTCCTGGGGAGCAGGGACTGTCTTATATTTCTATTTGTATCCCAAACGCTTTGCACACAGAAAGCACTTAATAATGCTTTTTCAGGTCATTTATTCACTCCCCACTACCTATAAAAAGGCCTAAATTTATAGCAATTTTTTTTTGCTTTTTGAAGGGGGAAGGCAGGGCAATTGGGGTTAAGTGACTTGCCCAAGGTCACATAGCTAGTAAATGTTAAGTGTCTGAGGCCAGATTTGAACTCAGGTCCTCCTGACACCAGGGCCAGTGCCCTATTCACTGTGACACCTAGTTACCCCTCTTTTTATGATTCATAAACTTCTAGAAATAGCTGTCTACATTTACTGCTTCTATTCTCCTTTCACTCACTAGTCAACCCTTTGCAATTTGACTTCCATTTTCATCAATTCAATTGAAATTGCTTTCTCCCAAAGTTATCAAAGAACTCTTAATAGCCAAATCTAATGACCTTATCCTTTTTAATCTTTCTTCATCATTAATACAGTTGACCACTACCTCCTCCTAGATACTCTCTTCCCCCTATGTTTTCATGATACTGCTCTCTTCTGGTTCTTCTGCTTGCCTGACAAGTTCTCCATTACCTTTACTGATTCATCACCTATGTCACACCCACTAATTGTGGGTATATCCCAAAGCTCTCTCCTGAATCTTCTTTTTCTCTTTTTTCTCTAAATTCTTTCTCTTGGTGAACTCATAAAGAACCATGGATTCATTAACTATGCAGATGGCTCCCAGATCTATATACCCAGACCTAATCTCTAGACCAGTATCTCTAATCTCATATCAGCAACTACCTATTAGATATTTCAAAACTGATACCATTTAGGCATCTCAAACTCAAACTGTCCAAAATAGAACTTATTATCTGCAAAACTATTCTTCTTCTGAACTTCCTTATTACTTATTGTTAAAGTTCCCAACATCTTTTCACAGTCTCACAGATTCACAATCCCAGTGGCAACCCTGACTTCTCACTCTGAACTCCTCAAATGAGGCATCATGGAGTTATGGAGTCATGAAGACCTGACCTTTAAATTCTGCCTTAGGTATTTACTAACTGTTTGACCCTGGGAAAAGTCACAGCCTCTTTGTGTTTCAGTTTCTTCCTCTATAAAATGAAGACTTTGGGATAGATGGCCTCTATGATCTCTGCTAGCTCTAAACCTATGCTTATGATCCTATGATCTATTCAGATGCCAAATCTTATCATTTCTATCTTGACAACATTTTGTTCATCTGTCCTTTCCTCTCTACTCACACAGCAACGAATATAATGCAGGCCCTTGCCATCTCTTGCTTGCCTTGTCTCTTCTGTCGCCTCTCTATTTCAAATCTTTCCCCACTCCAGTCTATCCTCCACGTAGCAACCAAAGTGATTTTCCCAAGGCACAAGTTTGGTTATATTACCATCTATCTCCACCCTTTCTCTACCCACTCCTCACTCAACAGATTCTAGTGGCTACCTATTAACTCCAAGATCAAATATGGAGTCCTCTATTTGGCAGTTAAATCTTTTTTTACAACCTAGCACCTTCCTACCTTTCCAATCATTATACATTACTCTCTTCCATGATTTCAGAAAAACCTGGGAAGACTTGTATATACTGATGTAAAGTGAAGTGAGCCAAACCAAGAGAACAATTTGTAAAATAACAACATTGTAAAGATAATAAACTTTGAAAGGCTTAGGAACACTGATTAACAGAATGACCAACCACAGTCCTAACAGATTCATAATAAAACATGCTATCTATATATGGATGGAAAGCTAATGTATAGATTGAAGAGTGTAGATTGGAGCATATTTTCATTTCTTTCTTTTTCATTTTTTGGATGTGGCTAGTATGGGAATTTGTTTTGAACAATGATATGTATTTGTAATGGGTTTTATTTCTCTTGCCTTCTCAGTGGGTGGAGGAGGGGGAGAAGAGAAAATTCAGAACTGAAAATTAAATTAAAATTTTATAACAAGCAAAACAACCCACATTATTCCCTTCCACACAGTGCTACACAGACCTCTTTGATATTCTCCACTCAGTTACTCCATCTCTTTTCTCCATGCTTTGCACTAGCTGTCCACTAAGCATGTAATATCCTCACCTCTGCCTTGTGAAGTACCTTGTTTCTTTCAAGACTCAAGTACTCTGATCAAGACAGCGATCCAAGACAATTCTGAGGGACCCATGATGAAAAATGCTATCCACCTCCAGAGAGAGAACTAATGAACTCTGAGTGCAGATTGAAATATACTTTTTACAGTTTATTTTTCTTGGGGTGTGTGTGTATGTGTGTGTGTGTGTGTGTGTGTGTGCGCGCGCGCGTGTTTTTCTTTTGCAACATGGCTAACATGGAAATATGTTTCATATGACTTCTTGTATAATTGATATCATATTGCTTGCCTTCTCAAAGGTTGGCAGAGGGGCTGGTGAGAAGCAGAGAATTTGGAACTCAATATTTTTAAAAGTATGTTAAAAAAATTTTTAATGTTATTGGGAAATATTTAATGAAATAAAAAAATAAATAAAATAGCTCTTTAAAAAACTCAACTCAAGTGCCATCTTCTACATTAAACCTTTCCTGATCTTCCCACCTACTTGTACAAGGGCTAAAAATTTGCCTTGTATTCATTGTCTATTTGTGTATATATATATATATACACATATGTGTGCTGTTTTCACCTACCTTAGAATATAAGTTCTTTTGACGTCCTGGACTATTTCCTTTTTTTCTTTGTATCCCAATGCTAAGCATAATACTTGACCTATATTAAACTCTTTTTGATTAATTTATTAAACCAGTTCACAACTTCTCTTTGACTTGGTAGATAAGTACTAGGAAATTGCCAGAGTGACTTGGATTTCAGTGACTTGCCCAAGGTCATATACCTAGGAAATGTCAGAGGCAGGATTTGAACCCAAGCTTTCCTGGCTCCGAGTCCAGTATCTATCTTATCTACTATATCCTGCTGCTTGTGATAAACACTTTTTAAATAAAATTTTAGCAGGCAGGAGTAACATCATTACTAGCTATGGGTAAGAGTCATTTAAGGACTATTAGTCATTGATAATACTGCCATGGCTCAAAATATATTTATCAGATTAGCTAATACGTCACCTGCGAAGTTAAGTTTTGATGGAATGGAAAGGGGCTAGAGGTAATGAGTAGTGATAACATTCCATTCTGTAGAGTAGACCAAGGGGATTCATCACTTAATGGGGATCTAGCAAAGTATAAGGAAGCTAAGTCTATGTAAAGTAGAGGAGGAAAAGGAAGCTTCAACAAGAAGATGGGGAGATATTAAAGAAAAAATTCCTCCACTTGATATTTTGCTCAGGCCTGACCACACAGCTCTCTATTATAACGGGACATTATAAAGACATCCAGGGAATCACACATCGAAAACTGGGACTTTGGATGGATGCCTCAGTATGTTCCCTGCATGCGGGTGCATGGGAAACTCCAGCCTTGCCAGTACAAATTTGGCATCTCACCAAGTGAAAGCCATGCAGGCAGGCAGCCCAATATTACTCATTCATTTTCAGCAAAAATTTGCACAGGTTTCCAGATGCATACAGAAGACAGAAAGACAAATAACTTGCTGAAGCATTGCAAATGATGGATGGAAATATGCAAAGTGGATGGTCTCTGACCTAGCCCCTGGCCTCAAGAAAGCCTACAAGTATTATAAAGCATTGACATTGACCTTCACTACAATTCCCAGGATTTCATGTTTGTATTGGAAGCTTCATCTTCCCTAAATCCTCAACCAAGAGAGATGTAAACAAAAAGGAATGACCTCACTTAAGCTTGGAAAAAGAAATTGATCCAAAGTATAGCACAGCAGCCCCTCCACAGAGCCAGGATCTAATGGCACCATTTAGACCTGAAGTAAAGAATGTCACCCCACCTCCCCAACTGAAAACCAAGAGGGAATTGAACAAGTGAAAAGAATAACCCAAGTTGGACTTTGGCCAAGAAAAGAGTCACCAGGAGCAGCTAGGTGGTGTGGTAAATAGAGCACCCATCCTGGAGTCAGGAGGACTTGAGCTCAAATCCGACCTCACTTAACACTTACTAGCTGTGTGACCTTGGGCAAGTCACTTAACCCCAATTGCCCTGTCTTCCCCCCTCCAAAAAGACAACAAAGAAAAGAGTCACCTGACTGACTTGCTTCTTAAGAAAACTTGTAGAAGACCTTTCATGCCCAGTTGCCTTTTTTATTTATTCTTTACCAGAAATATAGGGACAGACCTAGGCAAAATTGGAAAGTCAGCAGTTTGTCTTTTTCATCCCCAAACTCCTCACTGGTAAACTTCTTCAATCACCCCCTTTCTTTCCTGCCTGCCCACTCAAAACACAAATTGGTTGAAGTCAGTGGATGTATAGGGAGTAGTATGGGCTTGTTCAACACCTTCTACAAGTAAGAAGGTAGATGCAAAAGTTAAACTATTATTATGACTTGCCTCTGGGGAAATGGGTGAGTTTGTGGTAGAAATGAGAGAAGATTGGTCTTTTATCTACACCACAAGTGCCTCACTCAAGTTATTAAGCCTTCAGTTGAATAAGAATAGGCATCACAAAATGTCCACTGGTAGGCAGGGGGGAAGAAATGCTAGAGTGGTTCCTTCCTACTCCTACACTTCTACCTCCAGACAGTCAAATGTTGCCCTCCTAGGACGGGAGGGGAGAGAATGGGAACAGGCACGTTGAACCAGAGTAGTAAGTAGATGGCTTTGCATTCTTATGCATTTGAGGCAATTGTGGTGTAGTGAAAAGACTACACTTGTCCTATTTCTACTACAAACTTGCCCATTTCCCCCAGAGCATGTCATAAAAATAGTAGTAACAACAATCATGTTTAGTTGGTTATTTGTCATGTCCCTTTTGGGATTTTCTAAGCAAAGATATTGGAGTGGTTTGCCCTTTTGGATGGATGCCTCAGTATGTTCCCTGCATGCGGGTGCATGGGAAACTCCAGCCTTGCCAATACAAATTTGGCACCTCACCAAGTGAAAAGCCATGCAAAAGGCAAGTCTCTGCCCTCAAGAAGCTTATAATCAAATGGATCTCACCATGCTGCCTATATTCTGGGTCCTTCTTTACTCTCTCTACCCTCTTCTCCCAAGCTTTTGCCTTCCCTACCACCACTTCCTCTTCCCTTCCGGCTGTCCTTTATGTACTGCCTCAACAGCGATATTAAGGGCTATTCCCCCTTAATAAAAGGATTTGTTCTGTGAAGTTTAGATCCATACAAAGGATGTAAAGAGTCACATTTTACAGGTGAGGAACTGATAGCTAGTAAGTATCTGAGGTTGAATTTGAATTCAGGAGGATGAGTCTTCCTGACTTCAGGCCCAGCACTCTTTCCACCTAGCTGCCCTAACAACAGTAACCATGGACATTCATATAAAGCTTTAAGGACATTATCCCATTTGATTTATATCACTCTCCCATGAGATGAATACTGTTGTGTTCTCTTCCTTTTACAGATAAAGAAAGGGAGGCTGGAAGAGTTGACATGAACCTGCTGCTAAGTAAGCGTGGGAGGCAGCATCATTCAGGCTCAGATCTCTACCCATGATGCTGTGCTAACCTTTGGGCCTCATTTTCTTCATTTGTAAAATGAGGAGGTTAGCTTCTATCACAATTTTCTTTCTTCCTATGAGCTGACTTAAAATACTTCAAACTCAAAAACAACTTCAGGATCATCATGTTCACTCCCCTCATTTTTAGATGACAACAGTGAAACCCAAAATAGGAATGTGACTTGCCCAAGGTCATACATGGTGGTAGCTGTAGCCAGAACATCTGAGTCTCAGTTATCAATGAGTCAGCAAGTACAAAGGATCATAGACTTAGGGCTAGAAGGAGCCTTGAAGTCTATCATTCTACAAGTGGGGAAACTGACACTGAGAGGTGAAATACCTTGACCATGCTAATAAAGGAAATAGAGAACTGGGCTTTGAGGAATCAGGAAGACCCGAGTTCATATCCTACCTTAGACGCTTACTAGCTGTGTCACTCTGAGCAGGTTGCTTTAACGCTTTCAGACTCTGTTTCTCCATCTGTAAAAGAGGATAATAATAGTACCTAATAGAGTTGTTGTGAGGATCAATGAGATGACCTGTAATGTGCTTGTAAACTTTAAAGTGCTACATAAATGCTAGTTGTTTTTTGTGATTGTTATTGTTAAGCAGCAGAGCCAGGATTCAAACTCAAGTCTTTTAACTCCATATCCAGAGCTTTATACTACATCATTCTGCTTAAGTGCCTACTGTGTACCCAGACCTATACTACTGCTGTGGGGGAGGCAGAAATAAAAATCAAGCTCTGAGTCATTTATAATTTAGCCTGGGAAAGAAAACGAAAATCATAGGATCATAGAGCTAAAAGGTAAGGCCCTCATTTTTCAGAGGAGAAATCTAAGGCATAGAACAGTTAAGTGACTGTGTGTCCCAGGGTCATGTAGCTGGGAAGTATGTGTCAGGATTTGAACTCAGGTGTTACTGACCCCAAGTCTAGTGTCCTATCTCTTCTGTCGCACTGGCTCTCACTATGAAATGATGAGAGAGCGATGGCATGCAAACCCTTTAGTAGAGAAATTTAATAGGAATTCAGAAGAGAAGGCTCAGTTTGACCTGTAACTGGGGTGAGTGGGGTAGAGATAATAGTGAGCTATGTTAAACATAATGGAGCTAGGCCGTCATGGAGAAGACAGATGACAGATCGATAAATGGATGGAGAGATAAAACATTTATTAAGTGCTTATATAAGTGCTAGGAATACATACAAGTAAGCAATACAGTGCTTACCCTGCAGAAGCTTATATAATGGGTTGCAGGGGTGGAGATCCTGGGGCCTCAAGGCCACATGTGACTCTTTACATCCTCAAGTATGCCCCTTTGACTGGATCTAAACTTCACAGAACAAATCCTTTTATTAAGGGGGAATACCCCTTAATATGGCTGTTGAGGCAGTACATAAAGGAGAGCCGAAAGAAGAGGAAGTGGTGGTAGCAAAAGCTTGGGAGAAGAGGGTAGAGAGAGTAAAGAAGGACCCAGAATATAGGCAGCCTGGTGAGATCCATTTGATTGTAAGCTTCTTGAGGGCAGGGACTTGCCTTTTGCCACTTTTTGTGTCCCCAACACTTAGCACAGTGCCAGCCCATAGTAGACTCTTAATTATTGTTGAATGATTGGTGGTAGGGAAGTGGTGCTTGAGCTGGGCTTTGAAAGATGAATAGAAATTAAATGAATCGGGAGGTTAGACTGAAGATGTTTCTGGGAATTAAGACATTCTAAGTAGAAAGAGCAGCAGGAGCAAAAACCCCGGGGTGAGCCTCGGCTGTGGGGAAGAGAGTGAGGCAGCTTTCTTCTCTGTAGGACTAGAGTTATCAGTGTCGTCACCCATTTTGTCATGCTTACAGGAGGATCAGGGTGTCAATAAAGACACCACCTCACAGAACCTCAGGTTCTAGATCTCTTTGTCTTTTCTTTTTTTCTTATGAGCATTAAAATGTGCAGGAAGGTAAAGGAAGAGACCAGTAGGACAGGAGCACCACTCAGGGAGTGGGGCTTGTGCTCTAGCCTCCTTTGGGGCACATGGGCCTTGCTGGTGTGACTCAGTACTTCCTGATTTATCAGCATGATTCAAGAGAAAGCTCAAAAAACAGAGAGGCAGAGCCATTTCACAGCTCGCCAGCCCAACTAGAGTTCATCTTATTCATGTCCCATGTCTGATCATTTTTGACTGAACCCACCCCAGTCCCCACCTCCCCTCAGTCACAATAGCTCACTGGGACCAATCAGGAGACCTTGGGTTTTCTCTGCTGAGATGCATGTGCTTGAGCTGGTGACTAGAACACTAGAGCTCATGCCTAGTGTTCCTAATGCTAGTCTAACAGAGCAGTATTTCTGCTTATCGAGAGAGCTGGGATATTTAGAATCAGATGCTGAAGTTTTAAAAATATTATGTTAATACATTAAGGTCCTGTGAAAAGTGTGCAAAACCTTTCCTCTATGCAAATTGTAACCAACCTATAATTCTGGGTCTTGATTAGTTGCGTGAAGGTCAAAGTTATGGGAAATGCCTAGCACCTCACAATGTCAGAGAAGGTATTTAGAAGCAGGTCTTTCTCACTTCAAGTTTGGTACTCTATCTACCAGGAGTGGAGAACCTGTGTCCTGGAGGCTACATATGGCCCTCTAAGATTCTCCACTCTGGTTAGGACGTGCTGCCTCTATTGAGAAGCAAACTGCATCTTTGGAAGTGGATCACAGCACTGAAATATTAAATAATGATTCCTTAAATTTGCCCGTTACTTTTAAAAACTTTTTGAAGCACTTTCATATCTGTTATTCCATTTGTTCCTCCTGACAACCCCATCAGCCATATGTAACAGGGGGTATGCAGTGGATATTTTAAAATACAAGCACAGCACTGATTTCCACTAACGTTCTAGGAATGTTTGTGAGTTCGCAGAAAAAGTACAGGTGGTTACTAGGAACTAGGATGTGTTCACTAAGAATAAATCATACCAGACTAATATCATTTCTTTTTTTAAAAACACTAAATGCCTAGGATTTATCTGGGTTTTAGCAAGGCATTTGACAAAATCTCTCATAATACTTTGCGGAAAAGATGGGCAGATGTGGGCTGCATGATAGTGTGGCTTTTGAAAGGGGCTGACTGACTGGATTCAGAGCACGATGATTAATGGATTTCAGTCTGGGGCCTAGAGTGTGGTGGAGGGGAAGGGGAGAAGTTTTTACTCAATGAAAAGTTTCTACTAGAGTGCCACCCTCTCCGTCTGAGGCCTTGTTTGGTTCAACATTTTTATCAGTGACTTGGATAAAGGGATAAAAGGCATGCTTATTAAAATTTGTGGTTGACTCTAAGATTTAGCGGTGGTTAATGCTCTTAATGATAGAATTGGGATCCAGACAAATCTTGACAGGCTGAAATAGGGGGTTAAAATTAGCAAGATGAAATGTATAAAGTCTTGTACTTTGGTTCAAAAGAGAAATTACACATATACAGGATAGAAGAAATGTAGCTAGAAAGCAGTTTATATAAAAAAAGACTTAAGAGATTCTAATGAGCTATTTAATGAGTAAGTAGTATAATATGGGAGTAAAAAAAAACTAATATGATTTCAGAGTGCGTTCATAAAATCATAGTGTCCAGAGACAGAAACACATACAGAGTGCTTAATAAATGTTTGTTGCCTGACAGATCAATGGGCCTTTCTGACATACTGTGTCCATTCGTGGGTGTGCCACATTGTAAAAGGAATATTAACAAGCTGGAGTGTGCCAGAGAAGGGACACCAGAACAGTGAGAGGTCTTCAAATCAGGCCTCATTAGGTTTTGTTGAAGAAAATGCAAATATTTAACCTAGACAAGAGACTTTGACAAGAGAAGAGGCCATAATTTCAGTATTTAAGTACCAAGTGGGGGAGGGATTAATTTTGTTCCACTTGGGTTGACAAAGGTGGTAGCTAGAAACAATGAAAGTCAGCATGATCCTGTAATGAGCACTGACTTTGGAGTCTTCTGAGTCAGAAGACTCAGTTATAGGCAAGTCACTTCACAAGTCTAGACCTTTTGCCATTTGTACAATGAAGGGGTTGGATTACATAACCTTAAGATCTCTTCTAGCTGTAATTCTGTGATACTCTGATATTTCAGAAAGGTTTCAACTCAACATAAAGAAATATTTCCTAACAATTTGGAGGATACAAAAATGGAACAGACTTCTTTAATAAGCAGCTAGGTATTGGTGATGTAGAGCATTAGGCATCAGGAAAACATGAGTTAAAATCCAGCCTGAGATACTTAATAGTTGTATGAATTTCAGCAAGTCACTAAACCTGTTTGCTTCAGTTTCCTCAATTGTAAAATTAGGATTATAATAATGCCTATTTCCTAGAGTTGTTCTGAGGATCCAATGAAACGATATTTGTAAAGTGCAGCTAGCTAGCTAAGAGGAAAAGGAGGAGAAGGAGGAAGAGGGAAGTACTTCCTAGTTTATAGAGGTCTTTGATGAGACATATATCCACTTATTGGAGATGTTGCACAGAACATTCATGATTTAAGTCAGTGTCACACAAGATTGCCTCTCTGCCAGGTCTTCATCTGTGAAAAGTAATTTGGAATCAAATAGCTGGTTTGGAGATAACTAGGACTAGAACCCCCATAGCCTGATTCCCAGCTGCATATATTTTCTGCTGAAGCACTATTAAAACTTATGCTTTGCCCATTAAAACTCTGAGAAACCTTAAAAAAAAAGATGTATTAAAATCTAAAACAAATTATAATGGTGTTGGTCGCTATATCTTAGAAATACGTTAAATATATAAGTAAAGCAGGTAAGTGTCAAGTAGGAGTTAAGAAAAAATGAATATTCTTTCCTCAATTAGTCAGGGAAGGTTTCCTGTGGGAATAAAAAAAAAATCCTAGGATCATGTATTTAAAGCTGGAAAAGACCTCAAAGATTTAACCCCTTCATTTTACAGATAAGGACCTAAGGTCCAGGCCACTCCCATAGCAAGAAATATGACTGAGATTTAAACTCATCCCTTGACTTCAAATTCACCACTTTTCCCACTGCCTCCTACTGAGTAATTTTTATGGGGGAGTGGACAGGTAAGTTTTAAGCTGGAACAGAGTTCCAAACCTAGGGACCAGCTAGGGAGAAGAGTGGGCCCACTCTTTTGGATTTTGGCCCAAGAAAGCATGGAGTGAATTTGCCTGAAAGGGGTTAAAAGGACAGGAAAGAATTAAATGGGAGAGTATCTCTAAAAAAACAAACAAGGAAAAAAGTGGGCTAGGCCAGAGGTGTCAAATGCAGGTCCATAAGGGTTCCCCCAGAGCCACATTAAAATATAATTGGGAAATATGTAACAAAATAAATAAAAAATAAATGCAACAAAATATAGGTGATGTTACATTTTAAAACTGTCAGTGCAACCCACTGGGGTCCTTATGTAGAGTTTAGTGGCCCCTGTTTCTATTTTTGACATGACTGGTCTAAGGATAAAGAATTATGAATCTTGTCCTCTGAAATACTGGAAAGTGAATGAGGCCTAGTTCCTGGGAAGATAAGGCAAAAGCTCACCTATCAGACAGCTCAACCTCCCAGGGACAGAGTCCAGGTTCTGGTTGGAAGGGGATGAGAAAGAGAAAGACAGCTGGAACAAAAACAGCATTGTTTAGGAATGACTAGAAAGTGACCTGTAGACCTGAGCTCCAATTATCCTTCTTATTCTCCTCATTCCCCTCCCACCAGTACTGTCCTTGGGAACTTAGGCTTCGATAGAGGAATTTTATCCTTATCTTACTCCAAACCAAGTCTCCACATCATACCTCCCTCCTCCATCCCCTTCCAGCTCCCTCTTAGTGTTGTCTGTCTCTGTTCTAAAGGTAAGTTCCTTCAGGGCTGAGACTTGTCTTGTTACTTGTGTTTGTACTTCCAGCCCTTAACACCAGGCCTGACACATACTAACTGCTTAATAAATGCTTTTTCACTTATTTAATTCAGCACTTTCAAGGAATAAGTCTTTACTAAGGGGATGTTTCAGAGAAACCTGGAGAACTATATGAACTGATGCAGAGTGAAAAGAGCAGAAAGAGGAGAATAATTTATAGAATATCAATGTTATAAAGCAAAACAGCTTTGAAAAACTTAAGAATTCCACTCAATTTAATCTCCAGTCATGATTCCAGAGGAATAATGATGAGGCATGCTACCAATATTCTAAAAGAAAGATGATAAGCTCTTAGTGCCAAACAAGATATCCATTTTCAGACCTGTCTAATGTGGGGATTTGTTTTGCTTGATTATGCATGTGTGTTATTTATGTATTATGTGTTTTGGGCTGTTGTTATGACAACAAGAAATCTTTGATGATAAAAGTACAAAATCCATCCATCCATGAGTATTATAAGGGCTTTCCACCCCCACCCATACCCTGCCCCCAGTTTGGAGGATGTAAGGGAGAACAGAGAGCTAAGTATAGGATAGGAGAAAAAAAAGGAAGAAAAAGGGTCCTTGAAACATTTTTGTGCAGAAGAGAAGCCAAAAAGAATCATAGACAAGCAGAACAGCTTGGAAAGTTATATGTTAAATATACATATACATCTACATCCCAATTAGTACAAATAATGAATCTCCCAAAGTGGTCACATTATTTAAATTTGTACTGTAAATTTCTACTGGACTGGAACCAATGACCGTATTTTACACAATTGTAAAGAAAAAAATACCTTTAAAAAAACTCAAGAACTCATATTTTTTTAATAGGTCAGAGATTTATTAGAGTAGATCTAATTAGATCAAAGTTAGATTAACTAAATTTGAATTGTGTATATTTGAATATAGGCAAACACTTTGGGGGTTCATTATTTGACCTAATCATTATTGACCTACCTATATTTGGAAAGGAGGGAATAAGCAATTATATAATTCCTTGCCTATGCCAGACACAATGCTAAGTGCTTTACAAATATCTCATCTGAAGTCACAACAACCCTGTGAAAAAAGGAAAATAGAAAAGCAAGTTATACATAATAGAGAGAGACAGTTTCATAAACAATTTTGTTTTTAATCTACTTTGCCTATGGAAATGCTCATTTTGTTTGGAGTTTGTTAAGCTCAGAATAAAAAAACAAAATTATCTACCTGTTCAATAAGAATTTTACTGATCTCTTTGGAAAATAAAGAAATGGTCTTTGTCCTCAGAGAGCTTATAATCTAGTGGAGGAAATTAGAAGACTACATGTGTAATAATTATATAATTAGAGAACCAGATAATGTAGTTCCTTCTTTAAGTACTATAGGAATTCAAAGAATGAAAAAATCAATATTCTTTTGTTCAATAGTTATTTATTAAGTACCTACTTAAAGCATTTGTACATGAAGACAGAAAGATAATTATGACAAAGCCTCCACCCTCATGAAACTGAAAATATTGCACCGGTATATCACATAAATATGTAAAACTATACAATAATTATAATGCAAAATAGAATATAGTAGGAAGATAAGACTTTTAGCTACAAAATGCTAGGAGGAAGGAAAGCTCAGTTCTAACTTGGTGGGAATGAGACAAAGGAGTTAGCCCTTGAGGTAGGTTGGGAAGGTAAGATGAGAGTAGGGGAAGACAGATACAGAGGAGGAAAATCATTGGAAGTATATGTAAAAGAACCAATTCTGAGGTAGTAGTATTGACCTCCATTTAAGCCCTGGTGTCAGTACAGAGTTTAACTACTTCAACCACATCATAAGAAGATGGGACTCATTGGAAAAGACCCTGATGTTTGGGAAGATTGAAGGCAAAAGGGAAGGCAGAGAATGAGATGGATGGTGTTGTAGAAGCAACAAACACGAGCTTGAACAGCCTTTGAGAGATAGTGGAAGATAGAAGGGCCTGGTGTGCTGTGGTCCATGGGGTCACCAAGAGTTGGACATGGCTGAATGACTGAACAACAACAACATCTGTACATATCTCTGCTTTACAGGCTGCTCAACAGTCCACCCAACCCCAGATTTCAGATTGCTTTTTGCGCAGCAGGCCACAGCTGAGCCTTATTACTTACAGGTGATGAAAATTTAACTTCTATATTCTAGTCAGTGAGCCCATACACTAAAGTTGCTGGGGGCTGTTTCAGCAGGCTTAGAGACTACCAAAGACACATATGTTAATATTTTATGGCTCTAACTTGCACATCTAAAAGTACTAATTAATCTCACTAGATACCAACTGGCATCCACGGCCAGTACAAATGAGGATCGCAGCTTCCTTTCAGAGACTGTGCCAATTTCTCTTGGATCCTGCCGTGATTTATGGTAACAGTTTCAGTTTCATAAAGGGGCCAATAATTATCATCTGGAAGCCATGCTCCACTTTCCCAATGAATGTCATTTACTGAAAGCTAATTAATTAATTAATTGGTTGTTGGCTTCTCCAGAACAACTGAGTAGAGTGTCAAAAACAAAAATGGGGGGAGCTATAGGGAGGACAGTTATGGGAGTAATATTAATAAATTCCTTAAAGTCAGAGAATATATTTCCTTCAACTTCCTTGTATTGCTCAATGCCTAATGCTAGACCACAGCATATAGTCCAGCTGAAGACACACTGGTTGCCTCTCAGGGAAGTTGATCAAATGTTTAGGTTAGAGGGATTCCTAGAAAAGGGTGAGGACTTCTGTCTTGCTCTTCCTCACAGGATTATAGAATTTATACCTGGAAACAACCTTAGAGGTCACCTAGCCCAACCCTTCCATTTTCAGAATGAAAAAAGTGAGGTGCAGAGAGGTGGTGACTTACCCAGGGTCACACAGCTCTTGAGTGGCATAGCCAGGACTCAAACCCAGGCCTTCTGACTCTAAATTCAATGCTTTTCCAATACTGTACTACACTTCGTCCTTCATTATCATAAGGAATAGTATGGTATCTTCAGGGAGTCCGTAGCAGAAAGTTTGTTTGGACCCAGATTGTGAAGGGTCTTCAATTAACAGAAATTATCATTTGCCTTTTTATTCGCTAAAAAAATAAATACCCCCCAAATTTCTTCAGTTACAAGATTACAGTTTGGTCCAGCCGTCGTTTGGGAATACTGGGGATAAGAAATGGCTATTTATCCTCTTGTCTGGAAGTCAGCTAAGCCACTGATGCTTGGTTTAAGCCCACAAACTTTGACCAAGGAATTGCAAAATCCTTGTCAAAGTATTTCATAACCTGCCATTTGTAAGACTTAATTGGACCTCTTTGCATATTTTTTGTTATTCATCCAGCCCACGGAATAACTATTTGGGCAACTGGTTTTAGAAAACCTACATTGTAGAGTATACAAGGAAGGAAATAACTCCTCATCCTGTGCCTTCTCCTTAACTCCCGGAGGCCACCATAGTTCCAATCTATTCCTTCTCCCTGGCCCTCCAGGTTGGTTTCCCAAAAAGCATAGAGCATCCTTAAAGTCACCATTTGGCACTGCTCGCTTGGAGTTCTCATCTCCCTGATCCAGAAAGCCCTCCAAAGCATCTGCCCATGTTTTATAACCATAAAACGCTAATTCTATGTAACAATTATTTTTGCCCTCAGTCCCTGGCTTTGGGGCATTCTCAACTATGTCACTGGCAGGTGGGCAGTGACTCAGGGAATCAATTAACAGGAGAGAAGGAAGTGTCTCTGCCAGCCCATAAATTACTCCATCATTACCAATTTATCAACAAGTATTTATTAAGACTACTATATATTAAGCACTGTAGTAAGCACTGGAGATATAAGGACAAAACAGGAAATTATCCCTGCTCTAAAAAAGCTTACACTTGATCATGGGAAACAATATATACCCTAGGCCATGTTGCTTCTTATACCTGCAAAATATATGCCAAGTAAATAAATACAAAGTAATTTCAGGGAGAAGCACTAGCAGCTGGGAAGATCCTAAAAGGCTTCATGTAGGAGGTGACCCTTGAGCTGCTCTGAAGGGACTTAGGAGCTTAAAAAGAGGGCAGGGATTCCAGGTATGACAGAGAAGACTTCACAAACAAGGAGACAGGAACGAGCAGAACAGTAAGAAGGGCAGTTTGACTTGAACAAAGAAAATGTGAAGAGTCATAGTATCTAAGGTTGGAAAGGTAGATTAGAGACAGGTTGTAAAGACCTTCCTTCCTTATACCCCTCAGGCTGCATTACAACCCTTTGGTGATTTCTTTTCTCCTTTAAAGCTAGCCTCCATTGTCATTTTAACCTGGTAATAGCAGTGTAAAAATGGGGGGAGGGTGTAATGTTAATAGGATATAAGATCTTCCCTGCCCATTAATAGGCCTCACTTGGAACCCATAAAGAGAAGCTAGCTATGGGGAGGCTTGCTTGTAGGAAGGCTTTCACACCTTTTGCTAATTTCTAATTAAGCACTGAGTCAGGAGGGTTGTAATACCTTCTGTTTCTGAGAAGTATATATATACTCTGAGTTGGTATTTTGCTTTGGGGACTCGATTCTGAGAAGGATCTTGTGATTTCCTGGTTGAGATTCTGAGTGGCCATATGTTAAGAGCCCCACCAGTGCTCAGATATAAAGACTCTCTCCATCTAGGGATATATGTAAAGTGTGTAGTTGATTCAGGCAGTCAGAGCCCTCTCTGTTGGTCTTTATTTCTCTGCTTGTATTTTCTCTGAAGTTCAGGGTGCTGATTTTTCTCCTGAACTGGTGAATATAATTTTAAAAGACTGGTGACCCCTTAAACAGCTATCTTTCCTAGTCAAGCAGATCTAAGAACCTGTGCTAACTGCCATCTTAGGTATGTCAGTGTGGTTGCTGCTGGGGGGGAAAAGGAGGGGAAGAAGAGATGTTAGAACACTGAAAACAGGTTGTTGATGTCCTAATCAGAGCCATAACTTATTTTAGCACTTAGGGCAAATTCAGTTGAAGTGCCAGAAGTATTCAGAGGAGGGTTTCTCCCCTCCAACCCGCTCATCCTGGCAGACAGAAGCAGTACCCTTAGGAATGATGGATGACTCAGGGGCAGGCAAAGGAGCCAGAATGGTCAGAGGACACAGAAGGCCAGAGAACTACCGCAGAAAGGAAATCAGCTCCCAGGTATAAGTGACTTGGGGTCTGCCTTAGCGATAGACAAACCACTTGACATATAAGACTCAGTTTCTGCATTTGCAAAATGGGAATAAGGACCTTAGGAGGTTGTTATGGGGAAAGAACTTTGCAAATCTTAAAGCGCCATATAAATATTGTTCATTACCTGATCTTGTGCACCAGGAAAACAATGTGATATAATGAAAAGAGGACTGGACAAGAAGTCGGAAGAAGTGGGTGTGAGTACAGCTCCACCAGGGTGTGGTTATGTGACATTAAACAAGCCTGTAAGATGCACAGGGTTGGAGTCCATAATCTGTTTACTTTCCCCTCTAAAATCCTGGGATTCTAACTGGCTAAGGATGAAGAGCTGAAACCCACATTGGGAGTGGGAGGAGGGGAAAGTGTCTTTTGGACAGCTTGTCCTCTCCCTCCTGTCTTTCCTCTTTCCTCTCTGGGCGTTCTTACCAGCAGTGTGACTTGTTTCCTAAGTGCTGACTCTGCAATAGATCTCTGATTTATTGTCCTCCTCCCTTGAGTTTGGTTAGACCCGGCCCTTTCTCTAGGGAGGAATCCTGAGTCATGCAATGTTAGCTATGGAGCAAATACCCATCTCTGGAGAGCTCCAAGCACCTTATAGACCTCTTGTCATCACAACATGTTCATTCCTCATGAGATTCCCAGGAAGTCAATGTTAGCCCTGTTGCCTGCCTCCCCCACAATGAGATCAGGTCTCAAGAAATCCCTAGTCCTACATAGCCTTTCATAGATGGGGAGAATCAAGGCCATATGCAGGGATTTTGAACTAAGGGCCCCAGAAAGTCACAGGGCATATGTAAAAACATAAATAACCTGAGGTTGGAGATAGTGAGGGTCTTCAAGTTAGGATCCATGTGTCCCCCAGAAAGGAACAATACCCTCAGATGTCTCAGTGAGATTAAGACCTCAGCAAATATGGCATCCTGTCCCCACTACACCATCACCAATAACTCCCCCCCCAAAAAACCCCCACAATATAGTTATACAAGTATCTTCCTCTTCCCCAAACTGCCATAAAAAAAAACCACTCTAGGGAATACATACAGGCAGAGATGGCACTAGGCTGTGTAGCACAACATATATTTTTGTTTTGTTGCCCTTCCTCAGCTCCTTTTTGGTTCGTCCACAGTCCAAAGTATATCCTGTCTCCTGGATGCCCAGATCTCTCCTCTCTGTGTCACTGTTGGACCGGGGAATGTCTCAGTCTCTGAGCCTTTCCCTATCTTCTTCCTCACCAAAATTAATCCTCCCTATTCCACAGTCCCTAAGACCTTGGCTCTGGGTTAGGTGATAGTGGGTGCTGATGGGTTCATCCTCACAAGGTGGGGGTTTTCTTGTTTGTTTACTAGACAATGGTTTCATTACTGCTGGGAACTAACAGAGCAACAACTCATAGGATTCTGGATCTAGACCTGGAAGGCAATCTTATGGCCCATTAATTCCAGCCCTTTCCTTTTACTGAGGAAACTGGGGCACAGAGTAATTAAGCAACATGCCCAAGACCACACAGCTAGTGAGTCAGGACTTGAGCTCACATGTTTTGGACTCCTAGTCCAATGTTCTGTCTCCTGCATTCATGCTGCCTTCTCTTTACAGCCTCATCTGTAACTTATAGTTTTAGAGAGTTGCCTAGGGAAACTGAGGTTCAATAATTTTTCTCTGGTCACATAGCTAGTGTGACTCAGAGACAGGAGAGAAGTCTTTCTGACTCCAAGACAATACTCCAGACTGCTTATGTCTAAACTAATTAATCCTATGTAAAACAAAATGCACAAGTGTGCAGAAGGTCCATAAAAAGGTAATCTAATTAGTAGTGATTTGGAGCATTTAAAAAAATATAGCTATATATAGCCAGGCTTCTTCCCTTGAGAACTGCCTGATTATATCCTCAGATTATTCATCACTTGAGGAATGGTTCTTATTCTTATAAATTTGGATCAGTACAGTCTAAGATTCTACCTCACACTTGGCAGAGTAGTAAAGACAACAAAAAAGAAAAATGATAAATGTTGGAGGGGCTGCTGTTGGACCTGTAATTGGGTACAACCATTGTCAAAAGAAATTTGGAATTATACACAAAAAGTTCCCAAATAACACATGCCCTTTGACCCAACTATAACACTGCTAGATCTCTACCTAAAAGAGATTGAAAAAAAAAGAAAAGATCCTATATATACAAACATATTGATAGTAAATCTCTTTTGTGGGGGTAAAAAGCAGGAAACCAAGGGGATGTCTGTCAGTTGAGAAATGGCTGAATAAAAGTGGTATATGAATTTGATGGAAGGCTGTTATGCTGCAAGAAATGAGGAGATAGGCAATTTCAAAAAGTCATGAAAAGAATATGAACTGATGCACAGTGAAATTAGCAGACCCAGGAGAATAATTTATGCTATACCATCAATATTATAAAAATGGACTTTTAAAAAAAATGATGAATAATAAAATGAACAGAACCAGGAGAACAATTTATACAGTAACCATAACACTATAAAACAAATAACTTTGAAAGCTGTAAGAACTTTGATCAATATAATGACTATTCCTCATTGCAGAGAGGACTGATGATGAAACATTCAATAGATGACAGGAAGGTGATAGATTTAGGAGGCAGAATTATATATACATACACACACATATTTGTTTATTTATTTATATAGATTTATATATATTTATATTTATATCACATACATATACATATCTACACATGTAGATTCTCTCAATGACTATACACAAATTTACATATATATAGACACATGAACATATTATATAACATATGTGTGTATATTACGCACATGTGTGTACTATACCTTCAGGCTGTTTTGTGTGTGTGTGTAAATTTGTATACAGGGGGTGGAGCCAAGAGGGCAGCATAGAAACAGAAAAATTACATGAGCTCCCCCCACAACCACATCAAATACCTATAAAATATGACTCTTAACAAATTTTAGACCTACAGAACCCACAAAGTGACAGACAGAAACAAATCTGCTGCTGAAGGCAGCCCGGTAGGCCTTTGGGAAGGTTCCATTGCAGCCCCACATGAGCCCACAGTTTTAGCCCTAGGGCTGCCCCAACCAGAAGCAGCTACAGGGGACTTCTGGAGAGTGAATCACCAGCAGTTGTGGTGGTTTCCAGAAATATCAACCCATAAATGCCAAAGACAAAGTAAAAGGTCAGTGTAAAATTCTGCTAGATCTGGAGGAGGATGAAGGCATGGTCCAGCCTCTACCCCCAGAGTGAGAAGCAGCAGAAGCGGCCACATGGCTGCTTCAGAGCTCCTGGCCTGCAGATCATAGGAGGGCCAAACGACCATTCAGAGGCTAAGTGCTCTTGCCTTAACCTGCCTGGATATGGATTGTGGTCTTGGGTGGTGATCATGATGTGTGTGACCAGTGAGCCAAAGCTGGTAGGGGCTGTAGACACAGCGCCCTCATAATAGCTCTGGCAGCTGTGAAAACCCCAGCAATTTGGGACAAAGCTCTCCCCTCTGGAAGCAGAGTTCTGCTGTGGCAAAGAGCTCAAAAATCAAGTAATTCATTGGCAACATGAACAAGCAAAGGAAGCTAAGCAAGCACAGCCATCCAACTTTAGATTCTTTTTGGGGGGGCAAAAATGATCAAAGCATGGAACTGGAAGAAGACAATGAAGTCAGAACTCCTGCACCAAAAGCTTCCAAGAAAACTATAAACTGATTACAGGCCATGGAGGAGTTCAAGAAGGATTTTGAAAATTATGTGAGAGAAGTAGAGGAAAAATTGAGAAGAGTAATGAAAATGATGCAAGAAAATCATGACAAGAAAGTCAACAACCTGACTGAAGAAAATAACACCTTAAGAAATAGACTAACTCAAATGGCAAAAGAGACCCAAAAAGCCAATGAGGGAAAGAATGCCTTAAAAAGCTGAATTTGCCAGATGGAAAAAGAATTTCAAAAGCTTACTGAAAAGAACAATTCCTTCAGAATGAGATGGGAGCAAATGGAAGCTAATGACTTTATGAGAAATCAAGATACCATTAAACAGATCCAAACAAATGAAAAAATAGAGGGCAATGTGAAATATCTCATTGGAAAAACCACTGACCTGGAAAATAGATCCAGGAGGGACAATTTAAAAATGATTGGACTACCTGAAAGCCATGATCAACAAAAGAATCTAGAAATCATCCTTCAAGAAATTCTCAAGGAAAATTGCCCTGATATTTTAGAACCAGAGGGCAAAATATAAATTGAAAGAATTCACCAATCACCTCTTGAAAAAGATCCCCATAAGAAAACCCCTAGGAATATTATAGCCAGGTTCCAGAGTTCTCAGACCAAGGAGAAAATACTACAAGCTGCCAAGAAGAAACAATTTGAATACTGTGGAAACACAATCAGGATAACCCAAGACCTAGCAGCTTCTACATTAAGGGATGGAAAGGCCTGGAATATGATATTCTGGAGGTCAAAGGAGCTAGGATTAAAACCAAGAATCAACTACCCAGCAAAACTGAGTATAATGTTTCAGGAGAAAATAAGTAAATTTGTATACAGCCATTGAGGTAATTTGTTTTGCTTGACTATATGTGTTTGTTTTAAGAACTTTGTTTTTTTTTTCTTTTCAATGGGGTGGGGGAATGATGGGGAGAGAAAATAGATTTCTGTTCATTTTAAAAATAGAGAAGTATGGGACAGCTAGGTGTTGCAATGGATAGACCATCAGCCCTGAAATCAGGAGGGCCTGAGTTCAAATCCAGCCTCAGACACTAGGTGGGCAAGTCACTTAACTTCCATTGCCTCAAAAACAACAATGACAAAAAAAAAATAGAGAAGTAGAAGGGATGTTAACAGTTGTGGAGTGTTCATGAACTTTCAGAAGAGATCCCTATATTATGAGTTTTATTTAATTGTTTCATTTTGTTCTAAGAGACCTCCCACAAAGTCAGAGTAAACAATGTTTGTAATGTAGAAAGTACAACAATAAAACTTTTTAAAGATAATTATTATAAAAGAATGAATCTAAAGTTGAAGTTTTAAGGAAGATGGAGCAAAGAAGAGAAATACTTAGAGTTAGATAGACCATTGGGTCAGCATTCAATGACATTAGAAGTAGGCGGCTGTTGGGGAAGTAGACATAACAGTAGACATGGAGTCATGAAAAGAACAGTGTTCAAATAGGGCTTCAGATACTTAATAGCTCTGTGACCCTGGGCAAGTCACTTGTCTTCTATTTACCTCAGTTTCCTCATCCATAAAATGGGGATAATAATAGCATTGACCTCCCAGGGTTCCTGTGAGGAGAAAATGAGATATTTGTGAAGTTCTTTGTAAACCTTAAAGCATTATGTAAATGTTAAGTATTACCATTATTATTATTTCAAAGATGTTACCACATCTACCAAGAGGTAGAACTGGGCCCACCAGCCAGCCTGCCTATCAAGCTAATGACCTAGGGGAATGTTAAATCTGTTCCTGTTTCAATAGCACCTACTGTTCCCTCTTTAACATGAACTTGGCAAAAGTGGCCCTAGAAGGGCACAAATGGGATGACCAATGGGAGGATAGAGTTGAGGGCACAGCAGGAGTCAAGGGATATAGGCTGGCTCCACATGTGGTCAAAGGACCATGGATTTGGAGCTGGAAGGGATTTTAAATTCCATCAAATCCAACACTTCCCCCTTTTTATATCAAGGAAACCAAGGCACTCAGAAGTTAAGTGGGTTGCCCACCTAGTTAAGCGTCTAAGGGGGAGACTTAAACCCAAGTCCTTTTGACTCCATGTCCAGTGCTCTCTCCACTCTGCCAAGGAGGCATCTCATGAGTTTTAACTTATTTCATAACTATTGAGAAGGAAGCTTGGACAATATTTTGCCTAATCCTTTCACTTTACCAGCAAGAAAATTGGGGCCCCGAGAAGTGTCTTGCCGAAGCCCACACATCCAGTTAGTAGCAGAGCTAAGAGAATAATCCAGGTCTCTGATCTCTGGGGAAAATAACCTGAAAACAGCGATGTTCAAACACCACACACACACACACACACACACACACACACACACACACACACACACATAAATTGGAAATAATCTCAGAGGGAAGACACTAATATCAAGGACTGGGGATAGGCTTCTTGTAGAAGGAGGGAATTTAGCTGAAAATTGAAGAGAGCCAGAGAAGCTAGGAAGTGCATCTGAGGAGGGAGACAGTTACAGGCATGGGGGACAGCCAACAAAAAGGCAAAGAGGAGGGTAGGATAATAAGCTTTTATATATCAGCCATTATGTGCCAGGTGCTTTACAAATACTAAATCATTTGAGCCTCACAATAACCTTGCAAAATAAGTGTTATCATTACCCCCATTTTATAGTTGAAGAAACTGAGGCAGACAGCGGTCAAGTAACCCAAAGCCACACAGCAAGTGTCTGAGATCACATTTGAATTCATCTTCCTGACTTGAGGCCTAGTGTTTTTTTATTCACTGACTCAATTGAGGCAAGGTCTTCAGTGAAGGAAAGCACCAAAGGTGATTTCACTGGATTTTAGAGTACTTGAAAGGAAATAAGGTATAAGAAGATTGGAATGGCAGGAGGTTACCAGGTTATTGAGATTTTATATTTGATCCCTGAGGATCACTAGAAGTTGATCCAAGAAGTCACTGGAGTTTATTAGATTGGGGGAAGGGGTGACATGGTCAGACCTGGAACAAAAAATAGAGAGAGACTTGAAGCAAGGCAACCAACCACAAGCCTATTGAAATGAGAGGGTGAGGGCCTGAGCCAGTGTGGTGGCAGTCTCAGAAGAAGGAAGCAGATATATGAGAAATATTACAAAGGTAGATTTAACATGATCCAAGAGCCAATTCAGTATATAAATATGTTCTCTTAGTCATTCATTGCCAGAAGCTGAGCTTCGGTTGTTGCTAGCATTAAGTATTCATGAAGCTCTCATTTGAAGTGGCTTATTCAGGCCAGTCAGGTGGATAGTGGGTGGAGACCTACTCTCCCTATTATGTAGAGAGCAAAACCTAAAGGCTAGCCTGGGCCCTAGAGCCAATTTGCTGGTCTAGCCTATCCAGAGAGACCTCTGAACTCCAGATTGCACTACTAGCAAGGCCCCCAGCCTACATTTGGCCACTCCAACTCTTCTGCTGATAACCATAAGCCGTTCCTTAAAGGGAAAGGGAAAGAGAAACAAAGTTCCTCTCAGTATTTTAATGAACTCCCATTATCCCCAGAGCCCAATCCTTCCAAATTGGCCTAGGTTGTATTGGAAAGGGCCAATTAGCTTGTCTAAGACTGTTGCCTGTAAACCATGGGACATCCAGCAAATACCCCTGATGTAAGAGCTTGTGAGAGGAAAGGAGGGAGGTAGAGTAAGGATCAGACTTAGACAGAAGTAAAGTAGACCAGTGCTGGAGAAGAGGGGGAAGTAAAAAGGAGCTGAGTTCAGAGTCACAATAGAATTTTAGAGCTGGGTGGGAACTTTAGAGATAATCTAGTCCAATTCCTTTTATAGATAAGGAGATTGAGACTGAGGTCTTCAATCAAATAATGACTGTTTTTAAAGAACCCATTATGTGAGTGGACCCATTGCCAGGTACTGGAGACAGAGTCAAAAGAAAAAATCAATAAACATTATTATGCACTTATTATGTGCCAGGCCCTTTTCTAAACACTGGGCATAAAAAGACAAAAGAGTAAAGCAATCCTGGTTCTCAAGAAACTTGCATTTTAATGGAGGAAAGAATTCAATGTATGTGTAAAATACATAAATACAAAATAATGGTGAATTATAATAATAATTGCCCACAACTGTTTCTTGGAAGAACCTAGGCAAAATACCAAGTACTCTCTTACTCCCTCCAGTGCTTTTAACCACTGCACCAAGTTGGGTTTAGGGACTGTCCTCTCTACTTTTTCTCCAAATCGTCATCTTTTTCCTCTTTCCCTTCTATTACAAAAGACAACAAATCTTAGATCAGCTAAGGTATTCTCCAGTCCTGTGGGAAACAGAAAGAAACCTGAGACTGAATCCCTGGTCCTTAAGGAGTATGTTGAGGAAAAAACAAGAATAACTCAAGTTAATTTTCACAATTAGGGAACAAGATGAGACAGAAAAGCATCATGTGCTTTTAGGAGGGCTTGAGAGAAGGGAGAGATTACAGAAATAGAAGGCAAGAGAAAATTTCTAAGGGATTTGGGGCTTGCATTGGCCTTGATTATGAGAGAGGAAGGATAATTTCTCCCTTCTCCCAAGCTCACTACACTCATCCCTCAGCTGCGAACAAACAAGCCCCCAGATTTTAAAGGAACAACATGTGTCCCTAGCAACTAGATTAGTAGTCTCTACTTTCTGTATCAGCCTTGTATCTGTAAGGCTGCAGGAGAAACTTTTGTATCCAGCCACATGTCTTGCATTCATAGGACTCTCATGGAGGCCAAGTTTCACCACTCCATATAAGAGACAGCGTGGACTGAGGATGTTTTGAGATTTGGTTTAAGCAAGGCTGCTCTGTGGCCACAAGTGTTTCTGAGAGCCGCCTTTGTGCTGAGCCCTGGACAAAAGGGCTTTAGGGGTTTGAAAGAAAAATGAAAACAGTTTTTGCCCCTAAGGTACTAACACTCTGGGGGAGCAGACTTGCACATAAGATGCTTAGTTGACAGACTGACAAATCTGTGAGTTTAACAATCAGTTATGGCAATCAGTATTTAGTGCCCAGCACATACCAGGCATCATCATCATCATCATCATAACAGCATTTACAAAGTCCCCGATGTGTCAGGAATTGTGCTAAGCACTTTACAGATATTATTTTATCCTCACAACAACCCTGGGAGGTTATCCCCATTTTACAGATGAGGAGACTGAGGCAGACAGAGGTTAAGTAATTTGCCCGAGGTCACATTTGAACTCAGGGCTTCCTAACTACAAGCCCATCAGCATGCTACGAAGCATAGAAGGTGAGGATTCTGTTCTGGAGAAGATGTGACAATAAGGATAGTACCTTGATTGGAATAGAGAATTCTTGCAGGAGTCTAAAGGATTGGAGAGGTAATATAAGGTCTAGTTATATAGAACTTTGAGCATTATTTTTTTAAAAATACTTAAAGGCTTTATTTTAAAAATAATGTTTCTCTCAATTATATGTAAAGACAGTTTTTAACATTCATTTTTCAAAAATTTTGAGTTCCAAATTTTCTCCCTTTCTCCTTTACCTCCCCCCTCACTAAGACAGGAAGCAATTTGATATAGGTTTTATATGTGCAATCATGGAAAACATTTCTGCATTAGTCATGTGAAAAGAAGAAATAGACCAAAAGGAAAAAAAAACATGAAAAAAATAAGAAAAGTGAACGAAAGTATGATTTGATCTGCATTCAGACTCCATCACTTCTTTCTCTGGATATGGATAGCAATTCTTCATTATGAAGGATTTTGAATGTTGAGTGTGTGTGTGTGTGTGTGTGTGTGTGTGTGTGTGTGTGTGTGTGTGTGTTAGAAAGAGAAATTTGTGCTCTCTCTGTTAGGTAATGGGAAGTTACTGAGGGTGTTAGAGCCAGAGTGATAGAATGAAAATATTTCAGGAAAATCAATCTGATTTTAAATATGAGTTCCTTGAAGGCAGGAGCTATTCACTGCCTTTCTTTGTACCCCCAGTGCTTAATGACACGATGTAAGGGCTGAATAATTGTTTGTTCAGTTGTTGGTTGACTTGCTGTGCTGACTGCATTGGGAAGACACATGGAAGACAAGACCACTTAGCAAGTTATGGCACTTCAGTCTCCATCCTGGCTCTTTCATTTGCTATGAAATATGATACCTTAGAAAACCAACCTAACTTAGCAACCTCCTGTACCAGCAAGCACCCTAGCATACCCAGGATGGCTGCTGGCACAGATTCTCAGATCTGCTTTTCTAAAGGAAAGCAACTCAAAAAGAGTTAACAATCTTACTTTAATCAATCAAACATATAGCATTTACCTAGTTCAGGGAAAAGTCAGCACCCTGAACTTCAGAGAATACAAAAGAATACAAACAGAAATTACAAGCTGAAGTTACAAGCAGACAAAGAAACAGATCAACAGTTGGGTTTCCAACCATCTGACCATTACATCCATGCCTATTCAGTTACCGGAGAGGGAAGCACCAACATCTGGGTTTTTCAAAGGAGGGGGAGGAAGGGGTGCTCAGCGGCTTCCCAGAGTCTGGCCAAATCACACAACTCTTCTAAAAGTGAGCCCCAAAGCAAAACTTCACATCAGCAGTATGTATAGCCTTCTCCTGGATCAGAGAACATCACAGCCCTCTTGACCCATGGCCCAAACACAACGTAATAAAGCGTGGGCATTCCTGAAGAACAAGCCTCCCACCACAGGCTCCATGTGACCACATTCAGCCTATTGGGGGCAGACTATACTTTCAAATCAGGGAAGGTTCTCAGAGCCACTTAAGCCTATCAAAGGGCCTAGGGACAGGGAAGATCTTCAGATTCCCATAACAACACCTCCTTACCAAAAAAAGTTCCCTAGGTAAACCTGCTCAGACTCAAGACAAGATTTTTTATCTGTTCATAAAGACACACAAGGATACAAACCCTTATTCAAGCGTTTATTTTGTGCCAGATATGGGATGGAAGTGCTAGGGAGGCAAATACAAAGAAAAGAAAGATGCTTCCTGCCCTCAAAGACCTTACATTCTAAATGGGGAAGTGTTATGGGAATCTGAAGATCTTCCCTGCCCCTAGGCCCTCTGCTAAAGTGGCTACGTGACTCTGAGGACCCTTGGATATTTGAAAGTATACTCTGTTCCCTAATAGGCTGAATGTGGTCACGTGGAGCCTGTGGCGCCAGGCTTGTTTTCCAGGAATGCCCGTGCCTTGTAGCTTTGTGACTGGGCAGTGGGTCTAGAGGGCTGTGACATTCTCCAAGCCAGGAGAAGGCTATATCTACGCCCTGATGTGAGGTTTTGGTTTGGGGCTCACTTTGAGAAGAGTTGTGATTTGGCCAGACGAGACTCTGGGCAGCCGTTGAGCCCCCCGGCTGTGAAAAGCCCAGATGTTGGTGCTTCCCTCTCTGGTAACTGACTAGGTAACTGATGTAAGGGTCAGACG
>CM053581.1:511346665-511362349 GCA_028627135.1 Pseudochirops cupreus | reverse complement strand
TTAAAAAATAAAATAAAATAAAATAGAGATAATAAAAAGAAAAAATAAATCTCTCTAACACTTCAAAGTTTACCCTTTGAGCATATTGCCTCTGCTTCTTTGCTGTTCTTTCATTCACTTAACCCTTTCTCATATAGCTTCTGACCCCACTATACTAATGAAATTCCTCTATTAAAGGTTGCCAATTACTTTTCATTTGCTTAATTTTGATGACCTATTAATTTTGATGACTGCTTGTCCTCCTTGACATTTGTGAAGCATCTCATCCTTCTGATCACTTTCTCCCTTTGCTTTTATAATACTGCCCTCCTCTAGTGCTCCTTATTTCTTTGGGTGGTTCCTTTTCCTCATGTCCCTGAGTGCCAGTTTCATGCAAGGCTCTGTCTTAGGTACTCTTCTCTCTCCATAGTCTCTCCCTTGATAATCTCATCTGTTCCTAAGGGTTCAATTATCCCCTCTGTAAAGATGACTTTCCAATCTGTTTATCCAATACCAATCTTACACTGAGGTCAGTAGCCCATCTTCAACTCCTGTTGATCATCACCACCAGGATGTCTATTGGCATCTCAAACTCTACCTATATAAAACTGAACTCATCATCTTTCCCCTTAAACTTTTTCATTCTTCCAGCTTTCTTATTTCTGTAAGTTCCAGATTTATTTCACATCACTCTCCTTCATGTTTTTTCTATGTATCAGCAAGACTGCACTACTAGGCGTTGCCTAATCTCATCTTGACAGTTCCTTCTTCTATGTATTCACTACCATACATAACCATCTTCCATGTCTGGAAAGCATTCCCTTTTCTTCTCCACTTGTTGAAAATCAAAGGTCAGATAAAGGCGATCTCTCAAGTCAAAATGAACAATTTTGATTATAGCATACTTAAAAGTTTTTGCACAAACCAAACTGAGAAGAGAAACAGTTAACCGGAGGAAAAATCTTTGCAGTGAGTTTCTCTGATCAAGTTCTCATTTCCACAATACCTAAGGAATAGATTCATATTTATAAGGATAAGAACCATTCCTCAAATGATAAATGGTTAAAGGATGCAAATAGGAAATTTTCTAAGGAAAAATCTAAGCTATTAATAGATACATGCAAAAACAATTTAAATCATTAGTAATTAGAAAAAAGCAAAGTAAAGCAATCCTGAAGTTCTGAAGCACACCAATTAGATAGGCAAAGTTGATAACAAAGGAAAATTACAAATGTTGGGGGAACTGTGGGGAAAAAAGGGCCCATTAATGCATGCACTCTTGGTGGTACTATGAATTGATCCAGCAATTCTGGATCAACATCAATGTAGAGACTATGACCCCAAAGCTAGTAAACTGTACTCCACCTTTGACTCATTGATAATACTATATGGACCATAAGAGAGATGAAAGAAAAAAGAAAAGGATCCATATGCACAAAAATATTAATAGCATCACTTTTTGTAGTTACAAAGAAATTAAAGAGAGGGCTCATCAATAGGGGGATAGTTGAACAAATGACAATATGTTAATATATAATAGAATATTATTGTGTTATAAGAAATAACAAAAGGAACAGCTTCGGAGGGAATTGGGAAGACATATGAACTAATATGGCACAAAGTGAGCAAAACCAGGAGAATAATTTATACAGTAACAATAACATGTAAAGACAAATAATTTTGAAATACTTAATGTAATTCCAGAGGACCAATAATGCAGCATGCTACTTACCTTGTGGTAGAGAGATGACGGACTCAAGATATAAAATGAGATGCACATTTTAGAACGTGGCCATTGGAGGAATTTGTTTCACCTGACAATTTATTATGAATTTTCTTTTCCTTTTCTGTTTTCCAGTGGGGAGGAGAAATTGGGAAGGAGACAAAATAAATACATATTAACTGGGGAAAATTTTTTAAAATGTATTTATTTACTTTTAGTTTAAATTTTTTTAAAAATTTATTAATGGGGAAAAATTTTAAAGGAAAAAATAATTAATAATAATATCATTTTCATAGTTCCTACTTTGTTGTATATGTGCTGGACACTGTATTATCTCATTTCATCCTCGCAATCACCCTGGAAGTTTGGTGCTATTATTACCCTCATTTTATAAGTGGAGAAACTGAAGCAGACACAGATTAAGTGACTCCCCCAGGAACACATGGCTACTTCTAGTTTGAACTCGTGTCTTCCTGACTGGAGATTCAGTGCTGTATCTATTGCACCACCAAAATCAAGGGTCAGCTCTGGCAGCACCTCCTCCATGAAGTTTTCTCTGATTCCTTCCTCAAATTTTCCTATAGCACTTTGTCTGGATCCTCCTTTGCCACCAACACAGCATACCTTGTTTTTAATACACAGACACACTTACATATATACACACACATATATAGTATGTATATGTGTATACACTCATATGTATGATGAAATCTACATATGTGTATATGTTATATTGTTTCTAATACACTCTACCTTGTATTATGTAAAACCTATTTATATGTGCATATATACATACACACATACATACATGTCCTATACGTGATATATCATCTTTAGTAAAGCATAAGCTTCTTCTGGGTAGGAATTATATCATTTTCCATCTTTGTATCCCCAGCAGCTAGCATAGTGTCTTGTACACAGTAAGTACTTGGTGTTAATCAATTTTTTTTAAAGTTGAATTGAATTAAGCCCATTAGAAGGTGTTTTTAAAAGACATTCAAGCTTTGAGAATCACACTTTGTTGACTATGGAAGGCAGCAACTTGTTCCAACTTGGGCAAGGGTTTATTTATTCTTCTCTGCTCAAGTCTGAACTAATAGTCCTGATGGTTTTGAATGGCACTTCAGTGTTCATCTCCTGGCCCAATCTGGTAGAGAGAAGGAAATGGTCTGGCATAGAGTTCCGGAAAGGCCAGCCTCTCAGCTGAGAATCTTTTTTTTTTTTTGGAAGCAGGGGGGCAGTCATAACACACACAATATTTATTGAATAAGTTTGCTGTTTTTATATAGGCATGGTTAGCTGCGAGAGTGGGAAGATGGGGACCAATGGGAGGTGTGAAGAAGGATGAAAAGGTTTGGAAGAACCATTGTGGAAAGTAGGACAGTGAGCTGATTAAGGAAGTATGAAGTAGGATTGCCTAGCAGTAGTGAGAGCCCAGTTGAGATTATGTAATATAAGTTTGTAGTGAAGAGAAGAGGAAAGGATAGCTAGTGTAGGGGAGAAGGCCTGGGAGAGAACTGAATAAGCATTCATTTAGTGCCTACTTCATGCCAGGTACTGGGGATACAAAGACAAAATTAAATAGCCCCTTGATCTCAAAGAGTTTACATTCCATTGAGGTTATTAATAATAATAATAAAAACTAGCATTTATATAGCATCAATGATGCTCCAGGTACCCTGCTAAGCACTTTTACAAATATAGACATCCTTTGATCCTCACAATGACCTTGGAAGGTGGGGGCTATTATTACCTCTATTTTTCAGTTAAGGAAACTTGAGTCAAACAGAGGTTAAGTGATTTGCCCAGGATTACATAATCAATAAGTATCTGAGACCACATTTGAACTCAGGTCTTTCTGACTCCAGACCCTGTACTCTACCCATTTTGTCACTTGGCTGCAGTTGGGGGAGGGGAAGGAAGGCAGGAAATCACATATGTAAGTACATACAAAATATATACAAATTCATTACCAACCAGTAGTCTTACAAAGGAAAAGAAACCACCAAAGGTCAGCCTGAGGGTGTACCTGGGAGTGGCAAAAGCTATACTACCTCTGGGCCTTGGTAAGAGTAGAAGGGAATTTATCAGGTAAGACTTCTTGACTTCTACAGGTGGATCACAGGTAAATTAGACTAAGACAGAGCTTTAACAGGTGAAAGAGAGAGGGAGAGAGAGGCTGTCCTAGGTATTTGGGAAAAGGTGAATGAAGCCTGGGATATAAATGTGCAGGTCAAGTTCAGGGGCCAGTTTGGCTGACCAGCACATCCTTAGCTCTGTTAGCAAAATGAGGGTTAATATTCAAGTGGATGATATCTCCTCTCCTGGTTTCTGCCAGGAGAGAACAGGCCAGAATATACTAATTGGGTGAAGGAGAAATTATAGGAATTTGGAAGCAGATGAAAATGCAACCAATGCTAATCAAGGGCTAATTAGCCTAATATGGCCACCAAGGGGGCTGAGCCACATAAAGGGAGGTTTTGGAAAGCAGCTAGTGTTACTCCTTTCAGAGCAGGCATTGGAGATCTGGGTGGCCACTGACACCAGAATTTGGACTTTTCCATGGCATTGTTTTCTGGGGAATGCTCATGATGATTCAAAAAGCACTTTTGGATTAGAATCTTTGTCAAAGACAAAGCTTCCCTTCTAGGAGTGAAAAGCCTAGGGTAATGAAAATAATAACAACATTTAAAATTATATTGCACATTAACTAGAAGACATGATACATGCACTAGGGCTATGTAAAATGAAGTGTTTGGTGAGGTCCAAGGAGCAACAGTTCAATAACTCCTGGTGTTTCCCACTACTCCCAAATTTTTTGGTGGGCAAAATCAGGTGAATGTCAACATTAACAGTAAGTCTTGAGAAGGAAAAAAAGGAAAGAAATAACTATTTATTAAATATCTACTTATGTGCCAGGCACTGTGCTAAGTGCTTTACAAATATTATCTCATTTAATCCTCACAATAATCCTGAGAGATAGGCGCTATTATTATTTCCATGTTACGGTTGAGGAAACTGAGGCAAGCCGAGGTTAAGTGAGTGACTTGCCAAAATAATACAACTAGTGAGTGTGTGATGTCATATCTGCACTTATGTCTTCCTGATTCTGGGGCAAGTGTTCCATTCGCTGCCCCACCTGGCTGCCTCCGCCACAAAAGGTAGTGTGAGGGTACCTGTGAAAGGTGAATGAACAGTTCTACCATTGTCTTGGTGATGTCTGGGAAGTAAGGACTCTTGGACAAAAGGCTAGTAGCCTTGTGTCTTCTTTTATGGTGATAGAGAAACCACCTCTCACCTTAGTGACAGTTCGGTCAGCTGTAACTGGGATCATGAGCTCAGCTCATTTGAAATATCCCCAAGGAGAGTTCCTTCAAATGACATCCTCCAAGGAATATTAATTAGGAACACTTGTTCCTTGAAGATAGCTTCATCAGTCAGTCAACAAGCATATACTAAATAGTTACCACTCGCCAAATTCTGTGGAGGAGATACAAAAGGAACCAAAAGCCGGGTCTCTGCCCTCAGAGAGCTTGGGGGCCATTATACGAAAGCAACTGGGGGCAGACACCCAGTTTTTGCTTTTCTTTTTATAAATAAATAGTAAATGGGAATTCATCTCAGAGGGAAGGGGGAGGGAGGAGAACCAGAAAGTGGGAGAGGAACCCAGAAAAGGCCTCTTTTTAGAAGCAGGCTTTGAGCTCAGTCTTGAAGGAAGCCAGGTGATATAGGGAGCCCCTAAGTCCAGTGCCTGCTCATGTCCAAGCTATGGTAGGAGAAAATCAGGTGAAAAAAAATCACAAATCATTAGGTAAAAAGCACTGGGGAAAAAAAATCCGTTTGAGGTAGGAGTATAAATGCTGCTCAGGCAGCCCTTACAAGGCTGGAGATAAGGAACATAACAAAAGATTACATGAAAAATCAGAATTTCAGGGTGATGATAGAAATCCCAATACCTATGATTAGATTCAGCTAATTCAACTTTGCTAGTCACAGAATGTTCTAAGACTATTAAAGTCCCACTAAACACTGCTTTTATAGGCACTGCCCACTTTGGCTAAGCTTTCAAACTTTGTTACAGATAAATTCACCTGTG
The DNA here is from genome assembly GCA_028627135.1 of Pseudochirops cupreus. Taxonomy (NCBI): domain Eukaryota; kingdom Metazoa; phylum Chordata; class Mammalia; order Diprotodontia; family Pseudocheiridae; genus Pseudochirops; species Pseudochirops cupreus. The sequence continues at coordinate 511,356,551 of CM053581.1, read as the reverse complement.
ACCAGATTCTCCAGCCTGACACCGACATCCTGCTTTAATAATAACCAGAGGAGATGACACAAAGGTCTCTTTGGAAATGCTGTGGTAAAAACACAAGACCCAAGCTAATGACCTCAATGGACTACACGGCTGAACAGAAAGTGTACATGCAGCATTGTAGAATAGAAAAGAACACCACATTTGAAGTCAGAGGAGGTGGGTTCACATCTATCACTTACGATCTGTATGTTCTTGGACAAATTACTCGTCCCCTTTGCCTCCTTATCTATAAAATCAGGAGGTTGGCCTAGATGGTCCCAAAAATTTAGTTCAGTGTTAGATCTATGATATTATGTTCATAAACAGAAATCAGAACTAAGATCCTCCTCAGTCAGACCCTGCTTACCAAGATGAGAGATCCTGGTACTACGGACAATTCCAGTAAAGTCGTTGCTTTGGTGGGAGAGAAGAAGGAAGAAGAACAAGGTGGGAGATGAAGGAGCTGATGAGACACACGGATGCTGTGGAGTCTTGGAGTTAAAAGGGGCCACATAGATCATGAAATACAAATTTTACCTTCATGTAGGAATCCCTTCTATAGCTTGTCTAATAACTTCTTCTCCAGCCACAAAGGACTCATTATCTCTGCAATCAGTCCTTCTATTACTCAATAGCCTTAATCATTAGAAAGTTCTTGTTTATATAGAATGGAATCTATTACCCTAAAACTTGTATTTACTGATTCGTGGTCTGGCCTCTGGAGTTGTACAGACCAAGTGTTCCCCCTCCTCTATGGAAAAGTCTTTTAAATAGTTGAAGATACCCACACCTCTCTTAACCACTTAGGTGGAAGTTTCTTTGCTGCTTATTGCCTTAGTTTTGTCATTTGGAAAGCGAGCAGTTGGATGACATGACTTTTTGAAATAAATTTCTTCCAACTTTAAGATCTAAGATCCTCCGTGCCTGTGATCTCTAAGGTACCTGTCAGCTCCACCATCCTGTGATTGCCTAGTTTTCCTTTCTGAAATGGTAAAAGAGTTAAAGGAGTCTTTTCTTCCTTTTCATTGAATCGCAAAAATCCCTTAGAATAAGAAAAGTGCCCTGATGGGATTGAGTGTCTGTACTGAATACAAGAAACAAGTATCAAAATTGAAATTAAAATTGTTTTTAGAAAAAAGTTGTCTATTTAGGTTTCTCTCCACCAACTCAGGCTTATAAACCTGGGAATGTTTTTTTATGTTACTGCATATGCAGAAGGAAAATGCTCATTCAATCCTGGCTTTAACATACAAGACAACGTTGGTGCTACTAAAGCTTTGGAAAGAGATATATTCTTCAAGAGACAGACATTGTACTAGACTTACCTTGTGACTGACTCCTTTTGGCTAAGACAGAAATATTTTGTAAGCTGCCCAACCTGTATGCAGCTGATTTCTAGCTTGTCTCCCTACAGACTTAAGGGAGACAATTTTCCCTTTGTTGAGACCAGAATTTCTCTTAGTTCAAGCTCAGATCTTTTCTTGCTTCCATGAGCTCATTCACTCATATATTTTTTGACATATTCTAATCTATATAATTTCTCCAATTTCTGTTTGCTGTTCTGCTTAAATAAGCAAATTTTCTTGCGATTTGAAATTAGAAGGGGACAAGCCAGCAGGTATACCATGGGCCTACCTTCCTCCCTTAAAGGGTAGGGATCAGGGAAGAAACATTTGTTTTGAACCTGTGATACACCTACACCAGCAATATTTAGGGCAACACATAGGCACAGTTCAAGTCCAGTACCCTTCTCCAAAACTGAAGAGTTCTCAACTTTGTGGTCCTTCTCCTGCTCCCCTCAAGGCAAAAAATGCCTTCTTCCTTTGAGAGGGGTGGGCAAGATTCCAAAGATAGCTATCAATACCTCCTATCACATTTAGACAATCCATGTAGACACGTATCTTATGTGGCATACATAATCACATGAACAATCTCACATGCCAAACATGAAGACTTTCTTCTGAGCCAAGATAAGCTCCCAATAAGTTGTTTTTTCTGTTTGTCTGTTTTTTGTAGGCAATCAAGATTAAAGTGACTTGCCCAGGGTCACACACCTAGGCCAGTTTTGAAGTTAGGTCCTCCTGACTCCACGAGCAGTGCTCTATCCACTCCAACCACTCTGTACCACCTACCTGCCCCATAAAGTTTTTAAAAAGGAAATGAGATAAGCAAAAACCAGAATTCAATCAATTAAATTTGACAAGCATTTCTTATGTACCTATCAAGTCTGTTCAAGTCATTATGCTAAGTACTAGGGATACAAAAACATAAGAGTTCCTGCCCTCCAGGAGTTTCTATTGTTCTCAAAAGAAGTCCAGTGGGCATCCACTTCCAAGTTAAACAGCTAGCATTTTATATAATGCTTTAAAAATATTATCTGAAAAAAAAATAAAAAGAAAAATATTATCTCATTTTATCCATACTACAAATCCTGGGAGGCAGATGCTATTATTATCCCTGTTTTACAGATGAAGAAACTAAAGCAGAGAAAGGTGAAATAACTTGGCCTGGAGCACACAACTAAAAATCAGTCTGATTCACAAGGCACCTTGTTGAAGCACACTCTCGGAAAACAAGATTATTATTTACTATTTGGCTCAAAATATAATGATAATGTACATTTTAATGAAATTTTATGGTTCAAAATGGCTTTCATATATAGTCAAATTTGATTCTCACAGTAGCCCTACGAAGTAAGCAAAGCAAGGATAATTATGCCCACTTATAACAGATATGGAAACTGAGAAGCCAAGTGGTTAGGAGAGATTTGCCTGTGGTCACAGAGCTAAGAAACAGAAGTTCTGGAACCATGACCCAGGTCCCTTGATTCCTTGCCTGATATATTTTTTTTCCTGCTTCCCCAGCTCAACTCAAACCTAGTGACCTACAAAGCAAAAGCTCTTCTTCTTCATTGAGGGAATTATATATCTAAAAATGGTATTTTTTGGTCTGTGAGTACATAAACACATCTGGTCTTTGGATGTTGTTAACCCTTGAGTGTGAGCCGTCTCACAAGTAAGTAGCAAAGGAAGGCAGAGGTTCATCTAAAGATGTATTTCTATATTATTTGGGCTTCACATTCAGCTCTTTTCTTTTGGACTCCATCTCATTCTCCAGTGACTGTTTCAGACTTTGTCCTCTCTCTTCCAGCTCTCGTCACCTTCCACATATAAAAGAAGTTATTGCCTCCTACTTTACTGAGAAAATTGAGACCATCTCAAGGGACCTCCTACACCATCCTTCCCTGTTCTACTCCTCAAAGTTTTTCAGCTTCATCCCTCAGCCACTTTTTCTTCCCTCCTAATTAAGAGGAAGACCTATCCTACCCTTGGTTGGGGTTAATTTCTTGACCTGTGCCTTAGACTTCATCTTCTTCCTTTAACTCCATTCAATGAATTTGTTCCAAGCAGTGTTCCCACTTTCTTATGCATCTTCCTCTCTGCTGGCTCCTTCCAAACTGCCTATAAACAGAATCAGGACCCTCTAATTCTACAGAATTCTTCCTTTGACCCTTCTGATCTTCTAGCTATTATCCCATCTAAACTGATGGCCAAACTTCCTGAAAAACTTGTCTGCACTAAATGCTACTTTCTTACTATTTTCATTCTCTTCAACTTTGTTATTTGCTATCTGCCCCAAGCATTATAATACAAATTTTGTCTTAGTAGTCACTCAAGATTTCCTAAATGACAAATGACATTGACTTCTCTGTAGCATCTGACACTGGTAACAACTCAGTAAATTCAAAGCAAATGGAGGAACCTGGGACGAGGGGAAAACATGTTGGAAAATATGGTTCTCAAAGAAGATATCCAAGTCCCATTCTGCACACTTAAATATAGGCTCAACAACTCTTCAATGCAACAAATACTTGTTAGATTCTTACTCTATGAAGAGCAAAGTGCTCCAGGGTGGGGAACCTTCAGCCTCGAGGCCACATGTGGTCTTCTAGGTCCTCAAGTGTAGCCTTCTGACTGAGTCCAAGTTTTACAGAACACATCTTTATATTAAGGGGATTTGTTCTGTGAAGTTTGTATTCAGGTAAAGGACTGCACTTGAGGACCTAGAGGGCCACACGTGGCCTTGAGGCTGAAGGTCCCCATCTCTGTACTAGGCAGCAGGTGAGATACAATGTTAAGTTTAGAGGTGCCAAAGATGAGACCAATGGGCCACATGCAGCCCACAACACTGCTCATGTTCCCATAAGATTAAAATATAACTGGGAAATATTTAAAAATAAACAAAAATTCAATTTTAGAAAGATAATGTTAATAAGTGGTTTTCACAATCAATATATACTCATGGGGATCTTTATGTAAGATGTAGTGGCCCTTTTCTATTTCAGTTTGACACCACTGGTTTAGATGAGATAAAGCCTCTACCCTCAAGGAGCTTACATCCTGCACTAGGGTGTGACACACACAGAATTAACCATAATATAAATGAATGCATAGTAAATGCCAGAGAAGGGAAAGGTGCTTACGAGGTATTTGTGTGTAGTTACAATGTAAATTACTTTCATTGTCAGGAAGTATATAAGTTTGAGAGCATTTGTTCTTACCAACATAAAAATAATACAGAATATTAGTATAACTTTGAACAATAGCTTGTCATTCTACTTCTACCCTCAGTCCAGCTGAGTTTTTCTGTGTTCTCCAATGGCTCAGTCTGTTTGTCAAAGGTCACAGCTGCTTTCTGGTCTGGTTTTTCTAATCAGAAAGTTCCAGAGGAGTCCTAAAGAGGATTTAAGCCTCAGGCCTAATCTGCAGGCCAGGGACACAGTACCTTCTTCTTCAGGCACAGGAACCAGGAAGACTTTTCTTACTTGGTTACACTTGGCACCCAGATCACCCTGAAGGCAAATCAAGTAACCAAACTGGGTCAGGGGTAAGAGGTGTGGCTGGGGCTGAGGAAGAGGGGAAAAAAAGGATAGTGAAGGGGAATGGGTATGTTGCTACCCACACTATAGAAACTTCGGGAATGCATTATGAATGTACCTACTTTAAATAACATACTCCTTTTTATTTTATTCCCACACACACACTTAATAATGTTTTATTTTTTTTTCCAATTACATGTAAAGATAGTTTTCAACATTCACTTTAATAAGATTTTGAGTTCCAATTTTTTTTCTCCCTCCCCCCTCTCCAAGATGGCAAACAATATAGGCTATATACAGTTTGTTAAAGACTTTTTAAAAAATCTAACATATTTTATTCAAGAAATGAGTAATTTTCAAAGTTGTGTTTTGTTCTTTCTTTTATAAATCTAGCAATATGCCATTGCTTCTTGCTACACTTCCCCAGATCTCCATTCCAGCCCTTATTTAGTGCATCTCAATGTTAGGGTCATTAGCTGAGAAGTCAAGAAACTCAAGTCAAGGAAGTCATTCATTGTCCTTCTGGAAACAGCTGGACATAATGGAAAGAGTACTCTACTTAGATTTAGAAGACACCTGAGTTGGAAGCTGCGCTCTTATATTTACCAGCTATGTGACCATAGATCAGACCTGCACAACTTGGCGAAGTTGTGGGCCAAAATTAAAATAAGCTGAACTTTGGGCCAAATAGAGGTGTTAAGTGGTTCACTGTCCAAGTAAAGGGATAATTAATGATTAAACTATTTTGCAAATAAGCCATATTTTTAAAAAAGTAATTTTAATTAATATCAATTAATTATACTTATTACTTAAGATTTTTATTTATCATGAAATCACATTAATGTTAAAAAATTACTTTGCTAAGTGGTGTAAGTTTTTTTTTTGGTTGGGGTTTTTTTTTTTTTGCTTTTTTTAAGAGGGGGGAAGGCAAGGCAATTAGGGTTAAGTGACTTGCCCAAGGTCACATAGCTCATAAGTGTTAAGTGTCTGAGGCAGATTTGAACTCAGGTCCTCCTGACTCCAGGGCAGGTACTCTATTCGCTGTGTCACCTAGCCGCCCGTAATATAAGTTTTAACACATGTTTCAGATTTTCTTATTGTTTACATTTATTTAATGGGATGTATTACACTTCTTGTCAGCAATCTGTCAATCATCAGCTATTCTTCACTGCACCATCATACAGGACAAACTTAAATTCTCAAAAACACTTTTTTTATGGGGACATAATATAGAAACTACAATTAGAAAAGACTTCTTTATGACATCACCTTCAGTAAGACTTCCCAGCAGCAGCAATTTCTTTAGAAATCTGAAAACTAACCTTGGTAGTCACCTCATTTTCTGAATTTGTTTTTTTGAAAAACCATTGTTCCCACTGAGATTTTTCAACAACTTAGATGCTTTAATTTGTTTTTCATTGGTGTCCAATTTGCTTAAGTCAAGATGTTTCAATTAAAAATGGCAACTAAGATTGTATTCCTTCAAAAAGGCTATTACTTCTTGGCAAACAAGGCAGATATTTTGTCTCTCAGGTAAACAAACAAGTATGTATTCGTCCACTCCAGATTAAACATTCCACGTTCTGAATTGATCTTCCATTTCTCTTTATCATCCATTTTACAAAGTCACTTCAAAAGTTTAATGTTAGAACCAAAACATTTCCACAGCAACTGCTCACATATAAAGAAATACTGAACTGAGTGTCTGACCTTGGAGAGAGCGTCAAACACTCGTGTAACTTGGAGGTGGCCTTGCAGAGAGGGAGGGGAAGAAGCCCTCGAGCTGTTGCCACTCATTACATAGTGGACATCAGCTGCATTGGCACCTGGCTGCACTCACTTTTTCACTGTTGAATGCCAGGAACAACTGAAAACACAGCAAAAAAGAAACGACTTTCACTCTTCTCAGACTAGAGACAGACTGGTGATGGTTGGTTGCTGTGGGTCACATGCCAAACAGAAGCGAGTGTGCAGTAGCAACCCACCCACCCAGTTACACGAGAGACACAATAGTGAGTGGTGGAAGGCAGACTAAGGAGGGCATGGACAAAGGACTCATTACATCTTTACTTTCTTTTACATCCTCTACATTTTTTTCCAGGCCACATGAAAAACAGCAGTCAGGCCCTGTGTTGTGTGGGCCTGTCATAGATAGTCTCATAATCGCTCTGAGCCTGAGTTTTCTCATATGTAAAAATGAGAGCAATAATATCTATAGTTTTGAGAATTACATAAGATAGTTTGTGTAAAGCATTTTGCAAACATTAACATATAAAATAAGTCTTAATTATTTGGAGAGGTTAGCTTGGCCAACAGGCAAGCAGACTACCCAGATAAAGAAGTAACTCCTGCCCACTAGCATTTCCTTTCATCTACTTCGTTAAAAACTGAGAGAATGTGACCGATTGATTACAAAAAAAGGTACTTTTGCTGCAATGGAACCAAATTGGTCTCGTTTTCACTCCTTTTCTTCTTCTGTTTTTGCCTTATAATCTTTATTTTTGAAAAAAAATTTTCAAATTTTATTTTTAATTTATGGAATAAAACAAGTATTTCCATAAAATAGTACAATAAAAAAGATGCTCACACATGAAACTACAAACCTACTATGCACAAATTGTTACTCTTTTCAAATATACAACAAAATTTTCATGTAAATTTCCTTTTTTTCTTCCCTCCCCAACCCATGCCTTAGAGGTGGCTACCATTAGACACAAATAGGTGTATATCTACATATGCATACAGACATATATATGTAAAATTATTCCATACATACTTCTGTTCATCTGTCCTTTCTCTGGATGTAAATAGTGACTTTCTTCCTATGTCCTTTGTCGTTTATTTGGGTATTTATAATAGTCAAAATGACTTTTCCACTCAAAGTCATTCTTAAAACAACATTGCTGTTACTGTATACGATGTTCTCCTGGTTCTGCGCATTTTGCTATACATTATTCATGCAAATCTTTCCATGTTTTTCTAAGATTGATCTCATAATTTTTCATAGCACAGTAGTATTCCATCACAATCATAGATCACAACTTGTTCAGCCATTCCCCAACTCAGCCAATTAATGGGCATCCTTGCAATTTCCAGGTCTTTGTCACCACAAAGAGAGCTGCTTTAAACATTTTCCTTTTCTTTTCTCCCTTATTATCTTTGGAAATAGACCAAGTTAATAAAATGGAGTTAAAAGCTATAAAAACCCTCCATAAGCTTTCCTTACTTTATCCGTGAAGTAGCTCCCATTCCTCCCCAAGATCATTTGCCAGTTTGTTCTCCTCTCTGCTGTTGCCCCAATGTCACAATTTCCTCTGCTCAAATGCCTTTGTTCATGATCCTTTACCAGCACCTTCAGGACTCTATATACCACATGCTCTTTATTCTTTACCTGCTCAAACCCTATTACCTTTTGAGGGTCAAGTCCCAACTTCCCAAAGCCTTCTCAATGACTTTAGCTCATACTCATCCCTTCCTTAAAATACCAGTAATATTGAACAACTCTACGTTGTGATCTAGCCCATGATTCTAAACTATCCTATATTATTTTGTGTGTACTTGTCTTGTGCAACTAGATGATAAGCTCTTTGAGACCAGGAACCATATCTGATATTTCTCTGTTGTTACCCCTTAGTGCTGAGCAGTGGGAATGAATTAATCAGTAGCCAATAAACATTCATTAAGCACCTATTGGTGCCATGCACTATGCTAAGTGCTGGGATACAATAGGAATTTCTTTTTTTGTGCTGGTTTTGAAGATTTAAATATCACTTAGCCTTATATTATTTATTCAAAGAATTCCCATGAGTCCCAGCTGTATAACAATTATACCTGACCTGTCAAGAGACAAAATGTAGTGGAGGTAAAGGTGGTGGTAGTGGTAGAGGTAGTGTGTGTGTGTGTGTGTGTGTGTGTGTGTGTGTGTGTGTGTGTGTGTTTATGTGTGTGCACACACGTGCATATGTGCTTGGACGTGCACGAAAAACTTGTGGAGTGATATCCTGGTGTCATGTCCAGTAGACATTTCTCAATCACAAGTTTTCCCTTCACTTGTCTCCACCGCTTGATAATTTTGACCATTCTTTCCTGAAACTTTCTTTCCTTAGCTTCAGTGATAATATACTGTCTTGTTTCTTTTCCACCTTTGATCTTTCTCTAGATCTTTGTCTGCTGTTTTAACTCACACCAAAGTATAAGTTTTTCCCAAGCCTCTGAACTTGGTCCTCTTCATTTCTTTCTTCCAATTCTCTCAGTAACCTCATTCTGATCCCAAGGTTTCCATTATCACCTTCTTGCAGATGATTCCCAAATTTACCTCTTCAGTTCTTACTTCCCACCAGAAGTCCAGGCCTGCATTCTCACCTACAGGTCCTGTTGAACTTCTCCAAAACTGAATTTCATTAACTTTCAAGCATATGAAAAAAATGCTCTAAATCACTATTAATTAGAGAAATGCAAATCAAAACAACTTTGAGGTCCCACATCTTACTAGCCAGATTGGCTAAGATGACAAAACAGGAAAATGATAAATGCTGGAGTAGATGTGGGAAAATTGAAACAGTAATTCATTGTTGGTGGAGTTGTGAACGCATCCAACCATTCTGGAGAGCAATCTGGAACTATGCCTTTTATTTTTTTTTAAATTTTATTATAGTTTGCATCATTCATTTCCACAAGATTTTGAGTTACATATTTTCTCTCCGTCTTTCCCCCGCCCACCACCCCAAAACAGCCATCCCAGTGTGTCCTCCCTCCCCGAGTCTATTCTCTCCTATGTCACTTTTTGATAGGGCAGGATGGATCTCCCAACTGCAGTGCCTGTGTATCTCAAGTTCCAGTTGGATGTAGTCAATAATAATAATAATAATTGCATATATAGATAGATAGATAGATAGATACACATTCATAACATTTGATTATGGAACTCCAGATTCCAGATTCTTTCTCCTCCTCCCTCACCACCCATCCCCACTGGAAGGACAAGCAATC
>CM053581.1:511330772-511346165 GCA_028627135.1 Pseudochirops cupreus | reverse complement strand
CTCCGCCCCCTATTATCTCTCGTGTTAGAGAGATTTAAGCATGTTTGTAGGCTGCAGGGAAAAAAATTCAGTAAGAGAATGGCTAGACAGACAGACACAATATGTACACAGCCATGCACATAATAAGTACTAAATAAATATTATTTTAAAATGATGGTCAAGCTCCCAAAGCAGTTAGTAGGGAATAGGATCACAGAACTACAGAATATATGAGTTGGAGGGACATCTACTCCAATCCATTCCTGGAAAAGAATCCTTGGCAAAAATGATCTTTCTTAAGCATTGGTCTAATGTTATTCTCTTGCTCCAGAATTTTCACTGACTCCTTATTGCCCTTAAGATATAAATCAAGGGAAAGTGATACATGTTGGAGGGGATGTGGAAAAATTGGGACACATTCCCTGTTGGTGGAATTGTGAACTGATCCAAACATTTTGGAGAGCAATCTGAAATAATGCCCAAAGAGTTACAAAATTGTGTATACATTTTGACCAAGCAATATGGAAAAGAACTTTTATTTCTAAAATATTTATAATAGCTCTCTCTATGGTGGCAAAGAACTAGAAATTGAGAGGATGTCTGTCAATTGGGGAATGGCTAAACAAATTATGGTATATGATTGTGATGGAATACTGCTGGGCTATAAGAAATGTTGAGCTGGTGGATTTTAGAAAAACATGGAAAGACTCACATGAAATAATGAAGAGCGAAGTGAGAAAAACCAAGAGAATGTCATATATAGTAATAGCAATCTTGTTCTAAGAACAACTTTGAATGATTAAGTCATTTTGCATAGGATAAATACTCAGATAAACTACAAAGGACTCATGAAGGAAGATGCTATCCACCTCCAGAGAAAGAGCTGATAAATAGAAGTAAGTATAGTATAGTTTTACATATATACACATATTTGCTCTAATGGAAGCCTTCTCTAGGGCAGGGTGGAGAGAGAGGGGAAAAGTGCACAGCAAAGAAAAGAAGAAAACTTGGATCCACAGAAAAGCAAGGAAGCTTTGAGAATGATGCGTGATATTTATTACATAGGTTTTTTTTTAAAGAGTAAACAGTATGAAATGGGAATCTATGGTTTTATATTGTATCTTCTTTTCATGTTGTTCTTTATACATGGAAATGTTCTTTTTTTGTCTCTTTTACTTGAAGATAAAATATATATCTGTCAGCTTATCATTTAATCCCTTCACATTTGATCTCCAGTCTACCTTTCTAGACTTACTTCACTCTCTACCAAATTGACTTACTAAGCATCCTTCAAACTTAGCATTTCTTCGCATAGTCTGGAACTCATGCCTAGAATGTACTCCTTCCTCATCTGCACCTCTCTGAATCTTAAGCTGCCTTCAAAGCTACAGTGCTACCTCCTACAGAAAGACTTTCCAGATTCGTCTAATTGTCAGTACTGTTTTTCTCTTCAAAATATCTTATATTTATGGTTCTATGTACATATTATACGATGTAAACCCCTTAAAGGGAGGCATTTTCTTTTGGCATTGTTTTTGTATCTTTAGCACCTAGAACAGTTCCTTGCACAGAGTAGGCACTTTATAATTAGGTAACACCAGTCGATGGCCCCTGTTGAAGGTATTTTATTCTGTCTCTTCCTTTCTCTTTTATGGAATCTTACCTAGACTTTGCCTTTCTCACTGAAGCTTCACCTGTTTCTACTCTCCCCCTTTCCTTTCTCATTTTGGAGGCTGGAGGTTTAATTAATTTACCATACCCTGTTACAAAAGCAATCATACTTTTAGCTTCAGGGCAAAAAAAATGACCCCTTAGTACATGGTCCTATTCTTTGTTATTTTATGAAGTTTTTAGCAAGTGAAAAGTGGTTAATATAACACAATAGCTCTGAGCCCCAAGTTAAGAAAATTCTTAACATTTAAAGACATAATATAATATAGGTATATCTCTAGCTAATATATGACCTCCTTATGTTTGAGACAAAATCACAATAAATACAAGGAGGGGAAGTTGAGGAAAGAGCAGCCTTTCTTCACAGTCTATCTCTTGTAGAATGAATGCCCATATAAAGATACCTGAATATGACTATCTATGTCTCAAAGATCTTGATAATCCCAAATCAGAGCTGAGAAGGAATGTTTGTCCCTTTGACCTACAAATCCCATAATACCAGTCAGTTCTCAAATCCTTGTTACAAATGCTTATTGATTAAATTACGTCCTTCCCCAAGACTTCTCTTCTTTGGGCTCAAGTCTCTAGTTCTTTCAGCTGATTCTCTTATGGCAGGGGTGGGGAACCTGTGACCTCAAGGTCCTCAAGTGTGGCCCTTTGACTGAATCCAAACTTCCAAGTCAAAGGGCCACATCTGAGGGCCTAGAGGGCTACAAGTGGCCTTGAGGCCACAGGTTCCCCACCCCTGTCTCATGGGATGATCTTAAGGTACTTCAGCTTCCTGGTTCATCCTCTCTAGAGGCTCTTCAGTTTATTATTGTCCTTCCTAAACTGTGGGTCCTAGAACAGAACAAAACTCTCCATGTATAGTCTGACTAGAGCAGAATACAGAAGGATTACCATTTCAATAGTCCTGGACACTAAGCCTCTCTTTTGGTTACCATATCAACCTGTTGCCTCATGTTGAAGTACCAGTCCACTAAAACCTCCAGATATTTTTTTCAAAAAATTACTTTCTGTGGGGAAAGGAGTAATCAGTATGCTTGCCATCTTGGGGTGGGGGTAGGGGAGAAAATTTAGAACTCAAAATCTTGTGGAAATGAAAGTTGAAAACTAAAAATAAATAAATTCTGAAAAAAAAAGAAAAATTACTGTCTAGTCACATCCAAGCCCCACCCCAAATTATACTTATGAAGTTGATTTTTTTAGCCCAAAGGTAAGGCTTAATATTTATTCCTATTAAATTTTATCTTATTCAATTTGTCCCAAATTCAATAAATTTTTCAAGGTATTTTGAATTCTGTGTGTCATATAGTGTTTTAACTGATAAAATTTGATAAACATGCCATCTATGCCTTTGTACAAGTTGTTGATAAAAATTGTTGAATAGCGCAGAGACAAACACAGATCGCTGGGCCACTCCACTAAAGAGCTGTTTTCAGACTGATATTGAACCATTAATGACTACTACTCTTTGAGTAGATCCATTCAGACAGTTCTGAATACTCTTAACTGTACTATCATTTAGCCCACATCTTGCCATCTTAGCCACAAGGTCACATGAAGGGCTTTGTCAAATGCTTTGCTAGATGTCTCTAAAATATATCTACAATATTCCCTGAATTTATTAGTCTGGTCACCCTGTCAAAATTGTAACAGATTAATCTGTTTTACCCTGTTCTTAATGAAGCCATATTGGCTCTTTATGATCACCATTTTCTTTTCTAAGTGTTCACCTAATACTCCTTTAAATAATATGCCCAAGGGGCAGCTAGGTGGTGCAGTGAATAGAGAGAGCAAAGGCCCTGGAGTCAGGAGGACCAGAGTTCAAATGTGGCCTCAGACAATTGACCCTTAACTAGTTGTGTGACCTTGGGCAAATCACTTAACCCCAATTGCCCTGCCTTCCCCCCTCCCAAAATAAAATAAAATAAAATAAAATAAATAACATGTTCTAGAATTTTGCCACAATTCACTGGCCTGTAGTTTTCACATTCTCATCTCTCCCTCCCTTTTTTTAAACTGGGGCATTTGTACAAAATTGTGAGTATAATTGCAGCATAGACATAAGAAGAGAGGCCACTTTGGCAAGGAGGAGTACTCGTTCTCCATTATCAAATAAGACAGTAATTATAAAGTGCTTAGCACAGTGCCGTACCTAGTAGGTGCTTAATAATTGCTTATTCTCTTATTCCCATTCTGCTAAATCAGGACTACTATAACACAGGCATATCTACTGTAGTTACCCCCTTATAATATGTGTTGAGATAGCAGTGGGGTTAGTTTTGATTGGATTAAGAGCAGGTAGGTAACCTGAGGATAGAACACTAGGCCTGAAGTCAAGAAGACCTGAGTCTAAATCCAACCTCAGACTTTTACTATCTGTGTGACCATGGGCAATTCACTTAACCCTGTTTGCTTCAATTTCCTTATCTGCAAAATGAGCTGAAGAAAGAAATGGCAAAGCACTTCCCTATCTTTGCCAAGAAAATCCCAAATAGAGTCACAAAAAGGCAAATAAGACTGAAATGTCACCACCAACATCACAATAAAGTTTTGATTGACTCCTCTGGACAGGATTCATCTGCCCATTTGAAGAAAGGGCACAGCAGAAAGTTACATTCCTATATAGTTCTCTTCAATCTCATATGGACAGATATAACCGGTATTTTCTACTTACTTCCTATGGATTTTGTTAGACAATATGAGACCCCATTCTGTTTCTTGGCAATACACAAATAAGACAGCACAGTGATTTCAGGACTGCAAAAGTAAAATTGGAAACAAATAAAAAGTTTTAAATTTATGCTATTGTTAGCCCCTCTTACATCAGCTTCTAATAATTATGCATAGGTACATACATTTGACAGAGTGCCCAGCCTCAACTCATGACTTACTAATGAGATCATATTTTTCATTACAACTCTAAAATTCCATTAATCTTTTCTTAATTATTTTCAAGTGAATTCGCCCCTTCAGAAAGGAAAGGGCATATGTGGCACTGGCAAGAGGCAGAAAAATTTGTGGCCATTTCAGTCATAGTAACTTTGCTGGTATTATGGCCAATGGCCGTTGCCAGAATTAATAAATCAAATGTCAGTATCTAGGAACAGGTTTAGTGCCATGGGTCCCCCATACACCAGAGCTCAGTTTTTGGATCCATAAATCAAACTTGGAATCTGTTTCAAGTGCAGTGAAGCCTTTTCCAAAAATCTTTTCCAACACACCTTGGTTCCCACCTATAGCACTCCTTGAATCTTGGCCCAAGCTATTTCTTCATCACCAGTAAGTATCATTGTCCTCATGGTCTAAATAAGGATCTGTTAGCCAGGGTTTAGAGCCCTGGGTAAACTTATTGACAGCAACCTGGATGGTCGTTTCATCCCTGTCACCCAATAAAATTCCCCAAAAGGGTCCCTCTTAGTTTTTGTCAACTGAAAAAAAAATGTGATGTCTGATTTTCCTTGTACCACTCCTTTCCCCACCATAATGCAAACAAAAGGCTATTTGGATAGGATTTATGTGGAGAGAGGGAAAGAAGGCAACTGGGAGAAGCACCCCTCCCACCTGGATTTGACTCAAGCTTGCTCTCCAGTGTCTGGTGTACCACCCACAAGAAGCCCTAACACTCAGGAACAATAAATCATCATGATAATGAATAATTCTTTGAATTTCCAGTCACCTAAAGTATAGTCTTTGATGTAGCATAAAAAGAGGTCTGGAGTGATGGAAGGAAAGAGGAGAAAGATGAAGACAGAGGTCTTGTACCTCCTTTGCAATCTATCCCTCCTTAAAAGGATCCCTCTTACTTGAATTAACTGTAGCAAATTTTGGAGAGTTAGGAGAAGTGGAGTTTCTGTATAAACAATATTTCATTAGGATAATCACTAAAGAGCTAAAAGGAATATCTAGCCTTACCTCCTCATTTTACAGACAAGAGAGCTGAGACCAGAGAGGTTAAGGGACTTGCCCAAAGTCATAAAGGCAGGAAGTGGCAGGGTCAGGATTCTAACCCAGTTCCTCGGAGTCCTCTCTTTTATCATTTTGTTGAACCTCAGAAGCCGCTGATAAAACTGCGTACGTATCTCTGGCTGAATGAACAGATTCTGGATATAAATGGGGGTCTGCAAGTAACTGAAGCTTGGACTGGTCTCTTGGGGTCAGTCCTTTCTCTGGGCTCCCAAACCTTACAGGACCTGATTGGGTACTGGCAATCGTTGATGATTTAGTCAGGGTTTGAAGCACAAATGAAAGAACCCATTTAGCCCCCTCTCTTGACAGCTCATTTCCCAACTCAACTTAAAAATCAACTCTGCCTGTTAATTGGAAATGTGGGTTGTTGTTCTGTTTGTTTGTTTGTTTTGGGGATAAGAAGTGTTCCAAACCTGCTTCATTATACTTTTTGCCTAGACTGAGAAGGGACTTTCCGACCCCCAACCCCCAGCCCAGTAAATGAAGCACTGTACTGTTTTTTTTATAAATGTCTTAGAGTGGTGTCAGAATCCTGGCTGGGAAGCTGGCTGGCAGGACACAGGCACTGTCTCTGTTCTGTATCACGGAAGTAAGCTGAAGAGGCCAGGGCCAAGAGCTCCCATCAACAGGAATGTGACCAATTAACTCCTGGTGATGTCATGGCATGGCAAGAGTGGGCCATGCTCAGAGCCCAGGTTCCTCTGCCAGCCCCAACCTTCAGTGCCTTTTCCTCACTGTGCTCTATGTACTGTAATAACTAAGTCAACTGGAAAAAAAACACTGAAGAAAAGACGAAGGAAAAACAGAGTGTTGGGGCAGCTGGGGCCAGGAAAGAAAGCACACTGCAAGGCATAAAGGAGCATTGTGCTGTGACTTCTCTTGACTTTGGAGTATTTGGTTCCCCAGGAGTTGGAGAAGATGGGCAATAATCTGTGCTTTCTTTGAAGGGCTCTCCTTTGGATTCCCAGCTGCATAAAGAACAGACTTTGGCTAAGGCAGTAGGAAGAAGGAGCACTGAGAAGGATTGGATTGGAGGTGGGAGGGGGCTGTGGAGGGAATAAGAAGGATGAAAACAGAGCTCCTTGTATCTCACTTTCAATCCTCTTTTACTCATCATGCCTGCCATCCAACCACCAGAGTCTTGGGCAAAAGTTCCTGCTTTTCTAGCTGCCAAATAAGGAGTGATGAAATCATTCATTAAAAATGTGGAATTTATCAAGATGATAAATTAGGTACACATTTTTAAAAAAACAACTTTTGCTGAGGGTGAGAATATTCTGATCATACCATAGGCCATAAGCTTTGGTTCATTTATTTTTTGATTTCGTGATTTCAAGGTGTTACTGTTTTGGCTTAGGATCCATTTGTAAAGACAGTTCTTATTTATGGAGCATTTTAAGATCTGCAGAGCACCTTCTTCTCAATAGCCATCTGAGGTAGATAGTGAAAATATGGTGGCCCATACTTTACTGATAAGGAAACTGAGTCTTGCCAAGGTGAAATGACATAACCAGTTGAGGGAAAGGAATAAGCTTTATATAGGGCTTATTACCAGGCATTGTGTCCAGTGCTTTTTACAAGTATTATCTCATTTGATTCTCCTAACAACCTCGCCATCCAGGTTTTATTGTTATCCTCCTTTGGTGGTTGAGGAAACTGAGATAAAAAGAAGTAGAGTGACTTGGCCAAAGTCATACAGCTAGTAAATACCTGAGGCCAGATTTGAACATAGATCTTCCTGAGTCTAGGCCCAGCATTCTCGTCATGGTACCACAAGTTGCCCAAGTGTCAAAGCTGGAATTTGAACCCAGGTCTCTTGACTCAAAGTCTGGGGCCTTTTCCATTATACTGTTTAACTATAGGATGGTAGAAAAAGGGACTGTTTAGTTCTCCCATGAAATAAAAGATCATGCATTGTCAGCTCCTTGAAAGTAAGGACCGGGCCCTTTCTATTTATTTCTGTCAGCGCCATGCAGAGAGTTTTGTATAGTTTGGCCTGAACCGGTGATTTCATTGTATAAGGAAACTTCCTCTACCAATATAAATCAACAATGGCTTTACAAGTTAGAATCTTAGGGAGTTAAGTGGGAAGTTAAATGATTTTCCTAGGGCCATACAGCCAGTATTTATAAAAGACTTGATTTGAATCCACCTCTTTCTCTGTCTGTTACCCCAGGCTGCCTCTCTGTACTTTGAGCATGGTAGTCACTTGAAAATTAAGCAAATGAATATGTTTTATACAGAAATAATTTTGATGGGACAAAGACTCGCTTGTACAAAAATATTTATAGCAGCTCTCTTTGTGGTGGCCTAGAAGTGGAAATTGAGGGAATGCCCATCAATTAGGGAATGGCTGAATAAGTTGTAGTATATGAATGTACTGTGCTATAAGAAATGATGAACAGGCAGACTTCAGAAAAACTTGGAAAGACTTATATGAACTGATGCTGAGTGAAGTGAGCAGAACCAGAAGAACATTGTACATAGCAACAGCCACAGTGTATGATGACTGACTTTGATAGACTTAGCCCTTCTCAGGAATGCCAGGTCCGAAAACAGTTACAATGAACCCATGATGGAAAATGCCATCCACATCTAGAGGAAGATCTATGGAGTCTGAATGCAGAGTGAAACAGACTATTTTCTTTTTTTGTTCTGTTTTGTTTTTTTCTTTCTCATGGTTCCTCCCATTCATTCTAATTCTTCTATACAACATGACTAATGGTGAAAATATATTTTAATAGGAATGTATATGTAGAGCCTATATCAGATTACATGCCTTCTTGGGGAAAGGGGGAGGGAGGAGGAGAAAATTTAAAATGTATAGACGTGAATGTTGAAAATTAAAAATAAATAAACTAAAAAAAAAAAAAAGAAATAATAATAATAGTAAAGTTCTCCTGGAAATGAGTTCAGAGGACTGAGCCCATTGGAGTGAGGAAGAACCTGGGTGAAGTCCTGCCACGTGAAAAAAATCTCACTCTGAAACCAAAAATGGACAAACCCCTCAACTGCTTGGTACCCCAGAAATGAACATAAGTTACAGCCAGGTTGTCCTCCATCTCATCTGCCATTGTGCAAGGAGTTTCCATATTGGAGTTCCAAGATCAGTTAAATCATAGTTCTGGATCTCCTACCATTTAAAAAAAAACCGGCAGTAGCAGCAATTCTTCCAAACTTGCTCTACCTGCTTCCACCCGCTGTAATTTCTACAGAAAACTGTACACAACCAACAAATAGAGCAGAGTAGGATCTCTTTCATTATTGACTGTATAGAATTTAGTGGGCAGGTCAACAGAACTTCATATCCCAGGTCTGGGAAGCAAGGTGATTTTTGGATACAGGATCTCAACCAACATACATCTCTACTTCCTTGGGTCCCACCCAGATCCTAAAGACAGCAGCCAGGGTGGTTAATAAGGTTGGGATTGCTCTGCCCTTCAGCTGGATGGCACATAGGAGAGAATACTTAGACCTTGAATCATGAGAACTTAGGTTCAAATTCAGCTTCAGGCACTTACTAGTTGTGAGACCCTGAACAAGTCACTTAACTTTGTCTACCTCAGTTTCCTCAAATGTGAAATAAGGATAATGATAGCAACTATCTCGAAGTATTGTTGTGAGGATCAAATGATTATCTGTAAAGCATTTAGTTTTAGTACATGCCACATAGCATATGTTCCCCACCTCCTTGCTAGGGAAACCCCCTTACTTTTGTGGTAGAGATGCCCAACAGATTTCTGGAGTTCAGGAAGAGACTAGGTTTCCATATATAGATTTGGGAATCATCTGCAAATCCACGGGATTGTCCTAAGAACAAAATGGCAGGAGATTGTTAGGAACAAAAAGGATCTGGAGCTGCTAAAGGGTTTGGTTTTTTTCTAAAGGGGAAAGAGTCTGTCAGGCACAAAAGCTTGTAAAAGGAGCAAAACCAGGGAAGTCACTTTCTGACATTGTATCAGGACTCATCCAAGGCAGGAGCCACCTGTTCAAGTTCCCTGCTCACCTCTGCAACCTCGGAAGTGGGAGCAGAGATGGTTGTAAACCCAGGCAGCTGCTGCCTCCCTTCCGCCCACTAAACCACCCATTCGGAATTCTAGGAATTAGGCCAGATCCTGGCAGATAAGTTACTCTCTGTAAGACAAGGATTTCTGAAGCACATTAACTCTTTCAGTTTCAGTTCAGAAACATTTCCCTGTTTCATTCCCCTAGACACTCTCATTTCTTAGTTTTGTAGAATAACAGCTTTAGAGTTGAAAGGATCATCTAGTCCAAATGTAGAGGTCAGAGAACCATAAAATGTAGAGGTTTAGGGTTAGGGGTGTGCAAGACCCCAAAATACCAACATGGCGGTCCTGCTAAATGAATTTGGCTCAAGTTTTCTCTCAGCCAAAGAAAAGCAAAGTTTATTAAAGGATCCTCCCCTCCCCCTGCCTGGGCAGCTAGGTGGCACAGTGAATAGAGAACCTGTCCTGGAGTCAGGAGGACCTGAGTTCAAATCCAGCCTCATACACTTAACACACACACAAAAAGACCTGCCATAATAGGTAAACTCTTAAGGAGCCTTGGTATCAGTGACACTTGCATTGCACAAGCAGGTCATTTGACACAGAGTGAGTCTGCACTAGATAATTCTAGGGCTTTCTTTCTCATGGAGGCAAGATGAGATCTTATATACAGAAAGGTTGTAGGAGGAATCTAGGGGTGGTCTAGAGGAGGCTTTGGGGAATGTCTTCAGGAGGTGTCAAATGAGGTCAGACTCCAGTAATGAGAGATCAAGGGTGAGAAGTAGCTGGAGGCTACCAGGAGATGACTGGCAATGAAGGGCTAGGCTAGTCTAAGGGTAACAAGATCTGGGTATAGATATTTTGGGAGGATCAAGGGTGGGGGCTAGCTGGACAATGGAGGGCTAGGCTAATAACAGAGATTTGGGCTGAGCTATAATGAAAGGCTTATGGTCTCAGGCAAATGCCTCATCAAATGGGAAGATTCAAGGAGAGTTCAAGGGGGTTCCTAGAGCCTGTACCTCAACACAAAGAATGATCTGGCCATGGTTGCAGTTACTTAGGTCTATATTATAGCAAGGGGAAGGTTCCAAAAAAATAGACAAGATGATGGATTGTATAATTACCTCCAAAAAAGGCAACCAAGAAGGAATCAATGTCTAGTAATCTAGTTGCTTCATTCACCTCTATAAAATCTTTATAAGAACCTACATGAGAACCTATAAGACCTACACTGAAATCTCTTTGATGAAAATGTTGAAAGGCAATATGGTGTAGTGGGTACAGCTCTGGGACTTGGAGTCAGTTAGACACTGAGTATGAAGACCACCTTTGTGTGAAGCCCACACAAGTCACTTAAAGCCCTATTTGTAAAACGATGATACTGGCTCAAAGAATTCTAAGGTCTCTTCTGATGGGGTACAGTCTCTGGGAACTCCTTTGAATCTTCCCACTTGATGAGGTATTTGCTGAGGCCATAAGCCTTACACTATGGCTAGACCTTAATTTCTGTTACTCTTAACCTAGCCTAGCCCTCCATAGTCCAGCTACTTCCTATCCTTGATCCTATCAAAATATCTATACCCAAATCTGTTACCCTTGAACTAGCCTAGCCCTCCATTGTCCATCATCTCCAGGTAACTTCAGCTGTTTCCCACCCTTAATCTCATTCCTGGAGTCAGACCTCAACATGCTCCTTATGATGAGGTACAGCTTGAGCTCTTCTTGAATCTTCCCACTGAAGGCATTTTCCTTGAGGTCTTGGGCTTAAGTTGTGGCTCTGCCCAAGTCTTTAGCCCTCCTTTGTTCCAACTGTTTCCCACCCTTGATGCTACTGTTCCCACCCTTAAACTGGCCTGGCCCACCATTGTCTGTGGTCTCCAAGTGGCCTCCAGCAACTTCCCACCCTTAATCACTCATTACTGGAGTCTGACCTCATCTGACTCCTCCTGAAGACCCTCTCCAAATTCCTCCTCTAGACCACCCCTAGATTGCTCTGTACATAAGACCCCATCTGACCTCCATGTGGTGTGAGAGCACCATAGAGTGGCTTAGCATAGATTTACTCTGTGTCAGATGATTCTGGTCTGCTTACCCAATGCAAGCCTTACAGATACCTAGGTTCCTTAAGAGTCTACCCAATATGGTGAACTTTTAATAAACTTTGTTTTTCTTTACCTGAGAGAAGACTTGAGTTGAATTCTTTTGGCAGGACCTGGCATGTTGGTATTTTGGGGTCTCAAGCACCCTTGGCCCTAACCACATCGCTAATATTCACAAGACTTGGGGTTCTACCAGTCAATCATAGCTTTGTTATTTCCTGGTGACCTTGGGAAAATCATTTACTCTTTCTGAATTTGTTTTCTCATTTCCAAAAAGGCAATAATAATACTTTCCTACCTAATAGAGTGGTTGTGGGGATTAAATGACATAAAATATGGAAAAAAGAGGTACATGGCTTAATAGATAGTGATTCAGCCCTAGGGTCAGGAAAAGTTGTTCAAGTATAGTCCCTTACATATATGACCTGTATAAACATGGCTTTACCTTAGGGTGCACCAAACAAATCTCAAAGACCTTAAGTTAGAGATAAGTTGCTGATTTGCATCTTTGGAGAGAATTTTCATACTGGGAGTTCTTGGTGCAGATAAAACTACTGGTCTAGACTGCCAGGCCCTCCCCAAAGGTATGAATACAAGACATGTGAAAAAGAGCCCCTTAGATCTATTATACCTGAAGTTTAGATAAATGTAGATAGACAGATGTAACAGAAAGAACTATCACATATATACATGTATATATATAACAAAAAATACTCTATATAGTATAAGTTCAAGTATAATTCTAAAACAAACCAGAAGTGCTATAAAATTATAAAGTATTATTATTTTAACTACATTAAGCCGTTTCATTTAACATTGTTTCTATGGGGGTGAATAATAGTTCACATTAAGTTAGTACTTTATAATTAATAAAACACTTTCTTTACAATTGCACATTAAGTAGGTAGTGCAAGTAACATTCCCACTTTTCAGTTCCCTTTGCTGGATCACAACTCATCTCTTGTGTCTTTATTTATTTAGTTGCTTTTTGGAGGACAGTTGGGGTTAAGTGACTTGTCCAAAGTCACATAGCTAGTAAGTGTGTCAAGTGTCTGAGGTCACATTTGAACTCAGGTCCTCCTGACTCCAGGGCTGGTGCTCTATTCACTGTGCCACCTAGCCGCCTGTCTCTTGTGCCTTTAATGATAGTGTCCCCCAGGGCTCTCTCCTGGCCTCTCTTGTCTTCTTTCCCTATTCTCTTTCTTATTGGTGATCTGATCCCTCAGGTCCTCATAAGATTCCCAAATCTTCATCTCCTAATTCCGTTCACTCCTCAAACTTCTCTACCTCTTCATCAGCAGCCTTCCCACCCTGGAAATGTCTCCACACCTTCCCTGGAGCACCACTCACCTCCCCAGTTGTTGAGCCCCCAGCCTGAACCATTGTTTCATGAAAGTCCTAAGCAAGGCTCACTTTCTTCCTGGCGCCTCTCATTCTTCAGATTTCTCTATCTTGTTGATATATGTAAGTTAGGTATATCTTGGGTATATCTAAGCTTGTTTAGATATGGTGTATCTAAGCTTAGATGTCTTATGTCTAAGAGGGTACCCTTTCCCATGCTCACCCCCGCTTTCCAACTCCCCATTACTTGTTGTCTTTTCCCATAGAACATAAACTTCTCAAAGGCAAGGACTGTGATTTCCTTTTATTTGTGTCCCCAGCATTAAGCACAATGTCTGTCATACAGTAAGCCCTTAATACCTATTCTAACAAGCTTCTGTCCTGGCTTCCAAAAATCTGATGTCTCTACCAAGATAAGCATCTGGAACTCAACACTTCCAAATTAGATGCCTTTACTTCTCCCTTAGAACTCCTCCCTGCTACACATTTCCTTATTTCTGTTGAAGGTATCATCATTCTTTCAGCCACTAAGTTCATCACCTTTGAGTTACCCTTGATTCTCCCATCTTCTTCACTGCCTGTTATCAGTCAGTTGCCATGTCTTGCCACTTCTATTTCTACACCTTCCTCATATCCATCTCCTTCACTCTGGTCACACTCGCCACCTCCCTCCTCGGGGTCCTGACCACTTCTTGCTTAGTTTCCCTGTTTCCAGATTCTCCACATTCTGTCCCACACATGACTGTGAAGACGACCTTCCTACATCACAGATCCAACCCTGTAACTCCTTTTCTTAGAAAACTCTGGTGACTTTTTGTGACTTCTAGCATAAAATGCCAACTCCTCAGCCTGACATACAAGGCCCTCCACACTCTTGTCTTCTACTTATTTTTTTAGATTTATTTTATATTGTTCTTAAACTTTGTGTTCTGAACAAGCCATTCCTTGACCTTGACATTCCTCCTCCTGCCTCTATGTATTTGTACTACTTATCTTCCATGACCAGATTGCACTTCCTTTTTTGCTCTGTCTCCAGAGCAAAAAAATGACAACTCCTATTGAGTGTCCATCCTGCTGACTGGCCCTCCATTTCACCCAGGTTGTGGGCACCCCCAAGGTTTCATGGCCGTCACCTCAAGGGCAGACCCCCAACCAAGATAGCCTGTCTTGTGAGATGTCTAAAATCATCAAGGGATGAAGTCAGGGTGATAAGCCAGAGGCAGCACCCATCACCTGCAAACTCACTAGATGTTAAGATCTGAATTTGACATTATAGTTTACTGGTCTGTTTTACTATGGAGGTTCAAGCTGTTAGGGTATAAAATATTGAGATTTAGGGGTGCTTGGGACCCCAAAATACCAACACACTGGGTCCTGCCTGAATGAATTCCACCTAAGTCTTCAGTTTATTAAAGATCAGCCTTATTGGGTAGACTCTTAAGGAATCTGAATATTTGTAACACCTGTACTGACAAGCATGTCAGAAAGAATCTGAAGACTTTTGTGGAGGCAAGATGAATCTTATATACAGAAAGAGTGTGGGAGGACTCCAGGGATGACCAAATGGTCTGTGGTGACTAGAGGAGGGGTTTAAGGAGGATCTTGAGGAGGAGTCTAAGGAGGATCTAGATGGGGCTGGGATGAATAGAGGTCAGAGTCCAGGAACCAAGAGAATGGGATTCTGATGTGATCAAGGGTAGGAAGCAACCAGAGGCAATCCTGAGGTTACAGACAATGGAGGGCTAGGCTAGGTTTAAGGGTAACAGATCTGGGCATGAAAAAGCCAGATTAAATGGGAAAATTCTGGGAGAATTCAAGGTGGGGGGTCGTTATGGAAATCTGAAGATCTTCCCTGCCCCTAGGACCTTTGTTTAAGTGGCTTAAGGGGTTCTGAGAACCTTCCCTGGTTTGAAAGTATACTCTGCCCCCTAATAGGCTGAATGTGGTCATGTGGAGCCTGTGGCAGGAGGCTTGTTTTTCAGGAATGCTCTCGCCTTGTAGCTTTGTGATTGGGCAGTGGGTCAAGAGGGCTGTGACATTCTCAGAGCCAGGAGAAGACTATATACACGCCCTGATGTGAGATTTTGCTTTGGGGCTCACTTTAAGAAGAGTTGTGTGATTTGACCAGAGGAGACTCTGGGCAGCCATTGAGCCCCCCCACCCCCCACCCCCGGCTTTGAAAAACCCAGATGTTGGTGCTTCCCTCTCTGGTAACTGACTAGGTAACTGATGTAATGATCAGACGACTGGAAGCCAGTCTGCTGATGTTTCTCTATCTGCTTGTAACTTGTGTTTTGTATTCTGCTTGTATTCTCTGAAGTTCA
>CM053581.1:511305816-511330272 GCA_028627135.1 Pseudochirops cupreus | reverse complement strand
CTGTAGAGGGAGAGGGACAGGGTGGAGAGTGGATGGGGGGGGCAGGATAGGAAGAAGGGACAGGTAATCTGACTCTCACAGTGTGCTCACTATGGAGAGGTTCTGCATAATTTCACATGTTCAGCCTGTATTTGATTGCTTGTCCTTCCAGTGGGGATGGGTGGTGAGGGAGGAGGAGAAAGAATCTGGAATCTGGAGTTCCATAATCAAACGTTATGAATGTGTATCTATCTATCTATCTATCTATCTATCTGTCTATCTATCTATCTATATATGCAATTATTATTATTATTATTGACTACATCCAACTGGAACTTGAGATACACAGGCACTGCAGTTGGGAGATCATCCTGTCCTACCAAAAAGTGACATAGGAGAGAATAGACTGGGGAAGGGGGGACACACTGGGATGGCTGTTTTGGGGTGGCGGGCGGGGGAAAGATGGAGAGAAAATATGTAACTCAAAATCTTGTGGAAATGAATGACGCAAACTATAATAAAATTTAAAAAAAAAAAAAGAACTGATGGGAGACACTTCATTGAGCCCATCCTATTTCCTGATTGGTTGGAAGGAAAAATAGAAGGGGAAACAGAGGTATGACCCTCAGCAAAAACGACCAGTGTTTGTTCATGATTTTTGCCTTCTGATCAGGTTCTTTACTTCCTCAAATTGTTGTATATGTACTGAGTCCTCTAACAGTCACCAGACCTGTGGTGAATTTAGTGATGACGGAAGGTAAATATCCAAAAAGAGCAGAAAGACAGTAGACACATCTATATTTCAACATGAACTGAGGTACTGGGAAAGGGAACAGTAGACACTCATACCATATAGAAGTCCTTCCTACAAGCAAAGGAGGAATAATAATATCATATCTTTAAGCAAGTATAAGTTTCCATAAACAGGAGAGCCTATTAGTGAAAAGCTATGAATGTTAACCATTAATTAACAAATTAACTATTTAATTAACTAATAATTAACTATTATATAGACCTAATAAGGATTAGTCAGATTGAGTAAAGCTTGGACAAGACCAGTCTCCCTTGGGATGTGTATGCTCCATGGAACTGGAGCATACACTTACTTCTTTACAGGTAAGACACTCTGGGCTTTTTTACACACAGTTATGCTGAACATGCAACATTCACTCTGTTTAATTCCTAACCTAAGCATTATCTATCAGGTAAAGCAAATTGTCACCCAACTCTAACATTAAAAAGTGATTCTCTTGTAACATCAGAAGGGTATTTGGACGCTTCTGAACAATTTGAGTACCCCTCTATCAATGAAGTTACAGGATTCAAGGGACAAGTGATAGAAATAATCAGGTGTGGAGTTGTGCCTTTTTTAGACTTTGCGTAATTTCCTTGAATAAGACTTAAGAGTCAGGTAGCAGTGATGGGAGGGTGCGTATACCTTTCAGACTGATCGGCTAGTGTAAAAGAAGTGTAAAGATGTTTTTATATTTCCTTATTGGTTTAGGAGGAATGAAGTTCCTTAATCAAACTGATTGTGTTATAAGCCCTTAACCATTGGGTAATAGCAACTGACACTACACAGGCAATTTCTGGTGTTTGGTAGAGAGGATCAGTCATGTCCCTTGGGCCTAAACAAAAAACGTATGCTAGTCAGCTCTGAAGAAGTCAAAAAGAGTCAGCTTTGAAGGAAGAATAGAGGTCTCTCATCACCTTTCCCCTTTTGCTATTTACAAAGTTTCGCAACAGTGGGAAGAAAAGATTTATTTTTTCCATTCCATCTCCCTCATTCTCCCTTCACGCCATGGCTTATTGCAGCAGAGGCCCATGGTTTTCCCCGTGCCTCATTTTTTTTTTCTGACCACTCACTAGTGGACATGAAAATTACAAGAAAAGGAACCAACTCTTCTAAGAAGTTGAGTAGCTGGGTTGAATCAGCAAATGAGTCAGCTAGAGGATAGTATAGTAATGCTCTAGAACAGAATTTCAGAGAAGCCAGAAGTCGGAGGCAATGGAGATTACATCTGAAAAGTGAAGTAGCATCCAGTAGAGGCAGAGGTCAAGGTCAGAGAGAGGATATCACTGGCCCTGGAGCAGTGGAGGCACAAGCTGTCCCTTTACATGGCTACACATGTTCCCTTTATGCCTCTTCATTTGTTAACTCTTTGGCTGCTATATATTGGCAAATGATACTAGATTTATGAGCAAGATTTTGTTTTCTGTCACTCCATTCCAGCAAGTACCTGAAGATGTCGTGTTGCTTCCGTTCTTACTTTGCTATTTCAGTCAGCATCTTTGCCTTGAGTTAATTGTGTCCTAGAGTAAAGGGTAATACACTCATGTGGGCTCATGAACTATAGTTTTAGTAGTAAAGAGTAGTGGGGGACCAAAACTGTGAGTACCAAATTGTGGAGTATAATAGGACAATATCCAGGTTTCCCAGACTCCATGCAAGGTAGTTTTTTCCCCTAAAAGTCAAGGAAACTCTCCCTAAGACTTAATTGGCCCAAGGCACTAAGGCTCAAGCTGGTTTGTTGACCACAGCATTCTGGTGACCTCACACTGTATTGGCTCCTTATTGGTCACAAGACATAAAAAGTTGCAGCCATAGGGGGCTGGGGGCCTTCAGAATTGGTAAGTGTCCCAAGACTGTAAGAATCACCACACCCTGACTGGCTAATCAGATATATTTCAGTATGGTGACAAGCCTACACAAGTTAACTGCTATATGCTTTTTGAGTACCTTTTACGTGCTATGGTTAAGTCAGCTTCCTTTTGTTAACTGTTGAGTAACCTATGAGAGTCTCATTTCCTTTCAGTAGGGCCCAAACTACCAGGAAATATACCAGATTTGGGCCCAGACAAGGGAACATTACAATTATAAAACACATTCTTAGGAACAAAAATTCCCTACATAGTTAGGAATTAAAGTATAGGGCTTAAAAGGAGCTTGAAACAGGGTCTGGAGAGTAGATAATCTGAAGAATAAGAGGCAGGGAAACATGTTTGAAAGTAAATATGGTGGGTATAGATAAAAGACAGGAGAGGCAAAAAGAGTTAAATAATAGTATTGTACGGTAGAAATAAGGAACTGACCCTAAGGTGTATTGTAGGCAATTAAAGAGGCAAAATATACAGGAAAAAAAGAGATTTTGTGAACCTGAATTCAGTATTCTGGCAGGGATTGCTGAAGAATCACTGCTTTGGCTACTCTTGGCTTTAGCCCTCCTTGTACTTCCCTCTGAGGTGTAAATTACTCAAGTAGTTCAATTTCCTCTGAGCAATGGATAATAGGCCAGTGGCAGAGGAGTTTAACTTTAGGGACAAAAGATTTCACTAATGAAAAAAGTTCCAAAATGGGCTATTAAAAATGAAATGATTAAAAAAACATGCTTAAACCAAGATTAGATTTCAAATATAAGTGAATTCTAGAAGGAACCGCAGGGCAGTTTTAATATTTTAGGGCCAATTGTTTGGACTTGATCTCTTAGTTTCACTGACCAAAACTATAAATTCAGCATTAGTTTCTTTGACCACTTTTTCATAATGGTATTATTATGCATGAATATAGTATTTCTGTCTCTTTTTGTTAATATAACCCTCAGTTGTCTCAGGCTTATCATTCAACTCCACTTTCCTTAGTTGTACCTTAAGAAGGAACAAAAGTTTAGCAAGCTTTCCCACAGAGGTCTAGGTCTAAGTGCTCTAGGAACTTATAGATAGAAAAACACACACACACACACACACGTATATATATATATATATATATATATATACATATATATACGTGTGTGTGTGTGTAGCTTTCCCACAAATCTGCCCATTTCAGTCATAATCAACAGTCAAAAAGGCAGCTATGTACCTCAGTGGATAAAGTGCTAAACACAGAGTCAGGAAGACTTAAATTAACCTCTTATCCTCAGTTTTCTCCTCTACAAAATGGGGATGATAATAGCATCCATCTCACAGAGTTTGTGAGGATCAAATAAGATAGCATATGTGAAGCACTCTACAAATCTTAAAATTCTGTATAAATACTAGTTATTATTGTTCATAATGAGCATTTATTAAGTGCTTACTGCATGCTAAGTGCAAGGAATACAAAGAAAGGCAAAAACAATCTCCACCCTCAAAGAACTCATATTCTGATTTTTCTGTCAGTGATATATATACCTATTTATCCAAAAATTCAGTCAAAAACCCTTTGGGTTTTCTTTCACTTTTCTTTGCACCTTCACCATTGCCCTGCCCTCATCAGTTGACAACCCTAATGATTCTGTCTTTGGAGTATGCATGGGGCCCCTCCTTTCCAATCCCATTGCTAATACTCTAGTTTAGCCCCGCATTACCTTTGACCTGAACTGTTGACCTGAACTCCTACATGGTCTCCCTGCTTTGAGTCTCACTACCATCAATCTAATTCATTGCCAAATTAATTTTTCTCATGCATAAATTTAACCACATTGCTTCTCTGCTTATGGATTCTTGTTTTAGTATTTTCCTGTCCTGAGGAAAGAAGGGAGAGTGTCATAGGACAGGGACCAGGACTGGTTGGGCTTATAAGGGGGAGAAACAGACATATTTAAACTAGAAGGGAAACAGAAGGTTTTTCAGAAGGCAAAAGTAGAAGTTAGCTTGTTCAGAGATCAACCAGCATCCTGTGCCATTTTGCTTTTACCATGATGCCTCATAATACTTCACATTTATATGATGAATATAGGATCATGGAGCTAGAGCTAGGAAAGGCCTTAAAAATCATCTAGCTAGTCACCTCATTTTATAGATCAGTAAACCAAGAGAGTTTAAATGACAAGGTCAAAAAGGTAAGTGACAGCAGAGCTGGAGTTTGGCCTCAGGTTCCTTGACTCCAAGGTCAATGCTTTTTCCACCACATCATTCATACCTATGGTCTCATTGGCATGAGGCTCACCCTGCTGTGGAAATTAACTCCACTGATACAGATGGACAACTATTCAGTAACTTTTAGTTTACAGAATTCCCTGAGGGCAGGGAGAATTCCATTGTCTTTTCCATGGATCCACAGCCAGTAGGTGTCAGAGTCAGGTCTTGGACTAACTCCCAGACCAACGCTCCATCTATTATGCCACACTGCCTCTCTGTGATATAAGTAGTACAAGAATATTGACCATCTTTTAAAGATGAAGTTCACAGAGAGTATGACTTGCTCAAGGTTGTATGAGAAACTTGGATGCTAGCCCCTGGGACCCTTGGTTTCCAACTAGGCTCTGATAAGTGAACTCATCTTAACTTGTTTGGAACCAGGTCATCATGTCACTTCTTAGCTGTCTCCAGTGACACCACTCACATACTCTCAACTCCCACTTCAGATTTTAACTCCCATATATGTGTTGTCTTCATCTTGTCAAGTATAAGCTACTTGAGGGCAATGATTGCCTTGCTTGCTTATAGCTTTGTCCCTAGCACTTAGCACAGTGCTGGGCCCATAGGAAGTGCTCAATAAATGCTTTTTTTCATTCATTAATTGACAAGAGATACAGATGGAAGTAGATGCACATATACAAGCACATTTCCTCCAGTAGCACATTTTCCCAATGTTGTCACTTTGAGACCAAGAACTATTTTCACTCTTGTTTTGGTATTTCCATCACAATGACTGGCACATAGTATGCGTTTGAAATGCTTAATGAATTTAGTAGATCTATACAAATACATTAATAGTAGAGGAGAAGAGAGGTGAGGAGGAGGGAAAAGATGTCCAAAAGTCACCCTTTCAGTTGTGCATTCAGTTGCTTCTTCATTCTTTTGGTTCTAAATGCTATGATTCCATGACTGACTTTTGCATACACACATTTATATGCATATATATGCATAAATATTTTTATAGATAAACTTTTGAGACACCCTGTGTATATATGTTGTATATGTAGATACATACAGTATGTATATCACATGCTACAGCTCTCTTCACAAAACTAAAGGGAGGTAGGAATGAACTTAGCTACAAAAATAAAAGAAAAGGGATCACCTGCCTATTCTCAAGCAACCTAGGCTATGATATTAATCTCAATCCACTGAAACAGATGGGGCTTTTAATATGTCATCCAAAGTTTCCTGGAGATACTTAGGCTTGAATTAGGAGATTCAGTGTGAATCCTTCTGGTAGCAGAAAGAGGAGGCAAAATGATATAAAACTGATTTTCCCCTAAAATTACCATTCCTTTTCCTAACAATCTTCTTCTTAAAAAAATTCCACTTAAAAATGCTTACAAAATAATGTTGTAAGCGTTTTAAAATAAACAGATGTTGATGTTTTCATTTATACATATTCTTCTGCCTTCCAAAAACAGGTATCTTGAATTTTTTCTTTAGCCGTATTTTTTTCCTTTCTTCTCATCTCTACAACGATCATTGTCTTCAGTATTAAAGTTTGAAAAGGTTCACTAACTTGCCCTATCAACTGTGAACAGCCTAGAAAAAGAAATTGAAGCTGGGCTACCATCTCCTATTTCACATATGTTTATTTGCTCATACAAAACACATCAAAAGGCATGTTGAATAGAGGCAATCAGAGAGGTAATTTTTTACTCTGATTTTTAAATAACGAAAATCGATTCACTAAAAAAATGTGAAGGCAGAGAGGTATTATTATGGAAAGAGAACTGGATTTGGCGTCAGATGACCTGGGTTTATATCCTGGTGCTGCACTAACCGCTTTTATGACTTTGGTCATCTCTCCATTCCTGGTATTTTCTCTGACTGTCCCCCATGCCTGGAATGCTGTCCCTCCTCATCCCTGCCTTATGGTTTCTCTGGCTTCCTTCAAGTCCCAACTAAAATCCCATTTCATCCACTGCACCCTGGGCCATCACCTACTGTCCTGACTTTCGTCTTGCCACTAGACTGAGCGCACTTCTGCCTCACTTCAATTCCTGGGCCAGTCTAGACATCACCCTTCACTGTGATTGGCCCTCTTAGAAAACAAAGGATGAACAGCAACAACATCCCATATTCTACCCACCCCCTCTATCCTGTAGTACTTTCTCCCTCTTGGTTATTTCCAAATTATCCTGAACACAGATTGTTCATAGTTACTTGTCTGTCTTGTTATCTTCCTCGTCAGATTGTGAGCTTCTTGAGGACAGGAAGTATCTTTTGCTGTTCTTTGAATATGCAGAGCTTAACACAATGCCTGGCACCTGTAGATAATTTAATAGATTCTTGTTGGCTGACTTATCACATCATTTCATCTTCTTACTTGAATTCATCTGTAAAATGGACAGGTTATAGTTTAAATGATTTCTCAGTCCTCCTCCTGCTCTAAATTATTTTGAAAAACATATACATACATATTTAAATTGAACTTATAAGATTTTAGAGCAAGTAAGAACTATCTAGTCTAATCCTCACATTTTATTATGGGCATTATATAACCTCTTTAGAATGTGTAAGACCACAGTGATTAAGCAATAGCTAACATTTTCATAATACTTTAAGGTTTTATAAAGTGCTTTACATATATGTCAACTAATTTGATCCTCATGACACCCTGGGAGGAGGTATTTGCAGATGAGGAAACTGAGGCAAATAGAGATTAAATGGCTTGCCCAGGGTCTAAGTAAGGGTCTGAGGCAGAATTTGAACTCAGGTCTTCCTAAATCTAAGTCCTGCATTCTATCTACTTCACTATCTAGCTACCAATACTCTGTATTGTATCAATCCTCATTAATACTCATCTGTCATGAAGAGATTAGTTGAACACAGTGATCGCTAAGGTAACTTCAATGGCTACAATTCTAATATTCTATCAGCCAATGATAATGAAGATTTAAAAAAGAAAGGGTATTAACCAGGGTAAATCACTTTAGTTCTATAGGTCTAAATTTCCCCATTTATTTAAAAAAAAAAAGAGGTGGGGCAAGAATTAAACAAGATGATTTCTAAGGTGCTTTCAAACTAAAATTCTATCTTACTATGTACATAGCTAGGCAAATTGACTTTTGTAAAATGTTTCCTATATATGGTTAATGCTTTTTCTGCAGATGAATTAAATCACTTCATTTAAGATCCATGGCCATTTTGACGTTTCACCTGCTGGCCTTGCCACCCAACAGGTGCTAGGCCCATCATACTGACTGTACTTTCTGGGGTCCTGTTAACAGAGCAAGAAAGACAGGGAAGCTGGCCCATGAAACAGGAAGGGAACAGCTGTAACCAAGAACCCTGGGGAATATAGCAAACCTTGCCCACATTGAAGCTATCTTCAGTCAGCACATTTAAGCACGGAAAAGTAGGGTTTCCCCTGCATTCACAGAGCCACGAATGCTCAGAGGGAGAGGGAAAAGATACAATAGGACTTTGTTACATCACAAATACAATGAGACTGAGTGATCCTGGTTATTTTTTCCTTTATGTTTATTAGAGAGTTTTACTTGTCTTTTAAGTGTTCCCCTTAGATAGGTGAGTGTAGAGATAATAGGAAAGTGATACTGCTGGTCAGGCTTCCAAACTGCCTGAGGTCTCAACACATACTGAAAAATGATTTGTAAAGAATTCATGCTGCAGGTTGTGCTGAGCCCATCGGGCTCTGGCAGGGAAGCAGGAAGACCTTTCAAGGGGACCTTTTTCTCCTTGACTTTCCTTTGCCCCCTCTTCTGGCCCCTGGGCTGCTTGACAGCACACCCCACTTGTAAGAGATAGGAACCTCCAACTTTATTACTTCTAGTGTGATAAAAGACCTCTGGGAAGTATTTGCCCTCCCTGTAGGCCCTGCTCACTCCCTGCACTGTCATCAAATTGATTAATCCAGCCTGAGGATCCCTGAGCTTTTCATTTACCTCAATATTATATCCTTGGGTTTCTTGAGTCTTTTCATATTGCCTTGCAACTGGATTTTCATTTTATGTGTTTTCTCCCTCATGTAGAGTATAAGCTCCTTGAGAGAAGGAACTATCACACTTTTTCTACTTGTTTCTTATTTCTATTTCTCTTTTCTTTTTCTATACACAGTGCTTGATCCATGGTAAGGACCTAATAGATACGTTTTCATTCATTCATCTTTTTTGGAGATAACTTCCCACCAGAAAAGTATGTTTGAGATGCCTTAGAAATCCGAGTTGGGGGCCTGGCAAGACCCCTTCCAGACAGTACCTTTTTTCTGATTTCCTTTCATCCTTTCCCCAACCAAATCCTACTTGTCCTATGTTCTTTTTCCTAAGAATCCTGTTTGATTACTAGGTAGCTAATCTAGCCAAGTAA
Organism: Pseudochirops cupreus; assembly: GCA_028627135.1. Taxonomy (NCBI): domain Eukaryota; kingdom Metazoa; phylum Chordata; class Mammalia; order Diprotodontia; family Pseudocheiridae; genus Pseudochirops; species Pseudochirops cupreus. Next base: position 511,321,059 of record CM053581.1, on the reverse strand, counting down.
TTTTAGCTATGGGTGACAGTTAGTAACTTAATGTGTTGCCCGATTCTAGCTAACATTTGCATTTTAACAGAAACTTTTAATGCCTTTTTCTAAAGGAGTGGCTGCATTTCACTCACTGCAGAAGGCTAATACAGGAAACACTTATGAATGGGAGGTCTTTTCATGTAGCTAACCTCCAAAGCACACCATTTAAGCAGTCACTTATTCCATCTGTCATTAAACTGAATCTGTCATATTCTTTGCAGGGTGTCATCTGGTAGAAGTTGGGGTGGGGTGTAGAATTCCCTTCTAGGTAGGGTCTGACTTGGAATCCAAGCCTATGCTCAGTTGGGAAGCTAGATTTCTCTGGAATGCTAAAATCCATGGAGCTAAATTAGATTAAGAGACCATTAAAGATTTAAATCTGGGGGGTCAGTACTTCACCACGAAGTAATGTGCAGAGAACTGGGGAGATGACCACTTGTCTAATGCAATCTATTTCCCCAAAGCTTCAGCAAGCATTTTATGTTCCCGCCATGTGCTCACATGTTCATGTGATCACATGCCAGATTTGCCATCCCTCTCTGAGGCTCAACCACACCAGTGAGGCTCAGGACTCAAATTGAACTTGGTAGTAGCAACCCATCTTCTTTCCTGTCTTCATGGTCTCCTATGAATCCTAAATCTTGTTGTCATTTGTGAAGGCAAAATTAAATCATCTCTTTGGCATTACCATACAGCTATCACCCTAAAGACTCTTGTTTTAAAAGGATCCTAGTCTTGGTCTTGCTCTCTGCTAGATGACCTGAAGCAAATGATTTAAATAGATTCAAGTCTTATTTTCCTTAGCTCTAAAAGGTATATAATCATAATATACTAAATGCTTTTCCCAGCCCCAACCTGTCTGTCCACAAAGACACTGAGGATAAGGGAGTCCTCTTGAAGTGCTTAAAAGGTCACTGAAGAAGGGAGCTATATAAAGTCAAGAGATTCTTATTCCTCAATTACTATCTAATTTTGGCCATAGTGAAGATAAAATTCTGGGAGCAGGGGAGGAAGAAGAGAGAAAGAATCCTTATGTATGCATAATTTTAAAAGATCCATCAGCTTAGAAAAGTCTGCCCTGAAAAGGTAGTCCTGAGATGATGGGCTAGGAAATTACTAGGTCTGGCAAGCACCCAGAATCGTATCATGAAGTCCTGGCATAGCACCACAGACCAAAGCCTCATCTTGTGCCAGTCTCATAAAAAGCAATGGGAGTAATTCTGAAAGTTCTCCATGAATCCAATTATAGGAGTCATTATAAGGGGAATGGGTTTCAAACCAGCTTTACCAGTTTTAGCAAACTCTTGTTAGGTAAGGGCAAAGATGTATCATATAGGCTAGTGGTCAAGTCTCCTTTACTGAGGCTTTAGGTTGTTTTAACTGCTCTTACATTCTCTGCTTCAGAGATGATGAATGAGCTTGGTAGAAAGAAACCAAAATGGAAACTATTTGAAGACAAATATTCGATGCCAGCTGGAATTCAATGTCTTACATTTAACTGTTTATTTTTTTTATGTCTTATTTTTAATTTATGTCTATTCTGTGCATAATCTGATCTATTTTATATACATATCTTATGGACTTATGCATGTATATTAGTGCTGTATGAATTGTGTACTATCAGAATCCTACAAATTGTTATGGGGCACATAAAATTAAGGTATTTACTCTAAAAGACCATTCCCATTCCCTCTTTCTCAAAACATTAATGGTCAAATAAGAGGTCAATCAGCATTGGGTTAGTCAGCAGCAATTGTAATTTAATGCTGTACAGTTGTTCAGGTATTCACTATGCACTTGTTTTCCATGGTCTACCTAGCCCTTCATGGACTTGAGTTCACATATGCGTGTGTGTGTGTGTGTGTGTGTGTGTGTGTGTGTGTGTGTGTGTGTGTAAGACAGACAGAGACAGACAGAGATGGAGACAGAGAGAGAAAGGTATATTCTGGTGAGTGTACTTCATATCCTCATATGAAATGGAAAAACTTGAAAGTCACCTGGATTCTAGATATTCAGTTATTATCATGCTAACAGAAACCCAGGTGAACAGCAGCATAGAATCCATTAAGACATTTCATTGAAATAGAAAAGGAAAATAAGACATTAGAAACATGCTAAACATCCATTTCCCAAATGAGTACATTCTCCTATAGTAGATTTTAACCTTTCTGATGTCATGGATTCCTTTGGCAGTCTGGTGAAACTTTTTAAAAACAATGCTTTTAAATGCATAAAATAAAACATATTAGATTACAAATGAAACCAATTATATGGAAAAATTATCAAAATATTTTAAAACTAAATTCATGGAACCCAAGTTAAGAACCCCTGCAATCTCTAGCCTTACATGTTGGTGGGAAAATGATTACATTTTTATTGTCTGCCTTATTCCATTCCATGGGGGTTCCTGGTACAGGGATACAATCATAGCCCAACATCATCCCCCCCCCCTCTCTCTGATCCAGCGTGCTTGCTCTTCTGCCTCTCAGATGATTCTCACAGGAATCAAAATTCTCACTGCATAATGTAATCACCCTGTGTGTACACACACACACACACACACACACACACACACACACACACACACTCACATGAAAAATGGAGTCCTGAGAATTTCGCCCAGTGAGGGCTGTTTTGTAGGTCCATACACCATGGGAAGCAGCTCTGAGAACTTCTCGCTTTAACCAAGCCTACTACAAGTACAATAAGAGTTGAGAGAAGAGAGAGGTCAACATGGGTTGGAATGGTTAGACATTTCATAGAAATGGGGTTTAATGAGAACCTAAAAGTTGAGTAAGATTTAGAGATGTGAAGAGGGGGAAGGGGAAAAGAGGAAGAATATTTATATCAGGGGAAATAACTTGAGGAAAACCTCAGAGGCAAAAATGACCATGGTACATGAGTAAAACAGTCATGTAGTACACATACCTGATGGGAGCAAAAGAAGCATAGTTAGAATCTTATTCTGCTAATGCCTAGCAAGTATTTAATAAGAATCCAGTATATGCAAAATATTATAATGGGATGGCATTCAATAAATGCTTAATGACTAACTGATCTTCTCCTAGTAAGGAGTTATCTTTAGGAAGGGTGCCTTTATGGTAAGATATTGTCTTTTTCAATTTATTATCTCAATAGGTGGATCACCACAGTTCAGTCTAAACAAACATGAACTGAGTCACTATAGAATCTTCCCTCTGACCTGATTAAAGTCCAGAAACATTTCCCTTAATTCATCCAGAGTATATGCATATTGTTGTTGGATTACAGCCTAGTAGTTTCTGAGATTTGGTTATTAAATACGGCTAACAAATTCTCATATTGTCAAATCTTGAATATCCATGTGATGAAATGAGCATGCTATTCATGTTGAAGGAAAAAGGATAACAAATCCAGACCAAAGAAGACATTCTAGAAAGATGCTAAAGGTTACACTTGGGAGTCCTGGGATTCTGTCCCAGTGGGAATTTATTGGGTGACCTCACTAATCTCCAATTCCTCATCAGAGAAATGTTCATGTAAATCAAACTTGTTATCAGAATGTAGTGAACTTCTTAAAAGGAACTTAGCAAATTTCTATGAGACTATTAGTTTGAATTTTGGTGAATAGCAAAGTGGTTGTGCCTTCCTTCTCCCCCCACCTCATCCTAAAAAAAGTACAAAAAATACAAGATATCCAAAAGAACACAAGCCAAATACTTCACCTTTTAAGAGGAGACAAGATTCAGTTTTCTACTCCCTATTGTGAAAATAGGACTACATTTTGATGGAGGACAAAGAAAGTGATAAATAAAGCCTTCTCAGTATAGAATTGGACATATGTGAGGGACTTGCAGGGCAATAGTGACCAAGAGTACATTCCACATCCCTTAGTGTAAGTCATTGTAGGTAGGAAGAATCTAAAAAAAAATACAATAGTACCTTAAGGCTAACCCTAACCTTAACAGCACCTGGAGTCTCCTCACCGTGGATCATACGACCAACCCTGGGCCTTCTCAACCTAAACCTTTTGTAAAACCCATTTTTCCCATTGGTGAATTCTTCTTAAAGCCTCCATTTTATGTAGGGGCCCAGGCTGTCGTTAATTCCCTACTCTGGCCAGGTTCCTGGCTTCCAGACTTCAAAACTATGCCTGAGTACCCCTCTTCTTCCCCATCTTTTCAGTTTTCCTTTGTATGTTTCTTCTCTCATTAAAATGTAAGCTCCTTGAGGGCCTGGAATGTCTGTTCTATCCCCAGAAATTAGCACAGCGCCTGACACAATAAGCACTTAATAAATGCTTTTCATTTATTCATTAATCCAGCTGCAGATGGTCAGCTTCCATACAGTTGTAAGAGAAAGTAGTTCTGCTTTTCTAGTAGTGGTCTCTTGATGGTGATATTCTTACGTCAAGTTGTTGTTGTCTCTGTTCCCTCGTCCTATTACCTTTCTAAGTGTAATGGTTTTATCTGAATTTTTCTCCTTCACAAGGTCTTCTGCCTTTCACTCTGCACCTCTGGTAAAGCTACCTTTATTTGTTTCCATAGCCAATGAAACAGATGTCCTTGAGCTATTTGGAAGGAAGGAAATAAACACTGATGAAGCACTTAGTATGTGTAAGGTACTGCGCTAAGTGAAGAGGTTACCCATAAAGAGGGTTAGGGTTGCTCTGGAGACCCCAAAATACCAACATCCCAGGTCCTGCTGAATGAATTCAACTCAAGTCTTCTCAGCCAAAGAAAAGTGAAGTTTATTGAAAGTTAGCCATATTGGGTAGACTCTTAAGGAGCCTAGGTATCTGTAAGGCTTGCATTGGGTAAGTGGACCAGAATCATCTGACACAGAGAAAATCTGCGCTAAGCCATTCTATGGTGCTCTCACACCACATGGAGGGAAGATGGGGTCTTATATACAGAGCAATCTAGGGGTGGTCTAGAGGAGGAGCGTGGGGAGGGTCTTCAGGAGGAGTCAATGAGGTCAGACTCCAGTAATGAGTTTGGGGAGGGTCTTCAGGAGGAGTTAATGAGGTCAATGCAAGGGCGGATTGATATTTTGATAGGCTCAAGGGGGGGAAGCAGATGGACAATGGAGAGCGAGGCTAGTAACAGAGGTTTGGGCCCAGCCACAATGAAAAATTTATGGCCTCTGCGAATGCCTCATCAAGTGGGAAGATTTAATCAGACTTCAAGGAGGCTCCCAGAGCCTGCGCATCATCACTAAGCACTTTACAAATACTCATTTAATTCTCATTACCACCTTGGGAGGTAATTGCTATTATTATTTCCATTTTACAATTGAGGAAACTGAGGCAGATGGAGGTTAAAGCGACTTGCCCAAGGTCACACAGCTAGTCAGTGGCTGAGGCTGGATTTAAATCCAGGTTTTCCTGACTCCCAGTCTAGCACTCTATTCCCTGTGTCGCCTGGCAAATATAACTTTCCAGTGGTAATCTTTCCTAACAGCTTTGTGATCAGTCTCGATTTCACACATTCATTCTATCAACTCTGAAAATCTATTAAGGTTCTTCAGAAGTTCTTGATTGCCTAATTATGTTCTAATTATTTCTTTGTATATCAAACCATTGCACAATCAGTTCAACCTGATCATGTTCTCTTCTTCAGACAACTCTCACTACAACGATATCAGTCTTTGTAATAGACTTCACACAAATTATAAAGTTAGAAAGCTTTTCTCCCCTGTGCTAATGTGCAGATTTAAGATTTATATACTATATACATACTGTACACTTTGCCCAGTGTTTCACTAACACTATAGTGCTTCTCATGTTGCAAACAAGTCTGTAATCTGATGTCAGATTGATAGACCTCAAGCCCCCTATAAACCCAAAAAGCTTTTCATCTGAGGCTCTCTATTAGTTTAACTTTTTTCTAGGTCTGATAACAGTCAATTTCATAATCCTTCTGATATATGAGTAATCCAGGTTTCCCACGAGTTTATGGGTTGTCTACAGAATTTATTCCTAACTTAGGCCAGCAGTGCCCCTTCACTATGATACATCTAATCTTGATCTTGCCTATAACTGATGTTTCTCTATTTCATGAAATGTACTGAGCTTTGGCCCTCCTCATAAAAAACCCTTTTCTTTCTGGTTGAGGAGAGCTATCTTCTATCCTGTCCAAAAGTGAGCTTCTCTTTAAATTTGACCTTTTTCTTAATATTTTTCTTTTATTTTTTTTTTCAATTAATAAGCATTTATTTCCTCTCCCTCCTACCTCCCACTAGGAGAAGAAAGAAAAACAAAATATTTTTAGCAAATATGCTTAAGCAAGCAAAACAAATACCCACGTCGGCCATATCCTAAAATGAATCATCATGTACCCTAAGTTCCTCACCGCTCTACAACCAGGAAGTGGGCACCAAGTTTTATCATTGGTATTCTAGAACTGTGATAGGTTATTGCATTAATCAGAGCATAAGGCTTTCAAAGTTGATTGCATTTACAATATTATTATGTAAATTGTTTCCCTGGTTTTGCTTACTTCGCTCAGCATCAGTTCATATAAGTCTTCCCAGGTTTTTCTGAAACTGTCCTTCTTATAATTTCTTGTGGCACAATAGTATTCCATTACATTTCATATATTGAAATTTGTTCAACCATTCCCTAATTGATGAGCAACCCCCCCATTAGTTTCTGATTATTTGCAACTACAAAAAGAGATACTATAAATATTATGTACATCTAAGTCCTCTTCCTCTTTCTTTGATCTCTTTGTGGTATAGTTCTAGTAGTGTTATTTCTGGGTCAAAGGATAGGTGCAATTTAGTAATTTGGGGGGCATTGTTCTATAATGCTTTTGGTTCATAATAGCTGGATCAATTCACCACTCCACCAAGAGAATCCTTTACAGAGAGATGTTTCACTTTGGAAAGGCCACAGGTTTAATTAAATGACCCAGGGTGAGGAAGTCCCAGGCTCCTGAGATGGGGAGACAGACTTAATGTAACTTTTCCCACAGCTCCCCTAACATCTGTAATTTTCCTCTGTTGTCAACTTTGCCAATCTGATGGATATAAAGTGGATCCACAGAGTTGCTTTAATTTGCATTTCTCTAATTATTAACAATTTAGATCATCTTTTAAAATGGCTATTGATAGCTTCATTTTCTTTCTTAGAACATAGCCTATTTATATCCTTTGGCCATTTGTCAATGGGAGAATGGCACTTATTTTTATAAATTTGATTAAGTTCCTTATGTATCTTGGAAATGATACCTTTAGCAAATACTTTTTTTCCTACTTAGTTGTTTCCCTTCTAATTTTAGAGATGATGGTTTCATTTGTCTAAAAACTTTTAAAATTCTATGTAATCTAAATTATGCATTTTATCTTCAGAGTTCCTCTCTATTCCTTTGGTCATGAACTCTTCTCTTATCCGTAGATCAGAAATGTAATTTTTTCTTTACTCCAATAATTTTTTTAAAAATGCTACCTTTAAAAAAAAAACTATGTCATGTATCCATTTGGAGTTTATCTTGGGTATATGGAATACAGTGCTGGTTAAAACCTAATTTATCCTAAACTGATGTCTAGTTTTCCCAGTTTTTGTGAATTAGAAATTCCTTATTCTTGTAGCTGGGGTATTTGGGTTTATGAAACACTAAATACTAGGTTTTTTTCTTCTAGATATTGTATATCTAATCTATTCCACTGGTTAACCTCTGTTTTTAACTAGTACCAAATCATTTTGATGATTACTGCTTTATAGTTTGCTTTGAGATCTGATACTGTTGGGCCCCTAGCCATTCTGATGAGGTTCAGGCTCTGGGTACCCCCCTTGAGCTCTCATAGAATCTTCCCACCACAGAGGCATTTGCCAGAGGCCATAAAGCCTTTCATTGTGGCTCTGCCCAAATCTTTAGCCTTCCTTTGTCCAGCAACATCCCACCCTTGATCCTCCCAAAATATCTAACCACAAATCTGTTACACCCTAGAACTGGCCTAGCCCACCATTGTCTGTCATCTCCAGGTAGCCTTCAGCAACTTCCCACCATTAATCATTCATTACTGGAGTCTGATCTCATCTGACTCCTCCTGAAGACCCTCCCCAAACTCCTCCTCTAGACCACCCCTAGATTCCTCCCACCACTTTTCTGTACATAAGACCCCATCTTGCCTCCATGTGGTGTGAGAGCCCCATAGAATGACATAGAACAGACTTACTCTGTGTCAGATGATTCTGGCCCTCTTGCCCAATGCAAGCATCACAAATACCTAGGCTCCTTAAGAGCCTACTCAATATGGTGAACTTTTAATAAACTTTGCTTCTCTTTGGCAGAGAGAAGACTTGAGTGGAATCCATTCGGCAGGACCCAGCGTGTTGGTGTTTTGGTATCTGGTGCACCTCTAACCCCTGACCTCTTCATTTCCACTTTAAAAAATAAATTGTTTACATTGAGATTCTTTTTTTTTTAAATTGTGGAGGGCAGTTGGGGTTAAGTGACTTGCCCAAAGTCACACAGCTAGAAAGTGTGTCAAGTGTCTGAGGCTGAATTAGAACTCAGGTCCTCCTGACTCCAGAGCCGGTGCTCTACTTACTGCACCGCCTAGTTGCCCCTGCATTGAGATTCTTCACCTTTTGTTTCTCTTCATGAATTTTATTTTTCTAGCTCTATGAAGAAATTCTTTGATAGTTTAATTAGTATAACATTGAATAAATATATTAAATTATGTGATATTGCCATTTTTACTATATTGACTGGCCAACCTATAAACTATTAATATTTCTCTAATTACTTAGGTCTCTCTGTTAAAAATGTTTTGTATTTGTATTCATAAATTTCCTGTTTATGTAGGTAGACTCCAAGCTTTTATCTTTTCTTTAGGACCTCCTTTTAGGACTAAATACCCTCATGACTTGATGCCAGGCCCCCTTTGCTCATTAAAACCTCTATGGTCTTAACCACCTTTTTCTTCTCTGAAGGGAATAATGTAGATTAGTTCTTAAGTATTGTCTCCTCACAAGGGATCCAGTATTTTTGTGTGATTTAGTAAATCAGATCATTTATACAAACTGAATGGTCTCCTCAGCCCTGACCTTACTTTGAGTTACTTTAAAGTCTTCTAATTCTTTGACATTTCATTACTATGTCCTTATTTTTATACTCTGCCTAATCCTAAATCAGGAGCCCCTTATGAATTTCCAAATTAAAAAAAAAATCACAAAACTTTTCAACCATCTTAGCATCTTGTCTATAGATCTGCAGCTCAGCAAACTGCAATATGTGAGTAAGATATACAATATTATACCACAGTGATACATTTGAGCAGGTCTCTAAGAAAGTGATACATAGCAAATAACACATTAATGGCAATGGGACAGTAAATATTCTACTTACACAAAGTCATAATTCCTTATGCACTTGGTATCATCGAATAACACTTTCGTATTTAAATTCTATATTATGCAGCAGATTGAGTACAATAGGGGAATGCTAGAAAACAAAATACAAAGTGAAAACTCATTGGAAACTAAAAATCAAAATGGAACTTCTAAAAACTGGACTCTAAAATTTTATTGAAAAAGAAATAAACGTTTATTTGTGGGGAGAAAAATCGTATCAGAATTAGAAAATTCAATGATCAACAATTCTTCCCAAAAATACAGAGAAAAGTAGAAATGAAGGCAATCACACCCCTTAGGTAGAAAAGGAAAATGGAAATGACATAAAATAAATTTAATCTAACGAAAAATGAGATTTTCAGAACAAGGATATTTTTAAACTTTATAGCAGTAGTGATAGGAAATCCTGCTTACAAACACATAGGAAGAAATAAAATATTATTAAACTTCTAAAACAGAGAAAAATTTAAAAGTTAAAAAAAATTGTATTGTCCCAGAAAAGTTTCCACTTCTGGTGTAGTGATGGTAGTGATTTGGTCTTACATTGGTCTAGTAAGAGACCAGGCTACTCTTTCTCAGGCAATTGACTCTTCCCTTGGGACAATGACTTTTACTTCCCCAGCACTACCTCAGCTAGTTTCTCATGGAAGAATATTTTTCCTTTCAGCCAGAGGGCTGAAAAGGAAAACCTCCAGGCCAAAGGACAACAATCAGTAGAAGAAATAGCCAGGGCCCACTTCTCAAACAATACCGCTAATCACCACCTCTCCTAATCAAAGCTGTTTGTTTGCCTTAAAAGGTCCAAGTCCATATTTCTCTCTTTGCTCTAGGAAGTTATAAAAATGAACCATCATTCTTTTTGACTCTGAGCCCCCATCCATGAAATTTTTTTCCTGGTGAATATATATCACAATTTAAAAACTCTCTGTTCCTCTCTGTGTCTATCTTTCTGTCTCTTTCCCTTTCAGTCTTTGTTTCTCTCTCCTCATTGTTTTGCTCAGTTACATTTGCATAATGAAATATATAAATTCATAATGGAGTGAATAAGTACATTTATCTTAAACTGATTTTAAATATGAAGTGAACAGAAAAGTACATAAATTTCAAAGAAACATAAATTTTGGGAACTGATACACTTCTTCTGAGAAGGAAGAAGAAAGGAAAGAGAAAGGTGCAACACAAGGAATAGATAGTTGGTCTTAGCAGTTCAGATAGTTTCAGCAAACCTATTATCTACTCTTTGCCTCTGGTACATGATTCAGTCATACTACACTTGTCCTATAGTACCGCCTTGAAACTCATGCCTAGTCTTTCCACCCCTCAGTGCAAGTTCCTGTTGTATTAACTGTTGCAAGTTGTCTCTCCATGTTGCTACCAAGGCCCTGTGTATCCACCTCTTAGGGTGGTAGATGTCTATTGAGATGCCCATCCTTCCTGTTTTCCTTTCATGCAGCCTCAGCTACCTCCAATTCCCCTTATGGTAGGAGAGGCTAACTTATCAGTCAAAGTCCAGCTGACTCCATCCAGAATAATGTTCTAACTCCCTGGGAGTCAAGGAGACAAACACTGGGGGATTTATATCCTTACCAGCAGGTATCTACTAGTGTTAAGTGCATAATATATACATGATATTATGGTACTGTCTCACTGTCATGCCATGCATGAGCAGCTTTCCAGAAGAATGCTACTGTGAACAGCTTTTAAGGTTCTGATTACACAGTATAGTGAGCACTATTCCATAACAAATCAGAGCAAAACATTCACAGAAAATCAAGGTACAGCATTCACAATATTACAACTTATCATAATACAGTATTCGCAACAGCTTATCATTAAAATGCCCACATAGTTTCCACCATAGTGGCCACAGAGTTTTGAACAAAGAACAATCATCTGGCATCCCTAAGGAGGTTTGCCTCCTTACTCAGTCATTCAGTCATCTCAAAGTACAATAGTCAAAGTCTTCCACTCATGGGGCAACTAAGTTAACGCAATCATTCACTTCTTCAGCAATCAATTACTAAGTATTATTAATCACTAAGTATAATCATTAGAAAATACACAGACCCTCCACTCCTAGGTCACTAGTAAATATACAATTCCTCAGTCAGTACACAGTATCCAAGTAAAGTCTTCTTTCAGCTTGACTTGGAGTGGTCTCTTAGATTCCCTGGATCCCCTTCCATGGTTCCATTTCCTACCTGAATCCACCAAATAGTCACCTGGATTCAGAGGCAGACAGCTCCCAGGTCCCTGTCCAGTTCTCCACATTGAAGTTCACAGGGTCTAGTCCATCTCAAATCTTTCACAATTTCTGTTCCTGGGAATTCAAGGCTCAACCAAGCCACAAATAGACAAAGTCTTAGCATCCTGGTCATGCTTCCTCAGTCTTCTGCAGCTCATTCAAAAAATCAGAATCACCTTATGCAGCAGGGGAGTGGGTGGGGGCACTCCTGGGCACCTCTTCAGAAGAAGCTCGGCCACCACAAGTTCTCATGAAATTGTGCTTCTGCCACCAGAATCTTGTCCCAAGAAATTCCAACTGTCCCTCCCTGGGGCTTTTCCTTATATACACATACCATTAGCTTCCTGTTTCAGACAACCCCAGACAGGAGTTCATACCTTCTGTTTCCCCAACAGTGGCTTTATCAATAACTAAGTGCTAGTACCTGCTACCTTTGCTTAACTTGAAACAAGATACTAAGTACCTGCTTACTTACCAATACAAAAAGGAGTCTTCAAGTTCAAATTAATTACCATTACACTCACTTAAGGATGATTAGATACCCTTCTCATGGAGAGTACAGTTTAATAACAATATGACATAAAACATACATTTCAAGAGGGGGAAAGGTTTAACATAGTAACTCCCTTTAAAAAACATTGCTGTATTGACCTTCAACAAAGCAAACCATTATATTGCCATGTCTGCAAATATAAGAAATATTTCATGTCCATAGTCCCTTATACAGAGAATAGATACAGGTGCAATTTTTCAATTTTTCTCTGGTATAAAACTTGTAGGTACATAGAGTTGATTATACTGAATTATTTTCATTCTCTGTCTTTTTTATTCTTTCTTATAAAGATGCTTCCTGGATGGATAGGAGGGAAGATTATATTTGGAAATGATGGCATATAAACTAAAAGATATCAATAATATTTATTTATAAAAAAGCATTTACCATTTCTCAATTATAGTTTCTATCTTAGCAAAAGACAGAAAGAAAGGAATTTTGAGATTATGTTTTTTAGAATGAAAATTCTTTTTTTAAAATAAATTTATTTATTTTTATTTTTCAACATTCCCTTCCATAAGTTTTAAATTTTCTCCCCTTCTTTGCTCCTCCCCCTCCTCAAGATGGTATGCAATCCAATATAGACTCTACATATACATTCTTATTAAACATATTTTCACATTAGTTATGTTGTACAGAAGAATTAGAATGAATGGGAAGAGCCATGAGAAAGAAAAAACAACAAAACAAAAAGGAGAGCAAATCTTATGCTTTGATCTGTGTTCAAACTCCATATTTCTTTCTCCTGATGTAGATAGCATTGTCCGTCATGAGTCTTTTAGAGTTGTTTTAAGTCCTTGCATTGTTGAGAAGAGCTAAGTCTATCAAAGTCGGTCATCATATAATATGGCTGTTACTATGTACAATGTTCTCCTGGTTCTGCTTACTTCACTCAGCATCAGTTCATGTAAGTCTTCCCAGGTTTTTCTGAAGTTTGTCTGTTTATTATCTCTTATAGCATAATAGTATTCCATTACATTCTTATATCACAACTTGTTTAGTCATTCCCCAATTGACAGGCATCCCCTCAATTTCCACCACAAAAAGAGCTGCTATAAATATTTTTGTACATGTGGGTAACTTTTCCCATTGTTATGATCTCTTTGGGATACAGAGCTAGAAGTGGTATTGCTGGGTCAAAGGGTGTGCACATTTTTATAGCCCTTTGGGCATAGTTCTACATTGCTTTCCAGAATAGTTGGATCAGTTCACAACTCCACCAACAATGAATTAGCATTACAATTTTTCCACATCTTTTTCAGCATTTGTAATTTTCCTGTTTTGTCATGTTAGCCAGTCTGACAGGTATGAGTTATTTTGATTTGCATTTCTCTAATCAATAGTGATTTAGGGAAAAAAAATAGTGATTTAGAACATTTTTATATGACTATAGATGGCCTTAATTGCTTCCTCTGAAAACTGCCTTTTCATATTCTTTGACCATTTATCAATTCAGTTCTCTATATATTTGAGAAATGAGGTCTTTATCAGAGACACTGGTTATAAAAATTCTTTCCCAATTTTCTGTTTTCCTCCTAATCTTGGTTGCTTTGTTTTTGTTTGTGCAAAAACTTTTCAATTTAATGTAATCAAAATTATTCATTTTGCATTTCATAATGTTCTCTATTTCTTGTTTGATCTAGAATGAATATTCTTAATTGATTTCTTCATTCTCACAGGATGGATACCTGATGCAAATCAAATTGAGAGAGGAAGAAAGGGTAGTTCATCCTTGCATCAGCATGGGAGGTCAAGCTGTCTATTTTCATCATGTAGTGGGCACTATGGGGAAATTGAGCAAAAAGTTAAGATAGGGAAGTTTGAGAGCTATCTAGCCCTCCTCCCCATAATCTGATCTTCATAGTATGTCTGATTTTGTTATTTTGTTTGAATATGGGACACATTCATGTTCAGTAATATTTACAAAAAATATGATCAATGAGCAAGCATTTGTTAAGCCCCTAATATGTTCAGAAACAATGCTAGGCACTGGGGATATAAAGTTATTTTAACATCCTCTGTTATTTGGAATTGCCTATGCCACTTTTTTCTTATATTATCATTGGTAATTGAGAGTTGTTAGTTTATGTTCTCTTTGGTAGCTTGCTGTATGAGGCAGCTATGTGGCATAGTAGATAGAGTGCTGGGCCTGGACTCTGGAAAACTCATCTTTCTCAGTTCAAATCTGACCTCAGACACTTACTAGCTGTGTGACCCTGAGCAAGTCACTTAACCTTGTTTGCCTCACTTTCCTCATCTGTGAAATGAACTGGAGAAGAATATGGTAAACCACTCTGGTATCTTGGCAAGAAAACTGTAAAAGTGGTCATGAAGAGTCGGACACAATGGAACAACAAACAACAAATGGTAGCTCACATAATTCAAGTGTTCAAATAAATGTTAATTGAGAATATATCAACAGATAGTCTGAACCTCTTTGGACATTCATTTTAACAAATTAATAGTTTCAAGCAGGTAAACATATGAAAAAGGCTTGGAAATGATTCAAAATCTCTTCCACTCAAGAAAATGAAAAATCACAAACCAACTTCTGCTGGGGCACCATTATCTTCTTCCTTCCCACCCAAGGGAGTTCTAGAGAAAGAAGAAAAAACCAATGTTGCAAGGAAAAGCCAAAAAGGAGAAAGAATACGGGGACTGAGTGATGGAAAGATATGTAATAAACTCCATGCTTGCATTCTTCCACAAGAAACACTGCTTATTTCTCTCCTCCAAGAATTGTTCAAACATGAATAAATAAGTAAATAAATAAAGAAAAAAGAAAAAAAAGGAAAAATAAAGAAAAAAATTTTTTAAAAAGCATTGTTAAAATAAAGCAAAAGTAAAATGCTCCAAGTTTATCCCAAGCCAACTTTCTCCACCTTGAGGTCTTCCCAGCAATTGATAATAAAGGTCTTGGCAGGATGAATACAGATCAATAAATAGTCAGTTTTGCTATAGAGAAATATTTAATGGAGACTAGCAAGTTCAAAGATCTTCAGGGAAATTTTTAGCTCAATATAAACATAAATCCATCAAAATGACTTTATAAGTTGTGGATATAATTTCTTTTTTTTTTTT
>CM053581.1:511265902-511305316 GCA_028627135.1 Pseudochirops cupreus | reverse complement strand
TTTCAGTTCTGGTTTTTTCAGCAGAAATGTTTGAAAGTCCTCCACCTCATTGAATGACCATATTTTCCCCTGGAATACGATGCTCAATTTTGCTGGGTAGGTGATTCTTGGTTTTAATCCAAGCTCCCTTGATCTCCGGAATATCGTATTCCAGGCCCTTCGATCCCTTAATGTAGAAGCTGCCAGATCCTGGGTTATCTGAATTGTGTTTTTGTGGATATAATTTCTAACAGTAACTATAAGATTATAGATTTAAAACTAGCAAAGATCTTAGAGACCACTCAGTCCAAACTTCACAATTTGGAGGAGAACACTGAGGTATGGAGAGGTTAAATTACTTGCCTACAGTTCTTTGCCTAGTAAGTGGGATCTTAAACTAGGTCTTCCTGACTCCAAGTTTAGTGGGTGGGGAACCTGCGCCTTGATGTCACATGGGGCCCTCTAGGTCCTCAAGTGTGAATCTCACTGAATCCAAACTTCACAGAAAATCCCCTTAATAAAAGCATTTGTTCTGTAAAATTGGACTTAGTCAAAAGGCCACCCCCAAGAACCTAGAAAGACTCATGTGGCCTCAAGGCAGAAAGTTCCCCATCCCTGCTCTAGCCCCTATAAGAAATTGCCTCTCTAAATCCAAGATACGCAAATATCCCTGAAAGAAGGATTGCAAGGGCCCTACTTACCTCTCCCCAACACAGCAGGTTAAGCTTTGAGATTAGGCTGTGTGGATATTACTAACATTCAGCAGAAAGAAAAAAAAAGCAAAGACTACTCTATTCCCTACTTGCTAGTTAGGGAAAGTAGAGATGGTGAAGAAACAACGATTTCCACTAGTTCATCTTTCAGGTGAACTAAAAGGGGAAGTCCCCAAAGCAGAGTTCCCAGAAAACTATCTTAAATTCTACTTACCAGTTCCTTCCTTCTTGTGAAGTCACATGCTGGAGTTTCCTGGATTGTTTTAACATCTCTCCCTGAGGGTTGGGGAGGCAAATAGGTGGCTCAGTGAAAAGAAGAACTGAGATCAAATTTGACCTCAGATACTAGATGTATGACTTTGAGCATGTCACTTAACCTCTGTTTCCTTTAGTCAACTGGAGAAGGAAATGGCAAATTACTCCAGTGTCTTTGCCAGGAAAACCCTGTGGACAGTATGATCCACAGGGTCATGAAGAGTCAGACGTGACTGAACAAGAAAAACTGAAGGTTGGAGACGGCAGCCTTCTGCATTCCAAGCTTTAGGTCAGATCTGAGGCTCAGTATGTCACATTCTCATTTTCAAGGGCTAAGTTAGTTTTGCATCAAAGCTCTCCTGCCCTGTTAACAAGACAAAACTATCTTCTCAACCCAAATATAACACCTCTGCCTAGGTGGGTTGCACAATGAAGGAGAATCCTGTGATCTGCTGTGCTGATTATGCATAAGGGAATGTGACTGTTGATTGGTTGAGAAATTGTTGGAGTACTTCCAAAGAGACTGAGAAAAGTAGAGTATAGACTTTTGAAAAGCTACTAGGAATCCTCAGAACCAGAGAAATTACTTTCAGGATTTATTACCATAAGGACTTCTGTATGGGGACTTTCCTTCAGAGCACTGCCCACAGAGTGGAGATGGTTCACAAGCATGTGTCTTATGGAGGCCCACTCATTCCAGCAGGAGTAGTCAGCTAAGGTATTTCCTAAAGAATAGCGAGCTCACTTTTGAATTAAGGAAGTCTAATTCTGTTAGTAATGGAAAGTTGCCTCTTTAATCTGGCCAAATGACTGTTGGAGCCTAGTTTCCTGACGCATATTGTTCTGACTCTAGCTGAGTGAGAAAATGGTGAATTATCCTTTCCCTCAGTCTAAAGAGCTGGAAAGCAACTTGATTTCAGTTGTTCGATATGTCAAGGATGGATATGCAGGTGGGCTCTTAACAGTACATCCATAAATTCTACCATACTCATACACTATAAAAGTACTTCCAAATGAGAAACACCCATTATCAGCTTCAACCCAAATATACCACACTAAAGAACATTTTCAGAATGCCAAGTGTTATAAGGACAAATTTGGGGGATCTGATCAAAAATATGAGGAAGCAGCTTCTTACCTTTTGGTAATTGAAAATAAAAAATCCCCAGCCCCTGAAGAAAGCAGGAGCCACTCGGGAAGTATTTCCATATAGGAGAGAGAAGAATCTGAGCTACACGTAGAATTGATCCCCTTTGAACTTGGCAACCAACCTGAAAGAAACTCTTACCAAGTGTCAGATTAAGAGAGGTTAGTTGTAGCAGGCATTCTATGTGAGTACAATACTTCAAGAAGATTCTAGAGGTCTCTGAAAACACTCTGGAAATATCACGTGTTAAATTAATGTAAGGTTTGGTTGTTTTTAACTACCAACCCATATGCCTAATAGATATCTTTTAAAAAAACTTTATGAGGATGTCTTTAGGATATCTCTGATGAAAATGTAAGAAGGGAAGTTGTATGCTTTCATAGACAGTTTTCTGTTTGCAGACTATTTTTACAATAATAAAATTAACTAAAAGGCACAATGCTGCCAGTCCCTGCTCACCGATTGTGAGGTAGGCTGAAACAAGCTGTCTCCTGTCTCTTGTCTCATTTATAAGGTTCTGGACCAGGATAAACCATTTCCCACCATAATGTCATGTCATAAACAGTTTAAAGGAAGAAGGAAGGAAACAGCTATCACAACTATCTAAAGGGGAAGAGTTTAGGACCAAACAAAGGATAGAGAAGTTCACAGAAAATAAAATGTACAATTTTCATTACATAAAATGGAAAAGCTTTTGCACAAAATCAGTACAGTTAAGATTAGAAGGGAAATAGTTGTCCATGAAAAAATCTTTGTAGCAAGGTTCTCTAATGTCCTAGATATAAAAAGAAAAAATTCAAATATGTAAGAACAAATGCTTGTTCTTCAACAGCTGAATGGTCAAAAGATATAAACAAGCAGTTCTCAGAGGATGAAATTCAAACTATCAATAACTTTATGAGGAAATACTCCAAATCACCACTACCAAGGTGAACATAAATTAAGCCAGTTCTGAGGTTCCACCTCACATTGACAAGAATTACAATTGTTGGAACAATTACAGAAAAATAGGTACATTGGTGCACTGTTGATGGATCCATGAATTGGTCCAACCGTTCTGGAAAATAATTTGAGCCGATACCCCAAAAGTTACTTAAACTGTATGTCACAGTCTAGTGGACTGGCCAACAGGCCTCAGTTCTTCAAGCATGCACAGTCTGCTCTGCTTGGTTCCAGTACATTTGGAAGTTTGGTGAACTTGGAAATGCATGACAAGTAATGATGAAGCACTGCTTCCTAGTCCAGAGAGTCTGAACAGACATTCTATGACTTTTCCTGTCTGCTTTCTGAGGGATGACGAAAAGCATTTTGATTTTTGATTGACTAGTTAACCAGAACTAAGAGCGCATGTAAACTGAGCTCTCTTTCCTGGTGGGGACTGAGGCAAGACCTGCTATAATGCCCTTAGTATGGACAGAAATACAACTAGAGTCCTTCCCTTTCTACCTATGGCTGACAAAAATCCAATGAGAATATGATAAAGCTATTTTTCTGACTCTATTGTATTTCATTTTATCTTGCTCATTGGTGAGTGAGTGTAGGAGATAGAATAGATTAGGCAATGACCTTTTGTGCCTTGTTCCCTGGGAAGAATGGGCTCAAACTTAAAGCAATTGTTATTAACATTTCTACCACTAAATTCGCTTGCATGGTGCAACATGGCCAATAGACAAGTAATTCTCTTGTTTGCAGAGTGTGGTGTCTTGGCTGCTTGGTAGTCACAATGACAACAACAACAGAGTCACTACTAGGCTAGTTCAAGAAGTTTGCTCTTCAGGGCTGACTCCTTTCTGGGCTTATCTACTAAACTTCTGATGGCTCTTTTAGTCTTTCAAAGTTCACAAGGGCCTAGTCCATTCAGTCTCCTACACTCATTTACCTACAAGGAAGAAAAAACAGAACACTATAATTTCAGGAAAATTATAATTTCAGATGCACTGAAGGTCAAAAGAAAGATACATGCTGAATGCAGGTATGCAAATTACAAATGAAAACTTGTACATGAGATATAGCAGGAAAGACTTCATTTAGGACAAGTTTGATTATAAAAAGAGATGGGTTAGTCATGAAATGAGATTGAGGTGTACAACTACAGTGATGTATTGGTAGCCAAAAAGTTTTTAAATGAATCAAAGGAAAGCATTTAAGACATTGTGCTGTTGGGACTGTCTTTGCTGGTTACGCTCTCACTTTATCACTGCTTCATGAATATCTGTTCTAAAGCTACTTTGGTTAAAGAGGACAAGCAAGCTTCTGCAATGGAAAAGGACCATTTTCTTTTTTATTGCAAGAGTAAATATATAGATAGTGAGATCACTGGAAACTCCAAACAAATTCTCATTTCCACTTAATAAGTGTCACAAGCAGGAATTAGTTCATATGATGATATGGTTGGAAAGAGGCCCTAATATCAATCAGGTATGGTAGTTGTATAAAAAGATAAGGTGAAATTTAGGAGGATCAGAAATGTATTTATCACTATGTAGCAGCTTTGAGCATTTATTACCTACTGGAAAACAATAGCAGCTGAACTGTGAGTTTCTAGTTATACACAGCAGGGCACTCTAACATATTGACAATAGTGTTGAATAAAATTACTTACTCTAGGAATTTTGATTATATACTGTTAAATCACTTTTTTTATTGTTTAGATATTTGCATAGAGGTAGGTGGAGGGAAATGTGGAACTCTAACCTATAATTCCTTTTCACTTCTTATATTTCCAGATCAATATTAATTCTGTTGCTTAAGTAGTAAAAGAAATTAATAGAGACTAAGGTTTGGGGACCTTGGGAGCAAGGAAGGCTTCAAGCTTTGACTGAGCCTTTAAGGTTCCTTCTAACTTTAAATCTGTGATCCTGTGGTCCTCTAGGCACATGTATGGAAACACCGACCACTTAGATCCTATTCCACTGCCTTACCATGTCAGCTTATTCTAGGTTCTTGAAGGCTACTTCTGCACAATGTGGCTAGTTCTACCAACCCAGAAATGCTTTAAGTTTATGGACTATATGGACCAGTTTATGGACTATATATCTGTCATCTTTTTCAGTATTTGTAATCCTCAATGCCTAGCATAGTTTCCTGGCCCTTGGTAGGTGCTCAAGAAATATTGGATTTATCCAAGTGGCAGCCTTGCTAAAGAAGGAACCACCAGAAATGACTTGGGTGACAGAGGAAAAGCTATTTAGGTAGTAAAGGTATGGAGTGGTTTTGATCTCCAACAGTGGAGGGAAATCCACATTGATGGAGTCATAAATCCTCAAAAATATTCAAGTATAGGAAGGCATAAATAAATATATCTACATATATCATGTAGATATATTTATATACATATGATATCTGGCGAACGGGACATAAATCAAAATCAAAAAATATGATTCAGGACTTAAAAACAATGCAGTTAATTAAAACACAGTGAAAGAAAAATAATTAAGTTAGTTACAGCCATGTTTAATAAGTTACCAGTGAAATTAACCAATAAGTTACCAGTGAAATTAATTTAAAAATCTTTTGTTGAATATGAAACGAGATTCTTATATTGTTGGTTCCTTTTGGAAACAGTGTTTTTGAACACAAAATGCTTTAGGAATTTTTTCTGCCTTTTCATATGGTAGGTCACTTTAACCTCTCAGGGCCTTCATTACCTAATTGACCAAATAAAGGAACTGGACAAGATGATATTTAAAGTTCATCTAACTCTAAAAGTATGTGATTTTATGAAACTCCAAATCAAATTTGTCTCTGTACTCTATCGCATTCAAGCTATTCAATTAGGACAATATTTGTATATGAGCCTTATATATACATATGTATGAATGTATATGAATGTATAAATAGGTGTATATTTGAAGCAGCCAAGAACAACAAAAAGAAATAATGAATTGTCTTTTTGTTTACAAATTAATTATAGAAGCTATTGTTTGTTTATATAAAGCTTTAAGACCTTTTCTGGTATGGTAACAATGAAAAGCACAGTAAGCTTGACTTTACAGTAAAAAATAAAGTTTCCTTTATTAATGGTTACTACCAGCTTTTAAATAAAGGAGAACAAGTAGTTTTCATTATTAAAAGGAAAATATAAGAATAACTTATTTGTTATTATTCTTCCAGTTGTGATCCAGAACATATGCCAGAAATGTCCTTTAGCCATCAAATTTGATGCCAAGTTAATAAGTCTTTATTAAACACCTCCTCTCAGAAAGGACCTGGGGATGCAAAGAAATACAATAAAACACAACAAAACAAAAACACAGCCTCTGCTCTCAAGGAGTTCACAGTCTAATGTGGGAGACAATATGCAAAAACTTTCCACAAACAAAGACATACAGAGGATAAATTGGAGATAAATCTCAAAGGAAAGGCAGTAAGACTAAGGCAGACCAAGAAAACCTCCTTATGGGACTTCAGCTGAGATCTGAACAAAGCTTAGGAAGTCAGGAGGTGAAGATGAGTAGGGAAAAGTTCCTGTATATAATTCTTAGGAAATTCTCACTTTCTATATTTCAGTGTCCTGGTAACATTTGCGTCATTGCTTTCATAGTTTGGACAGCTGCTAATAGGAATAGGTGGTGATAGAGAAGAAACAAGTCTTTGTTAGACATGGTCAGTCAGCAGAATGAAGAAAAATTTGGACAGCCTATACATTCACATGTACCTTTTGATTCCAGGTCACTTCATATGCATGTAAAGGCATTTTTAATATTTTAACATGGATTGCATTGGTTTTGAAGCTCTTAACAACATTAAATTTATTTCCTAAACAGCAACTGGAAGATAAAGGGTTAAAACTCTCTTGGAGAAAATTGTCATTTGCTATAGTTGTGTGTCCTATTACAGAAATTGCCAGGGAGCTCAGCCAGTGAAGGGAGGTGGCTGTAACTCAGCTGGCACTGATCAGTGCATCAGGAGGGCACAGAAAGGAGCACTGAATTATCTTTGGCTTTTGGCACTTTTTTGCCCGAAAGTGCATTAGGTAAACATTTGAAACAAAGAGATTGCCTGACAAGTGTTTTTCTATGTCTTTTAACTAAACACGGACTGGAAGTATTGCTAGATCCAGAGAAATTTTTTCAGGTCTCATCATCCTTGATCTTTCTACAGCTTTTGACACTGTTGACCATCACTTCCCCTTGAATGCATTTTCTTTTCTTTTTTTTTCTTTTTTCTTTTCTTTTGGGAGGGGGGAAGGCAGGGCAATTGGGGTTAAGTGACTTGCCCAAAGTCACACGCCTAGTAAGTGTTAAGTGTCTGAGGCTGGATTTGAATTAAGGTCCTCCGGACCCCAAGGCTGATATACCTAGCCATCCCTGAGAAGGGATTCATGACACACAAAAATGTTAAGAACCCCTGATCTAATACTCTCTAGTTAATCTCATCAGCTGTCATGATTTCAATTATGATCTTTGTGCAGATGACTCCCCAAAACATACATCTTGTTTTTGTTGTTCAGTCACATCCAACTCTTCATGGCCCCATGGACCATATTGTCCATGGAATTTTCTTGGCAAGGATACTGGAGTGGTTTGCCTTTTCTTTCCCCAGTAGACTAAGGCAAACAGAGGTTAAGTGACTTGCCCTGGGGGCACATAGTCAATAAACATCTGAGATCATATTTGAACTCAGATCTTCCTGATTCCAGGCCCAGCACCCTATCCACTGAGTCACCAATTTGCCTCCTGAGTTCCAACTGCCTAGTGGATATGGATATCTTATAGGTATCCCAAACTCACCTTGTCCAAAACAAAACATTCTCTTTGCCCCTAAACATACAAATAAGATGAATTTGTGGGATGATTTCAGGAGCTCCAAAAATGATCCTGTGCCCATTAGATTCATCCTTGATCAAAGTTTGAAACTCTAGCACTTTACAGCTAATAGCTATTTTTGTTGTTGTTTTTCCTGCTCAGACTGCCTTCTCAAACATAAATAATTGGTGCCAGGCATGGTGTCCAAGACCTGACCTCAGGATAATACTAGGCCTTTGCCTTATTTCTCAAGCTTTCCAGCTTCCATTATATATCAGGGGCGGTACCTAGTACAGTGCTATATATCATTTTATGTCTTCAAAAAAACATCAATTAATAGAGAGATTCTCTACAGCAACTGGGAAAAGTGTACCATGTTTTGGGCAGTTTTTTTTCAATCTTATACAAATCTATAAATGAAATACATGGAACAGACCAGCAGCATTAAATTAAGAGATGAAAAGGCTTATCTATCCAGTTAAGCTAAAAATAATGATGATGCTTTTAGGTCCTTTTAATAAAGTTCCCAATCTGAGATTGGGGAATTATAAAATGAACCCTGCTGATTTACCAAAATGGGATTACCTTTTGTAGAACAGAAGCCTTCTTTCCCATCTTTGATCCTCAGACATCTCCCTGCAGCCAGTAGCAATCCGTCAATAATCTCAAAAATTTCCAGAAAGAAAGCAGTGGAGAGGAAAAGCAGGATGTGTTTAGTGTGTTTGGTAACTGAATGTCTGAATTCTTTTGGTTGTATGTTAATTTGTATTAATGCATTAAAGCTTTATTTCCCAACTTGGTGTCTGCCGACCAGCAGTGGTCTAGTTTGCAAATCTTTTCCTACCAAAGGTTATCCCATCACAGAGTTAGAGCTGGAAAAGACCCACAGGTCATCTAGCCATAGGATCACAAATTGAGAGCTAGAAAGGACCAGAAGGGCCATCTAAACTAACCCTCTCATTTTATAGATGAGACTCAGAGCAATGAAGTGACTTGGCCAGGGTCATCCAGGAAGTAAAGAGAAAAGTCAACATTTGAAGCTGGCTTTTCTGACTCTATAGACTACACTCTTTCCACTGTAATTTTCCTGCTCAACTCCTACATTTTATAAATGAGGAAACTGAGACCAAGAGGGATCACTCAATCAAGGAGCATTTATTGAATAAGCTGAGTACTCCATACCAAGCCCTGGGGATACAAAGAGAAGAGAGTCAAAGGTGAGGTTTGAACCAATGTGCTTCCTGACTTCAAGCTCAACCTGCTTCCAAATGTACCATGTTATAATTTGGGTTGGGAAATAAGGTCAGAGAGTACTTTGTTTCATATATAAAGATTAATTGAAGTTTGTTACAGGCAGAAAGCTCTGAATTTAGAGTCAGAAGAATGAGGTTTGACTCTTAGCTCTGCCAATTAATAGTTAGGTGGAGTGACTTGATTGCCAAATCTAACGGCCTTTTCTTACTTCTCATCCTTCTTGACCTCACTGCAACATCTGACACGGTTGATATGTCTCTCCAAGACCCTCTCTCCTCTCTGGATTTGTGTGACACTGCTCTCCTTGTCTGACCTCTCCTCTTCAGTCTTTTTGGCTGAATTACCATCCGTATCATAACCTCTATTTGTACTTTGTCTTCTTTCCTTCTTTCTCTATGCCCTCTCTCAATTAGTGGCCTCATCAGCTACCAAGGGTTCATTTGCCATCTTTACACCAATGACTCTCTGATTTATATAAACAGTCCTAGTTACTCACCCAAGATTATATTGCCACCTGCACATTATACATTTCAAAGTGTATATCCCTTAGATATCTCAAACTTAGCATGTCCAAAACAGAACTCATATTTCCCTGAAAACTCATTCCTCTTATGAACTTCCTATTTTTGTTGAGGGTATCACTGTCCTTCCAGTTATCCAGGTTATCAAACTTGGTGTCATTTTCCACATCTCACTTTTCCTTGACCCCAAATATCCAAATAGATGACAAATATTGTCATTTTTTATCTCTACAATATTTTTTGCTTTGGTTGTCCTAACTTATACAGCCATCATTCCAGTTCAGGCTGTCATGATTTCTCACCTGGACTATTAAAATAGCATCCAAATTGTTCTCTTTGGCAAGTCTCTCCCCACCACAAGCCATCCTACTACACATACTATACACTGCCAAATTTTCTAAAGTACAGAACTGATCATGACACTCCCATACTCAACAAACACTTGTGGCTCCCTATTGCATATAGAATAAAATATAACCTTAGCTATTTGGCATTTAAAGCCATCACAAGCTGGCCTCAAGCTGTCTTTCCATTCTAATAACACAATAATCCCCTTCATACATTCTATAGTACAGCCAAATTGGCCTTCTTGCTGTTCCTCATACAGGACACTCCATCTCCTGTCTGTGTGCCTTGGCACTGATTGGCACTGATTATTTCCCTTCCTGAATACGCATCACCTTCTTTGCTTCTTAGAATTCCTAGTTTCCTTCAAGACTTAGTTCCAGCACCATCTTCTGCATGAGCCTTTCCTGATCCCCCAGGTAGCTGCCAGTACCTTTCCTATGAAATTACCACATGCCGTGTAATATCTTCCAATATATGTAAATATTATCTCCCCTGATAGAATTTAAACTCCTTAAGGATGAGGCCTGTTAACTTTTTATCTTTGTGTCCTCTGCCATAGCACAATACCTGACACCTCCTAGGCACTTAATAAAGCTTACTGATTAAATTGATTGTGTAATGAGGAACTGACCCAGTCTTTCTGTATACATACAACATGCTGCAGCTGATGCAATACCTCATGTGGACTTTGGATCAGGCACAAATGTTCTATGACTGTTTCAGTCTTACTGTACGCCTCTTTGATTGGCTGCTAAGGTATAATTTTATGTGAAGTCAAAAGATTGCCAAGAAGCTACTCAGACTCTTTCCTCTCTGGCCCCATTGAGTGAGGATGCAATAAGATGTAAGTCTCTGAGTGAGGAGAGCACCAGCAGCCTACTCTCCTCACTCAGGTTGACATGAAGCCATGAATATAAAGTCCTGATGTTCCTTCTGTCTGTCTTTTGTCTTTTCACTCCTACCTTCTGTTAAGGTGCAGTGGAGATGGAACAGACTAGGCCTGACCTTGTGAGCTTCAAAAGGTCAGGAGAACAGCATGGGTTCAAGAACTAAAGTCCATACCAGATTTTTCAAGGAGCCAAGCACAGGGAAGAATGAAGCTTGACCCACTGCAGTTCTGGATCAACATCAACGAATTGGTTTCTTTGAGCAAGGGAGAAACTTAGTCCTTTGGCTATGCTGCATTCAGAATTGAATCTGGTGGGGAGAATTCTTTGTAGTAGCCTATTTAAGTTTGTGGTCTTACTCCCCAGAGATCAAGACTGTGTAGGGGAGAGTGTGATGTCAGTTCTGGCTACATGTACTTTGTACTTCTATTCTTGTATCTTTTCTCAGTAAATAAGTCTTTTCTAAAAAGCTCATTGATATTAATTGGTTAAATGACACTAGGGTGCTAATCAATGTTATCAGGGATATTGAGGAGATAGTAACTGACACTGATTACATGATACTGAAAAAGATAACCGATGACTTATTTTGGAAGGAATGCACCTGAAAGGGGGCACACCATGATAGCATTAGAAAGACACTCTCACTGCTCCAAACCTTATAGAAAGACTACAATTGACAAGGCAACCTTGGTACCAGATATCAAACATGTTGCTTTCCTAATTTAGTGGCAAACTTAAAAAAACATTTTTAATTGATTTTTTGGGGGGCTTTTTGGAGGGGGGAAGGCAGAGCAATTGGGGTTAAGTGACTTGCCCAAGGTCACATGGCTAGTGTTAAGTGTCTGAGGCTGCATTTGAACTCAGGTCCTCCTGACTCCAGGGCTGGTGCTCTGTTTACTGTGCCACCTACCCGCCCCTAGCTGCAAACTTTTTGACAATGGTGCCTATGTCATATTTATCATTGTAGCCTCAGGATCCACCATAGTCTTTGTAAAATAGTGGGCATTTCATATATGTTTGTCATGTACTGGAGGTCTGGTACAAATACAGACTGCATCAGTGTGCTAAAATGACGTCATTCACTTGGAATACACTAGAGAATTGCTTTTGGGAGAATAATGATGACTGGAGCATGTTTAGACCCATGTTCCATGTTGACCCATCTCAAGCTGAACGGTTGGTGTCTCAAATCAGCCTCAGTCAGCAAAAGCTGTGACTTTTATTGCATTTGAGTGTGAGGAAAGAGGCGATTCCTTCACTAGCAGCTTCCTCTGAGAGAATTATGTTGGAAGGGCAATGTTGGTGGAGTTTCCCTCCCCCCCCCAAGACCACATGGCCCCAGAGAAATGGATCTCTTTGGCATTTTCTTCGTTCTTTTCTGTCCTAGGTACAGGAAATGAAGCTTCAGATCTGGACCAGGAGAATGAGATATAGGAATCCTAGAGCCCAAGAATCTAGGCCAGGTGTTGCAACCTGCCCAGCAGTAAAATCTGAGGAGTAAGTGTCCTAGACACCAGCCCATCAGATGCCTGCCTCAAATATATTAGCTTTGTGACCCTGGACAAGTTTCTTAATTTCTGTCAGCCTTAGTTTCCTCATCTATAAAATGGGGATAGTAATAGAACCAACCTATAAGACTGTTGTGAATTTTAGATGCTAGCTATTATGTGTTAGCTACTATTACATTTCACATTCTCAACTCCCATAATAGGGAATTCATTGTATTTATAAGTAAGTTTCAATACAGATGGGTCTTGCTTTAAGTAAATCTCATATATACATGTCCAGAATTATATAAAGGAAAAGTTAAATGAAAAATATTCATTTATAGCAATCCTGGTTTTGGAGTAAACTTGGTGGCACCAGCGCTGCGTCAGAACTGAATTAAATTGTGAGTCCAAGCTCCCTCCTATTCACCAGCCATAGAGACCAAATCAGTAAAGAGGGCGGGAATCAAGCTCCCTAGTTGGTGGGGGAAATATTTTTTATGTTTTATATGTAATCATAACACTTACCTCCCAGGGTTGTTTTGAGGATAAAATGAGAAAATGTTTGTATAGCATTTTGTAAACCTTAAAGAGTTATATAAATGCTAGCTATCATTATGATGATGATGTTTGTTCTTTCTGTATCTGCGAAGTAAATATTCCTTTGTTTGTGAGGTTAAAGGGTTAAATGGAACTGGTATACTAGTCACTGGACTTCTAAAAAGGAAGGGGATCTTAGCTAGGGGGTTCAAGCTGTTAACTATAGAAAGAGAAATTCTGACTCCTTTGGAATACCTGAGAATTCTGAGGAAGGAAATGTAACAGGCCTGGCCCAGAGACAGTGAGAGCTGAGGTAAACATGTTATAGTGGAATTTGAATTTTGACAGAAAGAATGCAAATTCATTTTAAAAAATCAATCCACTTATCTTAAATGTTTCAGACAAACTTTCTAGGTTAAAAAACCCCAATGCAAGTTCCTTAGCAAAATCATCAATTCTCCTTCAGTTTTCTTTTATATAAATCTGGAAGTTCACATATTTAGATTTACTTAAAACAAGGCTCATCTGTACTGGAACTCACAAAGACAGTGAAATCCCTATTCGGGGGTGTTCTGAATTTGACATGTAATAATAGCTAACACTTATGTAATAGCTATCATCTAAGATTCCTAATACTTCTTTGAGGTAGGTTCTATTATTTATCCCCATTTCATAGATGAGAAAACTGAGGTTGACCAAGATTGAGTAACTTGTCCAGATTCACAAGCTACTACTTGTCCAAGGAAGGTTCAAAAATCAGATGTTTTTGCCTCCAAGTCTAGTTCTCTATTCTTTATGCCACCAAACTGCCAAAAAGAAAAAAAAATGTTCCAGATCTATGCTGCAATAAGTAATATTATAAATGGGTTGCATTGTACTTAATTTGGTACCAATATCTCTCATTATATGATAATTCTACTTATGAAATTTTGTTCTAACGTCTTATAAGTTGGGAGACTTTGAAATATATAATGTAAAATCATTTAAAATTCCTTAACACTCTTGTCCTGGTCTCTGAGCTAAGCTAAGAAGCTAAAGTACTCTGCTTTTGTAAGGAGAAAGGACCAGAAAATGTACCTATATACTATAATAATTAATACTTTTCCATTCTTCTGGAAGTCTTTTCATACCAACATTTGTTTCCTTTTTGACACATAAGAAAGGGTCAAGAAACGTGCTTATTGTTTTAAAGCCTTGAAACAGAGGATAGGAAAGGGAGAAAAAATGGGAAAGGTGAAACAAAACATATCAACACAATGGGAAACCTGTGGCTTTGAGGCCACATGTGACCTTCTAGGTCCTTGGGTGTGGCCCTTTGATGAGTCCAAGTTTTACAGAACAAATCCTTTTATTAAGGGGATTTGTTCTGTGAAGTCTGGATTCAGTTAAAGGGCTGAACTTGAGGACCTAGAGGGCCACACGTGGCCTCTAGGACACAGGTTCCTCACCCTTGTCTAGACAAAGCCTCCCTTGACTTTTCTTGTCATTGTTAACAAAAAAGCATTATGATTCAGATAGATAAAGTATACTAATTATGTTCCCATTGAAGAAATTACCCGTAAAGAAGGTTAGGGTTGCTTGAGACCCCAAAATATCAACACACCGGGTCCTGCCTAATGAATTCAACGCAAGTCTTCTCTCAGCCAAAGAAATGCAAAGTTTATTGAAAGTTAGCCATATTGGGTAGACTCTTAAGGAGCCTAGGTATCTGTAAGGCTTGCATTGGGCAAGCAGACCATAATCATCTGACACAGAGTAAATCTGTGCTAAGGTATTCTATGGGGCTCTCACACCACATGGAGGGAAGATGGGGTCTTATGTACAGAAAGGTTGTGGGAAAAATGTAGGGGTGGTCTAGAGGAGGAGTTTGGAGAGGGTCTTCAGGAGTCAGATGAGGTCAGACTCCAGTAATGAGTGATTAAGGGTGGGAAGTTGCTGGAGGCTACCTGGAGACCACAGACAATGATGGGCCAGGCCAGTTCAAGGGTGGGACAGGAGGATCAAGGGTGGGAAATTGTTGGAACAAAGGAGGACTAAAGACTTGGGCAGAGCCACAAATTAAGGCCCATGGCCTCAGCCCAATGCCTTTGTGGGAAGATTCAAGGAGAGCTCAAGGGGGCTCCCAGAGCCTGCACTTCATCATTATGACACCTTCCTTCAGCTTTTGTTTTATCTCTCAGTTTCTGGCCCTTCACAACCTGGTCCTCTCACACCTTTCTGAGTCTTCTTACACCTTGCTTTCCCCTACCTACTCTATGATCCTTGCTGCAATAGACACTCACTCTATCTCTGGATTCCAGGAATTTTCACTGGCTGTCCTCAGTGCCTGGACTTCTCCCTCATCTTCACATCCTGGTTTCCTTAGCTTCTTTCATCCCAGCTAAAACCTCACTCTCTGCAGTAAGCCTTTCCTGATTTCCTTTAATTCTAGGCCCTTCCCTCTGTTGATTATCCCTAGTTTAACCCGTATGTATCACATAGTTGTTTTCATGTTGTTGTTCATTCATGTGTGACACTTTGTGATCCCATTTGGGAGTTTGCTTGGCAGAGATACTGAAACTGTTTGCCATGTCGTTCTCCAGTTCATTTTACAGATGAGGAAACTGAGGCAAAGAAAGTTAAGTGACTTGCCTAGGGTCACATAGCTAGGAAATGCCTGAGGCCAGATTGGAACCCAGGATGATGAGTCTTCCTGACTGCAGGCTCACCACTCTATCCACATCACCACCTAGCTGCCTGTTTTCTTGTAGTCTCCACAATTAGACCATGAACTCCTTAATAGTAGAGCTATCTTTCGCCTTTCTTTGTATTCCAAGCAGTTAACATAATGCCTGGAACATAGTAGGTACTTACGTAGGTTTTTTGATGAACTGACTGATGTCTT
Source organism: Pseudochirops cupreus (assembly GCA_028627135.1). Classification (NCBI taxonomy): domain Eukaryota; kingdom Metazoa; phylum Chordata; class Mammalia; order Diprotodontia; family Pseudocheiridae; genus Pseudochirops; species Pseudochirops cupreus. The sequence goes on along the minus strand of CM053581.1, from coordinate 511,289,551 downwards.
CCAATTTTCTGATTTAATTCTGTGATTTATTTGAATATTACTTTAATTTGTTCATTCAATAAGTAATTACTAAACACTAGTACTATTCTAAATCTGTGGGAATATAGAGAAATATAACTTAGAGTCCTTGCCCTCAAAGAGTTCATAGCCTAGCTGGGGAAGCGAGACACTAAGAGTTGTGCGCTACAATAATTAAATAAAATAGAAGAAATGGAAGAGGGGCAGCGAGGTGGCTCAATGAATACAGCACCAGCCCTGGAGTCAGGAGGACCTGAGTTCAAGTCAGACCTCAGACACTTGACTTATTACCGTGTGACTTTGGGCAAGTCACTTAACCGTAATTGCCCTCCAAAAAAAGGCAAAAAAAAGAAATGGAAGAGACCTCACAAGGCAGCATATGGTCTTGGCAGCAAAATGAAGTAGAACCTCAAGCAGCAATCCTTTTTATTGAGGAAAGTTTCAGGCTTCTTTGATGTTGTCAGGGGATTTTTGTTGGTTGTTGCCTGATTCTCTCCATCTTGCTAGTGTGGAGGTGGGCAGTAATGTGGCTTTAGTGGAAGGTTTAGTGGATTTGAAGTCTGAGAACCTGGAATTGACCCTCCATTTAGCTGATCACTTTGTAACCTTCCAAGAGGTGTTTAAAATCTCTGGACCTCAGTTTCATTATGTGTTAAATGATTGATGTTGAACTGATAGATCTTTGAGGTGCCTCTTAGCTCTAAAGTCCAAGCTGCGATCAGAGAATTCTGGTTGGAGCTATTTTGCATTGAGCAAGGTATGAGCCTTAGACTGATTTACTAGGACCATAGATTGGGAACTTGAAGGTCATTTAGTCCAGTCCTCTCATTGTATAAATGAAGAAACTGAGACCCGGGGAGGTTTAGCAATTTTTCCAAGATAATAAGCAATAAGTTACAAACCCAAGATTTCAACTCAATCATTTCAAATGGCTTATAACTGTTTAGGTTAACTTTTGTATAGTTTAGCTTTCATCTGTGAACTATGCTGCTCCAGTTTGGGGCTACTCCATTCCACAAAATTTTACCTAAAGGCAATTTGTTATGTTTTGATTGTCTGTCATGTGATAGTAATTTAAGTCTAACTAAGGTATGTTTGCTTCATTTATGAACCAACTACAAAAATCTGTATTTAATTGGCCAGGGTTCAATTCAGAAAAGATTTATTAAGTACCTGCCATGTACAAAGTGTCTTGATACAAAATTGCCAGCCTTCAAGGAGCTTACATTCTAGTGAGATGATATGATTTATACACAAATTTAATACAAAAAAAGGTATAAGAAAATTGAAAGAGAGAGACATCACTGTGAGTTGGTGTAGATCAGTGATGATTTAATGGAAAAGGGTAGTACCTAAGCTGAATCCTGAAGAAAGAGGATGTCAGCAGGTAAAGATGTAATAAACGAGTCTATACCCAGGAATGAGGGATAATCTATATGAATCTATGGAGAGAAGATAAGATTAGGGCATGGCTAGTCTAGTTTAACTTCATGTCAAGTGCATGGGGGGAAGGGGAAGAAGAAGGGAATGCTTTGGCACTTCAGTGTATTCATGATCTCATTCTACCAATACTGAACACAACCTATACTTTCTCATCCTATGTTGTTCCCCATAGAGGAGTTGGCCAGTATGCGAAAGGCCTACTTCTAGATATGCCTGAATGCTTCATGTGTACAATTTGCAGCACTTAGACTATCTATTAGTTATGTCATGGTAGGGGCTCTGCCCACCCAAAAACTGTTGGAGTTTCATGATGTGTTATGGTGGAACCACCTCAAAGAATTCAGAGTCAGACCACCTCTAATCCAACTATAGGCATCTATTGAGCTTAACTCCTTTTAAGAAGTAGGCTAAATTCCAAGAGGAACCAGAAACTTCAGAGGTAGCAGGATGGATTTTTATAGGGTAAAGATGCTGATTACACAATCAAAATTTACATAGACTATAGGAATATGATTAATATTGAAAAGGCAGGAGGAGTTTGTTAAGGGTTTAGGTAATGGAGGAGGGGTCTCATCTATGGTTCAGTGGTTAAACATTCTGGTCATGCTGCCCTCCAATTGGCTAGCTATTGTGGTCCTGTCTGGTCAAGACAGATGGTTAGGTATTGTGGTTTTGTCTTGGGTTAGATGGATGAGGTGATTGTGGTGGAGTACAAGAACACACCTGTTTCTGTGGGAATGGGTCTGGGGGCAGTGACTTGGCAGAGGCAGTGACTGGGATCCATCATGGGATCATGGACACGCCTACTGTTCCAATGAGCAGTGAGACATATATGAAAAGTTAGGACATTGGCAGGGGGCTAGGTAGGTACAGTGGGCCTGCTGTTCAGTGGGGCCAGGCCTATAATGAAGGCCATCAGTTATCCTTTATTCAGCATGATCAGCTGACTTCCTTTGTAAAATGGGAGTAGTACCTACCTCACAAGGTTGTTATGAGAATCAAATGACATAAAACATAAAGCATTTTGTAAACCTTACAGTGCTAGAGAAATATTATTATTGTTAGCATTATCATACATTTCTTGGAGGATCTTTTATTCCTATTCTTACATGTTAAGTATCATTGGTAATGTACCGCGGTCCCCTTATGTCCAGCAAGCAGCTCTTCATTGCCTTTTGAGTCACTTGCAACTTTGATTCTTCAAAGATTATATTGTTCCATGATTTATATCCACATATATCCAATTGGGAACATACTGGTGTCCACTTCTTTGTTATATCTGAGAATAAGGGAGAATTAAAGACAATAGACATTTTCCTCAGATACAATCCAATCATTCTCTTCCTCCTCCCTAGTCAGCCCTGAGCCTGCTAGCTCTTTGTCTGTAGTCCCTGTCAAAGATGCATGTGCTAACTTGATGGACTGCTTATTCAAATACATATTCTATACTGCTTCTAGGTCTATACCTCAAAGACATCAAAGAAAGTGGAAAAGGACCCATCCATACAAAAATATCTATAGAGCAGCTCTTCTTATGGTGGCAAAGAATTGGAAACTGAGGGGATACCTATCAATTGGGAATGACTAAAGAAGTTGTAGTATATAAATATGATGGAATACTGTTGTGCTATAAGAAATGATGAAGAGGATGGTGTAATGTTAATGGAAAATGAAGATCTTCCCCATCCATTAATAGGCCTATGTGACCACATGTGTTCAATCACGGATGTCTTGCTGCTTTGAACTCCAGCCCAGCTGTGATACATCCTGAGTCACATAGAGCCCACTGGAGGAGGAACTTGCCTAAGAAGGAGCTTGCTTAAGGGAGGCTAGCTTGTAGGAAGACTTTCATACCTTTTGGTACTAAACTAATTAGGCACTGAGTCACTAGGGTTGGGATGCCTTCTGACTCTGAGCCTGTTAGCCAAAAGTGTATATATATTTTGGGGGTGAGATTTTGCTTTGGGGGTTCACATAGAAGAAGGACCTTTTGATTCCCTGGATGGGACTCTGAGTAGCTGTTTATTAAGAGCCCCCCCAACTACTCAGAGGTTTTTGCTCTCCTGATCCAGTGGTGTATGTAGGTAGTTGTATTACTTTGTTCAGACAGTAGGAACTCTTTCTATTGAATCTCTGTGCTAATTTCTCTGCTTGTATTTTCTACTTATGTGTAATTAAAGAAAGATTGTTGACCCCCTTTAAAAGCTGTCTTTCCCTTAGGAAAGCAGATCAAAGAACCTGTGGTAGCAGGCAATCCTGAGTGTGCTAGGGTGCTTACTAATACAGATGGTTTCAGAAAAACCTGGGACAACTTATATGAATTCATGCAAAGTGAACAGAACCAAGAGAACAATTTGTACAGTAACAACAATATTGTAAAGATAATCAACTTTTGAAAAACTTAGTAACTCTGATTGACCACAATTCCAAAGGTCTTATGATGAAACATGGAACTTACCTGCAAATTGAGAGCTCCTGAACTCAAAGTACAGATTAAAATACATTTTCTTTTTCTACTTTCCTATTTCTTTTTTTCTTTCTTTTTCTTCCCTTTCTTTTTTTTAGGACATGGATAATGAAGAAAGTAATTTTGTCTGATTATGCATATTTATAATGGGAAAAAGCCCTAAATATATGTCATAATATGGACAATATTCTTAATTCAGTTGTTTGGTGTTTTTTTTCCTTGTGTAAATTGTTAGGTCCATCTCCTTTTGAGCTATTGTGGGTCTTATTAAGAGAATGCTGTAGTGTTCTAAGGGCTTAATCCACTAAGTACCATATTATACAGTAAAAATGAAAGCATCTAAAGGACCTCAGAATCTATAGGAAACCCATTGACCACTTGGACTATGTGCCAGACATCATCCTTGATAGCAGACGATACCTTTAATAAGGATACATTCTTGTTTTATACCTTATATGATATGGATTATCAGAGGATCTTTGAAAAAAAAAGTTATCTCTGTGAATATGTCTGTTAAAGAACCTTGTGTAATGTTAACATAGTCCTTGATGCCAGTGTGAGTGGAAAGGAGACAAACATGTGAAATGCTGAGGTTGAATGTAATGAGATTTGATGACTTAACAGATTTATTAGGGAGAAGAGGAGAGACTGAAGCTTCAAACTTGGATGGTTGTAAAACCGTCCTGCTGTTACCAACAGTGGGGAAGCTTGTTACACCCATGAGGGCAGGAACTGTCTTTTGCCTCTTTATATCCCTAGTACTTAGCAGAGTACCTGGCACAAAAGAGATATTTAATAAATGTTTATTGGCTGATTTTTAACAGGGATAGAGTTAAAGAAAGAAATGATATCCTATTTTAGACATGTTTATTGTGAACTGCCAGCATTCAGGTGGAAATGTCTAGCAGTCAGTTGAAGAAGTGGGACAAAAATTTGGGGACAAGATTAAGACTGCATCAATGAATAGATCCCAAGACAGTAGACAATAGACAATCATCTGTGTTAACATGATAATTGTTTCTATGGGATCAGGATGAGATCTGCAAGGGAGAGAATATAAAAAAGAAGATAGCCAAGGACAGAGCCTTGAAGGATAACCATGATTAAGAGACTTTAGACAGATAATGAACCATCAAAGGAAGCTAAGAAAGAGCAATCAGAAAGAAAGGAGGATACCTACCAGAACAGGATGAGTGGTGTCATGGAAACCAAGAGACTAGAAAGCATCCTGGAGGAGAGGGTGATCATTTGGGTGAGAAGCAGCAGAAAGGTTGAGTAGGATAAAAAAAAGGTTAAGAAAAGACCAATGGATTTAGTAATTAAGAGATCTTTACCAATATTTGAGGAGCGGTTTCCTATGGTGACAGGCATAGAAGCCAAACTGAAAGGGGCTGAGCTAAGTAGTTAGTGAGGAAATGGAGAAAATGAGTGTAAACACTTGCTTATAGGATTTCAGCAGTGAGCAAGAGGAGAGATATAATAGTCTATTTTGGGGAGATCTAGAAGGTTGGTTTTTTTTAAGTTTAGGAAGACCTGAGCACATTTATAGGGAATGAGCAAGTAGGTAGAGAGAAGTTGAAAATGATAGAGGGATGATTGGTCAATGGAGAAAACCTCTGAAGGACACAAGAGAAAATAGGATTGATAGAGTAAATGGAGGGATTAGTCTTAGAAAGAAGACTTTGTCTTCTGAGAATATGTGAAGATACAGGAAAGGTGTTGAGGTATGAGTGAAGAGGTATAGGGTTAGGGGTGCTCCAGACCTCAAAATAACAGCATGCTGGGTCCTGCCAAATGAATTCAACTCAAGTCTTCTCTCAGCCAAAGAAAAGTAAAGTTTATTAAAAGTTCGCCATATTGGGTAGACATAGTTAGGGGGCCTTGGTATCTGTGACGCTTGGCCAGAATCATCTGACACAGTAAGTCTGTGCTAGGTCATTCTATGGGGCTCTCACATGGAGGCAAGAAGGGGTCTTATATACAGAAAGGTTGTGGGAGGAATCTAGGGGTGTTCTAGAGGAGGAGTTTGGGGAGGGTCTTCAGGAGGACTCAGTTGAGGTCAGACTCCAGTAATGAATGATTAAGAGTGGGAAACAGCTGAAGGCTACCTGGAGATGACAGACAATGGAGGCCTACCTAGTAACCAAAGTTTGGGCCCAGCCACAATGAAAGGCTTATGGCCTCAGGCAAATGCCTCATCAAATGGGAAAATTCAATCAGAGTTCAAGGGGGTTCCCAGAGCCTGTACCTCATCATGAGGACTTGATTTTCTCAGTAAAATAGAGGTAAATCCTTTCGTTGAAAAAGGTGAGAGGTAGGAAACTTGTTGAAACAGGAAGTTTGGAACAGCCACCTCTCTGGGCCTTACTTTTCTTACCTGTAGAATGAGAGGATTGTATCAGCTTACTGCTAAGGGCTTAGCTATAAAATATATGGTCCATATCTTGAGATTCCTATCCAATTCTGATGCAATAAAGTACTCACGGTCTTAAGTTTACAATCATATAATAGCAACTAGCATTTATGTAGCACTTTGCGGTTTATAAAATGTTTTACTTATGTTCTCTTATTTGATCCTCCTAACAGCCCTGTGAGATAGGTGCTATTGTCATCTCCATTTTGTAAATGAGAATACTGGGCCTGAGAGAACTTAAGGGACTTTTCCATAGTCTCACAGTTAGTAAGTGTCTATAGCAGGATACAAACTCAAGTCTTCCTGATTCCAAATCTAGCACCTTATTCACTAGCACCTCACTGCTTTCCTGAAGCAGCAGTACAAAAATATAAAATGAACCTTCCTTTCTCAGCCTTCCACGGTCTATAAAGGCCTGGTTAGTAACCCTGACAAAAGCAGCCCGCCCAAGGTAGAGGTTCATTTTGTCCAGTGTGAGGAACCCCAGAGGGACAGGAAAGGCAACCCCTATTTACTTTTCAGAGAGGTCTTTTTCCTCTTATTCACTTTAAAGGAAAGTTCCTCATCAGCCATTGCCAACCGAAGTCATATTTAAATCCATTTCTGGCCTATTACAATACCATCCATATACTTGTTAACCTTTTGATATCAACATGTTAACTGGTGGGGGAAAAATAATAAAGTGCTTTAAGGTTTACATAGCAGTTTACATACTTATTTGAACCATACAACAACCTATTAAGTCGATGTTATTATTGGCCCCGTTTTATAGATGAAATACTGAGGTTGAGTGCCTTGCCTAGGATCATGCAGTTAATATATATCTGAGGAAGGATTTTAAATAGTATGTTGAATGAACTAATGAAAATGCATTGAATAAGGGTTTTCTATGTGCCAGGCATTGTGCTAAGTGTTGGGAATACAAGTGCAAGCAAGCAAGACGGTCCCTGTTCTTGATCCAGAGGTGATCAGAAGGCATGTTTTATATTGAAGTCAGAAGGAATGGTGACAGGAGCCAGAGAGCAAATTATGTGTGTATGTTTTCCAGGAATGATAGTGCTGGTGATTGTTGTTCTTGCAGGTAAGAGTTAGAAAGAGGGGAGAAAGGGAGATAGGACAGCATGGCATAGACATGCCGTGAAAGTAGTGTGGTGGCTCTGGGACTGGGACTCAGGTTAACAGGAAAATTCACCAGTCATCCTTTGAAAGAGAGTTTATTCTTTGAATGGCCTTTTTGGTCTTTCTGTAACTATTTCTTCCTGTCAGATCCCATCACTCTCAGTTTCTGTTTCTCTTTCTCTCTGTCTTTCTGTCTGTCTCTTTTTCTCTCCATTAGTTTCTTTCTCCTTCCATCCTTTATTTCTCCATCTCTTTGACCTGTGTAAGAAAGGACCCTTGCAAAAACAAAGGAGGCCTTAGACTAGCCTGGAGAGAGGAACGTGTACTTTAGTAAGAGAAGGCTTGTTGGCTTTAATGGAGTAGGCCAATGACAAGGCAAGCTAGTTTGGCAGAAGCCTTGTAAGATTTGGCAGACTACGGGAGTCAGATTTGTCCCTAGGTCAATAAGTAATGGCAGATGTCCCAGAGCAGTGTAATGGGGGATGGTCCACTTTAGCTATGAAAGGAAGCAGTTAGCCTAGAAATCTAAAAAGTAATTAGCATAAGCATAAAAAATACAATTAGGGTCCAGTGTAAAAGAATCCTACCCTCTGTATTTAACTCTTTTGTTGTTCTTCTGTGATGCCTTCCTGCTTATACTCCTTCTGTCTGTCTGTTAGCAGATCTTGACATTTATGAGCTGGACTCAGTTCCCCAAAATTGACTTTTATTTTCATTTTAACTGAATTTAATTTGGGTTGGGTTGAAGTTGTTTTTTAAACTAGTTGTGCCTATCTCTTCCAGGCTACACGTGTGTAGGCCACTCACAGATCTGATCCTACTGCCCATCAGCTTAGAAGGAGGTGCCCCTCCTCTCAACTCCTTAAGGACTCACTCTCTTCATGCCAGACAGCCCTACTGAAGCTCATAATTCCCAGGTTCCCAGACTCAACCTCCCCCATAGGAGAGGTTGCAGGCCTGTACCTTCATGTCCAGTTGAATTTTATTTCTATAAAGTTTTTGATTGGGGGAGAAGTGTCCTGCTCAGTATGCCTCAAGTTTCTCCCCATTCCAACCTATCCTCCATTCAACCACCAACATGATTTTCCTAAAGCTCAGATCTGACCATCTTACCCCCCCAATCTGTAAACTCCAGTGGTCCCAATCTCCTGGATCAAATATAAAATGCTGTGTTTGGCATTCAAAACCCTTCATGGACTCCCCTTCCCCTCAAAATCTTTATAGTCTTCTTATACTTTACTTCCTACCTCAAACTCTCCTCACTGTTCCATGAACAAGATAACTTCAGGCACTTTCTGGCTGTCCACCAAGTCTGGAATGCTCTCTCTCATCATCTCCACTTACTACTTTCCTTGACTTTAAGTCCCAACTAAAATATCTTCTTTCTATAGGAAGCCTTTCCCAACTCCTCTTAATTCTAGGACCTTTTCTCTGGATTATTTTCTATTTATTCTATATCTAGCTTGGTTTCTATACATTTTTTTTTGCTTGTTGTCTTCCTCATTAGATTGTGAGCTCCTTAAGGTTAGGAACTATTGTTGTACCCAAACCCAAATCTCATGTCACTACACACCACCTGATTCATGGCCCACCATTAAGACCCTTTTATATTTCTGTCTTTGTCTCTATCCTATACCCTGTAATAGCTTGAAACTGCTTAAAGGCATGCCTGGGCATTGCTCAAAGCGTAGTCCCCTCATCCCCTCCTTCCTCAAATCAGCATTCTATATATTCTCCTTGAATCAGCATAAGTGTACAAGGTTCAACTCAGAGTTATGGTGGAGACCACGCTATACTGTTCCGCTGACCAAGCAGGGTCCTCACACCGTTTGCCCAGAACATGACCAGTCCTGTTCTGGGGAATTCCAGTCCCCCTTATCCCATGACCCTCCACCCTGCTCTGGAAAGCGTTGACTACAACCCTCTACCCTGTGCCCTCCACCCTGTTCTAGGAGGGACCCCTAAGTCACAGGAAGGTTGCACCCTTGTACTCTTGGGCCACATTCCCAAATTAGCCCTGAGCTATGGATCTAATCAATGGCTGCTCTTTGCTTCTGTATGCCATGGCTTCTGCTAGCTCCCCTCCCTGATTGTGCTTTTTGTGGTTTTAGCCTTTATAACCAAAGCCTGTACCCGCAATAGGTCACTACCTATTTGAGTGAACACTCCAGTAGTTGTGCACTTGCTTAATAAATCCACACCTAAATTTACCTTGAACCCAGGTCTCAGCTCACTTTTATTCTCTACACAACACTATCTTTTGCCTCTTTTTGTATCCACAACTCTTAGTGCAATGCCTTACACATAGTTGGTGCCAGGCCTTGGTGTCCTGGAGAGTTGCAGGGAAGAATTCTTTGAGGTGATGAGATGGCTGGGCATAAAGGCTGAAGCAAAAACTGACTCATTCACCCACTAATCTAGATCATTTCTTCAGGGTCCCAAAACTGAATGGACTTACTCCTTCAGGAGGAATTATCCATGAATATCTTGGTGGGGAGAAGCTCATGGCATCAAGGGCCAAGGTCAAGATGACTTCCCCGAGTAAACACATTGTAGATGCTTAATAGGTATGTGTTGAATTGAATCAAATTTGTCGAATTTTATAGATGCTCCAGCAACAGCGGATAGGTGTCCACTGATAATAACTATTGTTCAATTCTTACTAATTTAATTTAGTTAAAATCAACATAATGATTACCTACTAACTGTAGATGTCCCTAGGTATAATAAGAAACATTAAGACGTTGTCCTTGACCTAAAAGAGTTTCCTTTCTGTTTCATTTTGCTTCCTCAAGTCAGTAATTATACAGTAATAAAACTGAGCATGTGATTAGGTACAAAAATGAATGGTAATAACAATATTTTCCATAGCAGTTCAGAAAACTTCAAATATAGACATAAATTTGGAAAAGAATAGCCAGAGAAAGTTTCATGGAAGAATAAAATTTTGATAGGTAAAAGGGAGTGGGAGGACCAGCACAAGTAAAGAAACTATTTCAGTTTCTATCAAAACTCTCATGTATCCAAAGCCTGATCTTTGACAATAGCTAGGAATAGCCCCAGAGATAATAGGATGTGTCCAATTATTTCATCTAATTCTAATCATTCCCACTTCTAGGTCCATCAGACTCACTGAGGAAAAAGCTAAGATAATTTCCTTTTCTCCAAAAGGCTTTTCTAGTTTAATTATGTATTTTTATTGTAACTTTAATGGCCATAAACAAAACGTAGAATGAAATAATAAACTTTAAAGTATTTGTTTTTATATATGCAGGCTTGCATATATATATATATATATATACACATATATATGTACAGACATATATAAAAATATATATGCTTTAACAAAATAATAGCATTTTTGTCCTCTTTAAATTTCTGTTTTCCTCTGTAATTATTAGATAATATACATACAAATATATTTAAAGATAACCACAGTCAACATAAACAGAATGGAAAAGGACTGGATTTGGAATCAGAAGAAACTTAGTTTCAAATCCTACCACTTACAGGTACGTGTGATCATGAGCAAGTCACTTAACCTTTTTGCCCCTTCAATCCCCTTAGGGCATCTATGAAATATTAATAATAATGCCGGTAGTACTTTGCTCACAGAATTGTTATGATGATCAAATGAAATGGTGTATGGAAATTGTTTCACAAACTTTAAAGTGCTTTGTGAATGTCGGGTCTTATCATCACTATCATGATGTATGACATTGTATGTATAGACATGTTTTCTTAGTTCTTATGTCATTTTAATGATAGTTATATTTCATTCCATTGACACATCACAATTAATTTAATCATTCTACAATATAATGAAAGTCTGTTTCCAAGTTTTCACTATTACAAAAAAAGCCATTGCAAATAAAGTAAGGGTTAAAGTTGGGATTTAAACCCAGATCCTTTGACATTAGATCAAGTTCTTTTTCTATTTCATTATGTGGAGAAAGGGTAGAGTTTTCAAACTATAGACCAGTAAACTTGACGTCTATTCCATACAAAACTCAAGAACCCTTATTGAAGATATGATCTGTAAGCACTTAGAAAGGGAAGTAGTGATTACTAAAAGCTAGAGTGAATGGCTAAATCAAGATCAGGTCATACCAGACTAATGTCAAATCCTTCTTTGCCGGTATAATTTATAGATCAAAGGAAGATTATAGATCTACTTCTATTTCAGGAAAGCATTTGGCAGAGTTCCTCCAGACATGTTTATGGGTAAGATGGAGATATGCAGATTAGATCACAGGTATCAAAATTGCCACCTCAGGAAGCACCCCCCCCCAAACTAAATTAAAATGAAATTAGGAAATGTTTAACAAAATAAATAAAAATATAATCTAACACAGGCAATGCTAATTTGTATTTTTCTGAGTCAATATATAGCCTGAAGCCATCTGTTACTATTTAAAGGAGTTTGATACCGCTGGACTAGATGACAGGACAGTTACATAGATTTGGAATTGGTTAACGACTGGCACCAAACTAATGAAATGGTCAGCGACACTTTGGAGGGAGGTATTTTGTAGAAAACCCTGGGATCTGTGATTTTGCTTTTTTATCATTAACTTGAATGAGGGCATACAAGGCATGATTGTCACATTTCTCGATGGTCAATGTACACCACAATCTTGAAGGAAAATCAAGATCCAAAAAAGATTTCAACTGACTCAAACAATGAACTAAATTAAGGAATGATTTGGACTTGGAGACAGAGTAGCTGGGTCATGTTTGGGCTTTTCTACTTCCCACCGGTGTGACTTGGAACAAAGCACTTATAGTCTCTGGTCCTCAGGGAGTGGGACTAAATGACCTGAGCTCCTTTACATCTCTAAATCTATGATCCTATAATTCTAACAGGGTCAAATATAAGAGTCTACACTTAAATTAATTAATAGATAATAAATCTCACAAATAGAGGATTGGTGAGGTATGAGTAGAGAGCAGTTCCTGTGAAGCTACGCTGGATGTTTTGGTAGACTACAAGCTTAATTTGAATCAAGAGTGAAATGGCAGCCAAAAAAAATCTAATGCTACTACCCCCATATCCAAAACAAAGGAGACAATAGTTCTACTTCATTCTGCTCTATTTGGGTCATACATGGAATACTGTATCCAGTTCTGTAGACCACATTTTATAAAAGACATAGAAAAGCTAAAGTGTTTCTAAAAGGGGGTGGCCAGGATGGGGAAAAGATGGGGAAACATCCAACAGAAGAACTGGATTTATTTAACCAAGAGAAAACTTAGGAAAGGGACATATCAGCAGTCCTTAAGTATCTGAAGGGCTATTATGTGGGAGTTTAAACTTTTACTGGTTGGCCCCATAGGACAGAACTAAGAGCAAGGGTGGAAGTTGTATATTTAGGCTTGTAATAAGGGTAGCTTAGCACAGGTGTGGTGATGTGCCCACTCCAACTGGCAGTGTAGCTCATACATGTAGAATACCCTCCACCTCTTTCTAGGCAGCTTATTCAGCCTAACCCGATTCCATGCTGACAAGGTTTGACGGGGTTTTCCAGGAAGGCAGTTGGTCACAGCCATTATGCTGCTGCAATTTACTCTCCTGGACCAAGAGTTAATGATCCTTCTAGGAAGGAAACATAAAACATTTATTACTCACAGCCATAGGTCCTAAGCCCCTACCAGTGTGCTTCCCTTTGACCACCAAATCAGTCACAATGACACCATTGACCAACATAAAATATTTCTAAGGGTTAAGGCAAATGTAAGAATAATCATAACTTTTACTCAATAGAAGATAAAAGCAAGAATAATTGAATCATCACAGTCTATCTGTTGAGGACCACAGGCTAGTGGGACTCTGACCCTGATGGCTGAATAAGCCCCCTCAGGTGAAGGGCTTGCTGCCAGGCCTGGATCAGTTCCCCATCCCCCAGGAAAAGGACTCAAGCACACAGATGTGAGGATTGGATCCTCAAGCATGGTGTTTTCACCCCTGGCCTAGGAACACTATAGTGCACATTGTCCACAGGGGAAAGCCATTATGAAGCATCCTATAAAAGGCTTGCACTTAAGACAATAAATGAGACTCTATTTTCCACCACTCTTTGAGTCCCCATATCTCTTTTAACTTACCCTCTTGCAGCCTCTGGGTAGATAGCTCTCTCAGCCCTGCTGGGGAGTAGCAGGGCTCCCAATTCTCTCTCTGCAGCAGGGCTCCCCACATTTTCTCAGCTCTGCCACAGAAGACAGGGTTCCCCTAACTTGGCCTGTCACATCCCATAAACTCTGGGCCACATTCTCCCACCAATACGAGCTATGATTTAGGGAAAGTGAACACACATTAACAGAAACCTAACAGGGAGGCAAAAGAGTAGGGAAATCCATATGCTAAAAACAATGCACAACTCTGAATGGCAGTCCTCGATGTCCTTGGTCTCTTGAGAGAGCAGTCTTGTACTATGTGTCACCTGCTGAGCAGACTCACTTCTCTGCTATTTCTTTTCTTCACGTCTCTTTTCCTAGACAAAGCTACTTCTCTGCTATACAAACTCCTGAAGCAAAATGCTGAGAGAATGTGACAGGTTTTTTCATATACACATACACACAGATATACACATTTTTGTTGTTGATTAGGTGTTACAGTCGTGTTCGATTCTTTATGACACCATTCTGCGGCTTTCTTGGCAAAGATATTGGGGTAGTTGCCATTTCCTTCTCCAGCTCAGTTTACAGATGGGAAAATAATGCAGAGTTAAGTGACTTGCCCACGGTCAACAGCTAGTGAGTCTTCCTGAGTCTAAGCCCAGTGCTCTACCCACTGTACCACCTAGCTGCTTTTCTCTCCCTCTTTCTCTCACTCATTCTTACTCCTCACAAGTGTTACTTTTCAGCCATTTTCAGAAAACCCATGTGCAGAGGCCATATCCACTTGTTAAGGAGTTTTAAGAGGAATTCTTGGTCAATTACAGGTTGGTCTCTAAGATCTCTTCTGGCTCTTAGGTTCTATGATTCTGAGAATGCAGCTGTTCCTCATGACTATTTATGTGAAAATTCATTAGCTTCTGTCTGATTTCTCCTTCAGACTGATCTATTTCCAGTTTTATCAGTTGGAGGATTTTTTAAAAACTTAACTGATTCCTTTCAAGTTCTCAATTTTCTTTTCTTATTCTTTTTTTTTTTTTTGGAAGGGAGAGGGCAGGGCAATTGGGGTTAAGTGACTTGCCCAAGGTCACATAGCTAGTAAGTGTTAAGTGTCTGAGGTCAGACTTGAACTCAGGTCCTCCTGACTCCAGGGCCCGTGCTCTTTTCACTGTGCCACCAACTGCCCCCCTCTCAGTTTTCTTAACGTAAATCTGTGTAGAGTAATCTTTGAAAGTTTTCTTTATACCTTTATTCATTGTGTTCTCTCCTTTCAGATTTCTTTTAATTTTTCTCCTTTTTGAAGAATTTATTCTGCCAATTTTGTATTAATCAAAGTACTTTAAAAACAATAATTCTGGGTTTTATTTGTCACCTCAATTGTTGTTTTATTTTCCATTTCATTTATTTTTACATTTACTTTATCAGTATTGTCATGTTTGCTTTTGGCATTATTGCTCATTTTCTCGTTTCTTTCCAGACAAACTCAGCTCAGTTACGTCTTTTTCTCTATTGCTAACGTAGGCAGTTGGGGTTGCAGATTTGTCTCTGAGAGCTGCTTCAATTGCGTCCCACACATTTTGATGTGTTGTGTTTATGTTGTCATTATCTTTGAGGTGATGTTATTGTTTTCATAATTTGTTCTTTAATTTAACCCAGGCCTTAGTCAATAAATCATTTTTGAAATTTCCACATAGGTCTGCATCGTTTGATTGTGTCATCATTGTATACTTCCAATTTTATTGCATTTTGACCCATAAACAGTGTTACTTTTTTTTCTGCTTTTCTATATTTACCTATGACTTCTTTATGACCTAAAATGTGATCAATTTTTATGAATGTTTCATTTGTATTTGAAGAAAATGTATATGCCTTGCTTCTTTTCCCCGTTGTTTTTTCTGTGCCTATAAATTAATTTTTTCAATACTGTCCAAATCTATAACTTCTATCTTGTTCATTTTTTTGTTCAGTTTATTTATATCCTTCTATAGAAGGACATATATTGGTCAAAGTCCCCTACTACTGTTTTTGCATATATTTTTCCTTGGAGAAATGTTAGCTTTGCTTTTTATCAATGTAACACATTATTTGGTGCATAACAATTCAAAATCAATACAGTATGCTTTTATTATCAATGGTGCCTGTCACCCCATAAATTACATCAAAGTTTATTAAGGTGGTGGTGACACCCATAGTGCTCCAGCTGATAGGCATATGAATGAGTTTACTGTTTATAGATTCCATGGAGGTTAAAGAAGGTAGCAGCAGCAAGTGGAATTCTCAGGAAGAAAGGTTGTGTGGGCAAGGTGCCAAGAACATAGATGTCCTTAAGTCACCTCCAACCCAAGGTGTCCAGAACAGCACTCCTTAGTCTTCTCCCCACCCCTAACCAAAACTACCCTTTCCTCAGATTTCCTGTTTCTATTGAATGTATCACCATCCTTCCCATCAACCAGCTTAGAAATTTTGGCATTATCCTCTATTCTCTCTCCTTTACTCCCCATATCCAATCAACTGCCAAGTCTGGTCAGCTCTACTTCCACAACATCGATGTATCCTCCTCACCACTTACCTGGTCACCAGACTAGATTGGGCCTTAATCACCTCTTTCCCTAACTATGAAAATAGCTTCCTAATTGGTTTCCTTACTTCCAATCCATCCTCTACAGCAGCTGCCAAAATAGTATTTCTAAAGCGCTGGTTTGACTGTATCATTTCACTGCCTAATTTCCTATTGTCTCGAGGGCCAAATACAAACTCCTCAGTTTGGTTTTTAAGACTTTTTTCAGTCTGGCTCCGGATTATTTTTCCAGATTCTATTCTCCACACAATCTACATTCCTATAAAATTAGCCTACTTACTAGTCACTCCCCAATCCTCTCTCCTCCTCCCCATCCATAGCCATTTCAACTCCTGCCCCTGTTTCTTTCTGGTAGTCTCCTGTGCCTTGAATGTACTCTCTTTACCTCGGTCTCTTAAAATCATTAGCTCCCTTCACGACTCAGATTAGGTGTCCCCTTCTATTAGAAGCCTTACCAGATTCCCTTTAGTTGTCAATCTTCTTAGCCTCTTCAGATAACTTCGTATTTACTTCTCAGAGTTTATCTTGTACCCTCCCTGGAGGAAGTAAACTCCTTGAGGGCCGAGATTGTTTTTCACTTTTGTTTGTGTGTCTCCAATACCAATCATAGTGCTTCTCACACAATGAGCGCTTAATGAATGTTTGCAGAATTTAAAAGATTATATCAAGTCAAATAATTCTTCAAAAAGTCTAATAAATTTCTCTTTTTAAAAAATAGATATGCAAGGAGTGGGAAAATATGTTTAGGAGATACTACTCTGCCATGAATTACACTCCCCCCTTTTTAAAAAGCAAATGTCTTTAGTTTTATTTATTAAGACAATAGATTAGTGGATAATATATTCCAATGAATAATGAATGTCTTAGGAATGTAATGCTTTGGGCTGTTGTCCTTTGAATGTATATAATCTAATGAAAAAAATAAACATTAGCCACAAGTTTTCATCTGGAGGGCCTATGTTAACATATCAAAAGGATGATTTATTTTTAAAGAATGCGTTGTCCCAACTCATCCCCTCCCTCAAAAAAAATTACCCTTCTCTATGGACTAGATAGCAAAAAGGGTAAAAATATTAGGCATCTGGTCACCTTTTTTTCTTTTTCTTTTAAATTGATTTGTTTATTTACTTTTAGTTTACAAGATTCAGTTCCACAATCCCTTGAGTTTCAAATTTTCTCCCCTCCCTCTCGCCCTCCCCCATGATGTCATGCAATCAAGCATAGGATCTGCAAATACTTTCACATTGAACATTAGTCTGGTTGTATAGAAGGGTTGTAACCAATGGAGTGAACAGTGGGAAAAAAGAAAGAAAACCAAACATGGAAGAGAATGCTAGCACGTAGATTGCTTCAGTCTCCATTTAAACTCTGTTTTTTCTAGATCTTTCTCTGAATGTAGATAACTCCTTCCATCCTGAGACTTGCAGAGTTGTCTTATAACTGGGTCACCTTTTTTTTGTATGTGCTAACACTCCCAACAGTGACAGGCAGCCTTTCATAGTGGATAATAGGCCATCCTTGGACCCAGGAAAACCTGAGTTCAAGCCTTACACATAACTAGCGATATGGTCATTGGACCGTTTAACCTCTCTCTGTACTCCAGCCAACTGTCTGAGGTGGTGAGTTATATACAAGTTGCTCGTATGAACAGGTAGAAGGAGATAGTTGCCCCCACTGATGAAATCCCTGTTCTGGACAAAAGCAAAAATACCACTGCTGAGAACTAACAGTTTTAGCTGTGTATTTACTCAATGAATAAACCTTAATATTGCCTATAATGATGCAGAACAAAAGTACTCCTTTCTGGAATATTAATGGGTCACCACAGGTTAGTCATGCCACATAGTTTAAAGACACATATAGAATCTTTCTGTGTTAGATTTTATTCATTTAGACACATATAGAATCTTTCTGGGTTTAATTTTATTCATTTAGCATATCAAGCTTTCTCTGTTAACCTTTTATATTATAAAATAGTTGCTAGTATTTTCCCCCCATTACCTTGTATTTAGTTTTTCCTTATTTTTCATATAGTTCTATGTGTATATGTTGTCTCCTCAAATAGGATGTAATCTTCTTTAGATCAGGGATTTTCATTTTTTCTTTGTGGCTAGTACAATGTCTGGCACAGAGTAAGGGATTAATAAATGTCTATTGATTGATGAAATATGAATGTATAAACATTTTGCTACAATAAATGAATATATTGTAAATAAGATTCCTTTAAATAACTGGTTTAAAATGAAATATAAAGACTTCTTGATGATGAAATAGCTATTGTCAGAACAGTGAAAATGTCCTAATAATATTTGGATGAGAATATAATTTTAAAAAAATTGTTCTAATTCATTGTAAATATGCTACTATGAAACATTGAAAGTAGTTACCATTTTAGCAATGCATTAGTTTTAGTTGTTCTGATCATTCGAACATTTCACTCAGATTTATGAGAGGAGAAGAGTAGAGGAATTAATCACAGTTAACACGAGTATCTTATAAGACAATGTATATTACCTTGTTCCTGGGGAGGGAAAAATTAGTGCTAATTAAAATGACCAAGTAGCATAAATAAAAGAAATTTTTTTATTGTTTATTCAACCAAGAATAAGCCACAAAGCAAATTTGCAGCCATTTCTAATGAAAAATGAATGCTCTCATATAAACATATTATACATATATATAAAGTATATGATGCTTGATTAGAGATTCTGAATCACTAAATTTTCAGGCAGCCAAAATGATGGTGGTTCTTATTTGATTATGGACTCACATGCAATAGGAATGGATGTATATTCTAAGCATAAAAATCACAAAACGATAAAAACTACAAGGTGATGCCCCACTGAGCAAATTTATGATAGAGAACACGAACTAATGTCCTACTTTCAAATGAAGCTTTTGGCTAATTTTATTTGTCCATCTCCAGTTGGAGACCTAGGTCGGTGCTACCCGGAGGGGTGGAAAAAAAGTATTTGAGTAATGGGGAGAATAGGGCGTTGGGAAAGAAGGGGAAAGCTCGCCTCTCTTTAGCCCTTTACACTTCTGTCACACACAAAGCAATAGCCTCCAAGCAGACCCTGACTGCTAAAGACCGCTGTCAAACCCCGTCTGTGTGAAGAGTTTCATTACCCCACGAGGGAGGTTCAGGTTGTGTATGTGCGTGCGTGTGCGTGTGTGTATGTGTGTGTGTTTTCTTCTTTCTCGGCGAAACGCAAATGAAAACCGGAGAGAAAGACCGTAGGGAATATGTGTAGAGCTGGTTTTTGTTTTTACGTGAAGCCTCTTAAACCATTTTTGTTTTAAAAAAAAAAAAAAAGGTCCAAAGTAACCAGGACAACACAAGCAAGATACACCGGGGAGCAAGCTCGTGTGTTATGGGTGGTTTTTCTTCTTATTTTCCCTCCAGGGTTTCCTCGCAAGACCTTTTCCTGCTCCTAATGCACTAGAGTGAATTGCAGCTGGTTCTTTCTCCCCACTATTTACCCCTCTTCTTCTCTCCACCCCCCTACTCCTTCCCCTCCCACTCTCTTTTCCTGGTTTCTTTCCTTCACTCTCCACCCGAACGCGCGATCCTTCCGCCGCACAAAGTAGTTCTGCTGTCATGCCTGGGCTTCCTCCCATAAAGGAACAACTCCGGAAGAAGTGGACTCTGCGGGTGGGGCGGTGGGGGAGGGAGGAGGGAAGAGGGAAGGGATTGAGTCTAACCTGTCCAGGTGGGAGAAGGGATTGTGAAAAACCAGACGGTGGGGAGAAAGGGGGCAACTTGGATTAACCCATCCATCTCTCCGCCATTCCCCTTCCTCTTTTTCTGTCTGTGAAACTGTGGCTAAGTCTGGGCTACCAGGGTGAGGATCAGTCCAAAAGAGGACAGTCTACCAGACAGACCCATACGGAGACGAACTGGCTAACACCTAGGCTTTCTTCTCTCCAGCCCCACGTTCCTGAGGGATTGGGAAAGAAGAAAACTAATGAAGGATAGATGCACAAATCTTTCTCTGGCCCCTATGGGGCAATAAATACCAGCCTTAGTTCACCCCACCCCCAGGCCCCCCTCACCTCCGCTTCCACTGCATCTCTTTTGTTAATGTGGTTTTAGGAGTAGTAGATATGACCAGCTGGTTTAGGAAGAGGACTGGAAACTGGCGGTGGGGGGTGGGGTAGAGTGAAGGGCTGATAAAATAGTTTGCCAACTGAAGGAACAATTAATAAGTTCTGGATAAACATAATTCCTTTCCAGGGATACCTAAGCTTGTCTAAGTAAAGGAAACGAATAGAGGGAGAGAGAAGGGAAAGCCCTAGGCTCGGTCTTTCCTCGCTCCCGGACTCGCAGGAGCAGGAAGAGGAAAGAGACTATGCCCCAGCTCGGCTAGAGCCAGAGCGGGCCACCCCTAGCTGGTGCCCCGCGGGGGCGGGGAAACCCCTGGCTCGGGATGGAGCTTGACCTAGTTTGTCCTAAAGTGGATTTGACGTGTGAGTTGTCAGTTCAGCTCCTCGCGGCCCCCTCTCGGGGTACCTCTCACCAAGGCAGTGACCAGTCTGCCAGTCCCAGTTCTCGGTTTCCACTCTCCTCCGCCCTCCACCCCAACCCCTCCGCCCCGAGTTCTCCTCCTCCCCTAACCGCCCGCTGCCCCCCCCCCCCCCGCCTCGGGCTGTGGGGAGAGGCTGCCAAGCCCTTACTCCTCCCTTTGCAGACTCTCCAGCGACCTCCCCTTTCCCCTCCCCCTTCGTCTCTTCCACTCACCCCCTTCTTCAGTTTCTCTGTCTCTTTCTCTGTCTCTCTCTCCCCTTCCTCCCCTTCCCTCTTCCTCCTCTTCTCTCCTCTCTTTTCTTTCCTCCTCCTCCTCGTTCTTCTCTCTTTCCTTCCTCTTCTCTCCTCCTTTCCTCCTCCTCCTCCTCCTCCTTCTACTTCTTCTTCTCCTCCTCCTCCTCCTCCTTCTACTTCTTCTTCTCCTCCTCCTCCTCCTCCTTCTACTTCTTCTTCTCCTCCTCCTCCTCCTCCTCCTCCTCCTCCTCCTCCTCCTCCTCCTCCTCCTCCTCCTCCTTCTTCTTCTTCTTCTTCTTCTTCTTCTTCTTCTTCTTCTTCTTCTTCTTCTTCTTCTTCTCTCTCTCTCTCTCTCCTGGTCCGTACTCTCCCTTGTTCTTCTCTCCGCCCCCTTTGCTGTCTCTTCCCCTACTCTCCTTTCTCTCCGTCTTTACCCTCTCTAGGGCCTCTATATCTATTTCTTTGCCGGATCCTCCCACTCTTCCTCTGTCCCTGTTCTATCCCTGTTTTCTACATTCTTCTCTTCTCCGTGCCCCTTTCCTTTCTGTCTGGTCACCTCTATCTATACCATTGTCGATCCCCTTCCTATGTGTCTTTGACCACTATTCTCAACCAGGTCCTCTCCTTGGCAGTCTCTTCCTCCAATCCCTTCTTGCTAATTTATCTCCCCTTTCTTTCCTTTACTATATTCCGAGTTATGAAGGCTGCCCACTTGGACTCCAGATTTCCTGTACTGCATTCTGCCTTCTTCCTTCTGCCTTCTTTTGTTTTTCTCTGTTTCTCTTTCTACTGTGTCTCTCCCTTCCATCACTTCTCTGCTTCACACAGTCGTCCTCTTTATTCCCTGCTTACACCTCCTACCTTTCTCTGCACATGCTCTCCGCTCCTCACTGTACAATTCTCTATGTGCTTTCTTCTCTCTCCTCTCTCCCTCCCTCCCTCTCTCCCTCTCTTCCTCTCTCTCTCCCTCCCTCCCTCTCTCTCTCTCTCTTTCTCTTTCTCTCTCTCTCTCCTTCTCTCCACCCCTCTGGTCGAGCTGAGACTGCTACTTTCCACTGCTTTCTTTTCTCTCTCTTTTTCTTACTCTATTTCTCACAATCCATTACCATCTGTGCTAACTTTTCTGTCTGACTCTTCTTTCTCTCCAGCAAAATCCTTATTCAAAGAGAAAACTTCTGTACTGTCCCTTTCTTAGCTCCTCCCTGACCTCAGCAAACCTGAGCAAATTTTACCAGTCTTCTAGATAGAATAAAAAGGGGGAGAGTGTTGAAGATTTTTTGAAAATGACAAAATCAATATTGAAGATTTCATTTCATAGCTTTTTGAAAGGGGAAAGCAAACTTTAAAAATCAAACAAGCCCACACTCCACAGTAAGAGTCCTTGATGAAATCCCAGATAAAGCGATTATAACCAAGTTTGTCTCCCAAAGCTTTCTTTGTGTATTCATTTGTATTTTGGAGACATGTACAGAGCTTTTCTTTTAATGAGATTTAATAAGCTTGTTTCTTAGGTTCTTTTAGGTTGGTGGTGGTGGTAAGGTTTTTTTTTTAAGGTATTTTATGTTTAAACCTACTTGAATAGGGAGGATTATGCTGACTAATGGTCCTCTTGTTTTGATATCCCTGTAGGTTATCTGACTTCACAAGAAAAAAAAAACTTAATTGTTTTCTACTACTAGAAATGGTTTCCTTGAGACCTTGAATGACCATAGTAAAATTTGGGGGCCTCTCTCAGAAGAAGGGGCCTGGCTTATGAGTATGGATGTACAAACCTATGCTCACTACTAGAAAAACAATTGAAAATATATTACCTGCTGACAGTATATCAGAAACTTCATCTTTGTATACAAATTATATCTCATTTTGACCTTGTAATAATCACATTCTGTTATTATTAATAAAAGAAAACAGAATACTTTTCTCTTAGGAACTCAGTACTTTCTATGTAATTAATTTTAAAAGTACTCCTGAGAGGTGAGGAAAGGAATGAATTAGCCTACTTTTTACTTAAGGAAGCACAGTAATATTCAATTTGCCTAACAACTTGACACTGATTTGGCCTTTGTGTGTCACTCTGTTTTTATGACTGGAAGATTCTGATTTAACTGAAAAGTTCAATCATTAAAATTTGCGGGGGAGGTTCATTATGATGGCCCTAATATCACTGGGACTGATTTTGGGAATGGTTTTCTTCTATTTTCAGGGCTGGATAAACTGCCTGTGGTAAACCGAACCATCCAAATCTTTCTTTCATTCCCCATTTAAATACACTCCTGTGATTGAGGAAATTGGCAGAATTGTTTGGGGTTAGATTGTTGTTGGTTTTTGTTTAAAGTTTTCAAGTTTGTTGAGAACAAACCATTAATTATAGTTCTAGGCATCATTGAATCAGAGCATGGGAAACTGGGCAAAAACCTTGTAGATAGCCCATAGGCCAAACCAATCTTTTTCAAAGATGTACAAGTCTTCTCTGACTTTAGAAGAATATCTCTGATTTGCTGCTGTCACACTCTGAGGGATCTTTCACTGTCTAAAAGATTTATGATGTTGCAAATGCCTTTAACACTAGGGATAAAGTAAATATTATTCCTCATGTCTAGAATCGTCCATTTTGTGATGGCCAAGACCATGAAAAAAGTTATGACATTGGTATATTTGTCAGTGGTACTGAACCTCCCTGTTTTGATTAGGAAAAGGAGAAATCTTTTTTTTTTCATTGTTCAACTGTTTTTTTT
>CM053581.1:511237398-511265402 GCA_028627135.1 Pseudochirops cupreus | reverse complement strand
AAAAAAAAAGAAAAAGAAAAAAAAAGAATTATATAATATAAGCAACTAAAGCACTTTTCAACTCTTAAAGTGGGCAGAACTTTGCAGCTCTCTTTTGGATCTGCAACTCTGCTTGGTCCCAACACTGTGAACAAGATATCTTTTCTAGGATAAACTGATCACCAGAAATCTTCTCATCAAGCTTTTTAACTCAGCCTTAAATATAATCAAATACCTTCCCACCTTCCTTAGCCTCCTTCTCCCCTTTAACTGCAAGGATGGAGGATAGAGCACTCAATTCCACCTCATTTTGTATCGGGCAGAACCTGGATTCTGCAGCTCACTCACTCTGCAACTCTGAGTGGTCTCAATCCCATGGAAGAATCTGCAACCTGGTATCTACCCTCTCAACCCCTTTCCAGTTTCCTCCAGTGTGTTATCTTCTTCCCCCATTAGACTGTAAGCTCCTTGGGGGCAGGAAATGTCTTTTTCTTATTTGTATCCCTCAGTACTTCAAAGACACAAAGTTAAATAAATGGTTAGTGAAGTGAATATAAAAGATAACTATTACCATCATAGGGAAACTAAAGGGTTTTCCTGTTACCACCCTCTTCCCTACTAAAGGGCTTTCAAAGACCTAGAATGGTAGAGGAATGATAAGAATATTGCTGAATTTTGTCCATCAGACCCATGAGACTTGCCACAGCTACTCTACCAACAAACAGGAACCTTCTCTACTTATCACCATAGACTTCACTATGACTTTAGTCAATTAGTTTGCTATGTGAATTGTCTACATAGAAGAGGATCGCTAAAAATGGCTAGAATGGTTGTTGTTCTTTGCACTCAGAATAAGACCAAAATGATATCACTATGTTGGGGCCAGACTGTGGCAAATCAGATCAATATGAGCTACCATACATCAGGCACAAATAATCCATATGAACATTTGGAATAGAGATGTCTCTAAATTTGCACATCTCACATTTCTTCTTCTGCAGTTCTGCTTTGTTCATAAAGAACAAGGCCTTCTTTGATGCAGGTACACCATGCTAGGTGGTCCTGTGCTAGCATCTCCCATGTCTCACAATCAATTCCAAAATTCTTCAGAGAGACCTTGAAAGTGTCATTGATATCACTTCTAACTTCCATGTAAGTGCTTGCCCTGTGTGATTCCACCATAAAAGTCTTTTAGACAATTGTATAATTGTCATTCGAACAACATGGCCAACTCAAGAGTTGTACTCTCTGCAGAAGACTTCAAATGCTTGGCAGTTCAGCTCAAGAAAGGGCCTTGGCGTCCAGTACCTTATCTCACCAAGTTATCTTCAGAATCTTCCTAAGAGAATTCAAAAGGTTGCTATTCAGTTTCATGGCATGGCATTCATAGGCTGTCCAGGTTTCATAGGTATACAATACTGAGGTTAGTACAATGGCTCCATAGACCTTCAACTCTGTAGGCAGTCTAAATCCCTCTTCTCTCACATATTCCTTCTGATCCTCCCAAACACTGAACTAGCTCTGGCAATCCATGTGTCAACTTCATCATCTATGTGTATATCCCTAGAAAGTATACTGCCAGGGTAAGTGAAGTTATCTATGGCATTCAAAATATCTCCATTTGCTGCAATTGATGGTTCCATGCATGGACAGTATGATGCTGGCTGGTAGAAAACCTCTTTTCTTGGTGTTGACTGTCAAGTCAAAATTAGCACAAGCTGCAGAGAACTGATCCATATTCTGTTGCACCTTTGCCTCAGAGGCTATGCAGATTGTACAATCATCTGTAAACAAAAAGTCACACACCAACTCAACCTCCACTTTAGTATGGGCTTACAGTCTTTTCAAGTTAAATAATTTACCATCAATGTGATGGTTGACTTTGATGCTATTTTTGTCCTCACTGAAGGTATCTGACAATATCAATGAAACAACATGCTATAAAGCATGTGAGCTAGTACACAGTCCTCCTTCACTACACTAGCAAGTGGGAAAGCACAAGAGTTATCATCCATTATCCAGAACCCATGGAGGCATGCCATCATGAAAATGACATACCATCTTTATTAACTTCTCCAGGCAATCAAATTTTGCCACGATCTTCCACAAGCTCTCATGACTGACAGTATCAAAAACCTTGGTCAGTTCAACAAATGTTATAAACAGACCTCTGTTCTTCTCCAGAAATTTCTCCTAGAGTTGTCAGACAGCAATACCATGTCAACAATTCCTCTGCCCTTTTTGAAGTCACACTGACTCTGAGGTAGATGACCATCTTCTAGATCAACAATCAGCCTATTAAAGAGGACTGCGGCAAGAATCTTGCTGACAATGACTAAGAGAGAGATCTCCACCGCTATCCCCCTCATTGTTACAGAGCACCTATATCCTTTTCCATTTCATTTTCCTTTACTCATGGGTCCGGCTGTACTCTAAGCAACAATGTCAGTAACATTTTCGTAGGGCAACTATGTAATAGGGAAGAACATCATTCAAACAACTTTTAAAATAAAATGTATTCAATTTCTTCTAGCAAATTACATCTATTGTTTTTCATGTGTTACTTATAATAAAAAAACAAATGTATAGTTAATTCAGCTGACAAGCCTCTTTATTTAGGGACATCATGTATGGAGTATCTGGTCTGGCTTGGTCTTATTTTCTGTTTCTGTTATTTACCATGTACTCTCCCAAGTCAAAGTGCTTGACTGATGCTGATGAGAAATTTGGGTCTGAGAGAGGGCTAATTTTTTTTTTTGCCCAAAGTTGCTGAACTGCTAAGCAGAACTGGACTAGATCCCAGGTCTTCAGACAACAAGTCCAGCACTCCCCACTGTACCCTGGTTACAATTCCTCTTGATATAGAATAACCTGACAATTAAAAAAAAAACTACACTTACAGTCAGAAAACCAAGGCTTTGATCCAGCTTTACCAGTTACCAACTGAGCTACTTTGGGCCAAAAAAAAGGTCAATTCACCTCCCTGGAATCAGTTTTCTCAAGTGTAAAGAGGGGACAGGATGGGGGTGGAGGTGGAATCGGTGAAGAGTCTGGGACAGGCAATCAGTTGGACTAGATGAAATCCTTAAATTTCCTTAAATCTACATCTGTGACACTATGAACTTTCTATGATTCCTTCTGCTTTCTCTTTGAGAGATCTCCCCAGTCTCACAGTTGAAACCATGAACTTTTCATGGACAACCTCCTCCCCCAATCAAATAATCTCAACTTCTCTCCTACACTTCAATGCTTTATACATACCTCCAGGTGTCTAATAGGCTTTTAATACATATGCTTCTATCTCAAAATCAACAGGTCTAACACCAAGTTTTTCTCCTATCATTCACCTTGTCTTGTAGCAATTAGCTTTCCTGTCTGACTTCCATACTTTTGTCAACAGGACCATTATTCCTAGTCAAAACTAGAAATCATAGAACGTTTGTCTTTCTCCTTCACCTCTATGTTCAATAAAGTCAACAAGTCCAAGAATCAGCCTTAGAAACTATTATTTGTTTTGGCATTAAAGGACTGAATAAAGTCCAAATCTGACTTTGGACACTTAATAGCCATGTGACCTTAGGCAAATCACTTAAACCATTTGCCTCAGTTTCCTCAACTGTAAAAATCAGATAATAATACATATCCTAGGGTTGTTGTGAGAATAAAATAATATTTGCAAAGCATTTAACATCATGCCTGACATATAGTAGCCACTATGTAAATGCTAGCTATCATTATTGTTATTAAACTTCCCCCAAACTCGAAAATTTGACCCTGCTATTCCCTTCAAGTAATAATCTCTCCTCCCTTTCATAGCCAACTTCCAAGAAAAGTAACTAACGCTTATTGCTTCTACTTTACCTTTTTACTCATTTTTCTCTTTCCCAATTTAGTTTCTACCCCCAGATTTCAAATCAAACTGCTCTCTTCAAAGTTGCCCATTACCTTTTAACTACTAAATCCAATGAACTTTCTTAGTCCTCATTCTATTTGGAACTTCTGCAACTTTTGAGGGTGTTGACCACAACCCTATAACCTATCTCATTCACTACTAGACTTCTCTAACATTCTTCTCTTCTTATGTGTTCCATCATTTCTTAATCTCCCATGCTCACCATTAATCTCCTACCCACCCCAAGTATGTGTGTCCCCCACGGTTCTATTCTGGGTCTTCTACATTTTCTCTTTTTAATTTCATTAGTTCCCATAGATTTAATTAGATGCAGATAGCACCCAGTCTCTCTCAAACTTCAGCCTTATACCTGTTAAGTGCTTGCTGGAAACGTCCAGTTGGCTATTTAATTGAAATAATCTCTGTCCACCCTCAACTTCCTCTTACTTCTAAATTGCCCTATTTCCACAGAGGGTACTACCTTCCACTTTAAAGATTCTATAGTCTAAAGTTTGATTACAGAAATACATTATCTGTAATATTATTCCCATGATGTTATGGAAAAAAACACTATACTTGTAATTGAAAGGGTCAGAGTTTTGAGTCACCATTCTGTTACTATACAACCACTGGCAATTTACTTCTGAAGAGCAGTTTCTTCATCATAAAATGATGGGAGCAAACAAGATAATCTACAAGAACTCTTCAAGCTCTAACAGATATGTATCCCATGAATGCATATCACCTAAACTCCTGCTCCCTCCCTCTCCAAAACTCTCCCCCTTTTTTTGAGGACATCACCATTCTGTCACCCTGATTTGTAACCTAGTCTCAACTGCTTCTGTACTTACTCCAAACTCTAGTTCATACCATCATTATACCTAGATTATTTCAGCTTCTTAATCAGTCCCCCTGCCTCCAGTCTTTCCCTTCCCCAGTAGTGTTTACTTCCCCCTCTCCATTACCAAAAGGTCAAAATGCATCCAGTTACTACTTCACCTCTTCCACTCCCCCTCCCCCCAAAAAAACCATGTTCAGGTTTAGCCTTTGTTTCCAAAAATAAATAAATAAAGTAACAAATCCTTTCAAGGTTCCCTATTGAACTGAGAATAAGACAAACCTCTCAACCTAATCTTTAAGTCTCTCCATAGTTTGACTCAATATATTTCACAAATATTTCTTATTATGCCCCTTCAAACACTTCATGTTCAAAAAGATGGACCACTTAACCCAACTCCTCCTTCCAACGATTTACACAAGCTTCTATCATGCCATAAATATGCCCCCTCAATTCTGCATCTCAGAATCTTTGTCCCTTAAGGATGATTTTAATTGTTACAGTCATCCGTGAGATCTTATCCAACTCTCATCTTCCTTATCTGGAGTGCTTTCTCCCTCCACAAATTAAGTAACCGTATTTTTGTATTCCTTATGCAACTGTATTTACTTATGTACCACCTAATCTATGCATACTAGGCATTTAAAACTTGAACTAAGCAGTTCATAGAAGCCAAATACTCGTTATCCTAAAAAAATTTTAAACTACATATGGTCTCAAAAATTACCACCAATTTACACCACAAACACCAACCTATATGCATATCTGACCCTTACAATAACTGACTTAAGTCAATATATCCCAAGTACCCTTGAGAACAGTACCACCATTAGAAGTAAAAACAGTTATATAAAGTCAGGCAGAAATTTCTTTCTGACCCTTATACTTCAAGAGCCTTGAAAATCTTGGGAGAGGTAAGGCTTTATTGCTGTTAATTTTCTGCTATTTCTTTAACATACTTCAAATAAGTAGACTAATATTACTAATACCATACAGTCTTCTATCCAGTCTAAAATGTCTTTCTGATGTCACCTCCAAAAACAAGTCTGATTCTGCTCTCCCATACTAATACAGACCACCATAAAGCAGACTAAAATGATATCATTTAGGGAACTCTAGAGCGCCATGTAAATGTTAGCTGTATTATTGTTTTACTCCGTAAGTTTTTACATTAATGTTGCCAAAAAATCATAGTGGACAATAGATAAGGCAGAAGTAAAATAATAGAGGGAAACAGAACTTCAAAGAAGAGCTATAGGGAGGCACCTGAAACCCATTCTTTGCAGGGACCGAGAAAATTGGATAACAGTATCCATACTTTTAAACTTTTACAATATGTTAATTAGTTTTGCTAAAATATTTTTTCTTTTCCCCCTTCTTCCCTCTGCCTAATAGGAGGACACTCTCAAAAATTCAGAGATACTCTGGCAAACAAGTAATATAACATAAGATATCAATAAAACTTTGATAATTAAATTTCAAAAAAAATAAGAAAAAGGAAAAGGGGAAGCAAAGTAAAATTTTAAAAAAGGAGACTCAAATGATTTGGGTGGTGGAGTAGTGGGGAAAATAAGGAGAAAGAGAATGAAACAAGATACAGAAAGAGAAACAGAGAATTTAAGGATGTCTATCTATGTCCCATTAAAACCAGTAATCAAATTGAGTCCAAAAGTCTGATCAATGAAGGAGCATTATATTAGGGGAGGAAAGAGTGAGTTGCACCTGAAGTTTTTTAGTAACTAAAATCCAGTCTTAGAAAGCCTTAAGGAGTCTAGGAGACCACTAAGTGGCAAAGAAGATAAACTGCTCAATCCAGAGTCAAGAAGTCCTTAGTTGAAAATCCTAGCTCAGATACGCACTAATGTGACCCCGGGCAAGTCATTTTAATCTCAGTCTACCTCAGTTTCATCATTTCACCATAAAGCATTACATAAAGCTGTTAGGATTAAAAAAAAAACACAACACACAACGACAACCACCACCCCTCTGAGTAATAATTACGAGTGAATTTTTAATAGATTTGAATTATCCTGGCACAGAAAATTTGACCAAGGCCTGTGGCTTAACATATAATCTTAAAGAGAGTAAACAAGTAGCAGTGTCCTCTTCCTGATCCAAATGCTGCCTTCCCACCCTGTTATCCTGGAAATTATCAATCCTGACAGCAAGGCATAAAACTAAAAAAATTTTTAAATGACATTTTTTTCTACACAAAAATCCTCCATAACAAAAACGGATAATTCCAACTGAAGAGAATTAATAGAGAGGAAAAAGAAACATGCAGTGATATACTTGTAAGAGAAGAGGAAAAAAGCCCATTTGCTACTTAATGAAATCAAGCACCTGGATAAAGTAAAGCTTTTGGAATTTTACAATTCCAATTTTATTTGAAATGATGACTCCTACAGTTTTCCTAGTCTTTATTTCGATTTTGAGCTGGTCTACTAATATACATTATCCCAATATATTTCATACCAAGACATTTTTTCTAACCAAATTAGAACATAAAT
Organism: Pseudochirops cupreus; assembly: GCA_028627135.1. Taxonomy (NCBI): domain Eukaryota; kingdom Metazoa; phylum Chordata; class Mammalia; order Diprotodontia; family Pseudocheiridae; genus Pseudochirops; species Pseudochirops cupreus. Next base: position 511,258,183 of record CM053581.1, on the reverse strand, counting down.
TACATACTTTAAATATAATTATATTTTAAAAGGCACATAAATAGCTATGCACAGAGCTAAAAAGAGCAAACTACAACAATATTTATTTTAAAAAAAGACAAACATAAAAGAAAAATCTCACCACCTTATGAGCTGCTTCTCAACAGTGTCAAGTTTGTTCATCATATCAATTTTCCGAAGTTTTCATTTACTTCGAGAAATACTTCAATTACAAAAAATTTACCTTGAAAGTACCTTCTCAAGAAATACAGGTAGAGTTTCTGTGGAGTTACCTAAGCAGTAAATGATACTGATTATGACTAGTAACATATTTGCTACCTACCATAAATATCATAATGGTAAAAAACTACTCCTTACTTGCTCTCTTCATTTACAGATAAAAGGGAACCACATTCACAAAGCTACACACTCATTTCTTCCGCCCCCACCCCCCACATACTCTTTGGATGGTATTATCAGAAGCCAATTCCTAAGTTATTTTCTACAGCAGTAATATTTCTCAAGTTGACTCTCTAATACCAAAGATTCTCTTCCCCCAAGATAAAAGTGCTTCAGGGTATGAGCAGGTCATTTATAAAGGTCTAAAGAAGTTCTTCACCATTTCTCAAAGCAACTTTATTAGCTTGGTAGATACTGTGGGCATCATTCTCCTTACCTAAGTAATTTAGTGGCATAAAATTTAGACTGTGGACTCAGCAACATTTTATTTAAAAAAAAAAAGGCTCCCTTACTGTTAATTGAGAGGGGAAAAAAATAGAACTTTCCAATAGATCTCTTTGTCCAGTACCAGTATTACTGGAACTTTTAAACCATTATTTGTACCTACATCACTATCAACTACTCCAGGTTTCCATACTAATTAATCTGAATTACTAACTAGGATATTTAAAATGCAGACAAAATAAGCTTTTGCCATTTCACATGGAATCTCCAACAAGGTAAGCCTAATTCACTACACTTTTTAAAAACCTCTGTCCTAAGACTAATAGCCTAATTCAAAGTCCTTGACTATAATAAGCATAATTTGACACAATTATAGTTAATACCATACCAGCAATTAGATTGCCTGGGGATTTTTTTTTAAATGGTATCTAGCAAATTTAAAAAAAAAAAACCTAAACAGCTAACAGGAGAAAAATAAGTGCTGAAAGCATTTCCTTATCTGCTTTAAATTCATCAGGAAAATAAGCCTACCCCCCCAAAAAAGAGTTTCTGTTTTTTACCAATATAGAGTTAGTTAATATCAGACTTTGGAGAAACTTCCTTTTAACGAAAAATGTTTCATAAGATATTTTCACAAGTTTAATGATATTTTGAAGGATTTTATCCCATTACATCTTATTAATTTATTTTTAGTAGTTTAGACATTATTTCACAACATTAAGACTTTTTAGCTATTAAAGGTCTACAAATTTCTAACAGTTAGTTTCACTTTCAAGGTCTGCCCAATTACATCTTTCCTGGTTGGGTTCTTACTGAAGGAAAATACAAGTGAAAAATCAAACATACAAACAACAAAAGTGCCTTAGTACTAGAGAATTTTTGTATTGGTCTCCATTGATAGGAATTATAAGAAAGGTTTTGATCCTGCTTCAAGACTAAGGCTGATCACTCAAACAAACAAAAAAAAAAACCACTACTCAAAAGGAAGGGAAAAAATGTGATATTCATAGGATATTATAAACACTTACAGAAAAAGCTTCATCTTTTTGAACTAGAGAGCACATTGTAGCCAAATACTTGCTATCCTAAAATTTTAAAGATACCAGTCTCATTCATTTTTTACTGAGAAATATAGTACTGGTTTACAAATGGAATATGAAATTTCCTTTCAGTGTGAAAATTCTTCAAAATATTTTGAAATTTTATGCCATTAAAATATTAGTTTTGTAGGGTTTTCTCAAGTGTCCAGAACATGTTTTCAACCCTTTTTTCTAACTAAAAAAGTTTTTTCTCCTTTCACAAAAAATATGATTTAGAAATTAATATACTAAGGATGGTGAATGTCTTAAATCATTTCATCTAGTTCATTTAAAGTTTTAGTGTAAGACTCTCACTTTAGTACCAATTACCTTAAACAAGATCAAGTATTAATGTATAAATGTTAAGAATGTTTAAAAAGACATCTAAATAAATAGTAATATTCAGTAAAACGACCGATATACATTTAGGAAAAAAAAAAGCCATGAGTCTAAGATCCTAATGTGGTGCTCAATCCATGTTGATTTCAAAACACACACAAAATTTTAAACAGGGTAAACCAACTTTTAAAAGTGTGCTACCTCCCTACTTCATTAGTTCATGAAAAGGCTAAGGACAAGTGTTACAGTAACTAAAATGGTACAATATGTTATGTTATACATAGAACGTCTGATGCAAGAAAACTTCCCTGATTTTCTCTAGGAAATCAAAACATCGTTTGAAATACACATAATTTCCCCCTCCACGACTGAGATGCAACCTGGTGATGAGTATTGATGCAATCAACCAACAATCATTTATTAAGACTACTACATGACTAGCCATTTTAGCTAGCCAAATGCAACAAATTAACAAAAACCTAACAAGGAGCCCATATAGTCAAAGGCCATGCCATATTATGCTATACCATACAGTAAGATCATCCTTTACACGGAAATAAAACGCTAGCATGTAGAAAACAGTATGGTAACTAAAACAAGTAAGAGAATACCTGGACATTCTCTAGTGTTTATCAATCTCCCCACCAAGCTGAGCAGTCCACCACAGAACAGGAATAATTAGAGGAACAGCTCTCATCAAGTTCATGGAACTTTTATATCATATTAACAAGTGTTGTTGACAATGACTTCCCAACTTAAAGAAGGGTCATAATACCTGCCATAGACCCTCAAAGCGGAATTTTATAGTTAACTACAAACAGGCAGTCTGTATTGCCAGTTTATATGACAAAAAAAAAAAACCTCCTGCTTCAATAACTCCAGTAAATGTTTTGTATTTCAATAATTCAGTTAAATATCACATCTATACTATATGGAAATAGTGACACCCTCCCCTCCCCACGATTATTACTTGTTGTATGTTACCAAAAAAAATGTGGCACTACGTTTCACCTTTAAGTTCCACGAGGAGTATTTGGAAGAAGGGGAAAATAGAGATGAAATGACTTCCTATAAATGTAAAAATGGCAAAATGCTGTGCTAAGAATGGGGGAGGGAGAGAAAGAGTAAGGAAAATCAATAGTTAACAAAGCAAAATATCCCCCCAGCCTTCAGTCCCTCTTACCCACCAACGAGTGCCACGAGGACCACCTCACTAAGACATTTGACAGCCAGGAGTTTCCTGAAGGTAGACTGCTCTGCAGTTTAAAACAAATTATGCACGGACACTGCCTGGACTTTTGTGATTGTGTTTGTTTCAACCAATGTTCAGTTAGGCCGAGATACCATAAAAAAGAAGCTTCCCCAAGGGAAGTCCTAAGAAAACAGAGCCCAGAAATCAAAACTGGAAGAGGCAAGTGTCCTGGAGAAAGGAGGGGACACAATTAGGGGCCTTATTTGGCAAAGAAAGGTGCACAGTATTCCAGAGTGGGGGTGGGGAATAAGAAAAAAAAATTAGTTTAAAACCAGGAAGGGAGGAACAGAGAGGGGGGGGTTAATTAAGACACAGGCGAATCCCTCCCCACCCCCACTTCCCCCGAGAGGGCGCGGGCGGGGGAGGCGAGGAGGGGGGTGCCTCGGAGGGGGATGGGGCGGGGTAGCCAGGGGCCCGGTGTGTCGAGTGACAGCTCGGGTCCCCGAGCTCGGGGCTGGCAGCCTGCCTGCCTCCCTCACCCCCTCAACTTACTTCTTTCTGGCTCTCTGGAAAGGGGAAGCGCCATCTTTGCGAGGCCGGCCCCGAGGTCTTTTGTCTGCGGCTGCGGGGCTCGGGGCCGCCGGGGCTCCAGGCTCCTCAGGGGGCGGCGGCGGCGGCGGCGGCGGCGGCGGCGGCGGCTGGGGCTGCTCCCCGCTCTTGTCCTCTTCCGACGACATCCTAGTCACCAGGAAAGACACATGGATCCTCCTCGTTGTCGTCCTGCTGCTGCTGCTGTTGCTGTTGCTACTGGGGGGCTCCTCCCGCCGCCGCCGCCGCCTCGGCTGCTCCTGCGACTCCTCCTCGGCTCAGCCTCTCGCATTTCCCGCAGCCCCGAGCGCGGCGGCGGCGGCGGCGGCAGCAGCAGGTACCAGGAGAGGAGGCAACATGGAGCGAGCGAGCGAGCGACCCAGCGACCCACACGCGCGCGCGCGCACACACACACACACTCACTCACACAGAGACACACTCACGCCCGGAGGCCCCGAGGAGGGGACGGAGCCGAGCGTGGGGGGGGGGGGCGGAGGGAGTGGGGGGGCGGTGAGAACAGACCGGGCAACCCCAGCAAAGCGCTGGAGCGGGGCCGACCCGAAGAGGGGGCGGGGGCGGGGGGAGGAGGAGGGGCGGGCAGCCCAAGCAGTCCCCACAGCGCCCCCCACCCCGGAGCCTCACAGGGGAGGCTGGGGCAGATAGGGGCGGAGGCGCTCGCCCGGAAGGGGCGTCTGGCTCCGGGGTGGCTGCAGCGGCCGCCCGGGGGGCTTCCTCCCTCCCTCTCTAGTTGTCCGACCTCGGTCCTCTTTCGTCGGTCCGTCCGAGCCTCCCTCCCTCGCCCCGCCGCCGCCTCTTCGCGGCCGGGGCACCGGCAGAGACGCCGCGAAGTTTTGACAGCTGCTGCTCCAGGGGTGGTGGAGCTGGTGCTGGTGGGTCCCGGCCCCCGCTCCTGTTCTCTCGCCCTCGGGCTGGGTTTTGGGTCTTTCTGTTGTTGTTGTTGTTTTACTATCACTCCCCCACTCTCCCAGAGCAAAGGAGGAAGTTTGACTGGGTGTGCGTGCGTGTGTGTGTGTGTGTGTGTGTGTGTGTGTGTTACACGGGGCTGTAGCGCAATGGCTGCTCCGCTGGCTAACCCTGAAGGCGACACAACCCTCTCCAACTCTCACACACACCAACACATACACACACACATACACACACACCACCTCCTCTACGCCCCTCGTTCTTTCGTTCCTCCCTCACTCCCCCCCCAACTCCCCAGGGCCCCCTTCTCCCCGCGGCGGCCCCCTCCCCCCCTTTCCGGCGCCCACCGCCGCCACTCACAGTGCTCCCTCCGCGCCTGCGCCACTCCCCCTCCTCCCTCTGACGCGACGCTGCCGCCACTGACCTCACCCGCTCTCTCCCTCCCTCTCTTCAACCTCCTCCCCCGCCCCCTCCGCCTCCGCCCCCGCCCCCCACCCTTCTCTCCCTTGCTCGCTCGCTCCCTGGCTCTCGCTCGTTCTCTCTCTCTCCTGACGTCGCGGCGGAGGCTGCAGCTGCGACTCCGACTCTGGCTTTGGAGAAAGACAAGCTGTGGATTCAACAACCGGGATCTGGATCCAGTGGAGAACTTGCTACAGAGAGGCTGGCTGTTTAAAAACACGCACACACATGTACACACGCTTACACACACGCATAGAGTCCTATATATAAAATAAGCCTAGGATTTATAATACAATTACAAATCTAATGTGGGACACAGTCATTTCCCTGCATGCTCCTCCACTCACTAACTCACAGGCGCGCGCCCACGCCTTTCACAGCATATTTAGAAATTACGCTCCGTAAACACTTTTCATGTAAATAATTTTTCTAGTTCTCTCCGGATTCAGTGAAACTTTACCACATATTCCCACATTGTAACGTTCGTTATTTAAATATCCTGCAAGGGTCCATAAAAGCAATGTTATCCAACAATAATGTTACGAAGCATTAAAAGGCAAAACAAAGAAACCAGTAAACCTGAGTAAATTGGTTCTAGTGTCGTGTAGTTATGAAAAGATAGAATTCTAGGGTTAACCTCCCCTAATACAAAGTGATAAAATATAAAGATATGAGGACTGAAATCAGTAGCCTTTCTCCTTCAGAACCTTTAGAATGCTAGGGTTCTAGATTTCTTATAAATTTCGAGGAAACTCTTGGACAGACTGTGACATAATACCCTCTTGCAGTGAGTGCTCCCTTTTATAGCTGGCATGGGCTAGTGTGATGAGGACATGAAGACAAGTGACTCCAGGGATAGTTAGCCATATTCCTTCGGACCCTACCATCTAGTTTTGAAGTTATACATTATCTTTCCTACTCTGATATTGACCCACCATTAATAAGAAATACATTTTTTTTTAGCACTGATGGATTTAGGATTAATCATCTCTGCTTTTTTTTCCCACATCTCATTATAACCAAAGACAAGGTTTTGGTTTTAACTTTGATTTTTAAAGATAACTAGGCTTAAAGAATAAAAGATGTGGAAGCTAGGAGACAGTATCTCAGATGTCATCTAGACAAAGTCCCTCAACAAGAGGTTAAGGGTCTTGCCCAAGATCACACAAAAAGCAAGACTGACGCCTTTGAAAGTTTTATTAAACTCTCTGAGGTCAGAATGAACTGTTGATTCTGAGAGAAGGGGAAAATTTTACAGCAAATTTACATCCAAAGGTTTAGTGTTTGACAGAATCTGAACTTATGAAGGAAGACTATAAGTAAACATTTAAGAATAGAACAATATAAAATAATCTTTGTAGTGGTTGACTTTAAGTCTATCATTTTAATAGAAATATTAATTTGCTCATTTTTTATTTATTGGGAAGATGCATACAATATTTTAAATTAAATGAAAATTCTGTACTAGTCATCTAAAATCCATTTTGTATACACTATTGAACTTTAAACAAATTAGATTTCTAGGTTCAAATTTCAGACAAAGTCTATCACTAAATTTTTGCCTTTTTAGCACTAAAAAAATTGCTGCTTTGAGTTCAGTGCTAAAGGCAACGAATGACAAAAAAACCTAGCATCTCAATTTTTACCTAAATTTAATAATTTAAAATTAATAAGAGACATAATTGTGAACTTCAGCTAAAAATCCAAAATTATTTACAAAAATTATTTTAATGACCTAAACAAAATAGCAATGAAATGGGGAGAGAGATAGGAGATGAGGGTGGGAGAAATGGGATGGTGTGTTCAAAAAAGCATTTACTAATAAATACTGTTGGGTTTTGTCATGTCTAAATAACTTTTAAATAGAAAGACATGATTCTTGTCCTCCAGGGGTTTATAATCTAAGAAAGGCAACCTGGATATGAGAGACACAAAGATAATATACAGACAATTTAAGGCAAATTGTTCATGGGATATGACATGTTCATTGAGGGGATAGATCATAGTATTTAGAGATCATATAATTGAATCCCCATCTCCACTTTACAGATAAGGACAGTGAGTGCCAGAGAGGTGAAATTACTTACCCAAGACCATGAAGAAAGTTAAGTATTAAAACTGAGATTCAATTTTTTGAAGGATTTTCCCCCCATCCTTTCCCCCACTTTATAGTATTTTTTTTTCAATTACATGTAAAGATAATTTTCAAAATTCACTTTTATAAGATTTTGAGTTCCAAATTTTTTCCTCTCTTCCTCCCTCCATTCTCCCCTCCCCAAGACAGTAAACAATCTGATAAAGGCTATATATTACAATGAGATTAAAATTTTGTAATTGTGATTCCAAAGTCAGCCTTCTTTCCACCATACTGTCTCTCATGTTGAGACTCAATAGATTAAGCTAGAAAACACCTTGCCAGTGGAAGTTGAAAATCCCCAGAAATCTCCAGGTATTAAGCCATGGTTGTAGCCATGGCTTCAACACTGCAGTAGATCTATGAGCTTCATCAGCACAGATCAGTCCATTTGCTCCTCATTCTATGTGTTCCGGTCCCTCTTCTCCCATATGTCCTCCATATAAGATCTGTTGAATATGCTAGAGGCCTTCTTCTAGGTCTAGTGACTATGTGCTACTCAAGCTGTCCATCTGATTATACTGTGCACTCACTACATGATCAGCTAACTTCCTTATACTATCATATTTTTTCCCTTGAATATGTCAATTAGATCACTATTTATGTATAACTCATCATTGGAATTATACTCCAATCTAGTCCATGGCCTTCATGAATGGAAAAACAACTTTCTTGGGTTCATTGCCTTTGTAGTTACATACGCATACAAAATGAACTGATTTGATGGCTACCCCTTAAAAGTAGGCCAAAAATTACACGTAGAATAAAAATTCAATGTTGGTGATATATGGAAATAATTTGCTTTTTAAACTCTTACCATATAATTTATCTTTGCAAAGTATGAAATGGCTCCATAAATTTATATTTTTATGTGTCTATGGCTACAACCATGATTGAATACCATCTAGTGAAGACTTGACACTGGTTAGCTTAATCCATATCAACAGCCAAACCATATAATTCACATAAAAATAGTCATTTTGGGTCATTTGATATTTGATGGTCTACCTACAAGAATCAAACTAAACCTGGCAATTACAACATTACTTCTTCATTTTATACTGTGTAGACACAGACTTAGAGACAAAATAACATTATCATTAAAAAAAAACTGTAACATCTCACATCATAAAAGGGAAATGCTTTTTCAGTATTACAAAAATAAACCCCAAAGCTATCAACTTTCTTTCCAAACGTGATTGTCAAATGAATAAGCTAGCCTGTATGCTTATATACAATGTATCCATATGCAATCTGCTTATACTGTTTGCTAGTTGTTACACTTGACATTTCTGAAAATTCATAAGTAGTTCAGCAACAGCGACAACAATATCTGTATATGTGGCACTTGGGGTGCAATGAATTCTTCAATAGAATTTAATATACCTTAGTAAGAGAAGCTACTCTTCTGAGTCTCCAAAGTAAAAAAAAAGTTGTAACGTTTTCTAGATGCATACTTTTTTTAAAAAGTTTTTTATTACAGTTGTAACTTTAAATGCACATTTCCCTTTTGTCTGGAGGGATCTGTCACCTATAGTATATTATCAGTCTCCATGTATGATATGGTTAGTATTAAAGTTGTTACTTTTTTGGGCATCTCTATCATAAAAGCAAAGGAAACACATTCCCAGGGTAAGGTTTTCCCCAATACAATTTAATGGGGTTAATCTGTCCTCCTATACTAAACAGTATATATACTCTCCTCTTTTGCCATTCTTAATCTACTCTTATATGCTATATTTATACCTTTCTATCCCGGAGGCCTCTATCAAAAGTAACTGCTATCCAAGGTGTGTTTGCTTAAGGGCTCATAAAGGAAGAGAACTTTCTTAGGTGTATATGGGAAAGATATTTCAAAAGATTTTATAAAGGCTAGAAGGAGTACCCTTTATAAAACTATAAATAGGGGTGAATTTAGAATTATTTCACTACCATTATCCCTCTATTTCACTATTTTCTATCCATATCCTTTCTCTCTCCCCACCCTTCCTAATCTCACTTTTCCTATCCTTGACCTGTTACTGATTTTCTGTTCTTCAAAACTATATGTCTACCACTATATCATCCTGGAACTTCTCTCAGTGCCTTAGGCTTCCTAACCCTGGGACATCTTAAGATCCTTTTACCTGCTTACCCTGGAATACCCTTCCACAATACCTGCCCCCCTTCTCCCATGAGTGAGTTACTCCTAAAGAAGGGTATGAGACCAGCCTGCCTTCATTCCTCTCCTAGACCTGTTCCTAACTTTTTGGATTTCAAAACCATGCCAGCCCCCTACCCCAATTCCCTCCCCAATGGATACCTTCATCTTTCTCTCTTTTTAGCTCCCTTGTATGTATTATCTTTCCCCTTTAGAGTATAAACTTCTTGAGGGCAGACTGTCTTTTTTTTTTTTTGCTTTTTTTTTTGAAGGGCAATTGGGGTTAAATGACTTGCCCAAAGTCACAGGGCTAGTAAGTGTGTCAAGTCTGAGGCTGGATTTGAACCAGGTCCTCCTGATTCCAGGGCCAGTGCTCTATTCACTGCCCCACCTAGCCACCCCCAGACTGTCTTTCTTATTATTTGTTTTTGTGTGCCCAGAACTTAGCACAATACCTGAAACATAGTGAGCACTTAATATGACCTCCCTTCTCCCTTTCTTCCTTCTTTCCACCTCTCCAAAAATCTATCCAAAGAAAATTTGGCTAAAACTCTTTATTTTTATCTCTAGATCAGTCTGTCTTTCATATCTCATATCTGTAAATCTTCAATTGTCTTTCATTCCCTTGCCTTATCCAGTCTTTTACTGTCTCAATAATATTGTTTTGATGAGTTGCACAGAAACACATGATCAGCCAATTATAGTCTCACAAGCCTTAGAATCTGGAAAACAAATCAAGAGTCACCTTAAGGAACCTGATAAAGAGGCACAAGTTGATATGATTGCCAACAAAATATTCTCTCCCTCTCTGTCACTGTATATCTAGCTACATGTATATATGATACATATGAATATATGTGTATAGTGTGTATGTGTGTATTCACACGCATGTGTCCTTACGAGTTCCTTTTCCTCTATGTTACCTCCAAAGCTTGGAGATTCTAGACTGGAAGTTTAGATACCGCTACAATAAAAAACTATTGGCCTCTTCCAGTCAAAAGAGCTACCTTGAATTCCAAACATCCTTCTGTGACCTCATATCCTGTTTCCCCATCCCCACCCCCAACCTCAACTCTTGGTTCCACTTGTCCTCTGTGACTTCATCCTGCAGAATTACAATTGAAGAAAGAATTTCACTTACTTGAGTTTAAGGGGTCTTAACAGCCCACTCCCTTCCGTAAGTTAATGAGGGGGGGGTGGCGGCGGTTATTATATCTCCAGACTGAGAGCATTATGGTCTTCCCAGGCCAAAGACCTTTTCCATGACATCATCAACTTCCTTGGACTGAAGCCAATGGATCCTATCCATCATGACTTCTCCAGATTAGAGTTAACAGTGTTTTGTGGTGGGAATGGGAATTTCCACCTATTTGCTACCCCTAGAGCTTAAAGATAAGAAACATTATCTACTCATTTCTACAAATTGACACAAACCTTTTGCCCCCATAGTCTTCTTTCTTCTCTCCTCAGGCAATGGCAGATCTGGACCCCTCAGCAGTACATCTCCCACAGGTGCTGGATCAGAAGATAAAATGTCTGAGAAAACAAGAGAAATCCTTGCTGGGCAGTGTAGCAGCAATTAAGACCTTGGCTGGTATTCTTCGTGGCTGCTATGGCCCTTATGGCAGGCTAAAGTTCCTGGTGACATCTCAGGGAAAAACTGTCTGTACAGGGTATGCAGCAAAAATCCTTGGAGCCTTGGAACTAGAACACCCAGCGGCTCAGCTCCTCCGGGAAGCAGCACAGACCCAAGCTGAGAACAGTGGAGATGGCACAACCTTTGTTGTTCTTCTTGCTGGGGCCTTGCTGGAGCAGGCTGAAGTCATGGTACAGGCTGGCCTGCCCCACTCTCGTATTCGTGAAGCCTATGCTATGGCAACCCATGAAGCCCTCAAAATACTGCCCAACTTGGTTGTTTGTTCTGTAGATTCTTTGGAAGATCCAACTTGGGCCCTCCGCTCTGCAGTATATACCCACTCTCTCTCCCACCCTGAGTACTTGGCAAAGTTGGTGACTCAAGCATGTCATAATTCTCGAGATCCTGATGGAAGCTTTAACCCTGAACGCTTGGCCGTATGCTCAGTGCCTGGAGCAGGTCTGGGTGATTCAAGCCTGATACCAGGATTGGCAGTGTATGGAGCACCCTGTGGGAAAATTACAGTTGTGCTTGGAGAAGCCAAGGTTGCACTATATTCTTGCCCCTTTGGCCCTGTTAGCCCTAATACACCTGCTGCTGCTCACCTCACTTGCCCTGAAGACTTAATTAACTATGAGAAAGGAGAGGAGAAAATGGCATCAATGCTAGTGACCCAGCTTGCAGCTAAGGGTATCAATGTGGTGGTGGTATGGGGACAAATAAATGAGATTAGTCTACTGCATGCTGATCAGCATGGCATCATGGTCGTGCAGGCAAAGTACAAGCGGCAGGTGGTCCAGCTGAGCCATGTCATGGGTATAACTATGCTGCCTCTCTTGATGCCTCCACTTGTAGCAGGGCAATGCCTTAAGGTATATACAAAGGAAATGGAGCTGGGATTGGCTGTGGTATTTGAATGGGATTACTTACTTGCACCTGCTTTCACTGTGATCCTTCGGGGATCCACGGCTGAAGGACTAGAGGGAGCAGAACAGGCTGTTCATCATGCCATAAATGCCTATGCACAGCTGAGTCAGGACCCTCGCTTGCTACCAGGAGCTGGGGCAACAGAGTTGGCTCTAGCTAAAAAACTTTCAGAACTGGGAAGCCAATTGGAAGGGCCCAATGGTCTTGGGATCCTTGCATTTGCCAGGGCTCTTAGATCACTTCCTGTAATCCTAGCAGAGAATGCAGGAGTGCAAGGGGCAGATGTATTCGCACAACTTCAGGGACATCACCAGGCTGGGAACACAGTTATGGGAGTGGGGTATGAAGGGACAATAAATGTAACCGAGGAAGGAGTATTTGACCCCTTCATTGTCAAGACCCGGGGACTACAGATGGCAGCTGATGTGGTGTTGGAACTAGTGATTGTAGATGATATCCTGATTGCCAAGAAAAGTGGGGAGTACGTCCACCCAAAGAACAGGGATTCTGAATCAGATAATCTAAAACAACACCCAACTTCCCTCAATAACAACTAACCCTTGGAAGAAATAAGTTGGCAACTCCCTAAATAAATGGAGACCGCCAAGGAGGGCAGTACCACACTCAAAATGAATTGTGTACCTCATTTATTCCCTCCACATTTTTGCCACTAAAGGCACTTATTCTAGAAAAGAAAGGGAGGAAGAAAACACAAATATTTGTCACCTTTCTCCCAATTTAGTTCTTCCTTCCTCAATCCCCAGTGTTTGCTCTTTCACTTCTCAGTCTTAGAGCCTACATCCCTCCTACCTTGCCAAGAATCAATAACTCCATCTCTCTCCATCAGACCTTGTTTCCTCCTCAGATTTGGGGCATATTCAATTTCAATGCAATAAAACACAACATCTCTAAAATGAAGAGATTGAACTAGATGTTCTCTTAACTCACTTCCAGCTATAAATCCTATGGCCTTTAAAATATTTACTGAGTGCCTACTATGTACCAAGCACTGTATAAGTGCTATATGGATGTAAAAGAAGCATATGGAGTTCTTGTACTCCAGATTCTTATAATCTAGTTGAAGAGACAAATCATACCTATAAGTAGAGTGCAATACAAAAACCTGATAAATTGAACAACTGATGACATAATAACTGATGACATAACTAATGACATAACCTTGGGCTTTCCCTAAGGAGGATTTGGGTCTGGGGAAAATTAGGAATTATCCAAAATCTCTCCCTCACATACACATTTCTTACACACATGAAAATAAAGGGAAATACTTCACCAAAGGGTTAAAAAAAAAAAAGCACTCTGGCAGCTAATGGGTTGTATTTAATAGTGGGGAGGGACAGCCTGACCTGCTTTCCATGGTAACAATGGAGGGTAATGAGCTGATTATATATATACAGAAGCCTCAGAGCTTTAGCCTCAGCTGTGGGTTACCTTTTCCTTCTTCTTAATGGTGCCTGCTTATAGTTCATCCCCCAGGCATCAAGTATCTGATCCCTACAGAGACCTGGGGATTGATGTAGAACAGAGACATTAAGTTCTCCATGTTCTATGATTGCCCTAACTGACTATTATTCATCCTTGACTTCATAACTGTTAAAATTCTGAATCTTGTCCAAGCATCTCAGAGCAGAGAACCTAAGTTCCTACAGGGCTTAGAGAATCAACTACATAGTTTTCTCTCTCTCTTTCTCTCTCTCTCTCTCTCTCTCTTTCTCTCTCTCTCTCTCTCAAGTTACACTTTTCCCCAACTTCAAAACCAAACACAATTTAGGATTTGTAGTTCCAGGAACCCTTTCTCTGTGAATACTAGGTAGAACTGTCACCAACTGTTTGGTCTTTACCAAATTTCTAGCTTAACTACATACCTTCTGGTGATTTGTAATACCAGTTTCTATAAGTAATATAAGCAGTCAGGGAAACTGACAATGAACACTAAAGGAAGAAAAACTGAAATGACAATTTCGTGGTCCACTGTAAGGAGCTGGCTGCCTGTCACTGATGGGGTGGGGTGGTGAGAATCAATAATTCCAGATCTTGGGAAGAAAAAAGTTGATCATAACAATGTTGAGGGGAGTCAATCTACATCTAATATCATTGGTAAAGATTTGATATCCAAAATATATGAGGAATTAACATAAACATACAAGACTAACTATCAATCTCCAACAGGTAAGTATGTGAAGGAAACAAATGGTTTTCAAATGAAGAACAGCAAATTATCAACTATACAAAACCACTAATAAGAAAAATTCATATTTTAATACTCTGAGGTTTCACCTCACATTGTATGAATTGGCAAGACAGTAAAACTGTGGAAACAGTCTCAGACCTGCACACAACTTGGCAGTAGGTAAGGGCCAAAATTAAAATAGGCTAAACTTCTTCAGGTTGCAGATAGGTTTTTAGCAACTCACTTTGCAAGTAAAGGTATAATTAATGATCAAACTTTCACGAATCATATTTTTAATAGGGAAATTTTAATTAGTATCAATTAATTATACTTATTAAAATTTCTATTTATCATGAAAGCACATTAATGTTCAAAAAATATTTTGCAAAGTGATATAAAGTTTGAATATATTTTTCAGGTTTTCTTACTGTTTACATTCAGTTAATGGGATGTATTATACTTCTTGTCAGCAATCAGTTTATTGTATTCCAGAATCATATTTGAAATCGATCTCTTTAGAAATCTGAAAATTAACCTTAGCAGCCACCTCATTTTCTGAGTTTACTTTCTTGAAAAACCATTGTTCCCCAATGAGATTTTTCAACAATTTGGATGCTTTAATTTATTTTTCATTGGTGTCCAATTTGCTTAAGTCAGGATGTTTTGATTCAAAATGGCAACAAAGATTGTATTCCTTCAAGATGACTATTGCTTCTCAGCAAACAAGGCACAATATTTTGTCTCTCATATAAGTAAACAAGCATCTATTTGTCCACTCTGGATTAAACACTCTATGTTCTGATTCGATCTTCCGGTTTTTTTTTAATCACCCATTTTACAAATTCACCCCCAAAACATTAATGTTAAAACCGAAAAATCTCCACAACAACTGCTCACATTCAAAGAAATACCAAACTGAGTGTCTGACCTCAGAGAAAGCATCAAACACTCATGTAACTTAGAGGGTGGCCACTCAATTGGGGGTAAGGGGGGAAAAGAGCCCTGGAGTTGTTACCACTCATTGTATAATGGGCATCAGCTGCTTTGGCGAATTGCTACACTCATTTTGTCCTATTTCAATGCCAGTAACAACTGAAAACACAGTGAAAAGATACAACTCTCATTCCTCTCAAACTAGAGATCGACTGATGATGGTTGGAGAGAGTGGCCAGTGGCAACCCACCTGCCAAGTTACATGATGGGCACAATAGTGAGTAGTGGAAGACAGGTTAAATAGGACCTGGACAAAGTACTCATTACATCTTTACTTTCTTTTACATCCTCTACATTTGGAATTATGTGAGAAAAGTGAATAAACTATTCATATGCTTTGAGAAGACAGCACATATTGCATATTGCACATATTGTAAGACTTGCTTACTATATTCATCATATTCTGCTTAACTATTTCTCTTTGTTACTAGGGAGATTCAGTTTGGGGAGGTTCAGTTTGAAGATTGATATCCAGAAATAAGCATGATGTAAACATGAAAGGCATTAATAAAATTAGAACAAAAAAGCTGAGGTCAGAGTTGGAAGTAAGTTTGCAATATCCTTGTACCATAGATTATATGCTTATCAGAGCTACAGGTAACACAAACCTAAGAGAATCTGCTTTGGGGACAAGATGAAACATAATGAGGATAAGTTAAATATAAATTTCAAAAATCAGCTTCACAAGTATGAGATAGATGTATTTCATTCATTCACTCACTCATTCAGAGATAAGCAGCCAGAAAGAACTGACATGTATGCAAAGCTGTCACCAGGAAAGTATTCAAAGGAACCCAGTTAGTAGTTCTCTTAAGAGAGATCTGAGATGTTTTAGTAGGCTGCAAACTCATTATGACTCAGAAAGGTGATATGAGAAAGAAGGAGGAGGAAGGGGAGAGAAGAGGAAGAGAAGAAGATGATGATGATTTAGGAAGAACATTGATGAGTTGAGAACAGCAAGAAGAAAGCACCCAAGGTGGTAAAGAGATAATTCAAAATAGTGGTTGAAGGAATAGAGATTATTTAGCTTGGCAAAAAGAAGACATAAGTAATATATGATATAGCTATCTTCAAGCATTTGAGGGACTGTCATGTGGATATGGAGGTAAGATTTGATTTGTTTTGTTTGGCCCGAGATAACAGACCAAGGAGTAACTGGATAGAAATTGCAGAGAAATTAAAGAAAAGCTGCAGAATAATTAAAGCTATCCAAAAATGGAATGGGCTCTCCAAGTTCTTCCTTAGTGGAGGTCATCAAGCAATGACTACATGATTAGTTGTTGGGTATGTTGTACAGTGAAATTATTCAGGCATTCATTGTACTAGAGGACTTCTATGTTCCCTCTGAATCCTGAGATTCTGTGATTCCATAATTCTTAATGTTGTAGCTATCCAAGTGCCACAGCTTTTATCAACTTTCCAGACAAATATGTGTTTCTAAAGCTTAACATGTGCTCCTAATATTTTAGGAAAGTAGGTATGTTTTCAAGATGGACACCTCAAGAATGCAAAATTTACCTTAGCAGAGTACCTGACACACAGTAAGCTTTTAATAGACGTTTTTTATTCATTCATTCATTCATTCATTCACTCATTCTGAAATGAGCAGCCAGAAAGAACTGAGGTGTATCTCAGGCTGCCAGCAGGAAAATATTCAAAGGAAACTAAAGTTAGAATATCTAACAAGAACTGGTCATGGGGTTTACAAATGACTGGAAACTAGAATATCTGGATTCAAGGAATGAAAAATACCGTCTAGGGAAGAATGAAAATATTTTAAATGGTTTGTTTTAGTACTAATAAACTTTTGCCCACATTAACACATTTTAAACATATATAGGTACTTCTGTGTTTTGAGTGTTTCTGGGGAGGAGACACATTTGCAATAAATTATTATATAAATTTAATTGTAAAATATCTTAGTCATTGTCCCTCATGTGCTACCAACAGAGCTTGAAATCAGTAATTTGAAAGAACAAGGAAGGACAAATATCTTGCCAGGAAGATTTGAGGGTGGGGTCTTCCCAATGGAAATCTTTTTATAACACAGTACATATCATTTGGTACAATCTAATGCATTTCACTGGCAAACAAAAATAATGCCTCTTTGGAAGCTGTCTTTTGAGTTGGGGTAACTCATTAGCTGTATCCAGAGAGGAATGCTGAAACTCTGCAAGTTATGAGAATATATTGCCTAAACTCCAACTGCAAGATAGGTTCCTTCATTTAGGACTTCTTTTCACTTTGGTCCCTCACAAACTTGCTGCTGTACTATTACTAATGTTATTCATAATAATTATGATGAACTCATGTCCAACTGCTGGTTCATGTAAAAAGCACTTACAATTTTCTTAAACTATTTGCTTTGCTATGTCCTTCACTTTGGATTTTAATTTAGATTGTCTATAGCTAGAATTAATATTTAGACATTTCCAAATCTGAGAAACTTTTCCATTTTTCGCATTCCAGATAATTAGCACTGACTGGACAAAATCTGAAAATCAAGTTAGTATAGTAATAAATTTTTTTTTAAAAGACTGGCCTTCAAATCAGAGAGCCTAAAATCAGACTATACTCTATTAGTAACTTTGTGATCTTGGAAAAGTCAATTAACTTCTATGAACCTCAGGTCCCTCATCTGTAAAATGAAGAGTTTGGACCATATAACCTCTTAAGTACCTTCCATTCATAAAATTATGATATTGATCTTTAAAATGAGGGCTTTGAACTAGATTATTTTTGAGGTAACTTCCAGCTCTAGATCCTAGGCTTAATGTGTTAAAAGAGAACTAAGATTTCTCATTTTTGTAAGGTTTAAATTTGTACCATGGTCTGATTGGGATTAGGTAGTATATTAGAATAATGCTGCCTGTGGAAATTAATCCTATGTCCCCCACGAAGGTATTAGATTTAAGAGTGGAAGAATCTAAGAAACTGGAGCACAAGAAACAGCTCAGATTTATGAATAATTGTTTTTTGAAACTGCAATTATGCAAACTTAGGACTGCAGTTAAGTGGCATTTTGTTGTATTGTAAAACATAAATTTTAAGTTAATTATCACCTATACATTTCCTTAGAAAGTTTTATAGACCAAATCAATGAACAATTAATGGCCATTATGGTATTATAAGAGCCATTCTTATGCACTTTGAGATACTGGGAAGGTGATATTTTTAATGTCTCTGAACTACAAATTGTTCCTGAAGATGTTCCTTGAATATACACAGAACATGGAAATACTAATAAAAATTGTTATATTTTCATATGTTTCATTGTTTGTTTTTCCACACCTATTGCCTAATTTTCTCTCAGCTTCTGTAATCATTATGTAACTTTACATTCAACTTTTTTCAGTTTTTAAAATTATTTCTTTCCTTTTTATAATGCTTAGTCTTGAATTCTGGTTTGTTACATGCTTTTATCCACCTCTTCCTTTACCCTTTACTTGTTTGCTTGTTTTTTTTAAACCCGTGGTGGCTCTTCAACATCTGTGTTCTTTTGGTACTCACTGCTTGAATAGTAAACTTCTTTTGCCTTTTTCCTGAGTCTGTTTCCCAAAATGCCTTTTCTTCATCTCACACTCTTTCTATTTTTGTACAAGTCTAATATTCCTCCATTGATTTTGGAAAATAAGACATCTTCTCATTTTTTTTTCTTAGTCTCTTTTTTCCCTAGACTTGCTTCCCAATAAACCAAATTTTCATTGCCTTATAATCCATTTTCCCCTATCATCCAGGATGACTTTCTTTGACAAATCAATACATTCATCAGGTACTGCCCATCCACCCCCTTGACACCCTCTGAAAGCTTCTCTACCTTTACACTTGCTTAAGAAATAAGCTTCTGGGGTGGAGCCTAGATGGAGGCAAGGAGGCAGGAGAGCTCCATGGGCTCCCTCCATAGCCACATCAAATACCTATAGAGTGTGATTCTGAGCAAATTTTGGAGTTGCAGAGCCCACAGGGTGGCAGAGAGAGACAAATCTCCCACTGAAGGCAGCCTGGTGGGCAGACAGGAGGGGTCCGTGGGAGCCAAGCCCAGCCCTGTGTGAGCCCCTGGTTTTAGCTGCAAGGTGGCCCTGACTAGCCATAGCTGGAGCAGATTTCGGGAGAATGGATCACCAGCAGCTCTGGTGGTTTCCAGAATTATCAACCCATAAATGCCAAAGACAAAGTAAAAGGTCCATGTGGGCTTTGTGGGAACAGGGGGACTGAGAGCACGGTCCAGGGACTGCCCCCGGGGCAAAAAGGCTAGAAGCTGTGGAGGCACTACAGCCATGCAGCTACCTCCACTGGCTGCTTCAGACCTCATGGCCTGCATATTGTAGGGGGACCAAGTGACCATTCAGAGGGTAATTGCTCTTCTTTTAACCTGCTTGGATCTGGATCACTGTCTACAGTAAAGGTCCTGGGGTGTGTGACCAAGGGAGCTATGGCTTGTGGGGACTGTGGATACAACACAAAACTAATAGCTCCAGCAGCTGTGAAAACCCCAGCAATTTGGGATAAAGCTCTCCTCTCTGGAAGCAGAGTCTAATGTGGCAAAGAGCTCAAAAGTCAAGTAATTGACTGGCAATGTAAGCAAGCACATCAATCAAACCTTAGATTCTTTTTCTGGAGACAAAAAGGGTCAAAGCATGGAATGGGAGGAAGACAATGAAGCCAGAACTCCTGCATCAAAAGCTTCAAAGAAAAATATGGACTGATTACAGGCCATAGAGGAGCTCAAGAAGGATTTTTGAAAAATCAAGTAAGAGAAGTGGAGGAAAAATTGGGAAGAGAAATGAAAATGAGGCAAGAAAATCATGAAAAGAGAGTCAACAACCTGACTGAAGAAAATAACACCTTAAAAAATAGACTAACTCAAACAGCAAAAGAAGCCCAAAAAGCCAATGAGGAGAAGAATGCCTTAAAAAGCTGAATTTGTCAGATGGAAAAAGAATCTCAAAAGATCTCTGAAGAGAACAATTCCTTCAGAATTAGATTGGAGCAAATGGAAGCTAATGACTTTATGAGAAATCAAGATACTATTAAACAAATCCAAACAATTGGAAAAATAGAAAGCAATGTGAAATATTGTTATGGGAATTTGAAGATCTTCCCTGCCCCTATACCCTTTGCTAAAGTGGCTACGTGACTGTGAGGACCCTTGGATATTTGAAAGTATACTCTGTTCCCTAATGGGCTGAATGTGGTCACATGGAGCCTGTGGCATCAGGCTTGTTTTCCAGGAATGCCCGTGCCTTGTAGCTTTGTGATTGGGCAGTGGGTCTAGAGGGCTGTGACATTCTCCAAGTCAGGAGAAGGCTATATATACGCCCTGATGTGAGGTTTTGATTTGGGGCTCACTTTGAGAAGAGTTGTGTGATTTGGCCAGACGAGACTCTGGGCAGCCGTTGAGCCGCCTGGCTGTGAAAAACCCAGATGTTGGTGCTTCCCTCTCTGGTAACTGAATAGGTAACTGATGTAATGGTCAGACACTGGAAGCCGTCTGCTGATCTGTTTTTCTGTTTGTTTGTAACT
>CM053581.1:511190864-511236898 GCA_028627135.1 Pseudochirops cupreus | reverse complement strand
TTTTTTTTTCTCAGTGATTACTCATTGGTTACAGCCCTTCTATAGAACCAAACTATTGTACAATGTGAAAGTATTTGCAGATCCTATACATGATTACACACCACCATGGGGTGAGGGGAGAAAATTTAAAACTCAAGGGATTGTGGAATTGAATCTTGTAAACTAAAAGTAAATAAAATAAATTAAAAAAAGATCATCAACATAAAAAAAAAGAAAATACTGAAGATATGAATATGAAGGATAATTAACCAGGCAACTAGCTTCCACGTTCTGGGCACAAATTTTAAAAGAATCAAGGGAGGGGCAGCTAAGTGGCACAGTGAGTTGAATGACTTTGGAGTCAGGAGGATCTGAGATCAAATCCAGCCTCAGACACTTGAGACACTTGACACACTTTCTAGCTGTGTGACATTGGGCAAGTCACTTAACCCCAATTGCCTTGCCTTCCCCCCTCAAAATATAAAAAAAGAAAAAGAGTAAAAGAATCAAGGGATCTAAGAAAAGACTTCTAATTACTAGAATGAAAAAACAAAAAATAGCCTCTAGCAAGTCATCCCCTCCTGGAATACAATAATCTGAATTTAAATAAAGAGAAAAGGAGTTAAACAAAATTAGCCAGCATATCTCAACTATGGCTGTTACTATGTACAGTGTATCTCATCATTCTCTCTCTACTCCTGTCTGCAAGGAAGAGATACATTTTTAAAAATCTGTTCTTCAGAACTAAGTTTAGTCAAGTTCTTTCCATTAATGTAATTTTGTACATTTTCTTGGTCTTGCCTTTTATATATTCTTGGTGTTCATTATTTCTTACAGAAAAAAAAAACAAAAACATTCCATTGCTTTTAGGTACTACAACTTGTTTAGGCATTCTGTAATCAATGGCAATCTAATTTCCATCCACAGTTCTTGAGTTACGCAAAAACTGCTAGCATGAATATCTTGTGTAGATCAGCCTTTGTTTTTTTTTATGAACTCGTTTGAGAGCGTATCTCTAGCCATGCTATCTGAGTCAAAAGGTTATAGGCATTTTAGTTATTCTTTTTAGCTTAATTTCAAATTGCTTTCCAGAATGGTTAGATCAGTTTACTCTTTTTATAACATATGTTGGTGTATTGTCTTTTCACAGTTGTCTCACCATTTGTTATTCCTATCTTTTTCTTCTTGACTGTTTTTCAGGGTATAAGGTAAAACCTTAGAGTCATTTTGTCATTTCTTCTGTTAGAGATTTGGAGTAGTTTTTCATAGGATTGCTAAAAATTCACAGCTTTTCTTAGAACTTTTTGTTTATATTTTTAGCCTCCTACTTCTCCATTGGAGAATGGCTTTTGATCTTAGATATTGTGTTAATTTACCATCTTGTAACCAGACATTTATCAGAGGTATCTGAGGAAAAGCTTTTTATTAACCCACTATTGTCTTTATCCTAGTTGACTTTGAGAGTTCAAAACCTTTTCTGTTTCAGTAGTTGTCTTCTGACCAAAATCTTGCATATTATAGAAGCAGCATAATAGGGAGAAAAACATTTTGAAGTAGGAAAGTTGGTCTTCTCTCTGCCACTAATTAACTTTTTGATTTTGGGCAATTCAGTAGATGTTTCTAAATCTGTTTTATATTTGTAAAATGAGATGGTTGGATAGTTAAACTGATTTTTATTTAAAATGTTTGAGTTAACAAGAGAGCTAAATAATTAAAAAAAATTTATTATTAGCCAGAGGTAGATTGATTTGTAGCATTATGGGCCTATTCAAATTAGATAACTTTAAAGGCAGGTTGATGTAGTGGGGAAAAAAAATGTGCTGGATTTGGAGTCAGCCTTTGGCTTTGAATCCCAACCTTGTGGATAATAGTTGAGCCTTCTGACAAGAGACTTAATATGGTTGAGTCTGCATTTCTCATCTTTAAAATGAAAGTGCTTGAACTTGACCAACATTCTACCTCCAAATATGATGTCAGCTTATAGTGTACACAGTCAGTATGATGGTATGACTTCATTATACCAACAAGATAATAGGAATTTAGAAGCATAGTGGGGGGGGGGGAGGAAACCCACAATTAGGATTTAGTAAAATATTTGTAGTAATGGGACCAGGTGTTACAGGATTCATTGTTAGAGGTTATTAGTATTAGTCAACTTCAGCTGAATACTCATCTCCTGCCCTTTTTCTCTTGTTCCTTGGGATGTTCAGTGATCTATGTAAGTAGTGGTAGTCTTCTGAGTTTCAGACTCCTGTCATCAACTACCTATTTACCCAGTTGAATGTTTAGTAGACATCTTGAACTCTGCATGTGAAAATCATAACTCCTAATCTTTCCCTCTAAATGTGCTGTTCTTCCCCATGCCTTATTTCTGATGAGAGTGACGCCAGTCTTGAGTCATGCAGGTTTACAACCAACCTTTGAGTCATCTTCAACCTCTTAGCCTCTGTGCCCCAGTAGAAAGTGAGTTTTCATTGTAGGAGTCCTATGTAAAAAGCAATTGTATTAGCAATTTCTTTTTCTTCTCAGGGAATTCTTTTGTTCTATTGTTGACCTCTTTGTTTCATTTGGCACATTTATATCTCCTTTTGATAAAATAGCAGACAGAGCTGGATTTGACCAAAACATTTTGCTCTCATTTTACCAGAAGTTTTTCTTTTGACTTTTCCATTTGATTCTGCTTACTTAAACCAAAATTTCCTACCTAGAAGTCTTCATTATTTTCTTTCAGGTGTTAAGTCCAAAAATCAGGCATAGCAGGTGTTCATATCAAAACACACTGCAAAGTCCAGTAAGTGTCCTGTTTTGTTAAATTATGCAGTTTTGGTCACTTGAGCTACTGTTTCCCTTCATTAGCTCAAATAATCAAGAGTTTGCCCTCCTATTGGGAAGGGGGGGTGGAACTTAATAAATGGAAAATAAATATGCAGATAATTATGGAAAATAAAATTGCAACGTCATTTTCTTTTTTTTTTTCTTTTTTTTGGAGGGGGGAGGGTAGGGCAGTTGGGGTTAAGTGACTCACCCAAGATCACAAGGCTAATTATTGCATTAAGTGTGGGATCTGATCAATTTTGAACTCGGGTTGTCCTGACTCCAGGGCTGGTGCTCTTTTCACTGCACCACCTGGCTTCCCCAAAGTCTTTTTCAATTGGAATGTTGCATATAAATTTCCTTAAGAAATATGTTCTACATGTGAAAGATATCATTCAGTTTAAATTTTACATTATTAAATTGTTTAAATAACTGTTATATGTTTCAGACCAAATCTTTTACCCTGTATTTCTAGGGTTTGTGTTTAAATCAAGTCAATCTATCATGTCCAGAATAAATGCAATATAATCACTCTTCAGAGAAGCAGTAATTTAGTTGCGAATTGCTAATATTTTTAATCAGCATTTGATAAATTAGGTTTTGAATACAAAAAATTAAAAAAAAGTTTTTGTATAGAAGAGCTATTCCCCAGTAGAGAAATGATCAAAGGTTATAAAATCAGTTTTCAAAAGAAAGGAAAATTTTATACTATCATATTTAGAAAAACTGCTCCTGAATTATAATAGAAGTGTGAATTAAAATTTCTGAGGTTTTACTTCATACCTGTTTAGTATATCCTACTAAATGGTGCATACCCTTTGATCCAGTGGTACTACTACTGTCCTTGTATTTTAAAGACATGACAGAACGAGGAACAGGACCCACATTCACAACAAATAAAGGTATAGCACTACTTTATGTTGTACCAAAGAACTGGAAATTAAGATGTTGACTGTTAGTTGGGAAATGACTGAACAAGTGATAGTTTATCAGAGTAATAGAATTTTAAGTAATTTGGAAAGGTTTAAAGACTCTGAATGATATGGCCTAGCATGACTCATGACTTCAGAGGACTGGTGGTGAAGCATGCTGCCTACTTCCGTACAGATAAGGCACTATTTGTAAACCAAAAACCAAACCAGAACCCAAAAAAAACTATTAACAGTGTAGTACAAATCATTAAATTTTTTTTATTCCTGAAGTTTTCTATTCCTGGTATCAGTTTAAAGTGGAATAGTAGAGTATACACCTTGAAGCCGAGAAGTCCTCGGTTTAGTTTGTACCTCTGACTCATAAAGGTTGTGTGACTTGATAGTCACTTAACTTCTTAACACAGTTAGCCTCATCCAGCATCATTACAATTCAATGGCAAGACAGAAGTCAAGACAACTGGTGATGGCCTCTTATACAATGGATGACTTTGGGGTCTTTGGTTTCTGATGATGCTCTACATATTCCATAGTGCATGCCTCAGCTACCTATATGGCAATTGGAACAAATTGTTTTCTCTTCCACCCATACCACTGGGAAAATTTTCATACCCTTAGGATAGACATCCCCACAGTTAACAGGCCTCAAACCCATAGGTTACCCTTAATTTCATTTAGCCTACCTGTTGAGATGGTTTACCAGGGCGAGGCTATTGTACACTCTGCAGTTTCTTGGAGCCCCTGGTGAGAGTTGAATGCCAGGTAGTTACCAAAGGTGGATGAGCAGCCCTGAAAAAGGGTCTGGGCAAGCCCTCACACTAGAGGAGCACCCCATACAACCATTCATTCAGTAATATTATAAAGTTCCAATTAGGCATAAAGGAAGTTACAATGTTTTTGTCTTGCTCACCTGTTGGGAGGGATTTTTTTGGTCTTATATTTAAAATAAACTCAATTTAAACAATCAGAGAAAAAAGTATACTGACAGCATTGCTGCTTAAAAAAACAGTTACTAAATGCTTAGAAGTTACTCTTTGCAGATTCCAGAAGCTTTAACTATCATTTAGATTTTTCATCAATTAAGACTTGTATTTTTGGTAGTATGTTTTATATGGCACCGAAATAGTCATTTTCTATATTCTGTCATTTTTTATTTATGTGGAAATAAAATTCAGATCAAATGAAGGTGAACTTAGTCTGAAATAGTGGAAATGAAGTAATTTAAATTCACTTTCAAATACCCTTAAGTGCATTGTGTAATAGAAACTAGACCGACTTGCAAGTAAAGGTTATTGAAGGCCTTATTTTATTAATAGACACAGTGACCTCCAATTTTTCCAAAGTATATCTTTCTGAAATCTATTTTAAGCTATTAGTTTGCTTAATGCTTTTGATTTGAGTAATATAAGAATAAGTGGTCAGCTTAGCCTAAGTAGAATTAGGAGGTTTTAACTATGTCTTAGACTTTATTTTATGTTATGTAATATTTCTTATTCTTGGAATATTTATTTTTTTCTCACTTCTACCGTGGTCTTTTTGCTGTGTCAAACACATAAATCTACTGGTACATATTGGAAAAATCTAGGATAAGACATCTTAGTAAAAGGGATAAGGCTTTTTTTTTGTTTTTTTTTGCTTTTTTGAAGTGGGGAAGGCAGGGCAGTTGGGCTTAAGTGACTTGTCCTCATGTCATATGGCTAGGAAGTATTAAGTGTCTGAGGTCAAATCTGAACTCATGTCCCCCTGACTCCCGGACTGGGTAAGGGGAGGGGGGGCCTCTATTCACTGTGCCACCTAGCTGCCCTCAAGATAAGGCATTTTTAAAAGTGCCATGTTAGCATTATATAGCGTTGTTGATAGAAATCTCTTTACTCTGTATTCCAACCCTCTTTTTAAAAAAAGTTAATGATGTCTTTTTTTAACATTACTATAATTTCCTCCAGTATTCCCTCCCTTCCCCCACCAAGAGACACGTCATATAGCAGAGTATCCTTTATAAGATATAGAAAAGAAAAATTAAAAGCATAATTTATCAGTAACATTGAAAAAGTCTGAAAATGTATGTGGCATACAAATGTTTGTGAACATCCTGCTTCTGCAAAGACCCCCTTTTCAAGCCACTGCTCATCTTTTTATCGTTTTGTGGTTTTCACTTCGTTATTTTTTGGGGGATGTGGGGGAAAGATGGGAATTTTTTTTGTTTACATTTTTTGTGATCTGTGTGTGTGTGGCTCAACATACTTGAATCTATATCACTTTATGGATCTTTTCATGCTTCTTTGTTTATTATATTAATCATTTCTTACAGTAGTATTTTATTCCTGTGACACTTTGTGTAACTGTCCCCCCTCAATGGGAAGCTGTAGCTATTTTGGTGAATTTGAGGGGACTCTTCTTAAATGACTGACGTGGAATATAAGCGTAGCAGCGGAGTCTTTGAGTCAGAGGGTGTGAGCGTTGTGGTTACTTGTGGTTGACTCCAAATTGCTCTCCAGACAAGCTTGTGACGGTGTAGAGTTCTGTCAGCAGCCCCACGCCGGGACTTCGTCGGGCTCTCACCGGCGCGAGCTCGGCCTTTCCCCTCGGCTTTGTCCGTGTTCTGGGCGTTTGTGTTTCCCTTGGTTATTGGTGGCCTGAAGCGCTCTTCCCTGTGATTGTTCGTAGCTGGTAATTCTTTTTAGAACTGTTTGTTTACGTTGCCCCGTGTCTGTTGAGCATGGTGTTTGCTTTTTCAGAGATATCGGTTGTCTCTCTCTTGGATATCTTACATTTATCTGCTTAACTTAATGTCAATTTTTTTCCCACCATTTTGCTGCTTTCCTTTTTGGTCTAGGTGCATTAATTTTGTCTGTGCAGAAAGTTATGTTTTAAGTAATCAAAGTTGTTGTAGTTTTTTTAAAGCAGTTAACTGCTCCTTTTACTTATTAGGTAAAGAATAGATTCCTACCCCTACCTAACTGCTTTGTACTTTCTCAGTGGTTTTTATTAAGTAGAATGTTCTTTCCTAAATAATTTATTTAATGCTTTATCAGTATTAGGTTGTGTTAGATAGTTTCCGCCTCTTCCTTGTTTAGTATGTTCCATTAATCTGCTTTTTAACCAGTATCAAATGATTTTGTTGACTGTTACTTTATAATATAGTTTGAACTCTAGAAGAGCTATTTCCTTCTAAATTACTATCTTACTTTTGAACTTTCAAAAACGTTTAGTACCAGTACTACACAAATTATTTTCAAAACCAGTGAGAAGAAAATCACTTTGCCATACTCTTTTTGTGAGACAAGTATAGTCCTAATGCATTTACTGAGAAGGATGAAGTGTAGAAGAATTGTAGACTTTTATCATTAATTTTTTGTTAAAATCTAAAAATAAAATCCTGACAACAGCAATTCTTCCAAGAAATCATTTGTTAAGGTCAAGTTGAATTTATACTAAAGATGCCAAGAATGGTTTGACATTAGGGAAGCAAGCAAGACATTTAATCATATTAAAAATAAAAGCATGCCGAACTACATGATTATCTCAGATTTAGGGTGTGGGAGGGGCATTTGAGAAAATACAGCACTCATTTATGTTAAGGAAAACCCCCCACCAAATATAGGCATAGGCATATTAAAAAAATATACTAAAATGTCTTTGCCTGAAACCAAGAGGTTTCAATAGAATACATTCAATGGAATATGGAACTTGCCCAATAAATCCCCAAAGAAAGGAAGGATGCCCACTCTGCTAGTATTTCATAGCAGTTACAGAAATGCAAACTATAGTAATAATACAAGAGGCAGAAATTAAAGGGACAAAGAGGAGATAAAATAATCCCCATTTGCTTTTGAGATGAGGGTTTACTTAGAAAACCATAGAGAATTGGCAAAGTAGTCACTGAGACAGTGGATTCAGCAAAGTTTTAGGATTCAAATAAGCCCATAAAAATTGGCAGCATTTTTCTGTAATTACAAAATCAATGAGGCAATAATAGAATAAAATAAATTTTAAACTAAAGAATAAGTAAATAGCTAGAGGAATATTAATGATCATCTTGAGCTATACCAATTTAATAAAAATAACTTGCTAAAGTTAATTTACATTTTAATGCTTTTCAATCAAATGATTGAATAGGTACTTTGTAGAAATTGATGAAAAAATAAATCATGTCAAGCAAGAAAATATTTAGAATATTGAAGGAAATGAGGTAAAAGACCGATCTGTTTTTAAAGATAGATTACTAATCCAGTGTGGTATAGGAAAAAGAATATTGCTTTTGGAACTGAAAGACCTTGGTTTGAATGTCAGCTTCCATAGTTAGCTTGGGAACATAGGGCAAGCTACTTCACCCTGCCTGGCCCTCTGTTTCCTCATCTTTTTTTTTTTTTTTTTTTTGGTTAAAGAATAAGGCAATTTGTTAATGAATCTGGTGTGGTTTGCCCTAATGTTTCTTGTTGACAGCTGCCACCTGTCCGGCAATTCTGTCCAGGTCTCTCTGTCCCTGAGGTGTCAGCTTCCGGCCCCAATCCTGGTCCTTCCCCAGCATCTTGAGCCCCTCCAGGGCCTGCAGGACTCTCCGGGCCACACTCTTGGAGCCCCGGCTGAAGTGGCTGGGCATGACCCCGTTGCGCTGGCGCCCCCTTAGATCTTGGTCATGGAGCCCACGTTGGCACGGAGATATAGGTGCCTTCACCACCCGTGTGTAGAACCATTTCTCGTCATAGGGCTCCAACTCCTTATGCTGGGACAGCTTGACCATGTCCACCCATTTGGTGATTTGCAGATTCCCTGACTTTTTCAGGAAGGCGGCCAGGGCCCGCATGAATTCCTGCTGGTTCATGTTCTTCACCGTGACTCTGGACATCATGCGGGCTCCAGGTGGCCAGCCAAGGAAAAAGTATTTCCTCATCTTTAAAATAAGGTGGCTAAAAAAAAGGTTTTCTATAATCTTTTCTAACTCTTACCAGTATATGAATGAAGTAACTTAACTGTGGGCTTCTTATAAAATTCTTCCATCTTTGGATAATTCACTGAATTTTATTTTTCATCAGTGTAGCTACTTTACAACTCTCTTATCCGTGTTATTCAATACATCTTTGATTGGGGATCCACACAGGAATTGCTAGGGGGCTTTCTCAAGATCTTGTGACAATTTTATGGGTACCAAGAGGTCACAGGGACCTCCTGATTGTTTTTCTCACTATTAATTACTCTATGTTTTGCCACTCTCTGATTTTTTTTTTATTTTGCATTTCATAGTCACTCAAAAAGCCCACTTGTATATATATATACAAAAGTGGAAGAGAAAAAAGATTCTATATGCAACCAGTAATCTATATTTTGTCCAGATTGCTCTTTTCCAAAGGGCTTGGGCATATGGGTATGTGTGGGCATGTGTATTTATAAATTCAACAAGTTATTACTGCTGCTCTAAAATTCGAGACATTAAATTTTTTTTTTGGAAGGGAATTTGAAAGATCCAGGCAATTTTCTGCCTTATTCTGCCATTTTACCACAACTTTTCTTTAATGAATTGCTTCTTAATTGCTCCTTTCAGATCCAAAATATGACTATTTGCAGATTGGATCCTTTCCCGCCACAAAACAAAGAATGCAAAATGTTTGTTTCTCAATCTAGATCTACTATTTCTGAGGCTTTAGAGATAACTATTTTGATGTCTCTGGTTGCATAATGGAGAAATCACTGGACTTACAGGAAAACCTAATTTTGAATTTTGCTTTAGATTGTTATTGACTGTGTGATTCTGGGCCAGTTAACAACCATTTCTCTTTCTTGATTCTCTCACTTGTAAAGTGAGGATAATAATTGTACCTTCCTCCTTGCACCAGGTACCAGACATTCCCAGGAGCCTAAGCTGGGATGTAGCTCAGTGTTCTGGAGCTTCATGGGTACTTTCTCTACCCTTTTCAAATTCCCATCCTCTTAAGTTTTTTTTTTATGACTATGATTATCTGGGTCCTCTCAAAACTTGCCCAAGTTTAAGGGCATCCTTAACCTACCTCAGGAAGATTTTACATTGTCAGG
This sequence comes from Pseudochirops cupreus, assembly GCA_028627135.1. Taxonomy (NCBI): domain Eukaryota; kingdom Metazoa; phylum Chordata; class Mammalia; order Diprotodontia; family Pseudocheiridae; genus Pseudochirops; species Pseudochirops cupreus. The sequence continues at coordinate 511,227,149 of CM053581.1, read as the reverse complement.
TATGTTTTGTAATTCATTGCTTCCTATATTTTATCAAATGCCTGCTTATTTAGAGATTTTAAGTGCTTTTGGTGTATCACCTTTTAGTGTATATTTCTTAACTTGGCTAAACTTCTGTAGGGAAATTTGTCAGTATTACTGCCTGTTCCTTTATCCATTTTCCATTTTGTTCAGTGTCATCTGCTTGTTTGAATAGATTAGGTTACAGCAATTTTAATTATATGTTGTATTTTATTTTCATTTTTCTACTTCCATGTTGCTTTTGATATTTGCTCTAGCTATACTCAGATAATAGACTTCCCATAGTTGTTACCAGTCTGTTAGAAAATACTCTATTTTAATTTTTATTAGGTTATTCAGTGCTTGCTATAGAGTGCTATGAGCTGACCAAGAGTTGCTTATTTCTTGTTGCCTTTGCAAGAAAAATAAAATTAACTCTGCTAGAATACTTTTTGGAATACCTATTTTTTATGCTTTACTGAAAAAGCATGAAGGTAGTCATGTTAGTGGTCTGTGGTCACCCAGTCTTTAAAGTTGAAATTGAGAAGTATTTGAAAGAGGCTATTGATAGTTTAATTAGCACAAGCCAATAGTTGGGAACTATTTTAATATCAAGACGTCCGCATCTGCTGATATCACATATGATCTGCCCACTCCGAGTTCCTTTTATGTGATAGCTTCTTTCTTTTGGAAGTAAGTTATTGTACTTCTGTTGAATTGTCTCAGAATCGCTTACTAAATTGATTTGGGATAGGAAGAGAGCAAAGTAACAGAAATAGCCTTATTTATTATAAAATGAGTTTCACAAGAAAAAAGGTTATGTTAAAGATTATTAAAGAATAACAAAGGGAATGGAATGGCTTCCAAGAAGTGTTGCTATAAGTGTTTTGGTTTATGGTAGGATATTTCTTGTAGTTATTGGCTTCATTGGGGTATATGTCTAGCAGTGGAATCTCTAGGTCAAAGACTATAGAAAAAAGGCACCAGGTGTCTTTTTCTTCACAGAATTCTAGACTGCCTTCCAGAGTGCTCAGAACAGTTCAATGTTTTAACAATGTCTGCCTTTCCACAACATTTCTAAAACGAATTATTCCCATCCTTTGTCATATTTACCATTAACTGAGTGTGAGGTTAAAAAGTTGTTTTAATTCGAATTTTTTCTCTTAGTGATTTATAGCAATTTTTTGCTTGGTTAATATAGTAGAGTTTCTCTTTTGAAAACTAGCATAGCTTTTGTTCACTTAAATATTGGGGAATGGCTTTTGGTCTTAAATAGGCAAGTGCTATTTTACTATTATTTGAAATTGTAATGAAATATTCTTCTATACTGGAATGCCTCCTTGTTCCCCAATTGATAAATGGTCAAAGGATATGAACAGGCAGTTTTCATAGGAAGAAATTAAAGGTATCTAATAAGCATGTGAAAAAATGCTCCAAATCACCTGATTAGAGAAATGCAAATCAAAACAACTCTGAGATACCACATCTCTCTGGTCAGATTGGCTGAGATGACAAAACAGGAAAACGATAAATGCTGAAGAGGATGTGGAAAAATTGGAGCACTAACGAATGCATTGTTGGTGTAGTTGTGAACTGATCCAACCATTCCGTTTTGTTTTGTTTTTTGTTTTTTGGAGGGCATTTGGGGTTAAGTGACTTGCCCAAGGTAAGTGTTAAGTGTCTGAGGTCAGATTTGAACTCAGGTCCTCCTGACTACAGGGCCTGCGCTCTATTCACTGTTCCATCTAGCTGCCCCTTGATCCAACCATTCTGGAGAGCAATTTGGAGCTATGCCCAAAGGGCTATGGAAAAGTGCATACCCTTTGACCCAGCAATACTACTTCTAGGGCTGTATCCCAAAGAGATCATACAAGTGGGAGGAGGACCAGTATGTACTAAAATATTTATAGCAGGTCTTTTTGTGGTGGCAAAGAATTGGAAATTAAGGGGGTGCCCATCAACTGTGGAATGAGTGAACAAGTTGTGGGATATGAATGTAATGGAATACTATTGTGCTACAAGAAATGAGGAGCTAATGGACTTCGTAATAACCTAGAAAGATTTATATAAACTGATGCTGAGTGAAGAGAGCAGAACCAGGAGAACTTTTTACACAATCACAGACACATCATATCTGTGACAACTGACTTTGATGGACTGGGCTCCTCTTGGTAATTTAGGGCTGTGAGACGACTCCAAAAGACTCATGATGGAAGGGGATATCCACATCCAGAGAAAAGAACTACAGAGTCTGAACACAGATCGAGGCAAGCTACTTGTTCTCTCTCATTTGTGTTTTAATTTGTTTTGTTCTTTCTTGTTGTGCGCTCTATTGGTTGTAATTCTTTACAACTTGACTAATATTTAATGTGAAGGTATTTGTAAAACTCATGTTGGTTTGGATGCCACCACGGAGAGGAGGGGGGAGAGGAGTGAAGGGGAGAAAATTTGGAAGTCAAGCCATAGTGCAACTGAATGTTGTAAACTAAAAGTAAATAAATAAATTTAAAAATTAAAAAGGAAGGAAAAAAAAAGAATACTTCCTTGGTTAGCCTAACAGCATTTTTTTTTGTGTGTGTGGTGCAAAAGCTTTTCAGTTTCATGAAACTGAGCTTTATCTCTTGTAGTTGTCTTTGTTTCTTATTTAGGAATTCACCCCCAACTAAGAGCTGTGACAGGATCTACTTCTCTTCTAATCCATTTATGGCATGAACTTTAATACTCAAGTCTTATATTTTGAATTTGTGGTAAATGGTGTAAAATAAGGTTTTTGGGGTATTTTTTTGAGGAAATAGCAATTTTAGTGGTCATGAAAAGTTAAATCTGACAAGGTAATGAGAAAGTTGCAACAATGAGTGCTGTAATCCCAGACAAGTTATTTGAATGCTGCAAGAGAGGTAATTTCATGATGGTTTGGTGGTATTGGGATTAAAACTTGTGCAATATAGGCAGTAGTTGAGAATCTACTCTTCGTGTCTACACAGGAAATTTGCTAGCATTAGGCAGTGTGTTGATGAATTATATTCTTGGTAATTGCATTGGAAGTTTGAGTGTATGTAGAAGCAGTTCTGTTTAGTTTTTTTTTTTAAGTAAAGCCAAAAGCCCCAGTAGTTCTAGAATAGGAAGCTTACTTGAAAAGAAGATGTAAGTACTGAAATGTTGCCTGCTGATGTGCAGTTGAAAAGAAGTACGCGCAGTACTTTTGAAATTTGAAGTAAATTTGAAATCTTTTTACTAAAAAATGTTTTGTAAAAAAATATTAAGATTGGCTACATTTAACATATGTACAAACATGCTCTGAAACTTTATCCTGATGAAAATAAGTCCATTAAAAAGCCTTAGGCATGCCAAGATAGGATTTATAGTTTTCACAAAGGTATAGTCTTAAGACGTGAAGGCAATAATGGGAGACTCTCAGTCTGAGCAAACAGTTTTGTTCAGGAAAAATTCTATGTTAACTCAAAATTTCAAAGTTCATAGATCTTTTAAAAATTTTTTCATTTTAAAAATACATTTAGAGACTCTGCACTACAGTAGTATTTTGTGTAGTATGTTGAAGCCTTGAAACTGTCACTTAAAGCTATGGAGGCTGTGCTGGTTTACTTAAATCTCAACGTACATACTTGTTGAGTTAGTATCTTCATTATTTTCAGGGCCATGTGCCCTATGTCAGATGGAACCTAGGATCATGTGGGCAGCTTTCAGAATTCAGTAGAAAGTAATATTTTTGTAGGGGTTAAAGAAAACAGATCTCTCCTAAGATTTCAGGATCAGCATAGAGAGCCTTCTGTTTCCGCTGATAGAATGAAGTAAATTAGCTCTGGCCACTTCAGTTGACGCAACTATTCTTGTCCTTCCTGGTACGTAGCAAATTTTGAAGTGAATCTATGAAAATGTAAGAGAGTCTATGCATAGCTACACCTTTTTTGAAAGACTTGCCATGTGACAGGCAGAACAGTCTGATTTCCTACAAACTAGTGTTAGCATTCCATCTTTCAGGTCTCAGGATATTGTTCTAAATCTAATCTCTGCCAGACTTTTTTCCAGTTTGCAATTTCTTTTGGATGGGCTTTGTTTACCAGATCATTTGTGTCTTCAGGTTTGTGGAGAATTGGGTTGAGTTCATTTATTTTTCTTAACTAGTCATTTCCATTGATCTACTTTTGAAGGGATATATATCTATAATGCAGTTAGACAAATTACAAAAACATATTTGAAAGAATAACAGATTTGAAATATCAAGGGAAATAACTAAAGGTAGGAAGTGGGAATAATGCTTTAGTTTAACTGCCATTTGCGTTCTGGTTTCGTTTATAGCAAGAAAGTTAGAAGAATATGGTTGAGTTCCCAAAACAGTCAATAGAGTTGATCTTTGGATAAAGACTTCATTTGTATTAGTGACAGTTAATATTTCATTTTTGACATCTGGAATAGTTGTTGCTGATGGGGAAAGGATTTGAATTCAGTAAAGATTTGTTAAGTGCCTGCCAGGTATTGTGCTCTGTGTCCTGCCCAGTCCTCAAGGAGCTTATGACCTAATGAGGGAAAGTTGTTGCTAAATTGTTTTAGTCATGTCCAATTCTTCATGACCCCATTTGGGTTTTCTAGGCAGGAATTGTTTGCCATTGTCTTCTTCAGTTGATTAAGGCAAATGGAGGTTAAATGACTTGCTCAATGTCACACAGCTAGGAAGTATCTGAGACTGGATTTGAACTAAGGTTTTCCTGACTCCAGGAGTAGTGCTCTATCCACTGGACCTTCAAGCTGCCAACAGGGCAAGACAACACACAAATGGAAGCTGGAAAGGTGGTGGGAGAGATACTAGGGGGCCTTGTCTGAGGGAATCTTGTTCCTTGGAGTTGAAACCAGCCAAAGCTACAGATGAAAAGTGGAATGAGCTGGAAGTCTAGTTTCCGCCCTCCTTAAGGTAGGCTTTGGGAGGAGTTTAGTATTTCATCCCCCAGCCCTCCAAACCTAGGGCTGCTGAGGGATGTGTTATCCAAGGTTTGAGTAGATGATGAGATTAGAAGAGATGAGGAGAGGGGAGAGGCATCTTATTTCCTGGACTTGAAACCAAGCAGAACAGTAGATACAGAGTGGCGTGAGTGATTCCAAAGGACTTGTTTCTGTCACCAGCCTGCTGGTAATTATTCCTCTTTGTTTAGGTAGGCTAGTCCTAGGGAAATAAATGAGATCTGCCTCCCCATCAGAAGCATTTTCAAGCATGGCTCAAAGTGACAGAGCATTTGTTCCGCTGACAAAGCTCTTCAGAACTAAGGGCCATACCCACAGGGATACAGCATCAGAATAAAACTTGGGCACATAAAATTCCGAGGCTGAGGTAGGAGGAATTTGTCTACTTCGATTATATTTGTTTTATTTTGTTTTGTTTTTGCTTTTTTGGAGGGCAATTGGCGTTAAGTGACTCGCCCAAGGTCACAAGGCTAGTTTTTGTGTTGTGTCTGAGGTCGATTTGAACTCAGGTTCTTCTGACTCCAGGGCTGGTGTTCTGTTCGCTACACCACCTTGCAGCCCCTGTACTTCAATTATGAATGCATTTAAATTCAAGGATAAAATTTTAAAAATGTTATTTAACATTTAACATTTAAAACGTTATTAACAGATGAAGAGTTAAGCAGACTAGGTGATAAAGCCTCACAATTAATTAGTTTCCATTACCTTTATATCCATTGTGAACATAGAAGACAAAAGACACTTCTGTTGAAGCATCTAAACCAGCAGATAATTTGGACCTATAATATGGGAAAGGTAGGTTTCTGAGGGAAGACTCTTTCAAGAATTTGAATTTTTTGTCATGATAGATATTTAAGCTAAATTTCATTGGTTACTTTTGAATGATGTAATAGGTCAGTGTCACACGGGTCCTTTCTTAGTATTTTTGTGGTTCAAGAAATCAAACTTCAAATAGGTAAGGTTATTATTTCAGGCAGGAGTTGTGAATCAGCTTGAGAGAAGTTGTTCATGCGACTCTTGTGCTGCATTAAGAGGAGCATTGTTTTCAATACTAAGATGGTGATGGTTCTGTTGTACTATCTTCTGATCATAACCAATTTGGGATTTTTGTATTATAAGAATGACATAGATGGACTTGGCAACTTCAAGTGGATAAGGAGGCTGCTGAAGGCTCTCCATTTCTTGATGTGAAGTGTATGTATACCTTATCTAATAGCAGATGTGGGTAACGGGATTAGATAGCTGTTTTCACATGTTTGAGTTCTTAATAGACGTTCCTTTCTCATGGTTCACTAAATTCCTTTGTGGCAATGGTCCAGGGAGTTTGTACTCAATTCATTAGTGGTGCTTTAAGTAGTAAATATTTGTCCATTTATGTTGCAAAAATATTTTTTCCCTGTGACACCAAGCATGTGCTTGTTTGAAGCTTTGTAACTTTGTTTCTCCTACAATTGGAAACCCTCAAAATTATGCACACAATGATTTTGGTGTTTGTTCAGCAGTTACAGGAAACTCTGATGGCTTCTAAATACACCTTGTTCTTACAGTTTCTTAAACTGTTATCAAATTGTTTCCAAACAAGGTTTTGATATTTGGGTGTATAGTGATTCCCAAGGGATGATCTGATCATGTGCATTACCATCTTTTGCTTTGGATACACCACCCTTACTTCTTTCTGTTGCCTCATTAGCTGTTTCAACATGGTGATGTTTGGAATGTTTGCCATATTGCAATACAAATATGAGATTATTTGAAAACTATTGTCTTTGGGTGTGCATATTACAAGCCACCTTGAAACTGTTACGGACTGTAACAAACAGTTTTAGGAACCAAACTTTGTATTGCTTCACATTCCAGCTGTTAGACTGAACTCAGATTTAAACTAATGGTCCAGTTATGTTACTGAGGGAGGTAGGTGGCATAGTAGATAATATCTTGGTGTCCAGAGTCAGAAAGACCTGATTTTGAGTATTATCTGGGCAGGTCATTTAATCTGTTTGCCTCAGTTTCTGTAACTGTAAAATGGGAGTATTTTTAGCACCACACCACCCTGGACTTGTTGGGAGGATCAAATTAGATATTTATAATGTGCTTAGCCCAGTGTCTGCCATATAGTAGTAGATCCTTAATAATTCCTTATTCCTTGCCTCTCACCATACTGGTGAGTTGTTCAAGGACAGTTTCTGTATGAGTTTTGCTGGTGTGTTAATGGTAGAAGAGAAAAAATCCACATCTGAAGAGATCTGTTTCTTTTCAAAGGTTAGTTTTTTACAAACACGATTGTTTTTTTTTTTTTAAAAAAAGCAATATTTACAACTGAAATGTATATGTAACATTTACTGTAGCGTTTGTTAGTACACAATAGAGAAGTTATTATTTTATACTGTAGCTACTGATTCTTCTCAGTAAGGTAGGTGCCTAAAAGTAAAAAAGGAATTTTCATCTCTCAGCAGAGAACTTAGAAAATTGTACCATTTTCCATGACATATTTGTATCAATGAGCATTTTCACTTTATTCTTGCCTTCAAAATAAAGAAATAAAGAAATTTGATGTGGAATCAGATGTAAGCCTGTTTGTTTGGTGTCCAGTCAGGTATTGCAAACCTTTGTTCAAATAAAGTACAACATTAAATTAGGTTTATATATGATTATATTAGATAGCTTTGAAGCTGTACCTTATTGCACTTAAAATTTTTTTATAGTCAAAATTTGTAAAAGAGAAATTTGATATCAAGTCTTGTAGGTAAATAAATGTTAGGGAATCATGGTGCATTGTTGTATTACTTTTAGAATTCTTAAGTCTCTATTTTCAATTACTGTGTAGGTTGATAATTCATATTTAGACTTTATAATTATGGTAAGGAAATAATTTTGTATTTTACAGTTATAACTATGTAATGTAAATTTTAATTTGAAGTTTTTTGAATAAAAGTTGTTTTAATTGTATTTTATAAATATATATTATATTATGAACATAAATAATGCCTTTTGTTTGTTTGTCAAATGAGGTTTGCAGAAAAAAACCCATAATTTGGAAGCCGTGTGTTTTTATATGTTTGAATGTGCAAAAGTTTATTTTTTGTTGACATAGCCTTTGAGAACATAGGGTTATCAGTATACTCTGATTTAGATTGAAAGTTGCTATAATTGGCTTGCATAGCCTCACTTAATTATGAAAACTCCGTGATAGGCATCTCAACCTGGATGCTTTATAGGCAATTCAGACTGATCATGTTCAAACTATACCTCTCTACTCCCAAGCCCATCCTTTACACAACTTTCCCTGCACTTTAATGACAGTACCATCTTCACCAAGATTGTGAGTCTTCTTCACCTCTACCTTGTAGACTCTTTTTTTTTTTTTGGAGGGCAGTTGAGGTTAAGTGACATGCCCAAGGTCACACGGCTAGTTTTTTTTTTTTTTAATGTTACGTGTCTGAGGTCAAATTTGAACTCAGGCCCTCCTGACTCCAGGGCCGGTGCTCTATTCACTGCGCCACTTAGTTACCCCAGCACCTTGTAGACTCTTTAGCTTCATAGAGGTGCTGTTGCTCCAGGACTTTATAAGTGTCTCCCTCCTTCTTTGGGACCTCTCACCACCCCTCCCCTTTTAAATATTTTCCCTTTTGAAGTTACTTGGTGTTTCCTTGTATATTCTTTGTATTTACTTATCTGTAATTTTTTCTTTCAATTCAGAGGAACATAAGCTTCTTAAGGTGAGCGGTTTATTTTGTCTTTGAAAACCCAGTGCCAAAGTAAGTGAATCTGATAGAGAATTTAGATTTAGACTTTTTCTCTTCCTGGTCCCAGAGGGCGGAACTGGGAGCAGTGAATGGCTGCCTTGCCGAAGGCTTGGCTTGATTAAGAAGGAAAAGGAAAACAAGGGTTGTAGAGTCTTGAGCGGGAGCGGGTTTCTCTTCACCAGGATTATTCTCGTACAGATTTGGCGGTCTTGCCTTAGAAGGCTTTCTTTTTAGATACGGTCATTGTAGTTTGCTGATGAGTAATTTCTGGAGCTGAAATTTCTGTGAATCTCAACAGAGGTGTAGCCAGTAAGATTGCAGTGTTACACTTTTATTGTAGTAAATAGTAATTTGAATCAGGTTTTCACTTTGTACTTTAATTATTAGTCTTGTGAATAAACGGAGTATCAGACATTCATACTAAAAAAAAAAATAAAAGGGCATTCTAAATTGAACACTCTTGAAGTTGTTGAATTATTCCCATTAATATAAATATAAAGAAACTGAGTTCTTTTCAAAATTAACTCATTATATCCTACATTTTATAAAGTGCTTAACACATTGAACCCTTTATAAATACGAATGTGTAGCTTTGTGAACCTGAATAGTCTGGAACTCTCAAGAGGGTCTTCAGTATAAGTAACCAAAACAAGACAGAAAAAGTCCAAAAGAGGTTGATGTCTATCAGGGAAAAGAAACTTCACCTCACTTGCTTATTCAGATGTTGTGTATTGTCTCTTTATCAAGGACACTCTGAAGTATTTTCAAAATTTAATTACTTACTAGTCTATAAAAGGTAGGCAACTACTAACGTTTCCCATTTTACTGATGAATGTCCTTGAGGTAGAAAGTGAAGGATAGAAAAGATAGATAGCTTCATAAAATATAACTGTTGCTCTATTCCACTTCTTTGCTGTGTATTTTTTATATTTCTTAGCCTGGGTGTCAGGGAAAAGTTTATAGTGACTTGAGATGTAGACATTTTTGCAAAATATTTTGTACTTCTAACATTTTTATCCATTAATGCTATACTTGATTTGGTGGAATTCTATTTTAGTACCACAACTCCAAATGTATTGCATCTTGTCAGATTATTGCATTATTCTCCTAACCATTCAACCTGTCTCTGATATTACACTTTTTATTTATTTATTATACTTTGTTTACAGAGATGCCATATAAAATGTAATAATAAAAACATCTATTCATATAATTAACTCATTCAAAAATTCCAATGGTTCTTCATTGCTTTTTGAAGAAAGTACAAATTTCTTTGCCTTTTATTTAAGCTGTCTTGAGATTTTACCTGTAACTTTTTGAATTTGTTTTTCCTGTAATATATTCTTATCTTTTTAACTAAATAAGTGTCTTTTACTAAGTAAGTGTCTTTGCTGATGTTCTTTCCTATACATGGACCAAATGGAATCTGTTGGGGAAAAGATATTTGTTAGAACCTGGAAATTAAATTTATAGGATATTCCAGTTGAAGAGAAATTCATAGAAAGAAATGTCATTTTTTGCCAATTTACAGAGTGTAAGGTGAAATGTTATGGTTGTTTTGGTGTGTGTTTATCTTTTGATTGTTTAGAACATTTTTTTTTCATGTGGGCCTAAATACTTTGCTATTCTTCTTTTTTTGAAGTGTTTTTTTCATATTGGTTGATGATTTATTTGTTGGGGAATGACTCTTAGTCTTACTGTTTCTTATCTATCTCCTTAAATTTATTCTTTTAACATGATTCAGAAGTACTATTCAGGTTTTATGAACAGTCAGCTAATATTGTTTAAAAAAAAAACAACTTTCCTTAGCAGGGAATTGCAATTGCACGTGTGAGATAAATGTCATTTTGAAAGTTGAGCATTGGAATTTGCTTATTCTTAAATTGGCTAAAGTTAGATTCAACTGCTACAATCCAGTATTGGTGATTTATTTTAGCTGAATGAGATTGACTTTGCCCATTGATATTATTAACTTGAAATTCTATTTTTTCCTCATACAAAAATAGAAATTATTGTTACTAGAGAGATAAATATAAGCGTTTTCATCAAACACTGTATTAAATATCTATGGAAAATGCTTTTAAAGAGAAATTTAGGTCATATTGGGTTCCTTATTTATTAATAACAAACTTTTAGCAGTTGGTTTATCTTACTCTAGTTTGAGTGTTGGCTCTGATTGAAAATTTCTTTCCAGAATCACTGGCCGAATCACATTCCATCTAAGACGTCTCTCAGAATTCAGATTATGATACAAATCCTTGTGGTGCAGAGGAAAGTGAACTGGAGTCGAAATTTGAGTTTTAGTCTCGTCTTTGTTCTTAATTAACTTACAGACCTTAGATATTTACTAGTTTGTGAACTGGTTGTGTCCCCTCTATAGAATGTCAGCTACCTAGGGATAGAAAGTATCTCACTTTCATATTTGTATGCATTGCCCTACATAGTTGGGCATCAGAAGTTGTTTGTTGATAGGTTAGAGATCCTTCTGGTCCTCTTTTTTGCTCATCCTGCACTGAAGTCATTGGCTTAGATAAACTGTAAAGACCATTCTATCTCTAACATGTTATGATGCTGTAGTAATTTATTTCAGAGCTTTCCAGTGTTTATAGTTTTTCTCAGCTTTAGCAGTAAGACTAATTAGTATACTTTTAGTCATCTCTCGAATTGAGAATGAATTAAAGGGATAGCTTTAGTGTTTGCTTCTTTCCAGCACTCTTATTAACTAATGTCTGCACTTGGTTCCAATTCCTTGTATTCTCTATTAACACGATCAGTTAAATCATCAGCATATGCATTGACATTTGACTTACATAATAAGATCATCCTTTGACCTCAAAGATGCTGTTGACTTGGGGTTTTCACTTGTATTTTTCTCTCCTTGGTTATTGTCACCATACTTTTGTATCCTTCATTGAGCAAATCAGTTGACAAAACGTTATTAAAAGGCATGCACCTCTCCTTGTGAATACCAAGACAAAAGTAAAAGTCCCTTCTCTAAAACAGTTTACAGTCCTATTGAGATGTGTGAGTAGAGAGCATGTACATATGTAAGTATATGCCATTCAAATGCAAAGTTGGTCAAGGAAGGGGATCATGAAAGGTTTCATGCAAAGGTTGTACTTGAACTACATTTTATAGGAAGAGAAATTCTGCAAGGGAGAAGTGAGAGGGGAGTGCATTAAATCCTCTTATCTTACCATAGTCAGTTGGCTTTTCACCTCTCCCTCTGCATTGCCTTAGAAAACCCTACTCTTTGTGCATACCATAACCGCAAATCCCACGACCCTCTCCCCTCTTCTTCTCGTTTTAACCCCATTGTTAACCAATTTGATTTGTACACTTTGCTGAACCAAGGTGGAGGAAACCATGCAACTGTTGTTGTAATGCCATGTACAAACAGCTTCCCGAAAGAATGCTACTATGAACAGCTTTTAAGTATAGTGAACACTCCATTTATTCCATAATAAATCAAGGCAAACGTTCACAACAGATCACAGTATAATATTAACATTACGTCTTGTCACAGAAAATCACAATATGGTGTTCACAACAGCTTAACATTAAAATGGTCTCGTAATTTTCACCAAAGTGGCCACAGTATTTAGAACAAAGAACAAAAGAATAATTGTCTGGTATCCCTAAGGAGGTTTGCCTCCTTACTTAGTCATTCAGTCATTTCACAATACAAGTCCATCTTCCACTCATGGGGCAGTCATAGGTTAACTTAATCAGTCACTTATCTAGCAGTCAGTCACTAAGTATCATTAATCACTAAATACAATCATTAGAAAATTACACAAACCCTCCTCCACCACCCCCCCTTGTTTAAACTCAAAGGACCTACACAGCTGCTAGGTGGTCTTATTATACCTTCCTTATTTCATCCCTCCTCAAATCTTCCACGCATAGCTCCTTCTATCACCACATTCTCAGCTTACAACTTTGTCTCATATATAGAAAAAATTGAGGCTGTTTGCCAGGAACTCCCTTTTTTCCATCTATCATTCAGATGCCCTCGGCCATTCCTCCTTCACTCCTGTCTCCTATGATGAAATAATCTTACGTCTTGCCATGGCTAACTCCTGTAACTTCTTCAGGTGGTCCCATTTCTCCATTCTTTCTCTTCCAACAGATTGCGCCCTCTGACATCCCTGTTCTTTTATTTATTTTCACTCTCTTGTTTACTGGTTTATTTCCTTCTGCTTACAGACTTGCCTATGTCCTCCTTCCCCTCCTGAAAAAAACCCTCTCTTGATCCTTCCTTCCACACTGTTGTCCTATATCTCTTCTGCCCTTTGTAGTTAAATGCCTCAAAGGCTGTCTAGATGCCTCTGATTTTTCCTTTCTCACTCTCTTCTTAACCCCTTATAATCTGCCCCCTGACCTTATAATTCCACCAGAACTGCTCTCCCCAAAGTTACTAATGATTTTTGCGTTCTGTGGTCTTTTCTTCATCCCCATTCTCCTTGATGTCTCTGCAGCCTTTGACCTTGTTGATCATTCTCTTCCTCCTTGATACTTTCTCTCTAGGTTTTTGTGATATTACTCACTCCTGGTTTTCCTCCTACCTACCTTACTGTTCCTTCTCACTTTCTTGTGCTGGATCCTCTTCCAGATCATGCCATCCTAAGTGTCCCTCAGAGTTTTGTCCTGGGCCCTCTTTTTTCTCCTTCTTTGCTGCTTCACTTAGTGATCTCATCAGCTCCCATGGATTTAATTACAATTCCTATGCCGTTGACTTTTTCCTATCTATCTCTCCTGCCCCAAACTCTGTTTACTTCCAATCTCACACCTTCAGCTGTCTTTCAGACATCTTGAACTAGATGTCCAGCGGACATCTTAAATTCAACATTTCCAAAAAGGAAATAATCTTTTCATCCTAAAATCTCTCCCATACTACCTTCCATGTTACTGTAACACCATCTTCTCTGTCTCTCTGCTTAGCAATCTAGGATTCATCCAGGATTCCTCATTGTTTCTCCCCCCTCATATTCAGTCTCTTGCCAAGACCTGTCAGTTTACCTTTGCAGTGTCTCTCAAATATGTCCCATTTTCTTCTCTTGGTGCTGTCTCCATTGTAATTTCAGGCAGTCATCACTTTATACCTGGATTCTTATAAAAACTTCCTGGTGAATATTCCTACCTTAAGTCTCTCCTTACTTTGGTCCATGCTTTGTTTGGTTACTAAAATGATTTCCCCAAAGTGCAGGTCCAACCATGTAATCCCCCCTCCCCCACCACCCTCAGTTGACTCCAGTGGCTTCCTGTTGTTAAAGATAAAACAGAAAATGTTCTGGCATTCAAAACCCTTTATAACCTAGCTCCCGTTTACCTTTTCAGTCTCCTTCCCCCTTAATTTACAACATGTACCCTTTGATCTAGTCAGTCACACTGGATTGCTTCCTGTTCCATGAACATGGCACTCCATCTTTCTCCTCCTGGCATTCTCTTTGGCTGTTCCTTATGCCTAGGATACTCTCCCGCCTCTGTCTGGAATGTTGACCTCCCTAACTTCCTTTAAGTCCTAAGTCCTATCTCTAAGTACCACATCTTGCAGAAAGCCTTCCCCAGTGCCTCTTAATTCTAGTACTTTCCTTCTGTTAATTATCTATTTATCCTGAATATGACCTGCTTTATGTATATTTGTTTGCATGTTGTCTCACCCATTAGATTTTAAGCTCCTTGATGTAAGGGGCTGTCTTTTTGCCTCTGTTTGAATCCATAGGACCTAGCATAGTTTCTGGCTTGTGGTAGTTGCTTAATAAATGTTTATTGATTGAGACGAATAGCCAGTGTAAAGGCACAGGGGTAAGAGATAGAACATTGTATGTGAGAAAAAGAGAGTAGACCAGTTTGACAAGGCTGACTGTGTTATGTATGGAGTGGAATAATGTGTATGAAAACTAAATCTTGATGCGAAGTTGTGAAGGATTTTAAAGGCCTATTGCAGGAGTTTACATTTGATCCTTGAAGCTATAGAGAGGAATTAAGAGTTTGAATATGGAACTGACAGGGTAACATGGTTATGAAAATCACTTAAACATCTGTGTAGAGGTTGAACTGGAATGAAAAAGACGATGCAGAGGAAATATTTAGGAGGCTCTTACAATATTCCATATTCCATAACGGTTATGGCCTGAGCTAAGATACTAGTTGTGTGAATAGAGAAAAGAGGTTGGATTCAAGTGATATTGGGGAAGGGTTGAAATGACAAGATTGTTCAACTGATTAGATGTTTGGGATTAGTCACCATGAACTGTGCTGAATAATATGGGGGATATGAACCTGTGAGATGGAAACAAATATTGGTGCCCTCAATAGAAATGGGTAAGTTATGTAAAAGAGATCCTTCAGGGAGAATGATAAGAGTTAAATTTGTATGTGTGGTGTTAAAAATGCATGTAACAACTTGTAGATGTCCAGCTTGTGATCTGTAGGTCTAGAACTCAATAGGGTTGGGTTGGATATTTGTTATTTTTTTCTTTACACTGTGTTGGTGTCTTTATCTATTCCCATGGCTTACTTTATTCTCTTTCAGCAAAATGTGGCCCAGAATAGAGCCTTGGTGTATTATAGGTACTATTGGTGGCGGTATGGGGGAAGGAAGCATGATGTGGATGATGAACCAATAAAGCAAGCTAAGGAGTAGTAAGATAGGAAAAGAATTAGGAGAGACTAATGTCACAAAAATTAAAGAGAGAGTCTGAAGAACAGGAAGGTCATCAATAATGTTGAGATGTTCCAGTGAGGTTAAGAAGACAAAGGGTGTGAGGAAAGTCCATTATATTTAGCAATTAAGATTTGATCAGTTATTTTAGACGTAACTTTTTAATTGAGTGAGGATAGAAGCCTCATTGCAAAAAGTGAAGGATTCCTGGTCAAAATCACAAATATTATTCCCTTGTGGTATAAAAGGTATTTGTTTCCCTGCTTATCTAATTTGTTAATGATGTGATATTTAACTGGTCATTATCCATTTGCAGCTTATCGTAGTATCTCATTAGATGTTACTCTAACTTAATTTTTTGGCAGATTTCCATTTTCTCTAGCAGTTTTTATTGAGTAGGGGGTTCTTTATTTAAGAATATGGGTTCCCTTATTTTTCAAACACTAAGTTAGAGTGCTTGTGTATCTTATTTACCTAATATGTTATATTGAACAGCCTTTCTGTTTAACTATTACCAAATCTTGATAATTATTGTTTTGTGTTATAGTTTGACTCTGTGTGTGTGTGTGTGTGTGTGTGTGTGTGTGTGTGTGTGTGTCTTTTAGGAGGGGGAGGGCAGGGCAATTGGGGGTAAGTGACTTGCCCGAGGTCACACAGCTAATACATATTATGTGTCTGAGGCCACATTTGGACTCGGGTCCTCCTGACTCCAGAGCTGGTGCTCTATTCACTCTGCCACCTAACTGCTCCCATATTATGTATTTTCAAAAGGCTTCTGTAGTTATTGATATAATTACATGATTTTTATTGTCTTGTTGCTGATAGCATGGTGGATTATATCTGTAATTTAACTGATTTTCAGTTAACTAGGCATTCCTGATGTAATCTGACCTAGTCATCATGTGTAGTTTTTAATATATTGATAATATCTATTATATTAGTCCCTGTATTCATAAATGATACAGGTCTGTCTTTGACTTTTTTGTGTGTGTATGTTTCTTGGTTTTAGTGTCAAGATCATATTTGTTTCATAGAAGCTAATAGCTACCTTTTCTAAAGCACTTTAAGATTGGCAAATGGTTTACTTAAATTAGTTCCCTGTATAGTCTCATGTAATTTTTACAACATATAATGTAGGTATTATTGTTATTATCATCCCCATTTATGGCTTGAGAGAGCGATACCTAGGCTCAGATTCAACTAAATATCTGAGGCAGGGTTTAAACTCTGGACTTTGCTTAGCACTCGTCTCTACTGTTAAATTTGTTTGCCTTCAGTTGGAAAAAAAATATGGTAAGATTTTCCAAACTTTTTTTTTTTGGTAGTGTTAGGGGAAAGTTTTGAATAGTTTATGTAATTCTGGAATTGTGATTTGAATGTCAGGTACCAGTCACTTGTTAATATATGTTATAGCTGACTCTCATTCATTATGGAGTTATTGCTTTGTGTGGAATGTATGTCTTGTTCCATTTTTTTTTCTGAGATGGGATGATTTAAGCTTTTTTGTTCTTTTCATATTTTTGTGAATAATCTAAGTTACTAGTTTTGTTGGCATATGATGGAGAATAATAGTTCCTAACAATTTGTTTTTATTTTCTGTTTTGTTGGGAATCCTTTTCATTTTTGAAATTGGCCGTTTTGTTTTACTCTTTAGTTGATCAAGTTAGGTTTCTGTATTTAATTCATCTTTTTAAAAATAGCTCACTGTTTTGTTAATTCAGTGATTTCTTATTTTTATTTTTGTTCTCTTTCATAATACCAATTTTATATTTGAATGTTCTGAACTTTCTTTTTAGTTGAATGAATGTCGATCATTCTTTCCTCTCCTGTATTGATAAAAGTGGTAAAATATTTTCCTTATGGACAGCCTTGTTTCTTTCTCAAAAATTTTGGAGTACTATCTTATTTTATTCTCTGGAATTATCTGTTTATCTAGGATTTGTTCTTTGACATACCAGCTGTTTAGACTTAAACTATTAAATCTCCCTTTAAGCACATCAAGCACTGATTAAGTACAAATAAACATACTACTTTCATTATATTTTTCATTATATTTTTATTATATTTTTATTCATTATATTTTTAATTGTCATGTGTTCAGTAAAGGACAAATCAAGTATTTTTCTTGTTCTGCATGGTGTTAGAGGTTTTTAGAACTCATGGCTTGTATTTATAAAAGTGCTACATATGACTGAGTATGTGTACATTCTTTTCTTTTTTAAAAATTTTTTATTTAAGTTTTCAACATTCATTTCCACAAGATTTTGTTATACATTGTCTCCTTGTCTTTCCCCTACCTTCCACCCCAAGATAGCGAGCCTCCTGAATACCTCTTCCCCCAATCTGCTCTCTCTTATATCTTCCCCCTTTCTCTCCCTCTAGCTTTCTAGTAGGGCAAGATGAATTTCTATACCCCAGTGCCTGTATATCTTATTTCTCAGTTGCATGTAAAAAGCAATTTTTTTTTAACATTTGTTTTTGAAACTTTGATTTCCAGATTCTTTCCCTTCTTCCCTCCTCACCTCCCCTCACTGGGAAGATAAGCAATTCAGCATAGGTTGTACATGTATAGTTACACAAAAATGTTTCCATAGTAGTTATATTGTGAAAGACTGTTTTCCTCCATCCTATCCCGCCCCCCACTTATTCTATTTTCTACTTTGACCCTGTGTATATTCTTTTCTAGTCACATTCAATAATGACCAGAGATTTTTCTCATAAAGTTTTTCTCAAATTTTATTAAGGACTTTAGTATCCTGTTTGTCTTTTAGGTTTGTTGATATCTGAAAGAGTCATAGTGATGTAAACATTCACCCTTCATACTATTATGATAATTACCTACTTCTTAGGAGAAACTTTTTTCTCATCTTCAAAATTTTCCTTTACTTGATGTCATAGCCTAATGGTTATATATTTTCCCCTTTCTAGTTATCAAGAAACTTCGGTATTGGAGTTCTGACATGATATTTTGGGTTTCTGACAATGACTTAATCTTTAGTCTTCAATTTGACACACTTTTTTTAAATTCAAAAAAATTCATTTTAATCTTTCATTTTTTGATTTACTTCCTTTTTGCCAGTCACCAGTTTGACTAATCAACAAAATGTGACAGTATGTAGACCATATACATTGTCTCCTCTCTGCCAAGAAGGTATGTTTACACGGTCTCCTTAACAAGCTTTAGGGCAGTTATATGGCGCAGTGGACAAGAGTGCTGGGCCTGGAGTCAGGAACATTCCCCTTCCTGAGTTCAAATTTGTCCTCAAGGCAAGTTCCCAGGTGTGTGAACTTGGACAAATTACTTA
Source organism: Pseudochirops cupreus (assembly GCA_028627135.1). NCBI lineage: Eukaryota > Metazoa > Chordata > Mammalia > Diprotodontia > Pseudocheiridae > Pseudochirops > Pseudochirops cupreus. Next base: position 511,208,460 of record CM053581.1, on the reverse strand, counting down.
ACTCTATTTGCCTCCATTTCCTCATCTACAAAATGAGCTGGAGAAGGAAATGTCAAACCACTCCAGTATCTTTGGCGAGAAAACTCCAAATGGGGTTATGAAGGGGGGTTGGACGCAATTGAAAATGAATGAACAACAATAAAAAAATAACTATGTTTGAGGACATTGGCAATTGTAAGACAAAATGAGAATAATCCTTGCCTTTGATTTTTGGTTTTCTAAAAAGATAAATGTCTTGAAAACTTGGTTTTATGCTATCTGAGTCTAAGAACCAAAGGGGAAGCAGTAATCATTCAATTTTTATAGAATTTTTAAAAAGGTCTAATTTTCTTACTGTGTTCTGCAAAAGCAGTGTTTTTCAATTACTTTGAAAACTTAACTTAATTTTACATATCTTCATCCAATATATACAATAATAATAATAATATCACAAAAAATAGACTGTAACAAGCAGTCAGTAAACATTTATTAAGCACTTACTATGTCAGGCCCCCTTAAACACTGAGGATACAAATAAATGTGCAAAAACATTTCCTGTTTTAAGAAGCAGAAACTGGTAGATGACTTTGTGGTCAGTCCTGAATCATCTGACTGTATATAGGTGGACTTTGATTAAGAACAAAAATGTAGTCAAGGGGCGGCTAGGTGGTGCAGTGAATAGAGCACCGGCCCTGGAGTCAGGAGGACCTAAGTTCAAATGTGACTCAGACACTTCATACTTACTAGCTGTGTGATCTTGGGCAAGTCACTTAACCTCAATTTCCCTGCCTTCCCCCCTCCAAAAAAAAAAAGAAGAAAATGTAATCCAAAGATAGATGATATAAAATTAGTCAAATTTATGTAGCAGTTATATATGCTAGGAATCTGTGTGATTTATCTCTAGCTCTTATGCTGTTAAAGCAATTGCAGTATGACCTATTTACACAACCAATTGATAATACAATTTTACAAGAGATATAGATGGGGAAAAGTCAGAAACATAAGCAATTTAACATCAATTATACTTAAATATAAAGAGAGAAAAGGAGTCTAAGTACCCTAGGTACCAAACATACCTTGACTTGCAGTTTTGCATTTCATTTCCCACCAGCTTTTCTGCTTGAATGTTAATGCCTACCCTAGCATAAGCTCATCACTTAAAAGTTGATGATCACGGAGATCAACTCAGCTTTGATCCTCAAACCTCCTCTGTACACTTCAATTGCTTCTTCCCTCTGATGAGAGGACAGAGCAGTAAACTTTCCCTTTCCAACCACTTTTTATAGAGAGCTCAGAAATTTCCATCTAATTCTTCATTTCCCAGTCACTGTTCTCCTTGATTTCCTCTGTATGACCCTCTGCCTCTCTTCTCAGCCCCCCTCATGTATAGTCTTATCTCATTGGATTGTAAACTACTCAGGGGAGAGAGATTGTAGGTTTTTTTTTCTTTTGGTTTTGCTTAGTGCTGGACACAAAGTAGACAATTAGTAAGTATTTAATGACTTGAGAAGAAGAAAGATTACATCCAAGGGAAGGACTAGGATACAATATAAATTTAATTGCAAAATCTTACTTAGAGAACGATGAAGGAAAATTATCACCATTTACTGAATAATATAGAGAATTAAAAATTAATTTATAGAAAGTTTGGTAAGAGACCCAAGAATTATCAGGAATGTATTTAAAGATAAAAGGAAAGAATAAGACATGGAATAAAAAAAGCACACAGTCCTCAAAGTTTTGAAAGGGTGTGTTCTGGGGGGACATGGATTATATTCTGCTCTTAAGCAATAAAAATTTAGCAGCATGCACAGCAGAACATAGATTGAGGATTGTATATGAAATTGTGAGTCTTCATTTCATATCACTTTATATTTATATTCACATATATATGCATATGTATATATCTCAACAATGTGCCTACTGACAACAGTGATGTAAAGGAAAATAAATTTGAATGACTTCAGAACTCTGATCAATGACTACATAAAATTTAAGTAGCATGTCTCCCAGTTCTTGATAGAAACATAATGGACTAAAGCTATACAATGTGACATTTTCAGTTCTGGGCAATGTGTTCTGTATCACTTGAATGTAATGTGTTTACACATTTATTCCTGTAATTGAGAGATCCTTTTTGTATGGAGGGAAGGAGAGGATGAATTTTAGTAAGTAGTGACAGAGCTACCAAAAAAAAAAGTTGAACTCTAGATGCTATCAAAACATCTATTAATAAGTACAATACGATATAGTTAAATTCCTAAGTTTGTGTTCAGTAAAGGGAAATCAACATGTTAAAGTTACTTCAGATTTACTTTCTGGACAATATTTTTACCTGTGTTTTAAAACAAATAGTAAGCCAGAGAAAAAGTTGAACAAAGGCATGAAGAGATGTACTAGCTATTTGTAGGAGGTTACCAGTAGATTGGTTTGGATAGAATGAAGGTCTCATGTGGGAAAATTGATGAGGTTGGAAGAAGGCCAAGGGCTGGTCAAGTGGAGAGGTTGTAAAAGACAATGGGATCCCACTGTAGACTTTTGAATATAGTAGTAATACATTTGAAAAGGGGAGAGATGAAGAGATTTTTCTGATAGTCCTGTCTAGAAAGCCCTGGAGTTAGAAAAACTAGCAGTAAGCCTCAATGAACATTTAAATATTGCATACTTTTTAATTATTAGAACCTTCTACTAAGACAAAAATGACAGTCCCTGCTTTGACATTTAAATTCTTTCTAATGTTGTGTGTATATATAGCATGTTCAGAGACAGACACACGCAAAATATAATACACAAGATATATAGTTCAGATTGATACAGAGTAAAACCAGTGTTTTGAGCGTGCATTGACAACTTTGGGAATTAGAAAATAGCTCTTAAAGATGGTGGGACTTGAGTTGAACCAGTTTTTAGAGTCTGAGCTGAAGAGGGAAAGCATTCCAGGTAAGGAGGAAAGCCTTTAAAGATATTGAGGTAGGAGATGGAACATTTTGTGTTTGAAGACAAGAAAAATGTGCATTTAGCTGGAAATAAAAAGCCCATGAGGAGAAGTACTATGAAACAGGCAGGAGGTAGGGTGGTACCAGGTTGTGAATTTCTTGAGCTGGGCAGTGGTGCCATCACACCTGGGTTGTAGGAAATTTAAAATTGGCAGATTCATTGGAGATATTAGAGACTGAATGCAAGGAGACCAAATATGGAAGTTTCTGCAATAGTTTAGGACAGGGTGGCAAACCACTTCCAAGACCAAATATAATAAAAATTTTAGTTAAAAATACAAAAATTAATATATATTCTTAGCGAGGGGGAGTATAAAAATAAGCAATGGATGGATTTGACCTATGGGTGTTCCTTCTTCAACTGGTCTACCTTACTTCCTTGCCAGCCACCATCTCATCTCAAACCCACCTCTGCCCTTCTTTGAAGATGGATGATTTCCTAGCCTGGGGAAGCATTTCATGAGTTGGCCCAGTCATGCTCACTTCATTCCCAGTTGCACTCCTTTGGATTTCAGTATCTCCTGGCTTTGCCCATAGTGGGCAATCTCTCTAATCATTCCTGTCATCTTCTAGGTCCCTTTTATGTGTTGTCTTCCCCCATTAGAATGTAAATCCTTTGATGGTAGGGATTATTTTAGTGGCTTGTATTTGTCTCCCTCATACATAGTGCCCCCCCTCCTTTGTTCCCTCCTTTTATTCTCAAAGCAATAATTATTATATTAGAGATTAGGAGCCCACGAGCTGTTTAGTGACTTGTCTTGAGCTACACAGATGTATCAGAGAATGAGCGCATCAAGAGTCTTCTGACCAGCACCTGTCCAGCACCATCTCTAGGAAGGAAGTTAGGAAGAGAGAATAGGTTGACAGTTAATGGGGTCTGTTTTGGTCACATCTGCTAGGCAGTTAGCGATGTGAGACTAGGAGTCAAGAGAGAGCTATAGATTTGAAAGTTAGTTACATAGAAATGATAGCTGAACCTATGAGAACTGATGACATCACTAAGAGACTATGGAGAGAAGATTGCCTAGGTCCAGGCTCTATAGTACACCCACACACATGGGTTAGGACTGAAAGAAGAACCAGACAGGCATAGAAAGAGCAATAATGCAAAGTATTTATCAGTAAAGTAGTATAAAGTGTCTATGAAAGAGGGTATGGTAAGCAGCATGGTGTTGCAGAGAGACCAAGAAAGATGAGGACTAAGAAAAGGTCATTGGAGTTGGGAATGAAGAGTTGATTCCAGTTAAGTTAGGTTTAAATCTAGATTTCAGGGTATTTAGAAGTGAAATTGAGGTAAGAAAATGGAATCAATAAATGTGAAGATAAACTTTTCTTTGGAAAGATTAAAGGACAGATTCATGTGACAGTTTTTAATGGCTGTCCCTAAAGAACCATATCTTAGTTTTGCATTTGGTTCAGCGGATTGCTCAGAGTTTGAAGGATCAAGCCAAAAATTCGTTTTAAGTTAAATTTATTTAAATAGCCTCAGGTGAAACCATTTCTTTATGTAGCTAAAGAATGGTTTTGGAAGATAAATAACAGACAAAAGCTGAGGTTTAAGAGGTTTAAAGCAGGAGGCTGGGAGGTTCCCTGATACCTTTGGAGCTTCTTGCTGAGGTCCTAAAAATCACTTTAATGTTATTGCCCAAAGGGCCTAATGCTGGGTGCCACATTCAACCACTTGTGGGTGAAGTTAATGCTTAACACATCCTTGCTGGTTTGGAGGCAGGGAATAAGCATTTATATAGTGCCTACTATCTGCTAGGCAGTGCTTTTACAAATGCCTGATTTTATCCCCTTAGTAACCCTTAGAGGTAGATGCTACCATTATCCCATTTTACAGTTGAGGAAACTGAGGTAGACAGTTTAAGCCCAGGATTACACAGCTAGTCAAGTGTCTGAAGCTGAACTTGGGTCTTCTGGTTCTAGGTGTGCCCTAAAATTTCTTTGTTCTCTGTAGTCTTGTATGGTGTAGGAGTGTGAGGACTTGACTCATGTCTCCACTTCCACTGGTATTCAGTTCCACTGGTATCCTACCTCCATCTACATATGTCTTTTCTTCATGAAAACCACACTTGTATTTGAGTCCTGGAACTGATAGTGATTAACCGTACAAAGGTGGACAGCTCATGTTGCCTCTTTGAGCTTCATTGGCTTTTTGTTAAAAAAGAAAAATCTGGATAGTCTACCCAACAGCTTTCACATGGATTTATTAAGTGCATAATGTGTGCAAATCTCTCTTTTAGGAACTGTAGATAGGGAAACAAAAAATGGAGTTGCTACCTGCAGGAATTTTAGCCTAATAGGAAACATATGGCATATACAGAAATAATTACATTATTAGGTAGAGTAAGATAAGGGTATTAAAGAAGAAATTGTCGGAGAAGGTTAAAAGAACTTTTAAGGAAAGAAAGACAACTTGGAGCAGATGCTATCAGCCTAGGTTTCATAGGGAAGGTGACCTTTAAGCACTGTCTTGAAGTGAGAGAAGGAGCTTAGTAGGTAGAAATGAGGGAATGCATTCCCTATAAGACTTTTAGGAGAGATACTGACTTGTCTTAATTTTTGTGACTCTTATTAATACAGTATTAAATTATACTAACTTAAAAAAAATCAAAGCAATTATGTTACGCTCTTTGCTCTTACTGAGTTTGTGGTTAACTCGTACCCCTAAGTAAATTAAAAAACATTTCCTCTTATGTTGTAAGACCTCTCATCACTCAAGTAATATTCCTTGGAATCATACCTAGTTTCAGTGCATTTTTAAAAAGTGGGTGTGGTCAGAACTGAGAGTATAGAATTAGGAGGAAACTTGATAAATTTTAAAGTGATGTCTATTTCCCTGTTCGCTCCTTTCTTTAAAGTCCTTCTATATTCTCATCAAAAAATAGATGAGAGGAATGAGGAAACAACCAGGATATATATTTTAAAATATTTATTGATACTTTTTGTTTTCACTTATTTCCAGGTATCTCCACTGATCCCCCCTTCATTTGAGCCTTCTCATGTTACAAAGAAAGCAATTCAGTTAAGACCAAACAACACATGAATTGTACTGACACTATATGAAATTTTTTATACTCATAGTCTTCCCTTCCTACAATGAAAGAAAACATTATTTTCTCATTCATATAGATCTTGACTTGCTTCCCTAATTTTTTTGTGTTTATTGTTTCTTATTGCAAAGTATTCTTCCATTTTTCAGTTGATGGGCAATATACTTGGTTTCTAGTTGATTGCTATTGCAAACAGATGCTGCAGTGTATATACTGAACTGTTTGTAACTTTATCCTCCTTGGGATTGTAGCAGTAATGATACTTGTAACTGCTGTGGAGGTGTAAGACCAATAACATGAGCATACAGAAGGGCTGCTAACACAGGTTCTTTGATCTGCTTTTCTAAAGGAAAGACTGCTTCAAAGGGGTCAGCAGTCTTTATTTAAGCAATGCAGACAGGTAAGTAGAAAGAAGTGAACGTCCAAGAAAGAATCCCCTAGACAGGGCTCCAACTGTGTAAACAAAGTAATAGGTACATAATCACCAGACCAGGGAGCACCAACATATGGGGTCACAAAGGGTAGGTGTGTGTGCATGTGTGAGCCCCAAAGCAAAATCTCACCTTAGAATACAACAACACTTCCTCCTCTTCCCCCTCTGGTAGGGGGAGACAGAAGGCATCCCACTCACATGAATCAGTGCCTGATTGCCTCAGTACCAAAAGGTGTGAAAGCCTTCCTAGAAGCAAGCTTCCCCCTATGCAAGATCTTCCCACAAGGCAATGTATGGCCTCTCACTCATTCAAGATCTCACACCTGTGACCCTCAACTGAGTTCAAAGCAGTATGGCATCTATGATTGAAATCCCTGTGTACCTTTACACTTGGAAAACACTGCCCCTGTTCCAAGGAAAAAAAGGGAACACGTGGTCATATAGGCCTATTAATTGATGGGGAAGATCTTTTATTCCATTAACCTTACAGGGATATATGCCCAACAATGAATTTTCCACGTCAGGGGATATAAAGAGTTGTTACCTCCATGCCCCCAGTAATAACAAATGCTTTTTAAAAAATGATTAGTGCTATGGGTGGCTGGGTGGCACAGTGAGTGGAGCACTGGCCTTGTGAGTGGAGCATTGGCCCTGGAGTAAAGTTCAGGTCTGGCCTCAGACACTTAATACAAAACTAGCCATGTGACCTTGGGCAAGTCACTTAACCCCAATTGCCCTACTTTCCTCCTTCCAAAAAGCAAAAAAAAAAAATGATTAGTGATGTGCCAGTCCAAGTAATGAGAAATTATTTTATGGAGCCAAACAAGATAATAAATTCATTTGGGAGAATAAAAGGTCAAATTTGAATGGAAAGAATAGGAAAAAAAGGAGGAATGAAAGAGAAATAGTACTTCATACCTTAAAACTATATTATTAATTCTTAGTATCCCGACTATTTGGCACTGATTAAAAAAAAAATAAAGTATATTAGTGGATTAGACAAATGAGGACCACAAAGGATCACAAAATAACAGTATTTTGCTTAGTGTTGAATAGATAAATAAAGCTTTTATTAAATGCATACTATGTGCCAGGCTCCATACTGCAAGCAGTGGAAATGCAAGCAAGAACACTTTCTGCCTTTTTTTTTAAAAAAAATTTTTGGAGGGGGAAGCAAGTCAGTTGGGTTTAAATGACTTGCCTAAGGTCACATAGCTAGTTATGTTCTAGTGTCTGAGACTGGGTTTGAACTCAGGTCTCCTGACTTCAGGGCCAGTGCTCTATTTACTGCGCCACGGAACTGCCACACATTTTCTACTTTCAGTGAGTTTACATTCTGATTGAGAAAGATGAGATGGTGACATGGTGTGGAGATGGCCAGACAGTTAACTTAAAAACACATTTTAGAGTACATTACAAATGGCTACATAATTAAAATATAAAAGATGACAAAATTACTGAAAGATATTTCCTAGTTGATTGCCTTGTAGTTGTACTGCTTTTTTGCAAAAAAGCTTTCTAGTTCTGTTTGATGTACACAAGTAGTGTGCTTAATTTTGTATGGAATGATAAAGGATTAAGTGTTTGTTGAAATAGTTATTCTTAGGGAATTTTTATCATTAAGGGAAACATACAAAGATAGGTTCAGTTTTGTGGCAAGTAATAACTTTGTTTTTCTAAAATTTTATTTATTTGTTTTTAGTTTTCAACATTCACCTCTATAACATTTTGAGTTCAAAATTTTCTCTCATTTTCTCTGATCACCCCTCCCTAAGACAGTGTCCAATCTGTTATAGGCTATACATGTATAATCATCTTAAATATATTTCCACATTAGTCATATTGTAAAGAATTAGAACCAAAGGGAAAATTTGTAAGAAAGAAGAAACAAAAAAGATGGACAATAGTATGCTTCAGTCTGCACTCAGACTCCATAGTTCTTTCTCTGGATTGTGGATAGTCTTTTCCATCATGGGTCTTTTGGAATTGTCCTGGATCCTTGTATTGCTGAGAGCAGTTGTCTAAATCATGTACCCTTTTGACATTATCTTGGTATATATTTAAAGTGTTGGTCTGTGCCTGGTTTCTGCTGTGCTATTTCCTAGTTTTCCTAACAGTTTTTGTTAAATGAGTTGTTATTCCAGAACCTGGAGTCTTTGGGTTTATCAAACAGTAGATTATTATAGTCATTGTATACAACTTTTGCAAATTTTGACCCAAAGGCTTTGATACTGTCCGTTATGAGAGCTTATGGAAAATTAGGTCAAAATTTGGTTGCCTGGAGAAGAAGTTCATCAGTGTTGTATGTCAATTTGATGACTTTCAGCCTACTCAGGTTCTGGATGATGGACAATGCTCTTGTGCTTTCCCAGTCACTAATGGAGTGAAACGAGGCTGTGTGCTTGCTCCCATGCATTATGTTTTCAGCCATGAGGATGAACATAGCATCAAGGTCAGCTATGGTACTGATGGTAAATTCTTCAACTTGAAAAGGCTACAAGCCAAGAGCAAAGTGCAGTGTTGGTACATGATTTTCTGTTTGCAGACAGTTGTGCACTCAGTGCAACCCCTGAAGCTGAGATGCAACAAAGTACGGATCTCTTCTTTGCTTCTTGTGCTATTATGGCTTCATGGTTAACACCAAGAAAACACAGGTGCTCCATACTTGGAACCATCAGTCATAGCAAATGGAGAAGTTTTGAATGCTGTGGATAAGTTCACTTACCTTGGTAGTGTACTTTTCAGAGTTGTACACATTGATAATGAGATTGATACATGCATTGCCAGAGCTAGCTCAGTGTTAGGGAGACTTCAAAGGAAAGTGTGAGAGAGAAGAGGTATTAGAATGACTACCAAACTGAAGAGCCTTCCTGATGACCTCGAGTATACCAGCACCATGCCAAGAAACTGAATCACTTCTGTTTGAATTATCTTAGGAAGATTCTGAAGATCACTTGGCAGAAGATACCAGACATTGAGGTCCTTTCTCAAACTAAACTGTCAAGTATTCAAACTGTACTTCAGAGAGTGCAACACCTGTGGGCTAACCATGATGTTTGAATGCAAAACATATGCTTGCTGAAAAGACTTTTCTGGAGAGGTTGCATAGGGCAAGGGTTCACATGATGGTCAGAAGAAGCAATGCAAGTACACTCTCAAGGTCTCTCTTAAGAACTTTGGAATTGATTGTATGATATGGGAGACACTCACAGGACTACTTAGCATGATGTGCCCACATCAAAGTAAGTGCTGTGCTCTGAGCAAAGTAGAATTGAAGAATGTCAAAAGGAACACCAAAGTGTGCAAATTTAGAAAATCTACCCCAAAGGTTCACATGGACTATTTGTGCCCAACCCGTGATAGAACATTCCGAGCTTGTATTGGTCTGATCAGACATAGTTGGACACACTGTAACTTGACTCTAGCATGGTGATGTCATTTTGTTCCTCTTTGAGAATGAAGGACAACAACCAACCATTAGATTACAATAGTAATTGACTACTGTCCCTTGTGTACCTAAACTATTCCATTGATCCACCACTAGTTTTGATGGTTGCTGCTTTTTAATACAATTTTAGGTATGGCTAGGCCACCTGCAAGTGAAAACTCTGATCACTCATTTAGCTTCAGAATTCTTATTTCCATAATTATGAAAGTTGACTTATGTCACATAAATTTTTTTTTGTCTTTTTTGGAGGGGGAAAGGCAGGGCAATTGGGGTTAAGTGACTTGCCCAAGGTCACACAGCTAGTTAGGGATTAGTGACTAGCGATACCCCTAAAAGCATCAGTAAAACTTTGTTTTTATAATAGAAAAAAAGGAGCTAAGTTTCTTTTGTGTACTTACAGTTTACATTCCATTCTAGAGGGTTTTTTTTCCCTCCTTGTATATTTGTGCTTGTTGATGAAGTTGATGACTTTAAAAACAAAACTAGTGTGCCTATCTTTCTGAAGTTCCCAAATACTGATTTGGTGAGGACATGACACATGGTGCTTATGATAGGAGGATCTTTCCCACCCATTAATAGGCCTGTGTGACCTGCTTTGAATCATAGCTGACTGCCTAAGTCACATAGAGCCCATGGTGGAAGGAACTTGCTCAGCAGGGTGAAGCAGGAAGAGAAGGTGAGGCAGAGCAGCTAGCTTGAGTGAGAGAGGTAGGAATTTTGCGTAGGGGAGCTTGTTTGTGGGGAGGCCTGACAGAGGGAAGGCTTGGGGATGTCAGTTCTTCCTGGATTGGTGATGTGTATGAAATTCTTTGTTACTGTGATGGAATTGACTTTCTAGTATCTGAATAAATATTTTAGTTTGGCCTTTGAGGAAGAGATTTATTTATATTTTGTGAATTTACCCTGGAAATACCCATGCACACTCATAGCAGCTGCTATGAGTATTGAATTGGCAAGATAGTGATCTTAGTCCTTTTTTATTTTTTTTAAGGGTTTGAACTTGTATAATTTTGTTTTTGGGATTATTATAATATTTTGGACAACTATAAATATTAGGACTTGGCCCTCAAAAAAGACGACATGTTTTGGGATTATCTAAGGTGCTAATAACTGTGCCAAATATACTCCACTTGATTTTCTGGAAACTGCAAACGTCTAACAGGCTTAAAAGTTGAGGGTAATTTAGTGTTTATGAATCTGGTTACCAGGAAGTGTAGCCATCTCCTACCAGGTTGAGAAAGTTAGTTGCTCCTAAGTTAATGTGAAATCTAATAAGTTGCGTTTTGGAAATAGTGAAGTTGAGTTGCCTTTAGGAGATGGAGGCAAATATGTTAAGTAGACAGTTGTTGGTGATTTATTGTTTGTCCTTATCAAGGAGGACCATGACATCAGGAAGGTGATGCCATTACTTGCAAGTGAATTGGATTTAAGTGAGAGAGGGCTGTGCAGTGTCACCAGTCTCCCTTTCTCCTCTGGAGCTGTTTGGGTACAATGGCAAGATATAGATCAGGAAGGCTAGAGATGTCATCCTGTTCCCCCTTCCCACCATGGTGATAGACCTGAGAGAAAGATGAATGTTGCACATGTAGATTTGAGAATTACTTACATAAAGATAGTTAAACCTGTTGTAGTTTTATGATGTGTTGTGGTGGAACTGTCTCAGAGATTCAGAGTCAGACCACTTCTAATCCAAGGATAGGCATTTATTGAGATTAATACCTCTCATGAAATGGGCTAAGTTTGAAGAGGAACCAGCAACTTCAGAGGAAGCAAGATGGATTTTTATAGGTTAAAGATGCGATTATCTAGCAGAAATTATGACTATTAAAAAGGCAGTAGGGGTTTAAGGGAGTAGGTAATAGGGGAGGAGTCCCAGTCACAGTGGAACTGGGTATGCAGTTACCCGCAATGCATACAGAAAAACCCATGAGGGGTGTGTGTAGGTGTGATAATGACGTTTTAATAGCTTCTGTTCGTCGTAAGTTTACTCTAGGTCTGTTCTTTACTATTACTGCATAGGTGCCTACTTGGGGAATGTCCGTTCTATTGTTTGGGGTCCATATCCTGCTTGAGGATCGTAGTGATGCTGCTTTCTGATTGGCTCAGTATTATGGTCCTGTCTAAGACTAGATGGATGTGACTGAGTGCATGGATACACCTGTTATTTCTGTGGGAAATGGGTCTGAGGGCTAGCTAGAGGCAGTGACTGGTTTCCCATCACATGGACACACCTGCTATTCTGTGGGAAATACGAGTTCCTGGACACACCTGTTCTAGTGAGCAGTGTGGCATATATGAAGAAGTTAGGATGTTGAATGTGTGTGTGTGTGGGGGGGTGAGTGGCTAGGTAGGGGCAGTGGACCTGCTGTTCAGTGGGCCCTATAAGGAAGTTAGAATATTGGAACTGGGGCTTTATTAGGATTCCATCAGACTCATCCATCAGGATGGGGCTCATCCTGAAAGAGAAGATAGAAAAGTAAGGCATGCTCTGGTTGGTGTTGTTCATTTGTGTCTGACTCTTTGTGACCCTGTGGTCCAAATTATGACAGTATTGTCCATGAAGTTTTCTTGGCAGAGATACCGGAGTAGTTTGCCATTTCCTTCTCCAGTGAATGAAGTCAAACAGAAGTTAAGTGATTTGCCCAGGGTCGAGTGTCTGAGGACAGATTTAAACTCACGTCTTCCTGACTCCAGGCTTAGTACTCTATCCTTTGAGACATCTAGCTGCCCCTAGAATACATGGCTGAAGTGAGTATAAGGTGAAGTGGAGGCAGTGAGGCAAGAAGGCTTGTTTTGGGAGATTTTATATTTTTGTAAATCTTTAATTCCTTTTGCATTTGCTGTTTTCTTGGGGGTATGATCTTCAATACAAGCTGGATAATGGTTATTACTGGTTATAATTAGTCAATAAATATATCCCAGAATCAATGTATCATGTTAAAGTTAATTGCAATGAAACATAAAATCCATGTAGTATATCTAAAGTGATATTCATCTCTTTTTTTAAACTTCAAAACTAAAATTCATGAAAATGTATTATAACACAATAGAAAATGCCAAGATGAATTAAGCATATAATTTAAAAGCCTAGAAAAATCAACAAATTAGCAACTTAAATTTTTTTCCATTATCAAAAATACAAGAAAAAAAATCCCAAGACCAACAAATAGAGCTACTGGATTTTAGCTATAGAATGGGGGAGATAAGTAGGATGTTACATTGAGGGGAAGATTGTATTAAGTAAAGGTTTTAAGAATGGTGGAAGTCTGGCTATATTTGGGAAGCAGCAGGTTAGGAGCCAGCACTTACTTCAAGAAAGAATGAAATTTTCGAGTGGGGAAGAATGCTTGGGTAAAAGAACAAGAAAAGAGCGGGGCCACCTTTTTACTTAAAAGTAAAAGATGAGGGATAATTAGGTATTTGAAACATAGAATTAGGAAAAAGCTTAAAACAAATGTTTTATGCTTCAGGAAAATTGAGGCAAGACTTTCAGAGTAAGAGCAGCAGGATATCTTGTTTATTTTTTAAATTCAGTTTTATTTTCAGTTACAGATTCTCTCCTTCCTATTTCTTCCTTTATTCATTGAGAAGGCTTGTTTTGGGGATATTTTGTATTTTTATAAATATCCAATTCCTTTTGCATTTGCTGTTTTTTGGGGCATCTAATCTTATATAAAAGCTGGATAATGGTTATTAGTCTTTTTAAAAGTAACTCTGTCTTGGGTTTTGTATTTTTGATTGTGAAAAATTTTTAAAAACATTTTAGAGTTAATTTTTGATTTTTCTAGGCTTAGTGCATTTTCCTTCATTCACAACTATTTTGTCTTTTCAGGTTTTAGAACTTTTATTTGCATATTAAAAAATTGTGCATTCCAATAATTACAGTCATTTGAATAACAACAACAAAAAGGCACTCTAACTGCATTTTACAACTTGCCAGGACCTTGGTACAACTTTGCATTTTACTGTTAACTAGATTTACTGTAGTCCCACCCTGGTTCTTCTTTTCACCAACATATAAGCTCTTGAAAAAAAAATTTTTAATGTCACCAGGACCCAAATTAACCAGGATAGGCAGACGGAAAGAGGCAGTCATCTTGGCCTTCATTCAATTCAATGTCAATAGTTACTTATTCTTTTGATATTGAAAGGGGCAGCACAGTCATTTTTAGACTTTATCCAACCTCTTTGCCTCTTACAAAGTTAATGTACAGTACATATTGGCAGGGCAGATTTCGTTAACATTCACCCGCTTGCTTCTCCTGTTCAGTTGTTTCTTTTTAAGACATTGGGTTTTTCTCTTGTGTTTCTGTCTTCAATTTAGACTTATCAAATTTCTAAATCTGAGCCATATCTGGTTTGTTGGACATTTTTGCAGATTGAACAGTGACGGGGAGTGTGTACCAATCAGCCAGATCTAGGAGATGGCAGCCCTGAATTGTCTACAACTATTTTATTTACCTCATCTCCTTTTAAAGGAAGAATCAGGGTATAATATAAGGAACATTATGTTTGAAGTGAAAAGTACCAGGGTTGGATTCTTGACGTTGTTACTTATTACCTATGTTTCCTTTGTGAAGTTACTTAGCCTGTGTTGGCTTTCATTTCCTCATTTGCAAAATGAGAAGAGTTGAAGTAAATTAGTTCTAACTCTACTTCCGTGATCCTATAATCTTTTTTTAGAGGAAGTTTTTATTGAAGATTTTTTTGTAACACCATAGTTATTCCCAGTATCCTTCCCCTTTGTCTTAGAGCCATCCTACATGACAAAGTTTTTTAAAGGGAAAAAAATGTTTAGTGTTTAACACTTGGCAGTCTTCCCACTTCCACTAAGGAGTTAATTGGGGGTATCCTCTCATATCTGTTCATTCTGAGTCATTTTTGATCTTTATAATTTTATTATAATCAATTCTGATTTTTTTTTTCAGTTGTGATCCTTCCATTTACATGATTGTAGTTACTGTATATATTGTTTTCTTGGATCTGCTTACTTTACAGTGCATCAGATCTTTGCATGATTCTCTTTATTTATCATGTACATCACTTTTTAGAACACAGTAATATTCCATTACATTCATGTACCCAGCTTTGTTTAGCCATTCTGCAATCAATGGGTATGTATTTGATTTTGTAATTTTTTTGTATCTTAAAAAGTGCTGCCGCAAGTATTTTGGTGTATATGGGGACTTAAATTTTTATTGATATAAGGGCATGCCCATCAAATGGGTGAGTTGCTGGACAAGCTAAAATGTAGGCATTATGAACTATTATAGAGCTGTAAGAAGGGATGACTATGAGAAATTCAGAGATACATGGGAAGGTTTCTATGGACCTGAAAGAATTGTGGGGTGGTGATGATGGGGGGGAGATGTAAGAGATAAATGTAATATGAATGGAGATATTAGAAAAGAAGTAGAACTCTGAGGAACTGTAATAATTAGCTTTCTAGCACACTATGAAATATGAATTCCTCTTTGAAGCAGAGAGAGCTTGTGCATACTGAAGGAGCAGAGGATTGCATAAACTTTCAAAGATAGTTACTATATCTGAATTTGGGCAGTGGAAGAAGGGCAGTAGAGGACTAGTGTTTGATATTCTATAGTGGTGGTTTTAGCCACAAAATTACTAGTACTGTCATATAGGAGACACCTAAGTTTAACAAATAAAATAAAGTTGAATATTATAAAATACTGTCTAGTCAAGGACATGTGTCCGAGTGTGTAGATTTATGCATGCTCAAGTGCAGTGCCATGTGTCATTCTCAAAACTGTCCTTCTTGTCTGTACTTCTTTACAGACTTTGTCAGAATTCCATTCTTTTCATGTAAACAAGCATGTTTTAATATAGCATTTTTCAGGATTCCTGTGAAAATCTTCTTTTCCCTTGAGTCCCCGTCTTACCTTTATCTTAAATATGAAATAAAAGATTTCAGATGATATATAAAGGTAAAGTTCTTACTATATAATTATTGTAGCCTAAATCTCTTGACCTTGGAAAAAGTTAAAATAACATACACAATAATTTGAAAAACGGAGGCTCTAGTGTTTTGTTCTGAAGCTTTAAAGGAGAAAAAAGGGAATACATTAGTATAGAAAATGAATGGTGGGAAAGGTAAAGTAACAACTTCAAGATAAGGCTTATTTCATTAGCATTTATTACCTTAGAATTAAATTACAGTAAACTCCAGATGTTGTTGCTGCATAGAACTATTCAGAGAACTTTTCAAGGTGTAAAAGCATTCTATTCTGGAGAAGAGTCTTGGGGAAACACAATTTATAAACTGGTGTTCTGTTAAAGTTAGCAGTGAAACAGCTTCTGAGAAGTAGTTTGGATCTAATTTTTGAGAATTTTTCTTTTGTATTAGTGTGTTTCACATACTTCTGTTCTAGGTACAATGCAAGTAACTATAAAGTTAGTGTAACAGTTTAATGAGGTTTCATGGTTTCATTTATAGGCCTCGAAACAGAGGAAAAACTACAGTGGAAGATGATGATAGCATGGATGGGTTGGAAGCAGCAGAAACAGAAAACACCGTTGAAACAGGTAATTAATTAAGAATCCTATTAAATATCCTTACTTTTTACTGACCTAGGTTGTGAAATTTAAGAACTAATACATGGTAGGTAGTGGTTGTTAGTTTTATTTTTGAAAGACATCTGTAAATCATCATATTGGGTTCTTCAACTTAATGATAAAAATCACAATTCTCCAAGCCTTTGTTAAGGCAGTACCATTAATTTTTGTGTAATCATGAAGTAATGTGTTCTTTTTCCTTCTCCTTTTACCACCTTTCTTTGTAATTTCTGGGGATAAAACTCTCAATTTAATTAGGCTTTTCTTAATACTGTGGTCATCCAGTAGGTTATCCTATACATGAAGCCTTTCTTGATTGCTGCCAGAGCTCATACCCTGCAGCCAGGGTCATTTCTATGTCATAGTGAGACATCAGAATAGAACATGTGGTAAAGGTTTTACATTATAGAAAATGAGTGCTGTGTTGCTTTGATACACATATCTAAAACTTTCCTTTCTCAAGTCCTCAAAGAAAAATTGGTTAGAAAGAAAATACTTAGGATATTAGATTATTGCCTGCTTTATGAATAGCATTGTTGAGTTTGGGAGATACTATGATTGTACTTAATTTAAGAAACATTTATTCACTGCTTGGTATGTTCCGGGGTGGGCATACAAAGGAAAAAGGAAATACATGCTTTCATGGAACTTATTTTCTACTGAGAGAAAACAACAAATAAATAGAAATAGCTACGAAGTAACTGTCGTAATAGTTGATAATGATTTGGAGTTATTAGTAAAGACCTTCTGTAGTTAAGTGGCACTTGACCTCTGTTTATAAATAAATCTAGAGACCATTGGAGCTAGCTGGGTTCCAGGAGTTCCAGAAGTAGAAAGAAAGCATTTCAAGTGTGAGTAGTAAACTGCCATGATCTGAAGATGAGACACAACGTCATGTAAGGGGGAGGAGGGAACCTTAAATTATTAGATGAAGTCGAATATAGAGAAATCAGCCTGGCTTTTAAAGTTTTGAAGTTAGCTGCAGCTTGTATTTCCAAATTGACAACCATGTATTTTATCCTGAGTGTAATAGGCAGCTGCTAAAACATCTTGAGTAGGAGAATAGCATAGTCAGCCTATATCTGGAAATAAATCCCTTTTAAGTCCCCCC
>CM053581.1:511172117-511189617 GCA_028627135.1 Pseudochirops cupreus | reverse complement strand
TTTTTTACTTAACAACCATATACATGTTTTCTTCCTCTGACCAGTTCTATTTATTGAGAAGTCTCAGCCTCTTGATTACCATGCCCTGCCTGCCCTACCCCCCTCAGATGTCTTCTTGTTTACCCTGATTACTTGAGATAATTTCCCCTAGCCTTCATTTCTGTTTTCACTCTTTCCATTCTTAAAAATCATCAAGTCATAGAAGAAGCACTACTAGGCCTTGTTTAATTAGACTCCCTCTGTGACCAATGTTGATGACAGGGTTTGGAGTAGACAGATGTATCGCTTTTTCCATATTTTTAGTAAAGAAATTTCTCTCTTTCAAATTCTTAATTCTTATGTTTGAACTTCATTGTTTTCTGGAGTTCTCATCTTTTCCTTAAGCAAATTTTGAAAGTCCACTATTTCATTAAAAGTCTGTGTTTTTGGTGGGTTTTTTTTTTTTTTTTTGTTGTTGTTGTTGTTGTTGTTTTACCTCCTGTAGCAGTATGCTGACTTTTCCTGTGATAACTTATTCTTGGGTCTAAGCCTTCTGTCTTTTGGAATATCAGATCCAGGCTCTCTGTTTCTTTGTGATTGATAAATCATGTATTATGTTGATGCTGGCTTTTTTGCTTTTTTGCACTTGAATTTTTAATTTCTAGATGCTTGTAGTATTTAAAACTGGAAGCTCTGGATTTTGGCTTTGATTTTTACTGACAGTTATTTTGTGGTTTCAGGAGGTTTACCTGTGGGTTCTTTCTGTTTCCTTTTTGTCCTCTGATTTTAAGAGATCTGGGCAGTTTTCATTTATGATTTTATGAAATAGGATATCTGAGCTCTTTTTGGTCATTGCATTCAGATAATTTAGTGATACTTAATTTTTTCTTCTCATTGATTTGTTTTCAGGGTCAAATTTGATCAGTTTAGTTCTGCTGAACTATCTCTTTTCTCCTCTCCTTTTTTTCTCTCCTTGTCTCTCTGCCCTGCCCCTTTTTTTCCTCTCATTTCCCTTCTCTTCCTTCTCTCTCGTTCTTGTCTCTCCTTTCTCTCCCTCCCTACTTGTTTCTTTCTCTTCTTCACAGGATGACTGACTGGATAAGAGTGTGGTATATGTATTTAGAAAGGAAGATGATTGAAAAATAAAGGATACATAGAATTTTTTTCCCCTCAAAAAGAGCCTTGTGGCTGAAGTTTTCTTAAATTTCTGCTCACCTCCTTGTAACAACATATTTATTTTAATTTAATTTAGTTATTGGTCTCTAGATTAAGTTAGTGAGGTGGCATTTATATGAAATCAAAATAATTCCTTAGGACCTTTGGTTGAGCAGTACAATTTTTTTCCCAAATTTTAGAAAATGAGATAGTATAATCTTTTAAAGCCAATTTGTTAGATTCTGCTCTACATTAAACTCTTATAGAATCCCTTATTTACACCTGTGCTAGTGCCAGAGTAATTTTTCTAATGGATTGCTCCAATATAAAATTCTTTTGCTATAAAACCTTTTTGTGGTTTCTCCGTTGTTTTCCTGATAGTCTTCAGCAGTCTAATTTTACCCTACCTTTGAGCCTTATCTAAACCACTCACATTCACAAGATGTTTTCCAGTCATACTGAATTATTTTCCTTCCTTTTTCTCCTGTACCTCTCTAATCCTGTGCCGTTTTTCATTTCCTTCACTGTCTGCCATTTACATTTGAAGCTCCTTCAAGGCCTAAGTCAGGTTCTAACTACTCTGTGAAGACTTTTCTTGCTCTCTCCCCTTAGACTCCTCTAAAATTGATTTTGCCCTCAAATTCCTTATAACATGTTTGCTGAATCCATTCTTTGCTTTTTTCTTGTTCACACCATGCCATAGCTGTTTGGCTCCTTGTAAGCAAACTTTATATTTTATGTAACCAGCTTAGTAGTTAATTGTTTGAATGAATGAAAGATGTGTAGTTTTTATTTTATCATAGTTTGTACTTAACATATAAGAAAGGCAAACCTGTCATTATTTTACTATACCTAGGGGGTCCTCTTTCATGTGTCAGGGTAGAAGTTTTAAAGCAGTGCCAAGAAGACCATTTTCATTACAACTGTCAAAATACTGAGTGAGGGTAGATTGTCCTCGAATGTGAATTTGGCATTCATAAAATTTTTAAGCATCATTATAGGTTGACTAGTTTACCAAGTAAACTTTTAAAATTTTATTTTTTCAAGTATTTCTTAAATACATGTAAAAATATTTTTAACAACCATTAAAATTTTTTTCCCCCAAATTCTCCCCCTTCTTCGTTCCTGAGGAGGCAAGAAATTTGATTTCATTTATATGTTAGGCCATGTAAAAAAAAATTTCCAGAAAGTTCTCTGAGAGATATGGAGGAAATTAGCATTTTTTCGTTGAGTTGAGTTTTTTGTTCTAGTTGTCTCTGATTCTCCATGGCCCCTTTTGGGGTTTTCTTAGCAAAGATGCTGAAGTGCTTTGCTGTTTTATTCTCCAGCTCATTTTACAGATGTGGAATTGAGGCAAACAGGGTTAAGTGACTTGCCTAGCATTATAGCTAATAAATGTCTGAGGTTGAATTTAAACTCAGGTCCTGAATCTAGGACTGGTGCTCTGTCCATTTCATCAAAAGGTCATTTCTAATTGTTTTGTAACACTGTGTTAATCAGAGTAGCTAAGTCTTTAACATTTGATCATCTATAACAGTATTGCTAATACTTGGTACAGTATTTTCCTGCTCATTTCACTGCATGAGTTTCATATATAACTTCTCAGATTTTTCTGAATCTGTCTTCTTCTTCATTTCTTATAGCACAGTGGTATTCCATCATGATCATATACCACAACTTGTTTAGCTATACCCTAATTGATGGCTTTCTCCTCAATTTCCTATTCTTTCCACCATAAAAAAACTAGCTATGCACATTTTTCTACAGATAAGTCCTTTTACGTTTTCTTTCATCTCTTTGGGAGATAGACCTCGTAGTGGTGTTGCTGGGTCAAAAGTTTTTGTATATAGTTTTATAGCCCTTTGGGCTGTAAACTTATTTCACAGAATGGTTAGACTGGTTCACAATGCCACCAACAGAGCATTAGAGTTTTAGTTTTTCCACATCCCCTCTACCATTTGTCATTTTCCTTTTTTGATATGTGTGAGGTGGTATCTTGAGTTAGTTTAATTTGAATTTCTTTAATTCATGATTTAGAACCTTTTTTATGTCTTTTGATAGCTTTGATTTCCACTTCTGAATAATGCTTGTTCATATCCTTTGTTCATTTTTCAACTAGGGAATTTTGCTACATGATCCTAAGAATTAATAGAGCGCATGATTCTTATTTTCAAGGATTTAGGTAGCAGTCACATGTAAGAAATAGAATGGTCTAAAAGTGGATGAAGATAACTTGAAACAAGTAGGGAATACATTATAATTTAAAATCTTAAACCAGAGATTGTGTGGTAAGTTTGAGAGTAGTCATACACTTCTTTTTCATTTGCAACTAGAAGAGAAATTTCAGAGAGAATTTTTTTTGTTCCAAAGCCTGTGTTTAATCATCTCTGAGTAAATGGGCTTAATTACTAATTACTATTTTACTATACTTTACTTTTTAAATATACTTTATTTTTTTTACTTTATTATATTATTGATTACTTTACTGTATATTCTATAACTTTTCCAGAAGTCTGCCTCTCCCAAAAGATAGCAGATAGTTGAGGTTGCATTAAATCCCTTTTACTAAAACAAATTTTTAAAAAATTAATGTCTTTTGTTTTTTATATCATGCTAGTCTTTTTCTTACCTGTCTCCCCAGAGTGCCTTCCCATGTAACAAATAGTATTTTTAAATCCAAAAAAATTAACATAACTAATCACTATGTATATTATGTATATTTAAA
This sequence comes from Pseudochirops cupreus, assembly GCA_028627135.1. Lineage (NCBI taxonomy): Eukaryota > Metazoa > Chordata > Mammalia > Diprotodontia > Pseudocheiridae > Pseudochirops > Pseudochirops cupreus. Next base: position 511,185,758 of record CM053581.1, on the reverse strand, counting down.
AAGTCTGGAGCACCTCCTACTTTCATGAAAGGGTGGGTTGGAAGTGTCCTCATATGTCTTCATTACATTTGTGTTTGATCTTTATAATTTTGCTTCATTTACTTTTGATTCTTTCTCTCTGTAATGGTTTGTTCTTTTTACTTTGTTGTAATTGTGCATATTGTTTTCTTGGCTCTACTTTCTTCACTTTTCATTACTTGAAGATCATTGCATGCTTCTCTATTCATTACATTTATCATTTCTTACATCACAGTAAAACTTCAGTACATTCATATACAATTTGTTAGCCATTCTCTAGTTGATGACCATCTATTTCATTTCTAAATCTTTGCTATCCAAAAAGTAAATGCTTTGGATTATGTGAGAAATTTCCTTCTTATTGATGACTTTTCTTGGAGTAACTGGCAATGGAGTCTCTAATTTAAAGCGGAAAGGTCATTTTAGTCCCACAATACCTTCCAAACTATTACCATTTATTGTTATCTTTGCAAGTATACAGGGTGTGAGGTGAAATCTGAAGATTGTTTTAATATGTTTTTCTCTCCTTTATCTTGTTTATCTCTTATTTGCGTAAGAGTTCATATCCTACCCTTAGCTATAAGAAGTAAGTGTTCTTTTATACTTTTAAAAAACATGATCTTTAATATTAAGATCACATGTATTTAGAATATGGTATCATGTGTTAGTCTGAGCATATTATTTCTATCAGATTGCATTCTAGTTTTTCTAGCAGTTTTTGTCAAATAAGGAGATTTTTCCTAGATAATTTGTTTTCTTCTTTATTGAACAATGTGTTACTTAATTCAGTAGTTTCTGATTCTAACTTGTCTAGTCTGTTCCTTTGATCTGTCTATTTTTTAACCAATACCAGATGGTTTTGGTGACTGTTGGTTTATAGATTGAGGTCTGGATGTGTTAGTTTCTGTTATCTCTGCTTCTCCCCCCATTTCCCTTAGGTAGTCTAGAGTTTGTATTTTTTTCAAGATGATTTTTTTTTATTGGTTTAGTAAGTTTTATAAAGAACCTCCTTGGCAATTTGATTGGTATAGCATTAAAAGTATAATCAACAAATAACAAGTTTTCAATACTAGGAGTTCAAGTAGAAGAGATAGGGATTCTTAATGAGTGTAACCTTTAGGTAGGTCATCAGAAGGTTAATTATATTATAATTTTGTTCAGTCTTGTTTTTATTAATATTTTATTATGCTTGCTTTAAAATTTTGGTCTGTAAGTTGAGACCGAAACAAGAATCTTTTCACCTATTTTGTGTATGTGACCTCAACCTTCTCCACAGCTCTGCATATCAAATTCCTCTCCATTCTCTTTTGCATCACTGTCTAACCTTGTGCTTCTAACTGCCCCAATAATGTTAAAGTTCTTAGGAGGTATATGTATTGTTTTCTCATGTAGGAATATAAACAGTTTAGCTTTGCCTCTGTTGTGTCTTATATTTGAATGTCTGATTTTCTATTCAGCTCTCTTCTTTTCATCAGGAATGCTTGAAAGTTCCCTGTATGATTAAATATCGATTTTTTTTCCCCCCTAGCAGGACTTGTGAGGTTGTTTTCAGACCTTGTTCTGGCTATCTGCAAGTTTTTGTTGCTTCCGAATTGGTGTGATCTGGGAAGATCTCTTGTCACTACTTTTCTGGTCTGTGTTCCAGCCCTTACCCAGGGGTAAGCCCTTGCTCTTGCTTCCCTGCTGCCATAAAAGGCTAGTTCTCCTCCTGGTTCTTGGGTGGGTCAGTTTGATTGAGTCCAGGTTTTATTAAGGGGATTGGTTTTATGTAGTTTAGATTCAGTCAAAGGGCTGCACTTTTACCTTCCCTGGGTTGAGAGCTCCCAAAGCTACTTCTGCTTCTGCTGCTGTTCCAGCCACCTCCAAGGATTGCTGCCACCTTGTTCCAGGCTGGCTGTCATCTTGGGGTCACAGACCACCCTTGCCAACCTCCTAAGTTATCTCAGGCTGGAAATATGTCTCACTCTGACCTCTTCTAGGCGCTACTACTCCAAAATTTGATTTAGGAGTTACTTTAAAGTTGTTTGGAAGGGAATGTTGGGAGAGTTCAGCTGGGTTGTTAAATTCAACTTATCTAAAATTGAACTCATCTTTCTGATAATGTTGCCGATATCTGTATATATATATATATACACCTTAGCACAATGACTGGTTCATAGTAGGCATTTAAGAAATTTTTATTCCCTTTCCCTTTCTTTTACCCCAACTTTGCCTTCTAACTCAAATTTCTCTTTCTCTTGAGAGCACCACCAGCCTCCTAGTCACCCCCGTTTATAACCTATTTGTCAGTTTCAACTCCTACTCTCATCCTCATATCCAGTCTTTTACCAGCGCCTCTTATCTTGATACTATTCTCTTATGTGGCCCCCTACTCTTCTGTGATACTTGTCACCAGTCTGATGCAATTTTCATCCCCTCACTCCTATACTATTGGAGTGGCCTCCTGGTTGATCTGTCTAAAACCAAAATCAGACTCCATACCCAATAAAAATAGATTGAAACCTTTTCTAGAAGGTTTGGCAGGAGAGCAAAGATGCTCACTCTCCCCACTGTTATTTCATATAGTCCTGGAAATACAATAGCAGTAAAACAAGAGAGAGAAATTAAAGGTATGGAGATAAAGAGAAGATTAAGAGCTATCCTTATTTGTTAATGATATGATGGTATAATTTGTAAATCCTGGGGAATCTGCAGAGACAATTATTTCAGCAGAGTTGCAGATCTTAAAATGAACCCTCAGGACTGTGTTTCACCACATAATCATTGCAGATTTTATACCAAATTTTTTGCAAAAAAGTGGGCTGTGACCATTATGTGAAGCTTTAAAAAAATTTGTGCTGGTATTACTCAAAAATCATTTCTTACTAAACTGTCTTTGGTGCAAGATTAGGATGCATGGAATACTCGCCAGTATATGATTAAATTGGGAAGATGCAAGTCTTACTATATCATGTGACTTACTCTTGGGAGTACACCTGCCCACCCGCTCCCCTTGTGCCTACAGCTCTTCATTGGGTTGAGTGACAATACTGTTAGGACTACCGCACTTTAAACTTACTAAATAATATATACTGACAATGCTGGTACCTGAGAATTTTAGGCTTATGGCCTCCAGCGTGCGAGAGATTAAAGTGTATCCATGTGCTACTTGTGAATACATTACTGCTCTGTTTACTTTTTCAGTGGCATGACAAACACAATTATACCGTGTGACAATTCTGTGCTGAGAGGTTAGAAGCCAGATTTTGGGCAATTGTGGTGGTGGTCGTGGGGCTGAGAAACAGAGTGTGATGATTACGTGGTGAAATTTGGTATGCATCTCTCTGATACACACTCTCTTCTCTTTTTACAGTCCCCATTTTGGTGTAGGTCAGTGCTTAGAATATCCCTGTATTTCGTTAATTCATCTCCCTGCCTCCAGTCTCCTCTCACCCCAGTCAGTTAGTCAATAAGAGCTTGTTTAACAGTGGCTATGTGCTAGGTACTGTATGAAATTTTGGATTCTCACTGAATTTGCGGTCTGACAGGCCAGACAGTATGCAAAGACCTACACACACATACTATATACAAGGTGTTTTGGAGATAGTTAACAGAGTGAAGGCAATTAACATGAAGAAGGATCAGGAAAGTACTGGCATGCCCTGTCTGGTGCCTCCCTTCACCAAAGGAGTTAATCTTGGAGATTGGATCTAAGTCACCCTTCTATTCCCTAAGCTTCTGAGGATCACCTCTAAGGTCCTTAACTATAAAGTCCTTGTTTTATTAAAATCCTTTCATACCAGTCCCCCAGGCATGCATCCTAGATGTCAGACTGGCTCTGCCTCTTTCCTTCCTATCCAGTTTGTAGATTTAACCTTTCTATCTCCTTGTGAATACTCTCCATTCTCTCTTTTGATACTGTCACCTCTCTGGTGTGGCTTTATATCACCTTACACCTGGACTAGTGGAACAGTTTCTGGTACATCTGCTTGCTGCAGGTCTTTTCCTAATCTAGTCTATCTTTCATTTAGCTGCCCAAATTATTTTTCCTGAAGCACAGATATGACCACATTACTCTTGTGCCAAGCTCTTTCCAAAGATGCTCATCTACCTCAGATGTTTACTTGTCACCCAGGTTTCAGTGTTTGTGTCAAGAAGATGTAGCATGCACAGCAGCCACACCCTGGTCTATGCTAATGGGCAAAACCAAGGTAAGGGTAACTGACAAGCCCCAGACTCATCAGTGAGTTAGAGGGATGCCCATCTCCCAGCATATGAAGAGTCTTCTGAGGTAATGGGTGGATAACAACAGTTTGTTCCAGTGGCCATAAAGGTGGCTGAAGCAGGTGCTGTGTAATGCTGAGAGCTTGGTTAGACATTAAAGATGCCAAAGTCATCCACTACATCTAGGACCATCACCAGACATCTTGATTGTCTTGCCACTGGACTCTGGAAGGGAAAATGAGGCTGATGACTTGGTGCAATTCTACCTCACTTAAACCCATGATATGATTGATCTTCGTTATCTACTGTGCTGCTTAGCTGCCCAAGATATCCCTGTAGTGGTAGTGACTTTCCTTGAGTATGACACTTAATCTCTGGGTTGCTACTATTTTCTTTGGCTTTTGCTCTTGACTGGAGTGCTCTTTCCTCATTTCTATCTGCTGGATTTTCTGATTTCCTTCAAATCCCCAGCTAAAGTCCCAGCTTTTCCAGGAAGGTTTTCCTAGACCCTCTTAATTCTAATGCCTCCCTATTGTTAATTATTTCCTATTCATTCTGTAAATAGCTTGTTTGTACCTGTTTGTTTGCTTTTCTCCCCTATTAGACTGTGAACTTTTCAAGGGGGGAGTAGGTGTGTATCTTTTGCCTTTTTGTATCCCTAGCACTTGTCATAGTGCCTGATATGTTGCAGGGGTTTGATAAGTGTTTATTTGCTACTAGGATCACTCCTGTCTTCCCATCTCAAGACACCTAAAAATCCCCCCTTTCTTCCCCATCCCACCTCCCTCTGATCTAATGACACCACTGATATTTTTTGTTATTATTCCAAAAAGATATTCAGCCTTTTTTTTCATTGGTGGCTTCCCATATATATGCCTAGAACTTTTAACCCTTGTCCTTGTGTTGCCTTTGTCTTTTCTTGAGTCTTTCAAGTCCTAGCTTATTCTGTTGCTCCTCAAAAAGTGATTTAGGCCTATAGTTGGGAGGATTAGTGTACAGTTTGATCTACAATTTGGGATTGGTATACAGAAGAACTTCCTCATAGAGTGCAGCATTGGAATCTACTACCTTGGGAGGTAATGAACTTCTTATGCTGTAGACTTTCCAGAAAGGCTAGATTACAACTTCTTGGGTGTCTTGTCATGGGAATTTTTTTTTCCCAGATATGTATTTGTGTTGAAGACCGTGTAAGTTAAAGTCCAAAATGTGCTGTTCCCCTAATTTTTATGTGTCCTTATGGACAGTTTAATCTTTTGTTGACCAAATATACACTTACTTTTTTATCCTTTGGAAAATAAAAAAAAACTTATAATTATTTTTTAAATTTAATAATTATGAGGTACTCAGTTACATAATTAAAACTCCCTTCTTTTCTGTCCACACTGCCAGCAGCATATAATAGATTTGAGAAGAGAAGGCTTTATAAAAGCTGCTGTTTATCATTCTAAAATTTAAAAATATGTATTTTTAAATTTAAAAAAATTGTAATTTTCAACAAATGGATGAACTGCCACTAAGGACACATCCTAGATAGCTAGTGGAAAAAACAGCAATATTGCAAAGCATTTTGGTTTGTTAGAAAGAACTCTGGCTTCAAAGCCAGGAGGTCTGTGTTCAAGTTCATTTAGTAGTTTTGTGAACTTAAGGTAGTTACTTAATCTTTTCAGGGTTTATATTTTTTACGTTTGATCACTTGATCTCTAAGGCATCTTTTGGCTTTCTTTGTCATCGTATAATTCATTCACATTATTTTTCCCACTGTACCTTGTCTTGAGGCATCTCTCTGTGATCTCCTTGGGCAATCTCTTCTTATCCTTGCCTCTGATGATTATGGCTATGCAAGGGATTCTTGAATCTCTTTTTTCTTCCCATTTTTTTCTCATTGTTTATTATGTATCTACTTAGATAACTCGCTAGCAACTACAACTCTTTGTCCAAAAATGAAATGATCTCTATTCCCTCGTGTGCTCATTCTCATAAAACTATTCTTCCTCTCCATTTGCGTATTTATGCTGTTCTTGTGTGTCTTGTCACCACTGTTAGAAATGGAGTGATTTTACTTGATTTTTGCCCTTCACATTCAATTACTTATGTGAGCCTAACAATTTTATATCTAACACATTTCCTGTTAATTTGAAGTCCTACATCGATCCTTTTTTCTTCTCTAGTTGTGAAATTATCCCAGCACATGCCAAATCTCACTTGGATCATTCTTATTGTTAGAAAATTTTGCATCCAGTTTACAGACTCATTAGTTCTTCTTTTATCTAGTTGTGAAAAGAAGTTTCCTAATGGTAAGAATTTAGTATGTCAGTTTCTTCTCAAAATGAATTCTTTAAACTGGCGTTTAAGACTTTTAAGCCTCTCTAGTTTAGTTCTGCTGTGTGCGTGTGCGTGTGCGTGTGCGTGTGCGTGTGCGTGTGCGTGTGTGTGTGTGTGTGTGTGTGTGTTGAGGTTTAGGGTTTAGAGATACGCAAGACCCCAAAATTCCAACACTGCAGGTCCTGATGAATGAATTCAACTCAAGTCTTCTTTCAGCCAAAGAAAAGCTAAGTTTATTAAAGATTCTACCATAATGGGTAGATTCTTAAGGAGCCTAAATTTGTGGCCTTTTCTCAACACAAGTGGGTTAGAATAATCTGGCACAGAATGAGTTTGAGCTAGATTAATCTCAGCCTCTTCTTCGAGATATGAGGAATCTTACATACAGAAAAATTGTGGGAGGATTTAGGAGTGGTCTAGAGGAGGAGTTTGGGGAGGGTCTTGGGGAGGGTCTTGAGGAGGAGTCTAAGGAGGATCTTTGATGGAATTATGTCAGACTCCAGGCAAGGGATTAAGGGTGGGAAATAGCTGAAGGCTACCTGGAGATGACAGACCATGGAGGGCATCAAATTTGCCTCTAGTTACCTCATCAAGTAGGAAGATTCAGAGTTCTAGGGGTTTCCCACAGCCTGTATGTACCCCACCAGAGGCATCAGTCTTTGTAAATTTATATTCCTTCCTCTAAAAACCTCTGCAATTTTCCCCATACCTAGTAGATGTTCACCACCTAGTGGAGAAATCAGTAAGCACAAGCTAAACAGTTAAAATTCTTTTTTCCGTAGTCTGACTATTCTTGGTCTCCTTTTGGGGTTTTCGTGCCAGAGATACTGGAGCAGTTTTCCATTTCTTTCTCCAGCTCATTTTACGGATGAGGAAACTGAGGCAAACAGGGTGGAGTGAATTTCCCTGAGTCACACGGCAAATAAGTATCTGAGGCCAGGAAGAGGTGACATCCCAACTCTAGACCTGGTACTCTTTCCATTGTGCCACCATAAGCTATACAATAGGTAGGAGGAAGTCTTTGCTCACTTCTCTCCTAAAATGGAATTTTTGTACTTTTTGGCAATTTCTAGAAACATATTTTGTTAAAAAGTAAAACGCCTTGTATTCTGTGTCATTTTGAGAGTAAAGGCTTAGAAGCACTAGCGAACTCAATCTAAGAGGAAAAACATTGCCTTGTTATTTTTATGAAAAGCCGAAGTACTTATTTTGTGCCTTGTTTTTCACAGATGTGAGCTACAGACATTTTGACTGAATCCTATTTAAAAGGGAAAAAAAGCTTTGCATGTGGCCTAGCAGCTGGGCATGGAATATTTCATTGGGTTGAATGGGTTGCTTTGTTGCTTTGGGCATAAGCACGGGGTGGCATTTAACCGTGCATCTGGAGTGTCAGGCAGCGTTGAACTAGAGACAGCAAAGCACTGGCAGCCAGACTTCTTTCTGCCTTCATTGGTCACAGGCTTCATGTCCTTCCCCATGACATGTGTGCTGTTGACCAGAGCAGCCTGTTTTACAATCTGCCAGACAAAACTTTTGAGATTGTTTCAAGGAGCAGGCTGATAGAAAGAAACAAGAAAGAATTAACTGTTATTAGATTTTAGAGTACTTTTGTTTCATGTATGGATGGATGCCTTTTTTCTTTTTAGTCCTGTGTTTTTTTTTTTTAATGATGACTACTTTGTTTTAGTTTTACTATTTGCATCAAATGTGACTGTGAAAAATACTGGGAATAGGAAATATGTGCATAGGAAGTTATATCTTCTAATTAATTTTCAATTCATTTTTAAAGGTTCCCCTCCCCTTTCCCCACTGACATTTACATTACAATGTGCCATAAAAAAATTATGCTTGTAAACTTCAACTTCAAGAAACACACACTCTCTGTATTTTTTTTTTCACTCTGTAATCTTTGATTTAGTTTCTCTATATGCACCACCTCTGGGTAATTGGTTAAATGTAGAGGTGTTTAAAAACTTATTTTGCTAACTTATGTAAAGGTTCATTATTAAAATTTACTTATTATTTTCCCTCCTCCCCCATTAATGGGAATCTCATACTTATTGCACCTTGAATATTACACTATGCTGTCTAACATAGTTATTTTTAATAGAATTGGTACCATGAAGAATTCTGTTTTTTAGTGTCAGATATAGACAATAGACATAGTGAAATTTTGGAATTAAAAAAATTAGAATCGAAAGGTATTGCAAATTCGTTAGATATAGGGAAGTAAAAGAGAGTGAAGAGTAGAGGATAACACCCAGATTATAAACTTGAGTGATTGGAAGGATGGTGGTGTCCCTCAAGAGAAGTAGGGAACATTGGAAGGGGGGACATTGGAGAAAAGATGAGTTCAGTTCTTATCATATTATGTTTTGAGGTATCTAATGGAGAGCATTTCCCATTTCAGCCACACCAGAATGTGAACAAATTCTTGATCTTACCCTGTTCCTTCCCTGTCCCCAGTTTTGCTTCTGACTGCTGCCTCCACTCATCCTCCCTCCCTTCTGTCACCCCTTCTTCTTCTTTTATCCTCCCCCCTCTACTACTTTACTAAGACTGTTAGATTTGTATACCCAACTGAGTGTGGACTTTATTCTCTCAGTCAACTCAGATGAGGTTCAGGTTCAAGCATTGCCCTCTCTCCCATTCCATTGCCATTTCTCTCTTTGCTGTAAAAGTTCTTTCATGCCTGTTTTATGCAAGGTAATTTTTCTTACTCTACCTCTCCCTTCTCTCAGTGCATCCCTCTTTCTCACCTGTTGATTTTTTAAATTTTTTGTCTATCATACCATCATAGTCAACTCGCACCTATGCTCTCTGTCAACTCCTGATGGCTTCAAGAAGGATAAAGCTCTTAGGAGTCATTTTCCATGTAGGGATATAAACAGTTTAACCGTATTGAATCCCTTATGATTTCTCTTTCCTGTTTACTTTTTATGCTTCCTTTGAGTCTTATATTTGAAAATTAGAGATTTTCTATTTGGCTCTGGTCTTTTCATCAGTAACACTTGAAAGTTCTCTATTAAATGCCCTTTTATTTTCTCTAAAGGATTATACTCAGTTTTGTTGGGTAAGTAATTCTTGGTTGTAATCCTAATTCTTTTGCTCCCTGGAATATCATAACCCTCCAGTCCGTTCATAGAGAATTTGCTAAATTGTGTTTTATCCTGACTGTGGCTCCACAATATTTGAATGACTTCTTTCTGTGTTCTTGTGATATTTCCTCCTTGGACTGGGAGCTTTGAAATGTGGCTATAATATTCCTGCCCATGGTGATCAGTGGATTCTTTCAGTTTCTATCTTACCCTCTGATTCTAGGATATCGTTACAGTTTTGCTTGATAATTTCTTAAAATATGATGTGTAGGTTCTTTTTTTTTATTGGGGCTTTCCAATAATTCTTTAATTATGCCTCCTCAATCTGTTTTCCAGGGAAGTTGTTTTTCCTGTGAGAGATTTCACATTTTCTTCTGTTTATTCATTCTTTTGATTTTGTTTGATTGTTTCTTGATGTTTCACGGAGTGATTAGCTAGTTTTTCTCTTTGGTGAATTTTGTGCCTCTTTTATTATTTGGCTTATTCTCTTTTTTAAGGTGTTCTTACATCACTCTCATTTCTTTTCCCAGTTTTTCCTTTACCTCTCTTACTTGGTTTTTAAAATACTTTTTCAGCTCTTCCATGAGTTCCTTTTGATATTGAGGCCAATTCATATTTTCTTTGAGGTTTTGCTTGTAGTCAGTTTGGTGTTGTCCTCTTTGGAGTTTGGAGTTTGATCATGCCTTCCATTATATAGTAAGTTACCATGGTCAAGTTGCTTTTTGTTGCTCGTTATTCCAGCCTATTTCTTGGCTTTTAACTTTATTTTAAAATAGGGCTCTTCTCCCAGTATGAAGTGGGCACTGTCCAAGCCTTCAGATTTTTGGGTCTGTAGTTTTTAGAACTAGTTTGCAAGTGTGTAAATTTTCAGTTTTCCAAGGTAAGGTGTGGTAACTGTTCTTCTGGCCTGTACTCTGTGAACGTCCCCAAATTCTCTGCTCTGGAATTGTGATAAGAGTCCCTCCTTCCCTGCATCCAGCATCTCTAGTATGTGAGTGCTGCTCTTAGTTTTGTGACTGTGACCCAGAACCAAGTATGGGCAATGCAACCAAATCTTGTACCCAGTGCCAGTAAAGGTTTCTTTATTACAGTCATCTTCTGACCAGTTGTGCAGCCCTCTTACTATCTGTGGGCTTAGATATCTCGAAATTGCCACAGCAGATTCAGTCGTGCCCAAGGCCTGCTGCTGGCTTGTGCTAGGGCCAGGGCCTTGCTACTGGTTTTCTGGGTTCAGTGTGCATTGGACTGCATTCCCCTTACTCCAGTGCCACAGACTTTACCTGCTGGTCTTCTATATTGTTTGGGGCTGGAACATGGTTTCACACCATCCTTCTGATAGTTATCTAGCTCCAGTTTGTTTTAAGGATTTATTTTAAAATTGGAGGGGAATTTGGTAGTGGTGGGTTGAGTTGCTGCCTTTACTTTCCATTGTCTTGGCTGCACCTCAATCCCTAATTGATGCTTTATGCTACTCTGTTCTCAAACTTCCTATACTCTAATCTTCTCTCCCTCAGCTGATGCTCTCATTGGCTAAATTGGTACCATTTGCCTGATTTCTCTCTCCCCTCTCCCTACATCCTTTCTTTTCCGTCTAAGGTCTTTCACATAATCCTTGAAACTTCACTTCCAACTAAATGGGCTTTCTCTTTCCTAAGGCCAATCCTTTTATCTAGTCTCCTAGTGAATTTAAAAATTTCTAAAATATTTACAATATGCAAAGCATTGTAGATAGAAATAGGAAAGTAAGACAGTCCCTCAAGGAGCTGATACTCTAATAGCGGAGATAGCGCTTATGGAACATTTCAACTTCAAATGTGATAGTAAGCTCTTACATACTCCTTGGCAGACAGTGCCAAAGCAGAAGATCTGCCCCTCTTCCTTCCTTTCTTTTTCTTTTTTTTCAAACATGTCAATTCTCCCATGCTAAAAAGTTTTCACCAAACCCCATTCTTCAAGCAGTGGTCCCACGTCTCTCATTTTTCTTGGCAAAGTTACTAGAAAAAGCTCATTGCCTCCACTTCATTTCTCTTCACTTGTCAAACTTTTCAATCTGGTTTCTGACCTCATTACCCAACTGAAACTACTCTTTGCAAACTTACCAAGGGAAATTTGTTGAGAAATTTCATAACTTTTTCCTGGTGATCACTTTTCTTGTTTACCTCTTTCTTCTCCTGGATGCATTTTCTTCTATGGAGTTTTGTGACACTGTTCTCTCTTGGTTTTCATCTTATCATTCTGTCCATTCCATAGTCTCCTCTGCTATATAATTATCTATCATCTACTCCTGGAATCCATTCAGGGCCCTTCTACATCTCTCTTTCCAACCTCCTACTTAGTGACCGTATCAGTTCCCATGGGCTTTATCCTTATGTCTCAAACACACATCTCTTCAAACCAGTTTGTAAATTTTGTGTTAAGTGCTAGTTCTCAACCCACGTACCCAGTCAATTAATAGATCATTTCTATCCTTACAATATCACTTGTATCTAGTCCCTTTTCTGTGGTTACTGGTTTTATTTCTAGACCACACTCTAATCAGTTCCTGCCTGATCTATTGCAGTGACCTTTTAACTGGTCTCTCTGCTTCACAGTCTGTCTTCACTTGAGTCCATCTTTCACTCATCTGCCAAAGTGATTTTCCTCAAGTGCAGATCAGACCATATCACCAATCAACTTAAGTGGTTCCTTATTGCCTCTAGGATAAAATATAAACTCATCTTTAGCATTTAAAGCCTTTCAAAACCTGACCCCAGCTTATTTTGACACTCATTTTCTCTTAGCTTTCCTTCCCTTGCTCTTTTCCAGTCAAATGGACCTTTTTCTATATTTTGTAATACAAATACTCCATTTCACATCTCCATGGCTTTTCACTGATTATCTCTGTTCCCTGGAATGCCCTACATCTTTAACTCTCACAGAAATCCCTTTTTTTCTTCAAGACACAACTCAAGACCTTTTTTTTATGCTTTTAAAATTTTTTCGCTTTTCATCATGCTGCTAGTATCTTCCTTCCTTTATATTACGTGTATATCATGTGTGTCCTATGCAAATAACTGCCTGTTGCAAAATTAATATTTGGTATCCCACATACATTTTCAACTCAATGTGACATTTTTTGTCTTTGAATTCTCAGGTTAGTACAAGACTTGTTACATGTAGTAGGTTTTTAATTGATTGAGGGCTGTATCAACATTTGGAATAGTACCTACTATTGTAAGTATCTATTAATACCTAATCTCTATAACATAAAAATTAATATTTGGTCATTGATTATACTTAAATAAGTAAAATTAATGAAGTGAGTGGTGAAGTAGAGACAAATTATGTAACAGTGTGGCTGTACATTGGGTTTTTGGGTCTTGTTGGACTGACAACCTCAGGACCATTCATTTTATCTTTGAAATTCGACCACTTTTGTTTACTAAATAAGAAGGAAATGTTCAAGTAATATGAGTAGAGGGTGGACACATGACCTTTTTGGCATTGATAACTCTCACAAATAGATCAGGCAGATTTTTGTAGTTGGAAGCAGTATTTTATGATAACTTAGCTTCTAATTTGATGTTTATTCTGTTTTTCTTCTAATTAAAAAACTTGTCTGTTACAGTAGATTCCTTTTAATTTTTTTCTTATAATTGCTCTTCCTGAAAAAAATAGTACTAATAAATTAGTATGAAGGTTTTGAAAAGCATCCGTGTCTTTAGCCTCTTTTAAGAAATATTTTTAATAAATTAGTAAAATAAAAGAAATAATCTCTTATTTTTTTCTCCCTTCCCTCTCCCGCCCAATCCCTCCCATTACCCCTTACTTTTCTGTAAGGCAAGATGGCTTTCTATACCCCATTGCCTGTTTATCTTAAGTCTCGTTATTTTTAAAATTTGAACCATATCTTCCACTGTACTTTTTGTAATTTTTCCAGTGTGTCCACTTTTGCCAAGTATCAGGATTTGTTTTGAATGATCTTGCTTTTTCTTTCTTTTTTTTCCTGGTTTTTTTTTTT
>CM053581.1:511159853-511172017 GCA_028627135.1 Pseudochirops cupreus | reverse complement strand
TCTCCACCAATGAGAGGGGTAACAGTTGGGGAGGGGTCTTGACTAAGTTAGGTTATAAATTCCAGCACTATCTTTTGTAACTTGCCTCTTCTCCATGATGAGTCATGGGGGGAAGACTGCCCTCTTCTCCCAGGGAAGAGAATAAAGTCCTGTTCTTATCCTAAGAGATCTCTGTGTTTATTTCTTTTCACTAAATTAGGGATGAAGGATATTTTTCATCCCAAACGCATGCCTAGTAATCGGAAAATGTCTGAGGCTGGATTTGAACTCAGGTCCTCCTGACTCGAGGGCCTGTGTGTGCCATTCTCACTGTGCCATCTAGCTGCCCCTTGAAAGGTCTTTCAAGTTCTTTTCAGTATTTTTTCTGCTTTTATATCTGTTGCAGTAGATCTTTGTGAATCAGGTGCCATTTTCTTTTTTTCTTCCTTTTTTTGCACTCAGTTGTATTTTATTTTATTTTCCATTACATGTAAAGCTCGTCTTCAGCATTCATTTTTGTAAGGTTTTGAGTTTTGAATTTTTCTCCCTCCCTCCGTTTCCTCCCCTCTCCCCAAGACTGCAAGCAATCTGATATAGGTTATACACATACAATCATGTTAATCATATTTCCACAGTAGTCATGTGAAAGAAGAATCAGAACAAAAGGGAAAAACCATAAGAAAGAAAAAGCAAAGCAAAAGAGAAAACATTATGCTTCTATCTGCATTTGGACTCCATAGTTCTTTCTGTCCATGTGTATAGCATTTTCAAAGCTGAGTCTTTAGGAATCGTCTTGAAACATTGTATTGATCAGCAGCACTAAGTCTTTCATAGTCGATCATCCTTTTCTGTTATATTAGCCAATCTGATAGGTGTGAGGTGGTACCTCAGGGTTGTTTTAATTTGCATTTCTCTAAACAATAGTGGCTTAGAGCATTTTAAAAATATGACCATAGATAACACCATAACACCATTTCTCCATTTGGGAATGACTTGTATTCTTATATATTTCAGACACAAGACTTTTGTCAGAAACAGTGCTACCGTTGGTGGTGTTTGTGCAAAAACTTTTTAATGTAATGTAATGAACATTATCCATTTTGTATTTCATAGTGTTCTCTGTATCTCTTTTGGACATAAATTCTTCCATTCCCCTTAGATCTGATAAACAAATTATTCCTTACTCTCCTAATTTGCTTATAGTATCACCCTTTATGTCTGAATCATGTACCCATTTTGACCTTACATGGTGTAACCATGTAAGATGTTGGTCAGTGTCTAGTTTCTGTCATCCCGTTTTCTTTTTTCCCAGCAGTTTTTGTCAAATAGTGAGTTCTTATCCCAGAAGCTGGAGTCTTTGGGCTTATCAAACAGTAGATTACTAGCAGGTAGACTCCCAAATATTTCTCTTTGTCTGCAGTAACTTTAAATGACATTTTTCTTTCTATCTCTTGCTGCTGGGCTTTGTTAGTAATATATAGAAATTCTGATTATTCATGCAGGTTTATTTTATATTCTGCAACTTTACTGACGTTGTTAATTATTTCAAGTAGTTTTTAGTTGATTCTCTAGGATTCTGTAAGTATACTGTCATATCATCTGCAAAGAGCGATAGCTTTGTTCCTTTGTTGCCTGTTCTAATTCTTTCAATTTCTTTTTCTTATTGCTAACATTTCTAGTACAATATTGAATAACAGTGGTAATAATGGACTTCCTTATTTCACTCCCAATCTTGTTGGAAATGCTTCTCACTTATCCCTGTTATATGCAATGCTTGCTGATAGTTTTAGATAGATGCTACTTATCATTTTAAGAAAAACACCATTTATTCCTATACTCTCTAATGTTTGTAATAGGAATGGTTGTTGTAATAAAATTTTTTCAGTATCCATTGATATAATCATCATTTCTGTTAGTTTTATTATTGATATGGTCATTATGCTGATAGTTTTCCTAATATTCAACCAACCTTGCATTCCTGGTATAAATCCAACTTGGTCATAGTATATTATCCTCATGATGTTGCTGTAATCTCTTTGCTAATATTTTATTTAAAATGTTTGCTTTTATGTTCTTTAGGGAGATTGGTCCATAATTTTCTTTCTCTGTTTTTGGCTCTTCCTCATTTAGATATCAGTACCGTATTTGCATCATAAAAAATATTTTGGTAGGACTCCTTTGCCTGTTTTTCCAAATAGTTTATATAGTATCATAATTAATTGTTCTTTAAATGTTTGGTAGAATTCACTTGCAAATCCATCTGGACCTGGAGATTTTTTCTTAGGGTTAATTGGATTGTTTAGATTTTTTATTTCTTTTTCTCTTAATCTGTGCAATTAATATTTTTTGTAAATATTAATCAATTTCACTTAGGTTGTCAGATTTGTTGGCATACAGTTGGGCAAAATAGCTTCTAATTATTGTTTTGATTTCCTTTTCATTGGTGGTAAATTCACCTTTTTTGTTTTTGGTACTGGTGATTTGATTCTCTTTTTAAATCACTAAATTCACCAATAGTTTGTGAATTTTATAGGTTTTTTAAATCATAAAACCAGCTCTTAGTTTTATTTATTAGTTCAATAGTTTTCTTTTAATTTTGTTAATCCCTTTAATTTTCAGAATTTCTAATTTTATATTGATGATTTATAACTTGGTTTTTTTCCCCCTAGCTTTTTTAGTTGCATGCTCAATTCATTGATCTTTTCTTTATTTTTCTCATTCATGTCAACATTTAGAGATAATAAAATTTCCCCTAACAACTGCTTAGGTTGTATCCCATAAATTTTGGTATGTCATCTCATTGTCATTCTGTTTGATGAAATCATTGTTTCTGTAATTTGTGTGATTCTATGATATTGTTCTTTAGGATTAGATTATTTAGTTTCCAATTAGTTTTTAGTCTGTTTTTCCTTGGCCCTTTATTACATATCATTTTTATTGCATCACGATCTGGGAAAAGATGCATTTAATATTTCTGTTTTCTGCATTTACTCGTGAGGTTTTAAATGCCCTAATACATAGTCAGTTTTTGTGTCAGTGACATGTAGCACTGAGAAAAAGGTATATTCCTTTCTGTCCCCATTCCATTTTCTCTAGAGGTCTATTATATATAACATTTCTTAAATTATCTTCATTTCCTTAACTTCTTCCTTGTGTATTTTGTCATTGGATTTTTCTACTTCTCATGGGAGAGCCTGAGATCCCCCAATAGAATAGTTTCGTCATCTTTCTTTCTGTTGCTCACTTCTCTAAGAATTTGGATACTATACCACTTGGTGCATATATATTTAGTATTGATATGACTTCATTGTACCTTCTAGAAAGATGTAGTTTCCTTCCTTATCTCTTTTTTTTTTTTTGGAAAGCAATTGGGGTTAAGTGACTTGCCCAAGGTCACACGGCTAGGTTTTGTGTTAAGTGTCTGAGGTCGGATTTGAACTCACGTCCTCCTGACTCCAGGGCTGGTGCTCTGTTCACTGCGCCACCTAGCCACCCCCCTTATCTCTTTTAGTTAGATCTGTTTTAGCTTTGTCTAAGATCAGGATTGCTGCTCCTCCTTTTTTTTTTTTAAACTTCAGCTGAAGCATACTATATATTCTGCTCCAGTATTTTACCCTTACTGTGTATTTCTCTGTTTCTGATGTATTTCTTGCAAATAAGATACTGTAAGATTTTGATTTTTAATCTACTCTGTTATCTGCTTCCATATTATGGGAATTCTATTCACATTCACAGTTATGATTACTAACTGTACTGGATGGAGGGAAATACCTCCATCCTATGCCCGCCCCCCACCCTCATTTGTATTTTTCTCTCTCTCCTTTTATCCTGTTCCTCCTCACCAGTGTTTTGCTTCTGACCACTACTTCCCTCAGTCTGCCTTCCCTTTCATCAGTCCTACCCCCAAACCCTTTTCTTTTGCCTTTCACCTCCTACTTACCTATAGGGTGAGATGATTTTCTGTACCCAACTGAATGTATATATTATTCCCTCTTTAAGTTGAATCCAGTGAGAGTAAAGTTCAAGCGTTGCTCACCCTGTCCCTTTTTTTCCTCTATTGTAATAAGTCTTTTGTGCCTCTTTATGTGTTGTAATTTGTCCTGTTTTGCTTTCACTTTTCTTCTCCCATAGGATTCTTTTTTCACCCCTTGATTTTTTTTTTATATCATCACATCAAAGTCTACTTATAGCCACATTTCTCTGTCTATGTATATTTCTTCTAACTGCCCTAATGGAGATGCAGTTCTTAAGAGTTACAAGTATCATCTTCTCGTATAAGGATGCAAAAAATTTAATCTTATTAAATAACATGTTTTTTCTTTACTGTTTACCTTTTTATGCTTCTCTTGAGTCTTGTATTTGAAGCTTGAATTTTCTCTTCAGCTCTTTTCTTTTCATTAGGAAAGTTTCAAAGTCCCCTATTTCATTGAATGTCTTAGAATGCCTTTTCTTTTCCCTGAAAGAATATGCTAGATTTTCCTGGCTAGTTGATTTTTGGTTGTAATGCAAAGTTCATTGCTTTCTGGGATATCGTATTCCATTCCCTCTGTTCTTCTCATGTTGAATTTCCTAAGTCCCGTGTAATCCTGACTGTGGCTCCTAGATATTTGAATTGTTTTCTTTCTGGCTTCTTGGTGGTATTTTCTCATTCACTTGATAATTCTGGAATTTGGCCACAATATTTCTTGGAGTTTCCATTTTGGGATCCTTTTCAAGAGGTGATTTGTAGATTCTTCCAATGACCATTTTACCGTCTGGTTCTAGGATGTCTAGGCAGTTTTCCTTGATACTTGTAATATTCTCTCTGGGCTCTTTTTTTTTTTTGCTCATGGGTCTTAGGTAATCCAATAATTCTTAAGTTATTTCTCCTGGATATATTTTCCAGGTCATTTGTTTTTCCAGTGAGGTATTTTACATTTCATTTTTTTCCCTCATTATTTTGATTTTTGATTTTTGATGTCTCATAGAGTCATTAGCTTACACTTGCCCAGTTCTACTTTTAAAAGAATTTTCTTCTCTAGATTCTTCGGTCAAATTTTGTACTTCCTTTTCCAAGCTGTTGACTCTTTGTCATAATTCTCTTGCGTAATTCTCATTTCCTCCCCCCCCCCCCCTTTTTGGAGGACAATTGGGGTTAAGTGACTTGGCCAAAGTCACACGGCTAGTTAGTGTGGTCCGAGGCTGGATTTGAACTCAGGTCCTCCTCACTCCAGGGTCAGTGTTCTACTCACTGCACCACCTAGCCGCTCCATAATTCTCATTTCTTTTCCCATATTCATAGTTCTCCTGAAATTGTCCCCAATCTAGTCAGTGATTTTCTTAATTGCTAAATCTAATGGTATTTTCTCAGTTCTTATCTTTCTTACATTCTGTAGCATTTGACAGCATTGACTATCTTATTCTGAACTTTATATCTTATTGTTTCAAGAAATTCTGTCATGTTTCTGTCTGTCTGAACGACCCTCCTTAGTCACTTTTGCTGCCTCTTTGTCTTTGTGCCTCAAGCCCATGTCCTATAACCCTCTATTCTCTTCGTATGGTTTCATTTGATCTGATTAACTCCTGTGAGTTTTCTTATCTTGATGCAGATGATTCCCAGATCTGTATCTAAGCCCCAGTTTTTCTCCTCTATTATAGTAATGCATTATCAATGACCTTTTAGCAGTCTTCAAGTTCTCTGTAGGCATCTCACACTCTGCATTTTTAAAACAGAATTTGTTTTGGAATCAGAAATTCAATTTTCCTACAAAGTTGTCCGCATTTCATGTCATCTTTGACTCCTCACACTTAACCAAGTATCCATCCATCCATCCTGTTACTGTCTCTTGTCATTTTTACCTCCATAATATCTCTACTGTTTGTCCTAGTTTTTCTACTCAGACAGCCACTACCCTGCTTTAGGTCCTCATCATTCCTTGTCTGGATTGTAGAAATAGTCTTCTTGTGATTAGGGATGGGAGTGAAGAGGAAGGGAATAAGCATTTATATGGCTCCTCTTATGTGCCAGGCATGGTGAGCAGCATATTATAGATTTTACAGGCTCATTTGAGTCTTACAATAATCCTATGAGGTTTAGGTGCTTTTTAAAAATCCTCATTTTACTGTTGAAGAATGTGGAACCAACAGAGGTTAAGTTACTTATTCTCTCAGCTAGGTAGTATCTGAGGCCAGTTTTGAACTTGTTTCTTTGTGACTATAGACTCACTTTCACCACCTAACTACCCAGGTAGCTTTCTTCTTAATGCCTGCAATCCCTTCACCTCTATTTGAATCAGCTACCAACATGATTTTCTTACAGTTTAGGAGTGCTAATGCTCTTTCCACCCACACAACCCAGTAAATTTCAATGATTTCTATTACCTCTAGAGCTAAACTTAAAGTCCTTAAAGATGGTAAAATTTGTGGAGGGAAGAAAGAATAGTAAGATTGGGAAAAGTAAGAAGGCATCTTGGCCCCTTCTTACTTTTTCCAATCTTATTATTCTTTCTTCCCTCCACAAACTTTTACCATCTGGCCACACAGTCTTACTTGTTGTTCTTCACATGACAATTCTAGTTTCTACTATTCCTTATGCCTGGAATACTCTCCTCACCATCTATTCTATTTCTCTAACTTCTTTCAAGACAGATAAAAATCATCCCTTTTCTATTATCCCAACTTTTCCCCCCCATCTCCACCCTAACTGTTAGCATCTTCCACTTAAGGTTACTGTTCCTTCTCTACCTGGTTACTTAAATATTACCTCCCATATTAGAATTTGATCTTCCTCAGAAACAGAACTATTCTAGCCTTTTAAAAATGTTTTTATTAATTAGAACAATACTTGTCATATAAAGCTCAATACAAGCTTATTGGTTGATAAATATGACTTAAGTGGATGGAAATGTTTTGTCTGAGTATAATTTGGTGCCGGAGAGAGAAGGTAATGTGTCAGAATTTTTAATTTAAAAAAAAGTCAACACTTTTATTTCGTTAGTATGTTCTAATCTTAGATGCAAATTAGAAATTTGCATGTAAGTAATACACAATTAATTCTTTTCTAGGAGAATTGTTTTACTTATAGACCACAGATAAACTTAGGAAGGCAAGTTTACTAGTTTACAGAAAATAGATTCTTCTTGTGTCTGTTTACTGTTTAACAGAAGTCAAAGAGCAATCTGCAGAAGAGGATGGTGAAACAGAAGTGGACAGCAACAAGCAGCTAACACCAGCTCTCCAGCGCTCAGTGTCTGAGGAATCCACCAGCTCTACTGTTTCTGTTGGAGTAGAAGCTAAAATCAGGTTAGAGGGAGAATAAATGCTGTAGGACTAGATAACGAAGTTGTGTTTGGGGGGAAAGTTAATGAGTTGTATGGCAGAAGTATAGTTTTGGGAGCATGGTTGAGGGGAAAAGTATAGATGATTTGAAACCTTATAACAAACTGACAGCTGTTAAATTTGGAGGAGGCAGGTGGAGGCCCTGTTGGAGGACTCATGACTGATGCAGCATTGGCAAAATATTGGCATTGCCACTGGTTGTTAAGTATGAAAGCATGGTTTTTTTTAGGCATTGCTTTTAGTTAGCAGGAGAATTATTAAGGGACTCTTTAGTTAAATGTGTGATTGTTATCTGTAAGCTTAAAGAAATTTTTTTACAAAGGTTGCTTTTTAGAAGCAATATTTTTGAAGATGAAATCTTAGATTTACAGCTGAAAACAATTTTATTGTCCTTATTGGTCTAACTAAGACCTTTGAAATTGTGATTTGGCCTACATAGTAACTGACAGTAAGTGGAGGTGTGGTATAATTTGGGCTTAATATGTAAAAGAACTTAATGATTTTAACTCTGCTAAAATGAAATGGATTACTTTCTGTTACTTTTAGTATTCAAACAGAATGGTTAATTATAGATTAAGCACATTGTTTAAATAATTCAGGTATTGGTTAGAAGTTTGGAGTAATTAAACTCTAAAAACTTTATGGTTTGTGATTCTTTGTCTATCCTTGCAGTAGTCTCACAGGTGCAGTGATTGAGCTATTGTAGAATACTTACTCATTGAGAGTTCTATGTATTTATCATCAACTTCAGTCATAATTTAATTTGGTTTTTCTCATTTTCTAATTTGCTCATTGATGTTGGAAATTTGGCTTAATTCTTTTGTTCCTTAGAAATGAATATGTATTTATTATCAATTATATTAGTGTGATGAAACCCAAATTGTACTTAATTCACAGATTTTTGTTACCTTGTCTATTAAGGAACAATAATGTCTACTTCATTTGAGTCTTACCCTATTTCTTGGATAAAAGTTTTTTCTCTCTTAATGTAGTAACCAAATAAGGGTAACATTTGGCCTTTTAATATCAGTATTTTATTACCTTAAAAATTAAAAAAAGTTTTTTAAAGCAATACCTAAGACAGGAAAGTCAGAAGGTTGTTATGTAGATAATTCTGTCTACTCTAGCTTTTATTTAATCTAATCTTTCACATCAGAATACATAAACATGAGTTCATAGATGTTAGCCTTTCTTTTATTGAGTATAGTTGTCCCATCTTTTCTCTCTTTCACCTTTTAAAAAATTAAGACAATACTATTCCTCATGCTTCTTATGTTTATGCAGATATTAATAATGTAAAATGCTTATAAGATTTAACCTGAAGTCTTTGAATAAGGACCTTGTTACCACCAAGTAGTGTGCTAGAAACTGAGATTACCAACAAAATTGAGATTACCTGTCCTCAAACAGCTTAATTTCTATTCTATCAGGAGAAAAATAAGTAAATATTTATAATGTCATTGGTGGCAAAGATTGGTCAGTAAAAGGCTTCATATTGAACAACATGCTTTAGTATAGTCTTAAAGGAACCTTGGATAGTTAAATGTTAGAGGATGGAGAAGGCAGTATATCCAAGAAATAAGAATAGTCTGTGTCAAAGGCTATGTATGGAAAAGTCAAAGGAATGGGAATATGAGAAAAGATCATCAGATTTGGTAATTAAGAAACCATTTGTAACTTTGGAAAGAATAGTTTTAGTTGAATGGATTATATTAGCCATATTGCAAAAGATTGAGAATAGCTTTTTCTAGGAGTTGGCCTGAGAAAGAAAGGAGAAAGAGTGATTGCTTGAGGGCATGCGAGGGTCTACAATAGGAATCCTCCTGGGGAGTCCCCTATCCTCCCATCCTTCACCCCACTGAAGTATTAATAGGCTACTGGGAAGAAATATGTGAATTGGGAAAGGTTAATGATAAATTAAAGGTGGAGATAGATAACATTCTGGAGATAGGGTTGACCTTGAATGTAGAATACCTATGCTTTCATCAGATACTTCAATAAATGAGGGAAAAAATGGTTCTTATTGAAGGATTGTGAGATATATAGAAGAGAAGAACGTTTGCATACTTTGAGGGTGATGCTCTTGCTGTCTTTCTTACAATTTCCCATTAAACCTGTATTATTAAAGAATTTCATTTACTTTTTTAAAAAATTAATATGGGGCAATTAAGCATTAACTTTATAGAGCCTAATTGGACCTGTTATGATGCTCTCTATGTAGTATGCTAGACACGTTATTCCAGAAAGGAATCAGACCTGTTCTCTGGATGTTTTGACATTGTGTTAGGTTATATTTCAGTTAATACATCACATAGACTTTCCACTAGAGTTTTATTTTGAGACACAAAAAGTACTAATGATTACTTTGGACTTGACACTTAATGTTTGATGAGCTATTGAAAGATCTTATTGATTCTATCAAAATATAATGCTGTGCATATTTTTAGAGCATGTATGTTATGGATGCCTCTTTTTAAAATATTGATGTTTTAACGCGGAAGTTACTTTGCTTATGTAAACTTTTTTTTGTTTTAGTTTTTGTTTCTTGATGTCATAGTGCAAAGGAGAGTGATGAGGGTGAAATAGACCACAGAGGAAAATACCAATTGAGGATGGGAATAGGGAGAGTCTCAGAAGCATGGAAGGGAGGGTTACTGCTTCTTCAGATTAAGAGAAGATTTGGGGGAGTTTGTATTGTTGAATCCTCTCCAGTACAGATGAAGGAACTGAATGTCAGAGAGCTTAATTAATTTGCTGAAAGTCACTTAAGTAGGAAAGAGGGGTTTACATTTTTGAGCCAACAATGCAGATTTTTAGCAACAATGTTTATACTTCGCCATACTACTTCTCAGGAAAAACAGCCCAATACTTAGAAGTATTACTTTCAGGAATATATAACTTTTCTAGTGGTACTCAACATGGAAGCAGATACTAGAGAGCTACTTAAAGAGTTTTAGGAATACAAGACTACAGTTTCAGAAATTTTCTTATGAGCTGAATTATTATTTATGTAATTTATTCAGTGGATGACCTATGTGGCCTTTGACTGATAGCTATAAAAAGTATTACAGGGTGGCTAGGTGGCACAGTGAATAGAGCACTGGCCCTGGAGTCAGAAGGACTTGTGTTCAAATCCAGTTTGAGACAGTTAACACCTACTAGCCGTGTGACCTTGGGCAAGTCACTTAACCCCAATTGCCCTGCCTTCTACCCTCCAAAAAGCAATAAATAAATAAAAGGTAAAAGACATAGGTTAACAACCAAGAATAACTTACCTTGCAAAACTAAGCATAATTCTATGAGGGGGAAAAAAAAAGTATTACACATGCTTAGGTTCTTATGGGGTTCTTGAAAACACAGATTTATCTAGTCTATATCATTCATTGAAAATACTGAGGTAAAACCACTACTTTTCTCTCTCTCTGCTCTCTTTCCTCCCATAATTCCTGTCCCTTTTTTCTATCAGTGAACAACTGTGCGCTTTTTGTTACTGTGGTGAAAGAAGCTCATTAGGACAAGGAGAATTAAAACAGTTTAGTCCAACACCGGAATTCATCACATCCTGGAAAAAGCAACTTCTGCACAAGAAGGATATCAATGACAACAGCGATGGAACCAGTGAAAAACTACAAAACTCAGTGCCACGTAAACAAAGAGGACAGAGAAAGTAAGTTACTTTTTGGGTAAATTTTGGGGATAATGTTTTCAACCACTTGTTTTTGTGTGTATATGTGCATGTGCATACATGAAAACATATATATGTTGTATGTTAACATGTGTTTCTTCTTGTTTCGCCATTTTAACCTTTTTGAGAAAAGGTCTTTGGTTTTTTTTTTTTTTAATCTCTTTTAGTGCTTGTTTACAAGACAAACCAGTGTGAGCAAAAACATAATCAAATAGCTTATGGTCATAACCTGAACTGAAGTGTAAAGGGTGTTAAAATTACTCAGTGGGTAGAGACCAGTCAAACTGATATTATAAGTGATAAGGAGATAAAAAATTATTGTAAGCCTCTTTTTCCTAGTCTTTTATTACACTTGTAACTAGGAATAGAGCATTATTACACAGTAGCCAGAGGAGAACTGCTTTGTGCTTGATTTCAATGTTTGAGCTTTTTTGTCGATTCTACAGTGCTCTGTACATTTTTCCTTTATATATTTGCTATAAATGCCCTTATTATTAAAATATTAATGGAAATTTTAAAGTAGAAATGCGTTTGCTTATGAGAAACTTTTTAAAGATTTCAAAGTGCGGGTGTTTACATACACTCCATATAAAATACACAAATTGGATTTTACTTTAGGCTTCTTTTTTCTTTCACAACAAGATCATGGTTCACAACCAAATCATCTTACTTTTTATACGTCTATTCCATTGAATGACCTGAGTAATAGATATACTGTAGCCTATGGAAGAGCTGAAAATTAATATTTAGCTTAGAACAACTAACCACCTCTTTCCTTTGAGGATGATGATCTGATCACCACCAAGTGCCATGCTGGTTAACTTCCTAGTGTAAGTACTAAAGCATTGTTTTTGTCATTATCTGACTGGTTCCTAGCTGCCCTAATCCTGAACACAGGAAGCACTAAATGGAACAGAAACGAAAAGACCTTTTCAGTTGTTTTAAAGTGTCCAGTAAGGAAGTAGGGAGTTCTTGCAGAAAGAACACTAGAGAAGGTGAGAAGCAGTTTGGGCACACTTGTGCCCAGCAGGCCTCTCCTGCTGCACCCCCCCCCCCCCCCCCATGTTTGCTGCTTTTGTTTAGGTTGTAACCTCTCTAAATTCCAATATCTTTCTTCTGAAATAAAGTGTTAGTACCGGATGTCTCCTGCATCTTTCCATCTTGCGTGATCTATTACTGTATT
>CM053581.1:511136149-511159753 GCA_028627135.1 Pseudochirops cupreus | reverse complement strand
ATCAGAAGGTTTTTTTAAAAAAAGACTTCTATCATAGCAGTTAGGGCATCTAGTCAACCTTTAAAAAATAAGTTATATCCATTCTTTCTTTTCTAATCCTGTAGGAATAGTTTTATTTCCTCATTCCCTAGCCTTATTTCTTTTTTTTTTCCTGCTTTTTAACAAGTGAGCATTTTATTGTTGATAGTAGCATTTATATACCCGCATTTTCAATAGAGAGATATTTATAGGTATAAGAAATTATTCAGTCTGTCTCAGGTGGGGAAGTTTATTTATAAATACTAATTCATCTTATGACAAAAGAGAACTCTCCTTCATTCTAGAAATGTTTCGCTCCCAGGTTAAAAGTCACAGGCTCTTGGGATGGGGTGCAGGGGCATTACTAAGCATCATTTGAATTAATCAACATATTAAGCATCTTATGGCTGTCTGGTTCTATGCTAGGTGCTTTTCACAAAAGACTGTTTTTAGCTAAGAACTCAATAGATTTCCTATAATTTTATTGAGGTAAATATAAGTAAAGTTATACAGGATATACTCCTGGAATGAGACTTAAGAGATTATTTTGTCCATCCTTCATTGACAGAAGCGGTTCATAGTAGGAAAACTGGTCAGCTTGGGATCATATTGTAACTTTTCTCTAGGCTACTCATTAACTGATAGGCAGCAGCAGCAACTGCCTAGGGCCATAAATTCTAAATACAGAATTCTTTCTGCTTTTACAAGAGTAGTTATTGGGATAGCTAGGTGGGTCTGTGAATAGAGCACTGGCCCTGGAGTCTGGAGGACCTGAGTTCAAATGCGGCCTCAGGCACTTAACACTTACTCTCTGTGTGACCATGGGCAAGTCACTTAACCCCAATAGTCTTGCCTTCTTACTTTCCACCCAAATGAAAAAAAGCCAAGAGTAGTTATTGATCTAATTTTTATTTCTTAAAACATTTATTTATTTTTAGTTTTCAATATTCATTTTTATAAGATTTTTGAGTTTTAAATTTTCTTCCCCTCCTTCCCCTCACTTTCCACAAGAGGGCATGCAATCTGATATAGGCTATACATGTGCAATCACGTTAAACCTATTTCCACATTTGTCATATTGTAAAGAAGAATTAGAACCAAAGGGAAAAACCATTAGAAAAAAATAAACAAAAAAAGAAACTAGCTTCGATCTGCATTCAGACTCCATAGTTCTTTCTGTGGATGTGGATGGCATTTTCTATCATGTGTATTTTGGAATTCTCTGAGATCATTACATTGCTGAGAAGAGCTAAATCTGTTAAAGTTGCTAATGTAGTATTGATTCATCATTTTCCCTGCTTGTTTCTCTCCCATGAAGTAGTACCTGTCATTCTTATTGTGAGTCTATACCAAAAAAAAAAATCAGTTTGAAAATAAGAAAGCTGGCAAGGTTTTCCATGAGGAAGAGATGAGAAAAGGAGCGTGAAGCGTACCATATGATGTCATTCTTGGTTAATAGTATGTTTCACTGACCTCATCACTTACCCTCTTTTTTAAGATTAAGGATTCTTTCTTATAAGAAATGAATGAGGAGAGAGAAATAGTGAGAAAATTAAAAATTGGAATACAAAAATTGAATTGCGTTAAGCATTAGTTACTATGCGATTTTTGTGGGCCCTTCTAGAAATAAATGATTGGCTCATTGAAAAGTGATTTATTTTAAAGTGTCATAATTAGGGCAGCCAGGTCATGCCTGAGTTCAAATCTAGTCTCAGACACTTAACACTTACTAGCTGTGTGACCTTGGGCAAGTCACTTAACCCCAATTGCCCTACCTTTCCCCCCTCCAAAAAGCCAAAAAGAAAGTTTCATAATGGTGGGATTTTTTTTTTGGTCACATCCAGTATTTTTAAAATACTATTTAATTTTTCCTGATTATATGTAAAGATAATTTTTAGCATTCATTTTTCCCCCCTCTTTAAAAAAAAAAAAGATCTGGGAGGGGAAGACTTCCTGGGTTTCTGGCCAGAATAGAATGAGGCAAAGAGGATAGTGAATTGCCCAGGATCACACAGCTAGTAAATGTCGGGTTTCACATTTGAACTCAGAAAGAGAAGGCTTCCTGACTCCAGGTCTGGTGCTCTATCCACTGTGCCACTTAAGGGCCATAAGGCTTTTCCTTTCCCTTTCCCTTAACCTTCTCTCTCTATAGTATCACACCCTTACCTGCTGGTGCTCTGTTCAAAGGGAATATAAATTGTGATCTCTGAAACAACTTCTTCTCTTCTTCCTCCTCATGTTTGATTTTTCTCTTGAAAGATCAGCCTTAACCCCAAATCACTCTGATTCTAGACCAGGCCCTACTTGGTCATTGTTTGGGCCCCCTGTGACTCAGAATGAGTGTAAATAACAGTTGTTTCTGTTTTGGCCAGAAACCCTGAGGTCTTCCTCTTCCAGATCTATTCCCTTTTTTTATTTGTTTCCTATGTAATTTTCCCCCTGTTGCATGTAAGAATAATTTTTTTAACATTTGTTTTTAAAACTTTGAGTTCCAAATTCTCTCTCTTCTTACTCTTCCCCATTGAGAAAGCAAACAGTTCAATATAGGTTATATAAACATGTGCCGTTAATAGCATTTGTTTAAAAAAAATTGAGTGACAGATTTTTTACTCCGTCCCTCACAGCTCCACTTCCTAATAATATGGTAAGCAATTTGTTACAGGTTATATATGTGCTATCATGCAAAACATATTACCATATTAGTCATGTTGTGGAAGTAAAAACAGACCAAAAGGAGGAAAAAACATGAAAAAAGTGAAAAATAGAATGCTTCAATCTGCATTCAGACTCCATCAGTTCTTCTTTAGAAGCGCATAGCATTTTTCATCATTAGCCCTTACCTAACTCATTCACAGTTAATCATCATACAGTACTGTTGTTACTGTGTCCAATGTTTTCCTGGTTCTGCTTATGTAATTTTGTATCATTTGGTGTTGTCTTCCCAGGTTTTCCAGAAATCATGTTCTTTATCATTTCTTGTTAACAGGTAGTATTTCATTACAACTTGTTAAGCCATTTCCCAATTGATGGGCATCCCCTGAAATACCAATTCTGTGCCACTTCAAAAAGAGATGCTGTAAATATTTTTATTTAAATATGTTCTTTTCCTTTTTTTTTTTTTATTTCTTTGGGATGCAGATCTAGTAGTGGTATTGCTAGATCAAAGAGTATGTACGGTTTGATTGTCTTTTGGGCATGGCTTCTTATTCTCCCATATCTAAATCTTGTACTCATTTTATTATCTTGATTTACGGTGTAAGATGTTGGTCTATACCAGTGGTTCTCAACTTTCCTAATGCCACGACCCTTTAATAGTCATATGTGGGCGTGTCTGCATGTGGATGGACCTGCCTGGAGACAGAGGAGGTTCCTAAGACAGTTGGAAGTTTTCTGATGGTCTTAGGCGACCCCTGTAACCCCTGTGGAAGGATCTTTCTACTCCAAAGGGTTTGCAACCCACCGGTTGAAAACCACTGGTCTATACCTAGTTTCTGTCCTTTTGTTTTCTAGTTTTTCTAGCAGTTTTTGTTAAAAAGTGAGTTCTTGTCCCAAAAGTTAGGGTCTTTGGATTTACAGTGCACTAGATTACGATAGTTATTTACTACTGTGTCCTGTGTACCTTTTGCATTTTACTGGTCCACTAATCTGTTTCTTAGTTCCAGATAGTTTTTGATAATTGCCACTTTGTAATAGAGCTTGAAATATCATATGGCTAGGCCACCTTCTTTCACTTTTTTTTTTCTGTTACATCCATTGATTTTCTTGAACTTTGATTTTTGTAGATGAGTTTTGTTATCTTTTTCTAGCTGACTAAAATAATTTCTGGGTAGTTTGTTATAGTACTGAATGAGTAATTTAATTTAGTAGAGTTCTCTTTTTTTAAATCGTTATCTGCTCAACCTATCCATGCCAATTGATATTTTTCCCAGATTCAGTATTAATATTGTAATTACCTTCTTAACATTTGATTTCTAATAAAACAGTGAAGTGATTGGTAAAGGAGAACATGCTATTTATAGGAAAAAAAATTGTCACTTCTCATAGGCATTAGCAGAAGCTTAAATTTAATAAAATGTAATAAAGTACAAAATGAGGTTTTTATAAGTTGGAATTTTTAATGTTTCTAGCTCTGATTTTTGAAACTGGTTGGCTTATTTTTTAAGAAAATATGTTTGACTTGGTGTTAATGTGATTTAATGTCTTGTTTTGATGGTGAATCTCTTAACCAATTTTTAGGGTAGAGGATTTGTTATCACATTAAATGGGATGCTATATTGTTTCTAGCATAATGTAATTGCCAAGATATAATATTATATGATTTCATTATCTTTTAAAAAGATTTCCATCAAATATGTGAATTTTTATGGTTGGGATATGCTAACATTTACTCTATACTTTGTTTAGCTTTGCCTTTTTTTGTCTCCATGTCTCATTTGCTGAAAATAACTTACTACCATTCCAATTTGTTTAGCTTTTAGGACAAAAACCTAAGAAAGCTATAGTTGACTCCTTTTAATCCTGTTCTCAGTTCGTTTTAGACGCTTTAGCTCTGTTGATGGATTTTTCTGCCTTCATTGTTGTCATTCAACTTAAATTTTTTTTCTGATTGTGATGTTTTGTGAACATGTATGACTACTTGGTGTATTCACTATTACTAAAAAATAATGTAAGTTTTAAACTAGAAGAAATATGTTGTGAGTCTCCAAGATTTTTGAAAGTGATATTTATTATGGATCATGTAAAAATTATTTTATGTCTTCGTTTTGGGAGTACCATATTTAAGGAGCAAATCTATGTATATGGTGAAAACATTTTATAAAGCCAGGTATGTGGTGCAGGGTACAGAACGCTGGGCCCTGGAGTTATCAAGCCTGGAAATCAGTCACTGCCTCAGACTGTTAATTGACGTTTGCTTGTGGGCAAGTTACTTTACTTTTTAATGCCTTAGGTTCCTTAGCTGTAAATAGCAGCGCATAATATCTTCCTCAGAGAGTTGCTGTGAGAATCAAATGAGGTATTTGTTTAGGTATTAGGACAGTAACCCACTCTTTTTATTACCACCATCGTCACCTTATATTTCCCTTTGCTTTCGTAGAGAACGTTCTCCTCGACAGAATATAACATCACATATAAGTGTA
Source organism: Pseudochirops cupreus (assembly GCA_028627135.1). NCBI lineage: Eukaryota > Metazoa > Chordata > Mammalia > Diprotodontia > Pseudocheiridae > Pseudochirops > Pseudochirops cupreus. The sequence continues at coordinate 511,154,597 of CM053581.1, read as the reverse complement.
AGCACTCAGACTGCTTCAGATGATCAGACTGGTAAATTGTGGGATGAACTCAGTCTGGTTGGCCTTCCAGATGACATTGATTTCCAAGCCTTATTTGAGTCTACAGGTAAGAACATTTTGATTTGCCCTGTTATACATGTTAAATTTCAGTGCAAAAATGATCTTATAGTAACTATCATAGAAAGTATAAGTGCTTTTTTACATTAGTGAGTGAATTCCAAGTGAACATCCAGAAACTCTTATGGCTGTGTAAAAAATAATTCATCTTTAACTACGCTTAATACAGTAAGCCATGTATTCAGTTTATTTAATTTGTTTCTTACTGTTAAGATCTAAAAGTCATATATTTTATAGTTTATTTGATACTGATAATTATTTTTATAGTACATGCCATGTTATTTTCCCTCACAGTAGCAATATAGTATCATTATTACTTCTAAGTTAGCCCAGCTAATACTCTTAAGTAACTTGGTACATTTTTTCAGTATGGCATATGGGCAAGAATTATGTTTTTCGATCTCCCTATTTTTTCAGTCTAATACTTGGAAAAATAACTCAATGTTTACCAGTTCAATGAAGTTGAAAATTGCTTAACTGAAATATTTGAAGTTGGGTCTTTTTTTCTTTTCCTTTTTCTTTCTTAAAGTTCTTAAATGACTCTTGTATGCTTCAAATGTATCAGTGAGTTTTAGCATTGTTTATTCAAAGATAAGAGCGGATAAAGCCAGTAATTTGAGGAAAATCTTAAAATTATGTTTTATGTTTTTCTTTTATAAAAGTTAGCAAATAAAACAGCTAGAAAACATGCTTGCACATATAGTGGCATGTGAAACTTGAATTTAATTTTGAGCAAATGTGAGTATACTCTTAAGTTAATATTGCAGTTTGTATTTTATTCAAAAAACTCTGAATTTTCTCACAATAGTGCATGAATTATCTAGAGGTCAATTTGTAACCTTGGCTATCAGCTAAAGTCTAGCTAAAATTTATCCAGGCAATTAAGTTTTCTGTGAAGCAAAAGTAAATGTAACAAATTTCATGCAGTAAAACATGCACCTTAAGTTTATCTCTTATACTTCTGCCGGCTTTTACCTCCTACTTCAGATGAAATTGTAACAAACTTTACCATTTTTGCTTTTCCCAGTCTATAGTGGATTATAACATTATATATTCGTTAGGTGGGGTGATGCTAGAGAGCAGTATTGGTAATTAAGAGGTGACAGCAGCAGAAGAAAATTATTCCAGTTGCTGATGATGCAGTGTAGCAACTTGGGACTTTTTTATGTAAGAGCAAATAGCACTGTACTCCTTACTTCCTGAGGGGATAGCTGTATTGCATCATAATGCAGTAATCTGCCTTCATATTGGCAACCCATCTGCAAGAAGTTGGTTTAGGTTTTGTACTGAGTATGTGGGGGAAAGTGTGTGTGTGTGTGTGTGTGTGTGTGTGTGTGTGTGTGTGTGTGTGTGTGTGTGTGTGTGTGTGTGTACACACATCTGTATGTGCACGTGTGTGTATACACACATATCTATAAAGTTTTTGTTTTTAAAGTGTGAAATACCCTTTAGCTAACTGATTTACTCAATCAGAACACTGATTTGTTGAGTGCTTGAAACCAAATTGATGTGATATTAGTGGGGTATGAAGTTGTTACTTTTTCATTTTTAAATTTTGAAGAGAAATACTTATAAAATTACAGAATTTTATTCATTTATAACTTTTCAGGTCACTTTTGGGCTCATCACCGTTGTGCAGAATGGTCTCTGGGAGTATGCCAGGCTGAAGAACAGGCATTAATGAACGTGGACAAAGCTGTTGTCTCAGGGAGCACAGAAGTACGTTAATAAGGCAATTACTTATTACCAAAATATTTTCATCGTTATTACATCTAATTGTGACCATGCAATATATTATTCTCATTATGTTGATAAGTTGTACGTTCTGCCTCTAATTTTTTTCATAATTACATTAGGTATAATAAAATTTATGATTGTCTTTTTTTTAAAGAGTACTAAATACTAATTTGCTAGTAGTGAATTGTTTATTCATTTTATTTCATTTAATCTGTTATTTTAAGGTGTATAATAAAGTGGGAAGCAAATATGAATTAAATTCCTTGTATGTGAAAACTTAACTTTTTGACCCTAGTTAGTACTTCTTAAAATATGGACTAACTAGTGTGCCTCTCTGTAGGCAAGTTGACAGTTCATTTTTTTCCTTCTGGTATCATGTCAAGATAACATTGTTTTATACAGTCTAGGTTTCTATAAAAGCTTTTAACTGTACTTTTCAAGGACTTTATAAATCAGTACAAGAGTAAATGAAATAATTGTTCCACATTTATAAAGACAACAGCTTCTTTGTGTGGAGGATATTTTTGCTCCTAACTGGCTGTTTTTTTGCAAATATAAAAAGGTATATCAAGGGTACGTTAAAAGTGCACATTTTGTGTCTGTTGCTAAAATGACTAAAAATACAAGTTTCAAATGTATTGATGAGAATGTGTAGGCTTTAGGGTGTACCATTCAAGTAGTTAGTGACAAATATTTGTTTTACTTGAATTTTAGGAATGGTTATGATCTATTTTGCATTTGTCAGCTTTGGCTTATAAAGAAAATGGAAAAATACTTTGTATTTGCAATCTTGGCAAATGTTAAGTGTACAGCAGTGTATAGAAGCCAAAAATCAAAATATTCAATCTTTGCTTGTATTGCAGTTGACTGAATGAAGGGATCATATTTTCAGGTGATCTATTCTGGGACAAACAAGAGTATCAAGAGTATTTTCAAACAATGTCAATCTCTGTTTCAGAAAAGTAATACGGGTATTAGGGTGAGATAAAAGCCATTTAGGAGAGAGTATCAAGGTAGAGGGAGAGAATGCAGAAAATGTGTCAGTAACATAATGATAAAATATCCTTGCCCATAGTCAAACTAAATTCTGGGTAGTTGACTTCTTCCCACTTTAAGGGTATTGCTGACTGAGACCTACAGTTTTAGGTAGAAATCCTTCTGTTGTTAATTCCTGACCTGGTTCAAGGAGCCAGAAACCTATGCTCCATCCCGATAGTTATTGAAGCATGGCCATCTCTAAATTCTGTATATCCAGCCTGAGTCTCTTTTGAGCTCCTGTTCATCATCGATAGCATATTGGAAATTTCAAACTGGATGTCTTGTAGGCATCTCAAGTTCATTGTGTCCAAAGCAAATGTTATTATCTTTCTCTTGAAACCCATAGTTCATCTGAACTTTCCTGCTTTTCTTGAAAGCACCACCATTTTTCCTGGTTTGCAGCCTTAGATTTATTTGTTGGGCAGTTAACAACCTTTACAATTCTGACTGATGGTCTTCTCATATATAACCTTGATATGATGAACCTTGATATAACCTTCTCAGATATAACCTTGATATATTCTTCTCCTTCACAAATGCCAAAGTCACCTCTTTTTTTTTTTTCCTCGCACAAGGCAGTTAATCTTCTGTCTCTGTGCTTTTATATGATCAGTGTTCTTGGAATGTATTCTGCCTTTTAAAATCCGTCATTTCTTTCAAGGCTCAGGTATATTGCTTTCCTTTACATCAGTGGTTCCCAACCTTTGATGCTGTGACCCTTTAATACAGTTCCTCATGTTGTCGTGACCCCCAACCATAAAATTATTTTCTTTGCTTCTTCATAACTGTAATTTTGCTACTGTTATGAATCGTAATGTAAATATCTGATATGCAGGATTTATTTTCATTGTTACAAATTGACCATAACCCACAGGTTGAGAACTGCTGCTTTACATGATGGGATCTTTCCTTACTCTCTAATCCAGAAATTACCTTGTATTTATTCTCTCTATTCTTATATGTGTACATGATCATGTCCTCTGATGGAAAATGAGCTTCTTGAGGGCAGTACCTAGCACATAGATCTCTCCTAGGCATATAGTGGATGTTTGTTTATGGGCTGATTTTTGGCTTAGCATATACTTTGAATTAAATATATTTTATTTTCAGCTCCCAGTTTTCTGCCTGCCGTTTTCCTTTTCCATTATAGCTACATATAGTAAAACAAAATTAGCATTAGCATTGAATGCAAAATTTTGTAATAGTGTCGAGAACATAATTTGACTTTAAATATATCTCTTGGAAGGACTCATGTTTTTTCCTATGATGCTATAACTTATCAGCAGAGTCATTAATAATTCTGTAGCTATACCTCCCCTATCTCTTGCAAAAATGGGAAATTAAGGGGTGTGCATAAATATGTGAGGTGATCTGATGCAGTTAAGGCTATCTTAGATATAGGTGCTTACATAGTTTTTAAAGTTGCCCAGTGTCTCGTATTTACAAGGCTATCTTGGAGCAAAGTGAGAAGCTAAGGAGAAGGCAGATGTAGTTTATGAAGGATGCTTTTTAGGAGGGTAGGGGTTAGTCTAGGTTCTTTACTATTAAGTAAATTTGTGTAAAGTTGCACTTATTTGTGGTTTTTGAGGTATGGTTATGGCAGAGTTTATTCCTGTACTTTGTTGTCTAATCAAACATTTTTTTTTGTCCCGTTTCTCACAGATGACTTTCAGTAATTGGTCTCTATCTTGACACTGGTCATCTCCCTGTAAGATATGTATTTCCTTCTCACCTTTACTTCACAATATACCTCATTACCTTCTATATCAAGTTTTTTTCTATCTGTTTCTATTTCATAAAGTACCTTATATTGGACTCTTTTTATGCAATTACATATATCTGTGTTCTTCCCCCTGCTAGACTGTCTGTGGGATAAAGACCCCAAAGACCCTTACCCAAATTAAACTCAGTTTTCTCCAGGTAGAAACAGAAGCTATTTATTTCTAAGCAAGTCTCGCAAGAGTTGGACATCACCTACCGAGAACATGCACCAGTATAGGGAGACAAAGTACAGACATCAGGCAAGCAATTATATATCCTTGTACAGACATTTCTAGGACAGTCCAAAAACCCCAAACCCCCTCCCCAGTATCCAGACCTTCATTCCCATTGGTGGGAAGGTGTGTCCTTACAGTCCATTTACCCAATACAAATGCATATTTCAATTATTTTCTTTATTTATCAGAAGTAAGATATTACAGATTACATGTTACTTTTTCTTGTTTACCAAAAGTAGGCAATTACTGAAATACCTGGCAGACGTATTCTTTGTTGCTTTTCTTGTTTTCCTCAAGACTGGGTATTCTATAGAAAAATAAAATTTGGCCTATCAGGACTAAAGCCCAGCTCAAGTTTGGTGATTGTCTCCTTAACTTTATGAGAATATTTTCGTTGTTCCATTCAACTAGAAGATCCTTGAGAGAAGTTACTACCTGACATATAGTAGGTGCTTAATTTATTAAACTTATTGATTCTTGACTTTTTTACATTAGTTTGAACTCTTATCATTTTGTAAATCAGTCTTCTCTATAAGGAACAATACAGTTAGATAATAAATGAGTCCTTGAATTTGGAATTGATATGACAACTACCAGTATGTATTGATTTTTACTTTTTTGCAGAAACATTTTCATTATGGTGCATAACAGTGTTGTATGGGCTTTCATGGGCAGTTGAGTGGATGATTTAATAATTGTTTAAATTCATTGTTGTGCCCTCCAAAATGACAGAGAAATAAAATACAGTTGTTTTTAATAATTACTTTATTTTTGGCCAGTGGCTGGCTTAAGTACTGTTCCATGGTGATGGATTATATTCTGAAACTTTTCTAAAGGATTGGGAATGAGTGTTGGGAACTGTGACACTTGTCATTTGAGCAGAATGTTAAAAATAGAGTAAGGATGGTTTAGGACAGTAGTAGCTAGCATCTTTTTACGTGTTCGTCAGTCAAAAAGGCTTGAACCTAAAAGGGAGTTAAAAGGGACGAGATTATCTACATTTATTCACCAGACTTTAGCTATAGCATGATAACCAACCATCCTATAGGAAAAAGTAACAGTAGACAGCTCAGAAATCTATAGAAGACAAAAATATTAGAAGGGATTGAGTTTTGAAATAACTGGCCTCGGATTTTTTTGTTTTGTTTTGTTTTAAAAGGATCAAAGTATAGGTATGTAGAAAACAAGCAAGGCAAACCACGAACTCCTAATGTGCAGTTAAATTGCCCCTCATCCAGAACTGGAGTCAGGACTTCTGAAGAGCTTCCCTTTTCAGAAAGCACAGGATAGATTATAGTGATGTGTTTGTATGTAGTAGTATTTTATATTCTCTTGAGAAAATTCAGGATCCAGAAAGAAGAATTATTTTAGAAAAGGTTTGGGCTAAGATGAGGATAAGCAGTAATAGAATTTAAATCATCATTGGAATGTGCTGCCAACTACTTATAGGAAATGTATGAGGAATTAGAGAAGCACTGGCATGGATATACGTTGTAGCAGTGTTGGAGTGCCTAAATTATTTTGAAATCAGTTACTGTGCTCTTTCCCAAAACATAGTTGCCAGTAATTGTTTTAATAATACAGTCTTTCGAAATCGAATAAAGTGTCTTTTCTGGATCTTATTCTTAACAAGTAGGTGGAAAAAATGACTTGGGGTCCAAATAAGGGGGTAGTTGAGGTGAAGTTGTCTGTTCTTTATTGAAATTTGTGATTTGGTGAGAGTAAAGTGGGGCATGTTTTGACATATATATATCTTTTACTTTGGGCAGACAGATTTCCATGTGTTCAAAGAGAATATAAGTGGGATCTTACGGATTAAAATCCTTTAGGGGAAATTAGTCCAGGGGGAATGTTTAATTCTTTTTTTTTTTTAAATAAATCGACACATGTTTATTAAGCACTTAGTAAGTTCTAGCCACTGTGCTAAGCAATGGGGGATATAAGAACAAGCAAGCAAGATAACTGCTGACTTTGGATTTTTAAATAAAATACTTTTAGTAGCATTTTATTTTTTCCCCCAAATATGTTTCAAGACAATTTTAGCATTCAGTTTTTACAGGATTTTGTGTTTCAGATTTTTCTCATTCTCCATTCCTAAAATTTTAAGCAATTTGATATAGCTTATATATTTATAATTACATAAACCATTTTTATATTAGTCACAGTTGTGAAAGAACAAACAGATCAAAGGGGCAAAATATAAGAAAAAATAAAGTGAAAAGTATGCTTTGATCTTCATTCGGAGTGGATCAATTCATCAGTTCTCTTTCTGAATGTGGATAGCGTTTTCAGTGTGAGTCTTTTGTATTTGTCTTGTATCATTGATGTATTGCTGGGAAGAGTTGAGTCATTCCAAGTTGATCATCACACAGTGTTGCTGTTACCAGATACAGTGTTTTTCTGCTCATTTCACTTTGCATCAGTTCTTATGAATCTTTCTAGGTTTTTCTGAATTCTGCCTGCTTGTTATTTCTTACTGCACAGTAGAATTCTATTGCCTTTAGATACCACAGCTTTTCAGCTCTTCCCCAATTGAGGACATCCCCTCAATTTTCAGGATTTTCCACCATGAAAAGGGCTGCTATAAACATTTTAGAACACATCAGTCCTTTTCATTTTTCAATGAGCTCTTTGGGATACAGACCTACTAGTGGCATTGCTGGTTCAAAGGACACGCATGGTTTAGTTTTGTTGCCCTTTGGGCATAGTTTAAAGTTACTCTTCAGAATGGTTAGATCAATTCACAACTTCACCAACAGTTCATTAGTATCCCAATTTTCCCAAATCATCTCCAGCATTTATCATTTTGCTTTATTGTCATATTAACCAATCTGATTGGTGTAAGGTGGTACCTCGTAGTTGTTTTAATTTGCATTTCTCTAATCAAAAGTGATTTAGAGCACTTCTTCATATGACTGTAGATAGCTTTGATTTCTTCATCTTAAATTGCCTGTTCATTTCCTTTGACCATTTATCAATTAAGGAACAGCTTGTATTCTTACAATTTTGACTCAGTTCTCTATATATTTGGGAAATGAGAACTTTATCAGAGACACTTGCCATAAAGATTGCCTCCCAGATTTCTCCTTTCCTTCTAAGCTTGGTTGCATTGGTTTTGTTTGTGGAAAAGCTTTTTAATTTAATATTTAACATAATCAAAATAATCTGTTTTATATTTTATAATGCTGTCTTATCTCTTGTTTGGTCATGAATGCTTCCATTCTCCATTGTTCTTACAAGTAGACTCTTCCTTGTTCTTCCAGTTTGCTTATGGTGTTACCCTTTATGTCTAAATCATGTACCCATTTTTACCGTATCTTGGTATGTGGTGTGAGATGTTGGTTTATACCCAGTTTGTGCCTTATTTTATGGTTTTCCCACAAGTGTTTGTGAGGTAGCGAGTTCTTATCCCAAAGACTGGGGTCTTTGGTCTTGTCTAACACCAGGTTACTGTGGTCATTGACTATTGTGCCTTATGTACCTAATCTGTTCCGCTAATCCACTGTACTGTTTCTTAGCTGGTATGAAGTAGTTTTGATGATTACTGCTTTATCATACAGTTTGGGATCTGGTATTGCTAGGCCACCTTCCTTTTTCCTTTTTTAAAAATTATTTCCCTTGATATTCTTGACCTTTTTTTCTTCCAGGTGAAAGAAATTTTGTTGTAATTTTTTTCTAGCTCTAGCACATAATTTTTTGGTAGTTTGATTGGTATTGCACTGAATAAGCAAATTAGTGTATGCAGAATTTTTTTTTTTAATATTGACTGGGTCTACTCATGAGCAATTGATATTTTTCCAGTTGTTTTGATCTGACTTTATTTTTGTGAAAAGTGTTTTGTAATTGCATTCATATAGTTCCTGGACTTGTCTTGACAGGTAGCCTCCCAAATATTTTATATGTTTACAGTTATTTTAAGTGAAATTTCCCTATCTCTTGCTGCTGGGCTTTGTTGGTAATATATAGAAATGCTGATAATTTATGTGGTTTTATTTTATATCATGCAACTTCGTTAATTGTTTCAAGTAGTTTTTAGTTGATTCTCCAAGAATACCATTATATCATCTGCACAAAGTGATAGTTTTGATTCCTTGTTGCCTGTTCTAATTCCTTCAATTTCTTTTTCTTCTCTTATTGCTATAGCTAACTTTTATAGTACTATATTGAATAACGGTGGTGATGGAATGGTTACTTTTAAAAAATTTTTTTAAAGTATATTTAATTTTAGTTTTCAACATTCATTTCTGTAAGTTGTTAATTTTCTTCCCCCCTCTCCATTCTACCCACCCCAAGATGGCATGTAATCTGATACAGGCTCTACATATACTGGGAATGGTTACTTCTTAAGAATGAAATTGTCAAAATGAAAAAGAAGAGTGATTCTGATCAGATGAAAAGCAAGGATAGAAGAGGAGTATAAAAGTAGGTGCTTGGGAAATTTAGGACAATTAAAATTTTTTTCAAGATCTATTTGGAGGATGTAACTGAGGATGAATGCAAAAAAAATAGCATGCTGTTATAAGTATAGTGTTGGCTGTAGTAGTGTAAATGGAAACAATGCTAAAGAAACTGGATGGTATAATGACTGATGAAGCTTAGCCCACATGAAGAGACAAGAAAATTTAGATCTTTTTTTTTTCTGTTGAGATAGCTTTCTATATGCATCCAATGTTGCATGTGCTTTCAAGACTTGGTTGAAATGTTAGTGTGTTTTTATAAATTTGTGTGTGCGTGTGTGTGTGTGTATGTGTGTATCCCTTGGATTTTGTTTCTTTAAAAAAAAAAACAAGAGTTTACTCGCTGGGTTGGGTTTGGTGGGAGTAAGAAGTGAAGATGTTATGTCCATTTATATAAAAATAATTATAACAACTCACTTTATTGGCACACTTTGTAGCATAGGATTTGAAATCAAGGCAATACCCATCAATTGGAAAATAACAAAAAGAACAGGGAATGAATATAATGGGATATTATTGCTGTCTAAGAAGAGATGGCAAAAGACTTTCATGAATCAATGCAGAGTGAAGTGTTCAGAACAGTAGCCTCAGCTATGTAAAGAAAATCAACTCTGAAAAAATTTGGAACCTATGATAAAGGATTCAAATAACATGATCGACTTAAAATTCTGAATTAAAACGTGATTTTTAAAACTTTGCTCATGTGAGAATTTATTTTCCTTGACTATGTATACTTCTTAGGAGGATTTTGTGCTGGGAGACAAGAGGCTGTCTATAGGTACCACCACCACACCCCCTAACAAAGAAAAAGTGAGAGGGGAGAAAAATGAAAGTGGGGAGTCACTGAAGAATTTTTAAAATTACCTAGAGAAGGGAAGGAAGGATAGAAGGAAACAAAGACAGGTAGACTAGCTTTGCAGGTTTTATGTTGATGTTACATAATTAAAAGGAAAAGTAAGCTGTATATAATATTCACTGTTATGGTGAATTCACTGGTTTGAATATTCTTTACCTTTTCTAATTTTTAATAAAATCTATATATGAAAGAAAACATTTTAAAGATGGAGTAATGTCACAGCCCAGAATGGGGTGGAATCACGACAATAGAATCAAGAGAAGGCAATGGTGTCATTTGGTTAGAGTACCATCATGAAAGTGGTAATCAAAGTGAACTGACTTAAATGAGGTTTCTTTGAGTTTTAGAATTTTAAACCTAAGGAGGACGTTTGTTGTCATCATTTCAATTCCTCTATTTGGTGGTAAATATTTCTATAAATGTATAATTTCTCATTTGGATATAAACTCCTTGAGAAGCAGAGACCAGCTCTTATCCATTCATATTCCTCATAGTATATAGAGTTAAGCACATAGTAGATATCATTCAGTAATTACCAAACATCTGCTAGTGCCTAGAACTATGCTAATCTTGAGGGCATAAAAAATGGCAGGAGGTAGTAACCCCTGCTCTCAAGGAAAAAAAATTGCATTCTAGTTGGTGTGACATTTAAAAAGTTTGAGAGACATAATTTCTTGATAATTTAATCATTTTATTAATAATGCCAGTGTGCTTAAAAATAAAAGGATGATCATTTGGCTATTTCTCCCTTAGACCAAAAACAATCATGTAGGCAAACTCAAAGGCTTGTATATCCTTGGAATAGGGGTGTCCCTGGAGGGTAGCAATCAACTCTGGTTGTTTAACAATGAATGAATATTACAATGAGGGGCAAGAGTGACAATGAGTCAGAGAGACTAGTCCTATATCCAGACCAGCCTTGGTCATTCTAGACAAAGAATCTACATCCCCTACCCAAGCCTGAGCTAGTAGGTGGAGTAGTAATCAGAATGAGGAAAATGAGAAAATCCTATCTCCCATCAGCCCTGTCCTTGAGAGACTGGACAAGAAAATAGGATGGGGAGGGGGGAAGGAAGACTTGGGTCTCCCCAGTTTTAATTATTGATTCTTAATATGGGAGAGAAAAAATTTCCCATTAGGGAGGCATCATTCAAACTTCTGTGAACATACAAGCTGTATATGAAATCAGAGGTGAGTAACAAGGAAAGCAAGTTTTTTCTAGTTGCTTGTGTATGGAAATTATGTCCTGTGGAATAATGGGAAATGAAGTTACTTTAATCCTTATTGATTGTATTTATTTGAACTAACATAATTTCTTCCAATATAGTCTGAGATACTAAGGAGAAATGGTTTCCTTTCTCACTGTGAATTCTGCATTAAGTATGCCCAGTGATTATTTCCAAGGTATTGTTTATTAGTACGTGATTCTTTGTAATCCCCTAACTTCTCAGGATTGCTGAAGCATATCAGGAATGGAGAAGTCTGTTATTATTATGTCCAGACTGGGTTTTTAAAAATCCTATTTTATTGTTGCCTTTTGGTTTTCATCCCACTGATTTCTGAATATATTCTCCTTCCTTCCTCCCCGTCTAAGAAATTATTCCTTGAAAAAAAATTTTAAGGAAGAAGAAAAAAACGGTTAACCAAAAGTAGCAAACCACTGGTCGTGGCTGACAACATATGTAGTTCCCAGTCTATGCTCACACCCATGTTTCTCACAACTTTGATGAAGGGAGGAAGTTGTATCTTCTCAGTTATTCACTTGTTAAAGTTTGGTATAATTGCCTCATATTCCTTTTCCATTGATTACTCTTACATTTTACACTGTGGTTATCATGTCTCCTTTTTTGTGGCCCTACATCTAATCTACATCAATATACATACATACATACATACACATAGCTCTGTGTGTGTGTGTGTGTGTGTGTGTGTGCGCGTGCGCGTGCGTGCGCGTAAATCTTTTTATAAACAAATAGATAGGTGATCTCTCATATTCTGGATTACCCTTCAGCAGTACAAAATGAAAACCATCTTCATCAGCCCACCTTGAGCAATTTTGGCCTTTCATGATCATTCATTCTTATGCATCTTTCATTCATTCTTATGCATCTTTCTAGAGGCAAGGGTTTTTGCTCCTGTTTTACAGATGAAGAAGCTTAGGGCTAAGTGACTTGTTCACAGTTGAAAATGAAATATTGGAACCTGGATTGAAAGTTAGGTCTTCTGTCCCCAAACCATTGTTATACATTCCAATTTTACCATCTCTTAAAAAATTTTGACTATGGTGCCTGTTGCATCCATTCAATCTTTTTTCTGTGAAACTACTCTAGTCTAGGCCCTTCTTACCCTTAATTATATTACAGTGGTGTTTAAATTAATTGGGATGAAGTAAAATAGTTAAATGTATTGATTTATACAATGAATTGTATAAGGTTTCTTTAAAAAAATTTTTAATGTTCATTACTTCTATGTAATAACTTAGTTTTATATAATTTGTCTTTGATTTTTATAAGATTTTGGTGTCTTTCAACATGAAACCACAGTTACCACATTGGATATTAAGTAATTACCCATTTTTCTAAGTCTGAGTTTGATTATTATACTTTATAGGTTTTCATTGGGATTTCTATTAGACAAGTTTCCAGACCATTGAAGTGTTTGTCTTTAACTTCTATCTTTTTGTGAGTGTTTTCTTTATTTAGGAATTTCTTGACTAAAGAAAGAATTCTACTAAGTGTAAAGATATTTATAGAGTTCATTTTTACATGCTAACAACTTCACACTCAATGAAATTTAAAAAAGGAAAAGGAAGACAATAAAATTTTTTTAGTTGAAGTATAACAGTCTGTAGCAGATACTCTGATCTTACTCACATTGCAGTAACAGTTTTGATATGTCTAGAGTAATAAAGAGATCTTAATAATTAAAAATGTATTCCTCCCCCTCCCATCTTGAATACTCTGTTCTGTGTATATTGTTTTGCCCATTATAACTGATACACTTATAATGTAGTCATGACTTCTTCAGCTGTCATGCCCCTTAGAATGTCTTGGCTGTTTTCTAAAGGTTAACTGTTTTAAAGCAGTAATTGGGTAATTTTTTGCATTTTTTAGAACTTCACTTTCCTTTGCTCTTCAGTGTGACCAATGCAGTTTGGTTGTGGGCTTGTGAGTGATCCTTGAAGCACTGATATCTTTAGCAGTCATTGAAATGAGTTTCACAAAAGCTACTGTTTTGGTACTTTTACTTGGACTCGTATCTGTTCCCCCAAACCTCACATTTAAAAATAAAATGAGCAAAAATAATGAAGCAAATATTGATAGAGAACTAACTAAATTTGGGAAGTAAGCTTAATCTAATTTCACTTGTCTAAGTTAGAAGTTCTATGTCGACTTGATGTTAGCATAAGGACCACAAGTATTGCATGACCATTGTTTTCACAAAATGAAATGATATCTAATCTAGTAATTAACACATGCTTCCAGAGAGATCTTATTGGCTCTTAGACCTTCTCTCCAATGTTCTCCAACTTACATTCTGTTTTCAGAAAAAATTGTGTTGTTGTTGTTTTTTTTAATTGTTTCTATTTTGTGCATAAAAGAATGTCCAAATTTGTAATTTAATATTCTAGGTCTAATGTAATCTGGGAAAAAACCACCCCCACCTCCAACACTCCCTTTTCAGACTTGTCTCTTAAAAGAATTTCCTCAGCATATTGTAGCTATATAGTTATGATGATGATAGTAACAGTTAACATTTATGTAGTGCTTAATACGTGCCAGGCACTGCACTTTACATACTCATCTCATTATCATCGCAACTTTCTTGGGAGGTTGGTATTACTATCCTCATTTTTCCGATGAAGAAACTGAGGTAAATGATTTATTTTACTTGTCCAGGATCCCACACAATATTTGACGCCAGTTCTGAGTCTTTCTGACTGCAGACTCTATCTTCACTGTGCCGCCTAGCAATATTATTCTGGTCTCTTCAACATATTTTGTGTTTTCCGTAACTTTATGTTCTTTTCATTGCTATGTTCTTTACCTTCTTTGTGTTGCTATCTATTTTGAAAATCCAAATAAAATATTTTTTCTTCTTTGAAGCTTTTTCTATTTCCTCCACCCTCTAAGTAGGTAATGATTTCCCTCCATTCCCACTTTAAAACCACTGTTTTTGAGAATTGGAGTGGGAGGCAGTTGGGGTTAAGGGATTTACCCAGGATTACCCAGCTAGTAATTGTTTAAATGCAGATTTAAACTCAGGTCCTACAGACTCTGGCAGTTTAATGACACTTTTACTTCTTCTTAAGACTTATTGTCTTATTCTCTCCCTTTTAGACTGGGAATACTCCATGTGATCAGGGTTCCGCCCTATTGCCACTTTTGTTTGCTTTGTTAATCAGTTTGTTTTTTTAAAATCACTTTTATATACATTAGATCTTTGGATCTTGAGGATTAATTTATATAAACAACATTTGCTACCTTTTCAGAAAATAGTCTTGTATTTGTTTTTATGTTTGATTTACGGCTTAGTTAACTCTTCTCCTAGATTAATTGGAGATCTTAAAGTTTCATTCTTATGTATGATTTTTAAATACAAAACTTGTTTAGCTTGAGGTTTGTGAATGATTAAGAAAGGCTTTAGTGCTGATGTTATTTCTATGTATTTAAGGATTTCTTCTTGTAGTTCTCCAAGATCAACTTATCCTGGCATAATTAAGTTTGTGAAAAACTGATTCTCAAAACCCAGACTCACAGGAGGCTCATTGGAGGTCACACTTAAAAATTCATTGTGGAGAAATTAAATTCTTTTTAACAATCAAATTTCTCACAGTGAATTTTTGAGCTGCCTTTCCAATACCAAAGAGCCTCATATCAGTCAATAGGAGAATCCTGTTGGTAGCTTAGATGTTCTTTTGAATGATAGCTAGTAGCATAAAAAAGCCCTTCATGTTAACAAATAGCTTATTTGCCCTTTATAGCTAGTTCTAGGTCATTTTTTTCAGAACATGGAAAGGCAGCATCATGTATGTAGCATATAAGACATTAGATTTGGAGTCAGGAAGACTTGGGATCTGATCCTCTCTATAGCAGAATTAGTAGAGAAATATGGACAGTTTTTAAAAAGTGACACAGTGGTTTAGTGACAGAACTACAATGAGTCTGTAGTTCCCACTGCCAGTCCACAGCTCCTTCTATTATCCAAAAATGTTCTGTATCTGACTCTTCTATGTAGCTTTTAATTGAAGTCATCCTTTCATTATTTGCAGTTTAAATTAGGCCTTTGATAAATTTGTTGTTGAAGGATACACGGTTGATTTCCATACCCAAAGATGATAAAAATCTAAACTCTTCCAACAGAAGCAGCACTGTACAGTGGAAAGAAGGTCTTGAACTAGAATGTGGAAGAATTGAGTTTAAGTTCTGCCTAAAATAGTAATTTTGTGTGCCTTGACAAATAACTCAGCTTTTCAAATAGTACTTGTATAAATACATTTATACATGAGACTTTCTTCTTTTAAGCGATTTCCTTGGAGAAGTAGTGGAATTGGGTGTGAACATTAGAGTCACTTTCCAAAATGTTTTACAAACTCAGAGATTTATTAGCAGTGCACTTGTATGTCAAACTTCCCTTAAATCCCCTTCAGTATTGGCTATTCTTATTTTTTTTGCCATCTTGACTCTTTTCTAGGGTATAAGATGGTTTACATGGGTATAAGATGTTGGGGATGGTTTTGTTTACATTTTTTTGATCATCAGTGCTTTTGGACCTTTTTTCATATGATTGTTAAAAGATGACAGTTCTTTGAGAACTGGTATCTTTCACTTCCTATCTCTTGGGCAGTGGCTTTTGGATTTGTCTGTTAATTATTTATGTCTTGCATAACAAACCCATATGAGAGAAATTTGATGGAAAAATTTTCTCCCATTAGCCCCCTTTCCTTCTTATTGCAGGTATATTACTTGTGTGTGTGTGTGTGTGTGTGTGTGTGTGTGTGTGTGTGTGTGTTTAGAAACTTTTGTCATTCATGTTATCAGAGCTTTCATTTTTTCTTTTATAATTTTCTACTTCACCTGTTTGGTTTGGAATACATCTCTTACTCATAGCTATCATCTTTTTTGGTAGTATGATCATGTATTCATTTAAAATGCAAGGTGGAATGTGGTGTAAAGTGTTGGCGTAATTTCTGCAAAGTGTTCTCCCATTTTCCTTGCACTTTTTAGTAGGGAGTTCTTTTCTAAGTAATTTGTTTCCCGAATTATTGAGTCCCGTTGTTTGAGATCCTCCCTTGTCTAGTCTGTTCACTTGATCTCTCTTTGTTTAAATTTTTGTTGATATTTTCTGTTTCTGACATCAGCATAGCATCCATATATTCCTCCCTTACCCTTCACAGAGAGCTGTCACATGTGCCAAATAGAATTTTCTAGAAAGGAAAAAAAAGTAAGCCCAGTTGATCAGTAGGTTGAAAAATTCCAAAAATATGTACACTTGTGTATATGTAAATATAAATATGGTCCTCCCACCTCTACTAAGGTGTTAGGTTGGGGGTATTTTCTCTAATGTCTTCATTCAAGTTTTGTTTGTTTTTTGGTTACAAGTACTTTTGATTTTTGGTGTGTCACTTTTGTCCATTTGCATTGTTAATAGTGACTACGTTTATTGTTTTCTTAGCTCTCCTTAGTTCATTCTGCATGAGTTCATGTAGGTCTTTCCATGCTTCTCTATATTCATCACATACCATTTCACATACCATACCATGTTAATACTCCATTATATTCATATACCACAATTTTTTTAGTCATTCTCCATTTGATGAACATCTCCTTGCTTTTTAATTCTTTGTTTTCACAAAAAATGCCGCTGTAAATATTTTGGAGTGTATAGGGACTTTTTTTCTTATTGATGGTTTACTTAGTGTATAAAGCCCAATAATAGCATCTCTGCTTCAAAGGTATGGACATTTTAATCACTTTATTTGCCCAATTCCAAGTTGCTTTGCTAAATGTTTGTAACAATTCACAGCTCTAAGAATAATATATTAGTGTGTTTTTCCATTACCCCTACACCACTGAATGTTTATCTTTTTGCCAAATATTTTTGATGAGTTCTACTTTATAATATATTTTGACGTCTTAAAGTGTTATTTGGTCTTCATCCTCACTTCTTTTCATTATTTCCTTTGATATTCTAG
Organism: Pseudochirops cupreus; assembly: GCA_028627135.1. Classification (NCBI taxonomy): domain Eukaryota; kingdom Metazoa; phylum Chordata; class Mammalia; order Diprotodontia; family Pseudocheiridae; genus Pseudochirops; species Pseudochirops cupreus. The sequence goes on along the minus strand of CM053581.1, from coordinate 511,137,200 downwards.
TTCTTTTATTTTTCTTAATGAATTTTTTTTGTTAATAAGTTCTTAAATGTATCCATTTGAAAATTTGATGGTTATAGAACAAAAGTATAAATTAGCTTTGGTAGTATTATAGTTTTATTACATATGTTATATTTTATTAAATCAACATTAACCAGCCATAGGCATTAAAAATTCTTCCAGCTATTTAAATTTTTATTTTTTTTCCTTTTTGTTTGTTTAACTTTTATTTATTTTAGTTTACATCATTCATTTCCACGAGATTTTGAGTTACAAATTTTCTCCCCATCTTTCCCCCACCCCCTACCCCAAAACAACCATCCCATTGTATAACCCCTCCACCAATCTATTCTTTCCTATGTCCTCCCTCATCACCCCTCTGACTTTCCGGTAGGGCAGGATGGATCTCCCTACCACAGTGCCTGTGTATCTTAAGTCCTAGTTGGATGTAGTTAATAATAGTAATAATAATAATGGTATACATATATATTTTTTAACATTTGATTATATAATTTTAAATTCTAGATTCTTTCTTCCTCCCTCGTCACCCACCCCCACTGGAAGGACAAGCAATTAAATACAGGCTGTACATGTGTAATTACGCAGAACCTGTCCACAGTGGGCATATTGTGAGATACTGATTATATGTCCCTCCTTCCTATCCCCCTCCCTTGTCCTATTCTCTACCCTGTCCCTGTCCTCCTACAGATGAATGTACTTCCATCAACCCTTCCCCCCACCCTGCCCTCCCCTCCATCATCCTACCTCTCATATCCATCCCCCCTACTCTCCTGTGTGGCAAGATACCCAGTTTAGAGTTTATGTCCTTTCTTCCCTAAGCCAAGTTCAATGAAAGTAAGGTTGACTCTTTCCCTTTTGCCTTCCTGTTCTTCCCCTCCATTGTAACAATTATCCTAGGCCTCTTCTATGAGATGATGAACCCCATTCTGTCCCTCCCTGTCTCCTCCCATTCTAATCCTCTCCCACCTCAGGATTTCACCTTTTAGAGTATTGTCCCTTCCTATTCAATTGATATTGTGCCCTCTATGTATTC
>CM053581.1:511111166-511135649 GCA_028627135.1 Pseudochirops cupreus | reverse complement strand
TGTTTCACATTACCTTCTATTTTTTCATTTGTTTGGATCTGTTTGATAGTATCTTGATTTCTCATAAAGTCATTTGCTTCCATTTGCTCCACTCTAATTCTGAAGGAATTATTCTCTTCAGAAAGCTTTTGAGATTCTTTTTCCATCTGGCAAAGTTGACTTTTTAAGGCATTCTCCTCATTGGCCTTTTGGGCCTCCTTTGCCATTTGAGTTAATCTATTTTTTAAGGGGTTAATTTCTTCAGTCAGGTTGTTGATTCTCTTTTCATGATTTTCTTGCATCATTCTTATTTTTCTTCCCAATTTTTCCTCCACTTCTCTTATTTGGTTTTCAAAATCCTTCTCAAGCTGATCTCTAGCTTTTAGGCAATCTTCGTGTTTCTTGGAAGCTTTTGGTGCGGGAATTCTGACTATGTTTTCTTCCTCCCGTTCCCTGCTTTGATCCTTCTTTTCCCCAAAGAAGGAATCTAGAGTTTAGTTGCTGTTCTTACTTTGCTTCTTTTGTCTGCTCATGATTGGCCAGTCAATGATTTTTTAGCTCTGCGGAACTCTGCTTCCAGAGGGGAAAGCTCTGTCCCAAATCGCTGGGGTTTTCCCAGCTGCTGGAGCTTTTAGGAGGCTACTGCAGCCCCCACCAGCTTTGGCTCACTGAAAACACACCCCAGGACCACCACCCAACACCAAGATCCGGATCCAGGCCGCTCAACGCAAGAGCCCTTGGCCTCTGAACAATCGCTTGGCCCCTCTGCAGTCTGCATCCTGGGAGCTATGAATCAGCACTGTGGAGGCGGCTGCAGGGCCTCTGCTTCTGCTGCTTCCTTGCCCTGGAGGCAGTTTGGCGGGACCTCTTTTCTCCCCCAATATTAGCCGAGTTCCACTGACCTTTCACTTAGTCCTTTTTTTCTTATGGCTTGATAATTCTGGAAACTGCCACAGCTGCGGCAAATCCAGTCTCCTCAAGCTCCAGCTGCGGCTCAGCTTGTCAGGCCACGCCTAGGGCTAAGCTGCTGTTTCAGGCTGGGCTGGTTTTGGTTCCCAGCGCTGAGATGGTCCCTCCTACCCGAGCTGCCTTCAGCGGAAAGTATATTGTGTGCGTTTTAGAGCTCTAGAATTTGTTTAGAGCCATATTTTATGGGTATTTTGAGGTGGCTGTGGGGGAGCTGCCGTACCTTGCTGCCCCTACACCGCCATCTTGGCTCTGCCCTCTAAATTTTTTCTTTTCTTTTTTTTTCTTTTTCTTTTTGGAGAGGGTTAGTCAGGGAAGTTAAGGTTAAGTGACTTGCCCAATGTCAAGTGTCTGAGGCTGTATTTGAACTCAGGTCCTCCTGAGTCCATGGCCAGTGCTCTATTCACTGCGCCACCTAGCTGCCCTAGTTTTTTAATTTCTTTAAGGAACATTTTGTGTATTAATCTGTACTGGTATTTTGGCAGCTTGAAATACACACATATATCTGTGTGTGTTTGGTGGGTATTTTGACTCAAACTTACCTTTTTATTATTGAGTCTTCAATTTCAATATCATTTAGAAATGCTTTTATTTTTGAGGCTTTATCTTATAGCTTAATACTTTGCTGAAGATGTTATCTCCATTAGTATCTTTATGCTGATGCACTATGATTTTCTAAGTAAACCAGTATGTCATGAGCAGAGATAGTTTTATTTTTCATTTGCTTTCTGCCTTTAATTATTTTTAGTACTTGGTGCAGTGTCTGGCACAAAACAGATGATTTATAAATGTCTGTTGACTTGACTTTCCTTTTTTTATCTTAATGCTCCTATTAGCATTTCCAGAAATAAGTGAAATAATAATTATTGTGAGGCTTCTTATTGATCACTGTTGCAAGTGATACTTGCTTTTGGTTTTCGGTCATTACTTTTTCTGACACTAAAAGCCATCTATGCCTTACTTTGTAGGTTTTCCCTTTTTTTTTCATAAATGAGCATTGTGTTTTATCTTACACGTTATTATTATATACAGAATCTTTTTTTTTTGAGAGCTTATTTGGGTTTGAAGTTGACTTTTAATTGTCTTTGTTCCAGATTGACCTTAATCTAATTTTGATCTTCTTTAGAAAGTAAAGTTTCTTAGACCATTAGTCTATGGTGATTTCACTTTCTGAAATACTGTAACACTTTTTGCATTTTATCTTGCAATTAATCATCCTCTTCATTTTGAAATTCCCTGTATTGAGTTGTTTATCTTTGATATTAGTAACTACTTAATTTTTCATGAATCTTGCCTCCCCAATCATGTTCTAAGTTTCTTAGTGAGAAGTTCATATTTCCTATAACCATTTTGAGTTTAGGGAAAGAAATAGTAGGTGTGTATCACAAGCATGTCTTTTTTAAAAAATAAAACAAGTTTTTCATTGTGTCAGGTGTCTTTTAAATTTTTTTTGCAATCCTTATGCAATTAGATATTCTAATCCTTGTAGGAACATTTTCCCCCCAGTATTTTCTTTCTTATCCCTAAGATAATAGATTATTAAAATTTGTTAAAGGATATACATTTTTTGGGGCAGCTACGCAGCTCATTGAATAGAGCACAGGCTCTGGACTCAGGAGGACCTGGGTTCAAATTTGGCTTCAGACACTTAACACTTAACTAGCCATGTGACCTTGGGCAAATCACTTAACCCCAAGTGCCCTGCCCTCTCTCCTCCAAAAAAAAAATTATACATTTGCTATAGGTGAATTGCTTTCTTATTTAGAATTTCTTTGAACATATGATTGAATTCACAAGGTAACACAGTGGCTAAAAAAGTATTTGTGCAGTTGAAAAACAAACCAATGGGGCCTGGGATTTTTAAAATTCTTGGCCAAAGAAATTTTAAAATGTCTACAATTCAAGAACTGAATGAATGCTCCTCTCATTCAAAATAGCAGGCAAATTTATAATCACACTTAGGTCATTTTTAAAAAATTCACATTTTCTTGAACATTCATCCTATGCTGATATTTTATATTTATTAGTTTTGGATCATTTTAATACAGTACATCATATGATAACAGATTTCCCTTCCTTAGATGTCGCATGCCTTTTGTTTGCTATGTAGTTGATAGCAAATTAGTTTGTGAAGGGTTCAATTAATTGTAATTAGGACATTGTTTCAGCCTTTCAGCATTTTTATATGGTGCTGTAAATTAATGAGTTGGGCGTATTCCACTCATTCTCAAAGCAGTTAGGGATTTCATTCTCTTTCAGTAGTTTTTGTTGCAAATATAATTAACTCTCTGATGTTTATAAAATGATATGATTGAAGGCAGAGGTTTAGTTTATATCTGTGTCGTTATTTGATTTGTTTACTTGATCTTAAGTACATCCTACCAAACTTGGTTTGGAGTCAAATTTATTTGACAAATTACTATCTAAAATATACAGGCTTAAGACCATAGAAGAGAGAAATCTGAATAAGACATGTCCCAATGTCAGGTACCTCCCCCCTTTAGGGAGGAGTGAAATCAAAGTGAAAAAGTCATTGTCTGTTTTGCTTCTTGTTAGTAGCCCTTACAAAAAAGAGAATAAGCATTTATATTATAATTTAAGATCTACAGATCAATTTTCTCATAATAACCCTGTGAAGTAGGTAGTTCCAGTATTGTTTATATCTGTTTTAAAGTTGAGGAAGCAAAAAAATCAAGAAAGTTATTTTTCCTATGGTTACACTTTGACTAAGATATCATTGGGATTTAAATCTATTTTTTCCACTTCACTAAATTGTCTGTGGAAACAAAAATTAACGAAAAATATTTGGAGTTTCTTGATTTCATATATCCTTACTGTCAATCTTTAGCATATTCTTTCACTTGTTTATTAGATTTATTCATTAAGGTTGCTTTGTCATTTACAATAGATTTTTTAAATAGTTATTTTTAAGTATACTTATGTTTATTGGTTAATGTTTAAGCTAGTTATAAACATCTGTCCTTTGCTAATTTTTTGAAAACAAGGGTCCCATCAGTAACACTAAAATGAGCCATTGATAAACATAACACCTGATCTTGTTATTACACTTGAATCTTTTTAACAAATGTACTGATGTTATTTCGATTGAGTTCTCTGTTTGTTTTACTGATACCTTGAAAGGAAGTATTTCTTTTCAGGCCTTTAATTTTAATTGTTTGTTAAAGTTTTAAAGGAGATTTCTCTTTTCCCTCTCTTACAGCGATGTGCATTTTGTAAGCACCTTGGAGCCACTATCAAATGCTGTGAAGAAAAATGTACCCAGATGTACCATTACCCTTGTGCTGCTGGAGCAGGCACTTTTCAGGATATCAGTAATTTCTCCCTTCTTTGTCCAGAACACATTGACCAGGCTCCTGAAAGATGTAAGTATGTTATGTATTATGAACACGTAGATATGTTTCCAAATTCATCAGTGCATTTATTTAAGTAGAAAATATTTCACATTGCCTAACTGTACTGCAAACCACCCAGTTGTAATTGTGCAGGTTATATGAAGTATGACTTTGTATTACAGGAAAAATTTGGGACTGCATTGGCATTTATTCTAGAAACAAAGATGGCATTGAGAGTTGTAGATTTCTTTTTTACTTTACAAACATTAAGAACCCAGAAATATTTACACTGTGTGTATATTTTCTGAATAGTCATCATATATCCTTATATATATCCTGAAAATACTTTAGTGGAAGAGTGATCTTTTGATGGCAGGTTGTAAGTAGAGAGAGAAAATTTCAGTTGTGTGCCCATTGAAATAGTGAGAGATCATTTAGATTGTATGCCAAGGTAAAAAATAGTCTTAATAGGTTTTTGAACAGCTTATCGTTTGTTCAACAGTACTTTTAAAAGTAGAAATTTCTATTTTTGGCAATGAATCAGTTCTTGTGTAAAGATAAAAATTATTGTCATAGTTATTGTCATAGTTTTGTAATTTTCTAAGTTTATTCTTTTTTTAATTTGGAGGTATTAACATTCTCTCATTTGTATCATTTAACTTACATTTTCTCCCTTCTGGATACCAAATATATAAAGTTATTCTCATTGTGTATTAGGTATTTTTTTATATGTGATGTTCCTTCTTGAAAATTTGGAATAAAAATAATTATTTTTGGAACACAAATAACATTTTACTTTGTCCAGTCTTTTCCTTTTTAGAGACCTTTCTATGGGCTACTGTTTATTCATTTACTCACCGTTAATAGCTCTCTAAATTTTTCCATTATTTCAAATCTGACACACACCTACATATTAAAGTAATGCTCGATTGCAAGTAGTTAAAAATATAATGATAAATTCTTTATCACTCTTAACTACCTTTTACCTTCAGTTATGATAAATTTCATTTTTAGTTTTGAAATATACGTTTTATTCTTAGAATCTAGCTAAAACAATTTTGTGAGATTAAGTTGTAGTAAACTCCAGATAAAATATGCTGAAATTTCCAGTTACTTTTAGAGGACTAAAAAATAATACCTTACTTTTTTTCCACTTCGATTTGATCAGAAAATATCAAATTTTGAAACAAAGCACTTTTCCATGTAGTGCTTATTTGAACTCTTCAAAGATTTCTATAACAAGTATTTTAATTTTATCTTTAATGATATTTTTATTTTATCAGAGTTGTACATTAGATTTTACCAGCAGAAGGAAATTTTTTGATGATTTCTGTTTGTATTCAGTTGATTTTATTGCACCATATCTTAATACTAGGGCACCTACATGTTAGCTTAATCAGTTTAAAAAACTATTCACCTTTAACATGCATTGAACATAATCAGCTACTTCAGTGTGCTAAACAACCAGAGATGGAATTAAATAGTCACCCATACAAATGCGTGGAGAAACAGCTGTTTTCTTCAGCTGACAGAATTCTATTCACTGTCCAACCTGAAAAAAAAATACTTTATTGACTGTCTTCTTCTAGGAAAATGGTATATAGAGACTAATAATCATAGTGCTGTGAAAACTTAGCATAATCTGCTTTCTGAATGGTCTTCTATTTTGTATTATTTTTGACAAATTTTTTTTAAAAAATCAACTAAAGGAAAAACTCACTTAACTTTGGAAAAGCTTGCAGTATAGTTTTGAGTCTCTCCAACATGAAAAATTCATTATCTTTATACATGTCCCATTTTCTTTATTTTCCTGACTAACTGTGGAAGATTGTAGCCTACTCTCAATTTTCAGTGAAGTGTTTTGTCCGTAGATCTGTTTTCTTTTTCCCAGTAATTCATCATAGGAAGGATATGCTAGCCTTCCATTACCTTCTTCTTTTAATTGGTTAATAGTAGCACTTGACTCATAATTTTCATACTTTCCTCTTTTCTTGATTATGCATTTGTAGTGATAACTGAATTTGTATTGATCACTCTAATATAGGCAGCTAAGCCACGAGGGGAATGATGAATTTCCTTATTCCCTTGATGTCAGTGATTTCATTTCAAGTATTATCAGTAGGGTCACATCCTAGCTGTTATGGAATGGCAGTGTTTCAATTTTAAGATTTCTTATTCAGTTCTCACTACCATCATAATTGAGACACATATACTAAGCTTTACTTACATCATCTTTAGGATTAGTAATCATTTGGTTCTTTTCAATTTTTACACAGCCTTTTAGTCATTGGTTCTTCATGGCTTTATTGGCCTACTCAGAATTTTTGATGCCGCCATCAGCTCCTTTATGTGACAAATTTTCTTACTATACAATACTTATTTACCCATTTTCATCATCTATATCATACACCATAAATAATAAAAATGATATTTAGGCACTTTAATGTTACTTTTTCAAACCTAGGCAAAGCTAATGAACAAGAAATAAGAATTGAAGAATATTTTAAAAATTTAGGCATGATAGACTTTTAGTCATTAGTGTATGATAGTCACATTGACTATGTATTTCTTTTTTACTTGGTACATTTACCAAAATTGTCTTGTAATCCTTAGCTTAAAAATCTCAAACATATTTTCAGAAATGCAAAAATATTAAATATTCTACTTACTGACCATAACACAATAAAAAATTTATAATCAGTAAGGAATTTAAAGAAGTTTCAGAGTGAGTTCTTCAAAAAGAATGTTCTAAAAACAATAAGTAATTTTATTATAACAATATGATAACATACTGGTACTTATGGAATATTACCAAGACCGTTCTTAGGGGGAAATCTGTATAGCCAGACACTTTCATCATTAAAAGACAAGGTCAAATTATGTAACCAAAAAAAAAAAAATTAGAAACACGATTCAGAAAATTCTAAAGCCAAACATTGAAGTTCTGAAACCCAAAGAAGAGAGAGGTAAAATTCTAAACTAACCATAAACATTTATCAAAGTATTAAGTTCATATAAAAAAAAGTAGGAGTTTGTGTTTTATGAAAGATTTATCCAGCAAATTTTTAGCTAAATCATTTTACAAGAAGACACAAGAGAAGTAATTCAAATTGGTTTAAAAATATCATCAACATTTTAAGTAGTTGTATGCCAAAAACATCCCTGAAACTGTAAATGAAATATTTAAATATTTACCCCCAAAAGATACAAAGTAGGGTCAAGGTAGTGGAAGGAGAGGAAGCATTTTTGCCTACTTTATCCAGCATACTCTTCCTCAATGACCTAGAAAATATACTGCTTGGAATTCTGATCTGGGAAGCCAAGAAATAGTTAAAATGAATAATTTTTTTTTTCAATGTAAGAAGCTTTTCAGGTTCTTACGGACAGAAAGGGAGTTAAAGCAGAGAATCATAACAGTAAGCACATGGCAGGAAGTATTCCAAGGAGATCCCTGAACTACCTGTTTATTCCAGAACTGGTGTCATCTGGATGCTCTGTGACTTTTTTCCCAGTACCAGGCCAGAGGTCCTGGGTGAAGAGGTGTGATGATGAGCCAACATAGACCCTCATTGTGTACTCAATAAGGAAGGTGATCTACAAATGTAGCTAATAATGGTATTTAGCACAGTATGTAAGCATACAGTCGAGTAACCAGGGTAGATTTCCTGGTTCAGTCCCCCAAACCTCTAGAACGTCCAAGTAACCTATCAGTGACTAAGTCTAGTTGCAGATTACTGAAACGCAACCATGAAGAATACAGCAGACTTGAACTTTGATCAGAAACTTGTGAAGGTCAAACAGGGAGTGGAATGAAGAGATCTCTCCTCCTTTGAAAATACTGAAAAGTTACAGGCTTTAAGACTGATGTGTGCAAATAGTAGAAGTACTTAGAAATTCAGAAGCTCAGACTATGCATTCCCCCTAAGACTTGCACAGAGCTCAGCCCTGATATAAAATTCAGTCAACAAGGAGAATGGAAGAATGATGAGAAGAAAAGCACCTGAATGTAGAGAGCTGCTATGGTTACAGGGTAGCTCACGATAGAAAGAAGAGGATAAGAACTTTTTTTTTTATCTACAAGCAAAGCCTTAAAGAAATGTGCAAACTAGACAAAACTCCAGCAGGAATTTCCAGTCAAGTTGAAGAAAAACTTTTAAAAAGAAGAAGAAAAAAATTTGAATTTTGAGACCATTAGAGAGAAAAATGGGAAAAGAGAGCTATGGAAGAAGATTAAATGCAGATTATTAATTTTATGCATATATAAAAAACCTTAGAAAGAAAACATCTTTAAAAAGACGGTTGGTCAGATGGCATCTAATAATTCTGTGAAACATCAGGAAATAAAACAGTCAACAAATTGAAATAGTAGAAAATACAAAATACCTGATCAAAAAAACAGATTTGAAAAGCTGTTTGAGGAGAGAGAATATAAGAATCATTTGACTGTTTGAAAGTCATTGGCAAAAAATCATTCTCACATTATATTTCAAGAAATCTTGAAAGAAAACTGCCCAGCAGTTATTACTATAAAGTGAAGAAATTGCCTCTAAACCAGATGAGAGTAGCATAATTAATTAGAAACTAGAATTTAACAATATGTTTTTTTAAAAGAAACATGCTTAGAAATGAAAGGATACACTTAGAGTTCAAATAAATGACTGGAGTAGAATCTGTTATCCTTACCTTATTCAAAAGCAGTAGCAAAAATAGAGCTAAGTCAAAGAAATAAACAAAGAAACTACTTTTTCCCAAAAGGTACCATAGTCAATGAATTAATATCATCATAGAACATATTTGCATCAAGAGGCATGGTATCTAAATTTCCAAAGAAAAAAGTTGTTAGAAAAGGAGATAAACAGTAAGACTGTAATAGTAGTTTCCTTAACTTACCTCTTTCAGATCTAACCAAATGTAGTCATTAAATAACAAAAGAAATATATTAAATAGATGGCGATTTTAGAAAAGTTGATGTGTTATATAGTTCTGGAGAATTTTGGCTATGCGTGCATTTTCACAAAAAGATTTATTGGAGCAAAAATCACCTTTAAATTAATTGAAAATGAGCACAATTTTTTAATTTGTATTTTTCTGACCATAATGCAATAAAAATGACATTAAATAAAAGGTCTTTGAAGTATAGATTAAAAACTAATTGGAAACCAAATAACTTAATCCTAAAAAATAGGTCCGCTAAAAATTGTAGAAATAATGGATAATTTCATTACAGATCATGACAATAATAAAACAACATTCTAACATTTATGGAATGCAGTTAAAGTAGTACATAGCAGAAAATTTCTCTCAATGTCTGGGGTTTGCCACTAAAGAAAAAAACAACCTAGAAAACTAACAATTTAACTTCTCTAACCAAATATAAATCCTAAGAAATTAAAGGGTAGGTCAACAAGCTTCAAAGAAAAAACAAAACACCTGATAAATAAAACTAGGAACTGATTTTACTAGTATCTGCCCCATTGAGGCCCACATAATATAATAACCCCACCAAATTATCAGTATCAAAAAAGAAAAAGATGAATTTGCAATGAAGAATAAATAAAAGTAATTTTTTGGACCCCTTTTCCCCAACAATAACCCAATACTAAATGACAAAACTGTTTAAAGACGTGGGTTGAATGCTTACAAAACTAAATTGCTCAGATTGCCATTATCCAGAAAATAAGATATTCAAATCACCCTATCTTTTGGGAGGGTGGGGAAGAATTGAAAAAGCTGTAAGTGAGCTAACAGGGAAAATAAAGCTCGTGACTAGATGGGTTTACAAATAAATTTTCCTAAATACTTAAAAAAAATTAGTTCAGTAATTTATGTAGCCTTTGGCATGGTGGCCTAGGGGTGGAGGGGGGAGGTAAAGGGAAGAAGAGCCCTACAAAAGCTTCTCTCTCCCTGTCCCCTTTGATCCCTTAATGGAGTGGATTTGAAACAGACAGGCAATTATAAGCTAATTTCTCTGCTGAATGTTGAGGCCACAAATCTTACACATTAGTAAGTTGATGGTAGCAACATATCACAAAAATCATATGCTATGACAAGACTAGGTTTATTCAGAAATATTGGGACTGTCCTATATTAGAAAAATTATAAGCTTAATTGACTATATTAATAATATAAATGATAAAAATATTATAATTTAATATATGTCGAAAAATCTCTTGACACGGTACTGACACCTAATCCTGGTTAAAAACCACAGTAGAAGGCATAGGAACAAATTGAGATTTCCTTAAAATGTTAAGCATAATTATCTAAAACCAAGAATCAGCGTTATTTTTTAATAGAAACAAGCTAGGATCCTTTCTGAGAAGACTAAAGGTGAAGCAGAGATATCCAATATCACTATTGCTATTTAGTATTGTTCTATAAATGCTTCTTGTTGTAATGAAGAAAATAATTGCAGGAAAGGAAGAAACAAAACTATCACTTCTTAAAAAGAGATGACATGAAGGTTTTCTCAGGGAATCCTAAAAGAGTCAACTAAAAAACACCAGTTCCCATACCCTTCTTCTCATTGGTACATGTGAGAATAAATTTTAAGTGAGTGAGTGAGAGAGAGAGAATGAGAGTGAGTGTGTGTGTGTGTGTGTGTGTGTGTGTGTGTGTGTGTGTGTGTGTGTAATAAATTTAAAAAATTTGTATCTTTGGGTGGGAGAGGGAGAGAATTTGGATGTGAAGATAAAATAAACTTTAAAAATGCAAAAAATAAAATTTATTAACAAAACTAGTAATTGGAGCCTTCTGAATATTCATAGATGTATATCACATTTGAGAAATATTATATCACATTGAGAAATGTTACATTGTCATAAAGCAAATTCCTTATTTTGCTCTTAAATTATAGCAAAAGAAGAAGCAAATTGTTCAGTGTGTGACAGTCCTGGAGACCTTGGAGATCAGTTCTTTTGTACTACTTGTGGCCAGCATTACCATGGAATGTGCCTGGACATAGCAGTCACAGCATTAAAAAGAGCAGGTTGGCAATGTCCCGACTGCAAAGTGTGCCAGAACTGCAAGTAAGTAGAAATTTTAGCTAACTTACACTGATTGAGTGCAAAACCTTCCTGTTGAATATGTTGAGAAAACATGGACTATCAGGAAGATATTTTCCTCATTATAAGAAATTAAGCTTTATAGAAACAAAGATTGCTTACATAATACCATTCTACATTACTAGGTACATTTTAAAAGAGGAACATTTATCTTCAGTTTCCATTGTTTGAAAAGTGATCAGAATGCTTAACATATCACATAGCATTCAAAACAAAGTCACTGTTACTTGTTTGGTTTCCTTTTCAGGTTAAAGGCTATTTCTTGACTTGGGCATAATTTTCAATATGAGTACCCAGTGAAATTAGTGATAATTTTTAGCAAGAATTTATTTTGTGTTGGTCCTAAATTATTACTTTAATCGAAAAAAGTTAACAGTTGATGTCAGAATTGGAGTGGAGAATTAGTTGTGTTATTGTTGTTTTTCAAGAGGGTAAGAAGAGGGGTGTGGCTCACCACAGGATTTGTTCTACAGCTTGGTCTTAAAGGCTTGTCTGCTGTACTGAGAGATTTAGTTATCTGTTCAAGACCAGTCAGCATGTGTTAAACACAGAGCTTGAATTAAGGACCCTCTAAGGCTACTTATTTTTCTACTATGCCAAATTCCTTATTATGCTATAAAATTTTTTATTTTTTATGTTAAGACATCTGTTTCAAATAGTATATATTGAGAATATTTTTACTATTTTCCATGATTAGCTTCTCTTTGCCTAGCAATTCTGGAAGATATTAGTTGCTGTAACACTCTTAAAGACGTTTACCAAAACCATCCAACTGATAAAAATTATCAGTACACAAATATTTTATACCTCGATCTTCCTACTTGAGTAGTTTTTGCCATACTGAATCTTGTAAGAATGAATTTTTTTTGTCGTGACATAGTATCCCTAAATCCTAAAACATATAACATACATACGTGCATACATACATATGTTTTATACACACACATACACACACACATACTCTCACTCTTCCAACTTGTACAAAGGGAATTTCTCACAATGGCCCTTTGAAAATATATTTAATCTAAGTTATCTATTCTTTTCTCTAGAAAGCTGGTGTGGTATAACATGTAGAGTACTTGACTTCAAGTTAAGAAGACCTAACTTTGAATGCTGCTACGGATAGTATATGACCCTGGACAAATCCCTTTTATATCTGAGTCTTAGTTTCATCATTTATAAAATATCTTTCTAAGGCTGCTAGTTTTAGAGCAGGTGCTGACACATTAAAATTACAAGTCATATGCTATCTCAGCTTTTTTTGTGAGGATAAGTGAGCGTTAATAGCCACACATATAACTTGGCCCCCTCTTTGCTGCTTATAGTTGTGTAGAGTTCCCTTTATCATTGAGACATTAAGTAACTTGTCTAGGATCATATAGCCAGTATTTTTCAGAGGCAAGACTATACTACACATTCTAAATGTTGGAATGAAATGAGATAGTCCTAAAGTGCTTTGTAAACCTTAATATTCTGTGCAACTTAGCTAATATACTGTATTTGTGCATTAGGGAAATAGTAGGTACTCAGCTTGTTGAATTTAACCTGAAACAACTAACAACCTAATTAGAAGGCATCATATTAACTCTACAATATGGTATCATATGAAATAAACGACAATTAGCAGGTTAACTCATTGAATAAAGGTGATTCTGTCTAGCGAATTTAATATGGGTATTGATGTAAGCTTTTGACACATGAGCATAGAGACATTATAGCAGATTATAGCAGTGACATGGTGAAGGTGTGCCAAGTAATCCCAATTCTTATTTTATGTTTTCCTTTTTTTTTTCTCTTTTACCTTTTTTGATAGATCTTTTTGTTTTACCTTAAGTTTAGGGACTGATAAGTCTAAGAATCCAATTGGTTGAGTTCTCCTTAATTGTTATGTTCCTTTTCTTTTAAAAGTTTTAAGCTGGGGAACATGGTTATCAACAAGGAAAAGACTGTTCTTCTGTGTCTAAAATGATAGTAACCTAGATTGTGACTTGGTAAATTACCATATTATACTTTTTACAGTCTAGATATAGAAATGATTTTAAGTGGCCCATGCCAATTTTTATTATTTATATTTAAGTGGAACTTAGTTTTCGAAGACTATGTTACTGGAAAAACCAAAGTCAGTTCCCATGTTTAACTCAGAATCCATGAAGAAACATTTATTAAGCACTGTTTTGTGCCAGTCACTGTGTTATGTGCTGGGGATACAAAGAAAAGGCAAAGGACAGTTGGTGTTAGAGCCCTTACAATCTATAGTACTAACCTGGAATGAATTGTGTTGCTTATTAGTCAGAGTGGCTAGAGAGTATAGAAAGTTCTGCTATAATCTAGTTTCATTACTTGAAAATATAAGTTCAAAACATGTGCTTTCATCATTATTATTTAGTGTATACATATCCATACACACACACACACACACACACCATTTAGTAATAGTCATTTCTATTTGATATGAATCATATAATATAATTTTCACTGCTTTACACTGCTTCTCTACTTTTTCCCTTGGTAATTGAATTCAACAAGCATTAATATCCTGGTGTGGATAAGAATTTCTAATTGAAATCTGGCTTAGTCTACTCATAGATCTCTAGACCTTGGAGAAACCTTCAGTGTCATTTAGATTAATTCCTTCATTTTATAGGTTTTGAAGAAAAGGAAGCCCAGAAATATTAAGTGATTGTTCAAACTCATGTAGATAGTTGTAGAAGCACAATTTGAACCTAGTCCCTTAGATACAATATTCCCTACCCAACTAACTCTCTTTTTATGGAAAGTTTGAAAACAAATCTAGGTTTTCACCACGTGGACTGAGTTACCAGTTCTTTGTTCCTTTAGCTATTGTTTAGTAATGTTGTTGAAGTTTTTATCCCTTTATACCAGTATATCCTGATTTAACCTTATATGCTTATTTTATCCAGTTGTGATCATCCCAGGAAAATAGACTCATTTTGGCTAAATTTACAGAAGAATATTTCTTAGCAGAAGGACATTTTAACAATTTTTTATAATAAATATCTAGAACAGTTGTGTCAAACTCAAAAGTAGAGCTTGCGGTCCATACATAAAGATCCTTGCTTTCTCCATGTTGACTTATTTTTAAAATGTAATTTTTTTTTTATATTTTTACTTATTTGTTAAATATTTTCCAATTAAGATTTAATCCAATTTAAGCTGTGCTTAGGAGAGTTATGGGCCACATGCAGCCTGTGAGCCCATATGTTTCACACCTCTGATCTAGACATATTCCTTTCAGCTTGTTTCTGTCCTAGTAGACAGGCATGTTTGCAATACCAAATTATAATCAGAAAATTTCTTGGTTTCCTCTAGTGATACCAAGACATGAGCTAAAAATTTCCTGTTGTTAAGGAATTTATTAGTGAAACAAAGATGCCATTTTGTTGATCTCAAGATCCTATTATAGCATCCTTCTTATAGCTGTGGTTCCTCTCTCAGAATTTCTGTGTCACTTAAAAATGTTCAGAAAAGTAATCTGGTGAAACTATTTTTTTAAGTGATTTTCCTGTCCATGTTATCTCTACTCTTCTATTTTTTTTAAACCTTCATAGCCCTATGACTTTGGGAAGGATGTTCGTACGTGAACTGAAATGAATGTCTAATTTGGACAGTTTTTGCCAGTGAATATGCAGGAGATTTTTTATATGTTTGCAGCATGTTATTTGCAGGCTTTCAGCCTCCTCCTAAATTTAAAGCCCTACCTGAGATTAAAAAGAGACTAAAAAAATATTTATGGCTCCTGACTTTATTCCTATGCCTTTAGTAAGTAAGGGGAAAAATTGGGCAGATAAGGAAGCTGTCCTGAAAATCTATTGAAAATGTCTAGATCTCTATCCTAAGGATACCTTGTCGACTTGTCTCAGCAACTCATTTATGATCTCGTGAATCTGGAAAACTGGAGAGGGAAGATGCTTGGTTTATGTAGCTGGCTTAGCTTAAGTTTCAATATTCAATCAGTAGGCATTGTATGTTTCTTTCTTGAGATAATGTGGTAGACCTAGAGTTAGGGACTTGTGAGTTCAAATACTACCTCAGACACATCCTAGTTATGTGACTCTTTAGTCTTAAGTAAATTTAAATCATCTATGTCTCAATTTCTTTATCTATTAAAATGAGGAAGGCCTCTAAGGGTTCCTTAAGGCTCTGAATCTGTATTCTTATTTAAGTACCCATACTGCAAACCATATTAAGTACCTTTGGGCAAAGTCTTGTTCTGTAGACTTGTGATTCCAAGAAGAAAAGATGACAAGTTACTGCCATTAAAGAGCATTCTTCTTGGAGATGAGGTTGGAAGTAATACATAATATACACAGATTATTTATAAAGTAGGGAACGTTGGGAGTAAAAGAAATTATTTTTCATATTATCTTTTTATCTTATGTCTAGGGCAGTGTCCTACACATAGAAGTGTAAAAATAGTTTTTTGAATTGGATTAGATGTGATATACTGTTCTAAAAAAATTTGATGTAAGAAACAATATTTTTACCTATAGGGAAGTTTTTAGAAAAATATTAAGTGAGTTTCAATTTAGAAGAAAGAGAAAGGTCCAAAACAGTTCCGTTGAGGTTGGTCATAGCCCTGCCCTTATATTTTCGTTTGTTCCTCACTTTATTGAGAAGTAAAGATTACGTTTTCCGCTCTGACGTCCCAGGTTTTGAATAGCAAGCTGATGAAAAAGTTATATGCAGGATAGTGGAAAAGAAGGGAAAAGGGGTGCTTATGGCCGCTGTGCCTCAGAAAATTTGTGGCTGTAGATATCCCATTTTAGAAAACTATATCCTCACAGAGTTTCTGCAGTACAAAAGTATCCAATTCTAAGTACTTTTGCCTCCATCCCAAAATTCTTTGTTGTGTTTTCTTTTTGCAGCTCTAAATATAGTCAATGAGTTGCATAGTTTTTGGTTTGTTTATTTCTAATGTAGTTTTGCTTTGTTGGTACCACTAGTTAGAGGTTTGCCTCTACCTATCAGAAATGATGTAAATCTCAGTTTTATACTGAGAGGTAACATGACCTAGTTTTATCATGTCAGTGTCAGAAAGTTCTGAATTCCTCTTCTACCTAATCTATGAAAAGGAATTTAGCCATAATAACATGTACTTTACATGGCTTCTGGATATATATGTAGAAGATGATTCCTATACATTTATTTGTAGTTGATTTATTTGAAATTGAGTGTGCCATGTCATAGGAACATGTATCCTATGGCCTGTCGTTGTAACAGTGAACTCAACCCAAGAGGCTACCTGACATGCCCCAAAATCACAAAGGCAGTGAGCTATAGAAGTTTTATTGTAACTTAGCTTCTATGAGAGAGAGAGTGAGAGACAGTGTACACTAAGTATAAAAAAGTATGAGTAGGTGTGCACTAAGCATAAAAATAATTTTGCTGGTGGTGAGCAGACACTTTTATAGCTAGGGGAATAGGAAAAGTCTTATTAAGGAAATGGTACTTCCATTGATCTTTGAGGAAAGCCAGTGTTTTAAACAAGTAGAGGTTAGGGAGTATTTTCTAGCTCTGGGAAATCTTCTTTTGAAAGGCATGGAGCTGGGCCCAGCATACTGTGAGGGAAGAGCAACAATCTGGGCAATTTGAATGGATTGTAGAAAGTATGAGGGACAGGTATAGGACATGATAGAACAGACGTTTGAGTTAAAATTCCAGGGGAATGGATGAGAACATACGGCTATCCAGATGCAGACAAGGTAGTTGGCAGCTAAGAGAAGTCGCTCATTCCCTGAATTGGTGACCTAGAATACTCCGAAATTACCAGGAAATAGCCTTTCAGCTGTTTCTGCCAGGGCTAATCCTGATTTTTCACCCCTCAAGAGCATAATTGAAGTCTGAGGAGAAAGAACCTGACTTGTTCCTTCATACCCACAGTATCCTAAACTGAGTAAAACAGATTTACTTGTATGATTATCCATTAATGTATTAAAGTATACTGGAAAGGTTTCCTTTACTGTCCTGTAGAAATCTTTTATACCTACTTGATACCTGAGATTCTTTAAAGTGAAGCTAGACCTTTTCATTCATCATTGAAAGATAAGATTTAAAACAATAATAAGAATAGGAGAAGTAGTACATTAAAATGAATAAATTTTAGTCAAAGCAGATTTATCCCTTGTATAAATACCAGATCCTTTCCTGATTTGGTTGAATGCGTGAGGTTAACAATCAGGAAGACAGAGGGATGCAATTTAGTTTAATATTTATTAAAATCCAATGTACATGTGCACTATACTTAGCCCTGGGACTTTGAAGAAAATCAACTATAGTCCTTATTGTCAAGAAACCTCCTTTCTCCTGGAGTCACAACTTGTACAGTGATAAATAAATCGTAGGTAATTTTTTTTTTTTTAGGGAGAAAAGATTAACTTTTCTGATAACAGAAAGGGCTCTAGGAAAAGGAAGAAGATAAGAATTTTTAACAAACAGAAGCCAAGTATTAAGAAACAGAGAGAGGATATGAAATGTATCATTCCTCAGAACAGCAAGTAGTCTCTTTTGGTTGGAATTTAGAGAATATTAGAAAAAAATAATGTTCAGTCTCTCTGGGAAGGTAAGCTAGAATCTCATTGTGATGACTTTAAAAGCCTTTCGCATTTGTATTTTATTCTTGTGGCTAGGGGGAGCCACTGAAAATTTTTTTTTGAGCCCTAGAATGAGAGTTCTTAAATATGTGTTTTAGCACAGTTATTTAGGCATCTGTGTAAGAGATATATTTGAAGGACTGAAAGCTATGAGAATTATTAGTGACAGCTGTAGAAGTGATGAATTCCTGAAATCAGATGGTTAGAAATGTGGGGACACTTACATGACGTGGAACAGAGGAAGAAGATGCTGCCGAGGAGGAAAGTGCATTACAGGCCCTTTCCCAGTGGCTTCCCTCACTTATTTTCATAACTACAGAAATTGAAGCTAGGAGCAAAAGTAATTCATGTCCTGTACGAGATGAGTTCTGGACTTAGAAATAGGTATACATCTTAACAAAAAATATATTCTTTACTATTACTTTATTCCTATACTAAAAACTTCTAATGTTGTTTTGTGTCATTAGTGCTAACTTATTTTTATAGGCACTCTGGAGAAGATAGCAAGATGCTGGTATGTGATACATGCGACAAAGGTTATCACACTTTTTGTCTTCAACCAGTCATGGATTCAGTACCAACAAATGGCTGGAAATGCAAAGTAGGTTATGTTTTTTATTTAAATAAATTTTTGTTGGTCTCTTCTATTCTGAAGACAAAAGAAGTTCATTTGTGAATTAAATTTTAAGAAATTGTTTTCTAACCAAAACTTAAAAATTCTATTGCTCACAAAAATTAAAGTTAGAATATTCTAATATGTAAAGTCCATATTTAGATAACATTATAAAGCATACCTTTCTACTTAAAAATTTACCCTTGATTCTCCTTCTAATTGTTTTGCCTTATAGTCCTTTTGCGCCTTCTTTCTCATCTTTAAACTTTGATTAAAGTTCCTTTAATTTTACATCTTTTCTGGATATTCAGCAGCTTAACTTCTCTACTTGTTTCTTTTTCTTATCTTTATTTCTAGTAGTCTCCTCATTTTTTTATACTTTCTACCAATATTCTTTAGCTGAAATCCTAATTCTGAACTCTGCAGGCTAGTAGTTTCCTTAGTATGTGGCAGGGTTTTTCTCCTACTATATCAAAGAAAATAGATTTTGTAAGTTTTTTTTGTACATATTTTTTACCTTTTAAAGATGGAATATGTTTGTTGGTATTTATCTCCAAAATGTTGAAAGTAGATACTAAAAAATAGTAAGTGATGCTAAAACTTCTGACATTTTCCACTGACATCAAGTATGCACAAAAAATCCCAACAAATAATTTTTTCAAGTGTTTTAAGTATTAATGACAATTGTCATTAATATGCACTGTTACTGAATTTTCAAAGTAGAATGTTAGTATGTAAACCAGTTTGTAGCCTATGATTGAATTACATACTTTTATGAGAAAGATACTAGAATTTTACAACTGGTTGGATCCTTACAGATCAGTTTTAAAGTCACTTTATTTTCCAAGGAGGAATTGAAGAATAGAGATGTTAATTGACTTGTCCAAGGTCACTGGAGCAGTCATTAGCGATGCCAAGATTAGAAGTCCAGTTTCTTGAGTGAACTTGAATGGGTAGGATTTTACTCAGATCCATTCACTAAACATATATTCATTGAGAGCTTCTTATTAGGTACCACGGGAGAGTGGGATAAAAAGATAAGCATCTAAGTTCTTATTCTCAACAAGTTTACAGTCTAGTAGAGTAGAATCTAAGTTTTCTGTGAAATGAGCCAGAGGTGTATAAAGGACCTGACAGTTCTTTTAGGGCAAAACTCTTTTCACATCTAGTATGACCCAGTTTTTTTTTTTAAGGGTCAGATCTTTTCCTGGGGTGCACCTTGACTTTTTTGTACTGTGGAAGAGAGGGAGAACTAAAATAGACTTATGGGGCTCAGATTTTAGAATAGATGAGGCAATAAAAAAATTTACAATTCTGTTTCTTGAAGGTGATCTTTCTATTGGTAGCAGCTTATTCCAGCATCTACTACTGTGGTTGCTTAAATACTGAGAAAAATGGTCATGGTGGATAGTTGATACATATAGAGAGGGGGGGGTGTGTGTGTGTGTGTGTGTGTGTGTGTGTGTGTGTGTGTGTGTGTGTGTGTGTGTGTGTGTGTGTGTATGTTATCTGCTGTGAATAAACAATTATTCAGATTGTGCATATCAACCACTCTCAGAATTTTCTCAGTGGTCTCTTAGAGATATGGAACTCCACACTGGGGGAAAAAATATTGTTTGGGTTTTTTGTTGTTGTTGTTGTTGTGAAGAATTCATAGAAACTTCTTTTCGTAATTATAGGAGGCTAAAGTATCATTTGACACTGCTTTAAAAGCTTTAACTGTGCATCAAAGAGCAAAACATACACACATTTTGACCTTTCTTTGGATGCCATTCTTTTGATGACTGTGATTGTCAAATAACTGAAATGATAAACCTTTTAATAGATGTAGCATAGATATCTTTACAGTCTTAAAAAATGATGTGGAGCGGGGGGGGGCATGGCTAGGTAGCTCAGTGAATAGAGCACCAGCCCTGGAGTCAGGAGGACCCAAGTTCAAATCCAGCCTCAGACACTTAACACAAAAACTAGCTGCCTGACCTTGGTCAAGTCACTTAATCCCAATTGCCTTACCTTCCCCCCTCCAAAAAGCCAAAAAAAAAAAAAAAAAGATATAAATATTGCTGTCTATAGAGTGGCAACTTTATGGTGGCGATTCATCATAGAATTTGATTTCTTTAGAGAGTAAGAGTTAGTTGTATACTTGGAGAGGTAGGAATCCGTTTACTTTGTCTTTAGTCTTAGAAAAGGGAATCTTATTGTCTAGCTTAGAAAACACAGCTTAAGTAGTTGTCATTTTAAATTTATATTCATAATTGTGTAATCATTTTTTCTAATAAAATTTATTGTTTAAATAACTATAATACTAATTGAAAGAATTTTTCTACTTCTAAACATTTCATTCAACTAATAATGATTGAAGTAAAGTCTTACTTTGTTATCCAGAAATATAACTATTATTCATTAAAAAATATACCTGCAATTATGTTTGCTTTATGGTCTTTAGAACTGCAGAATATGTGCAGAATGTGGCACTCGAACCAGCTCCCAGTGGCACCATAATTGCCTAGTATGTGACAGTTGTTATCAACCTCAAGATAATCTGGCCTGCCCTTTCTGTGGAAAGTGCTACCAACCAGACTTGCAGAAAGACATGTTGCATTGTCACATGTGTAAAAGGTAAGAGGCCAAATATATTTTTTAAAATGAGTCAGACATAATGATTCTTGAGCATGTCCATCTCTCTCATCCTTTAGCTCTTGGGTCCTCAGTGCCTTCTAGTAAGAAAGGATGTTATTGTTGGAGTTAGGGACCGGCAACCTTTTTACTTCTGATAATTGCCAACATAAGTGGCATAAGTGCCACTGGCAGCTTCTAAAGAAAGGAAAATTAATCTCAAAGGGGAAGAAGAAAAATGTGAACTAGAAAAAAAGAAAAAGGAAATAAAAGGAAATGAGGAAAATTGAGAAAGGAAGAAAGATAAAGAATAGCATAATGCCATCAGCAATGACACTTTTCCAGTCAAAGATAACTACTTTTTTATGATTTCTATTCCTTTAGCATTTTTATCTGAAATAATTGTGCTGTTGCTTTATTCCCTTTTACTTGGTACTCTTTCTTGCATCTATATGTTGAATTTAGTGTAAGACTATTTTAATTTGCATAATTTTGCTTAAATATTTTCAATGTTAATTGCTCCAGATGGATTCATATTGAATGTGACAAAGCAGCAGATACTGAATTTGATTCACAGTTAAAAGAAGAGTATATCTGCATGTATTGTAAACAGTTAGGAGATATGGATCCAGTACAACCTTGTGATGAAATGGATACTTCTGAACCAATTGCCCAACCTGGTACAGGTAAAATTGAATATTTTTCTTCATATGAAACCAATTCATAAAGGTATCTTTTAGCAAAATCAATTGATAAAGTTCAGTCATACTCAGTGTGAGTTTCTTCCTGTGAAGTTGTGAACAAAGAAAGATGGAGGTTATCTAATTTGAAGTTTTTGCTCTACCTAATCTAATTTTAGATAACTGGTCATAATTTTATTTTTAAACTCTTTGAACACATTCATAATTTTTGAAATTACAGAAAATCAAGCAATATTACCTTTCTAATTCCTTAATAGGGCTCATTTTCATTTAAGTTCATTTATATTCTTTTATTGGTGACTATAGATGAATTCCTTTATGTTGGTGATTTTCTCCATTTAGTGGTTAAAATCTTGTTTAAGCTCTGACCATTTCATATATTTTGAATTATCAAGAACTAATTAGGTAAGAACTAGTTTGAGGGATAATGTATTTTGAAACTAGTCTTTCAGAATGATTAATAATATTGCATAATTAGTGTTAAAAATTTCACCTTTTGTGTTATTGGTAGACATTGCTAACGAACAAGGCACAATATATCTCTACAAGGCATTTTTAACATGCATTTCAGGTTAATAAATCATTTAGTGATATCCTAGTTTATCTCAAGTTGAAGTATTTATAAAAAGAACAAAAAGAGTACTATGAAGATTATTGAAGATTATATGCCAACATCTTTTGCAGTATTATTATAGATAACTTCTAGTTAGAATTTCATGAAATCATATTTTACAGCTCTGTGACTTCAGGGCAAACGTGGGCATAAGGGAGGACAAGTGAAAAATGTGATAAAAAACTGCTCCATGAGTTAGATGTGACAAAGGCTTGTAGAATATAAGTAAAGCCCTATGCCTATAAGTCATGAATATTTTAAGAAGAGAGTGAAGAGACTTGCTGAATATGCCAAATAATGACATTTTAAAATGAAATTGTTTGTATTTTAATATTTTAAAAAAAATATCTGGCTGCTGCTGTAGTCATTTATAGAACATCAGCTTTTTGGAACAAAGCTACCAAGGTAAAAGAAGGAATAATGGGAAGATATAGTATATAACTCAGACTGTTCAAACTGATCTGTGTAAATAGCCTATTCATTGGTATTTTGTACTTATATTACAAAGGTTTCATTTTTTTTTTAATTCATTAAATATTGCAGTGTCCAAAGAATTGAAATGAAGGTGACTCACTGAGCAAAATAGAGGTACATATTAGAAATGAACTTGCTGCCTCATATTAAAAATAATAATTTATGAAGAGGTGATCTATCAGATTTTTTCCATCTGGCAAATTCAGCTTTTTAAGGCATTTTCCTCATTGGCTTTTTGGGCCTCTTTTGCCATTTGAGTTAATCTGTTTTTTAAGGTGTTATTTTCTTCATTCAGGTTGTCGACTCTGTTTTCGTGATTTTCTTGCATCATTCTCATTTCTCTTCCCAGTTTTTCCTGCACTTATTTTACTTGGTTTTCAAATTCCTTCTTAAGCTCCTCTATGGCTTGTAAACAGTTTATATTTTTCTTGGAAACTTTTGGTACAGGAGTTCTGACTGCGTTGGCTTCCTCCTATTCCATGCTTTGATCCCTTTTGCCCCCAAAAAAGGAATCTGTGCTTGCTTTGCTTCTTTTGCCTGCTCATGTTGCCAGTCAGTTAACTTGACTTTTGAGGGTTTTTCCACAGTAGAACTCTGCTTCCAGAGAGGAGAGCTTTGTCCCAAATTGCTGGGGTTTTCACAGCTGCTTGAGCTATTAGGAGGGCACTGTCTCTACAGCCCCCACCAGCTTTAGCTCACTGGTCACACATCTCAGGACTACCACCTAAGACCACAATCCAGATCCAGGCAGGTTAAGGCAAGAGCACTTAGCCTCTGAATGGTCACTTGGCCTCCCTGCAATCTGCAGGCCAGGAGCTCTGAAGCAACCAGGTGGAGGTGGCTGCAGGGCCGCAGCTTCCGTCACTTCTGGCTATAGGGGCAGAGGGCTGGACCTGCTCCTCTGTGCCCCACAAATTCAGCTGAGTTCCACTGGCCTTTCCCTTTCCCTTTGGCTTTTATGGTTTGATAATTGGAAACCGCCACAGCTGCTGGTGATCCACTCTCCCGAGTACTCAGCTGGGCTTGGTTCCCTTCCTGTCTGCCTGCTGCTGCCTTCAGTGGGAGCTTTGTTTCTCTGTCACTTTGTGAGTTCTGGAAAAGATTACTCAAATTTAAATATGCAGCCATAGTTGTTTTCCTGAGCTTCAGACCCATATTTGTTATATATCTCCAACAGTGTATACTGTAGACATCTCCAATTCTGGTCTAAAATGAAATGCATAATCTTTACCTCTCAACCCACCTCCTCTTTGTGTTTTAGGGGAGAGAGTCTTATCTTTCTAGTCATCCAGATTTCATAACCTTCAAGGCATCCTTGAGTATTTCCTTGGGGCACCTAGGAGGTAAATTAGATAGTGTGGTAGGCCTAGAGTCAGGAAGTCTTAAGTTCACATGTAGCCTGAGATACTTAGTAGTTGTATGGCTCTGGACAAGTCACTTAACCTTTATCTGCCTCGGTTTATTCAAGTATAAAACAATATACAATATATAGT
>CM053581.1:511082715-511111066 GCA_028627135.1 Pseudochirops cupreus | reverse complement strand
GTGTATCAATTATTTTTAACCCCTTTTTCAAAGCAGTGTTATTTCTGATTAACTCAGCAAAATATATTTAGAACAGGAATCCGTTTATTTTGTGCCCTAGTTTATATTCACAGAATTTCTAGAATAGCAAAGGAAATACATACATCATTTTAACCTTGAGAACAGGATCATTGGTGTGATACATTCATCGAGTAGTTATATAGTCTGTAAGTTTGTTTTTAAAGAAAACCTCATGAGACTGCCAGTCGTATTTGAAGGAAAATGGGTCATCTCTTGCTTGTTTTTATCTATGTAAGATCATAAAACATAGACTTAAAGTGTAAAGAAACCACAGAGAAAAATCTAGCTATGATTAGAAGCAATAGTAGAACTCATGTAATAATTTCAAGTGCTAATATTGCTATGTGGTTCATTGTGCGAAATATTTTATGTACATTATCTGACTTGATCTTCACAATCTTTAAGGTAGTACTTATTGATATTATTCCATTGAAGAGTAGAGAAAACAGTTTCAAAGAGACTATGGAATTGGGAAGTCATTGAACTGTGATGAACCTGAGAAGGGGTTTGCATCCATGTTTTGAGTCAAAATTAAGTGTTCTATCACTGCACAGATTGAGCTCATGCTTAGACATGTTATATGTAAAAATCCTTAGCAGATAATCAGAAGAAGTTTAGGTGCTATCTCCTTTGATATCTCCAATCCTCTGCTCTCTGAAGCAATTCATTCTAAATTTGCATAACATTAACAGTAAGTTTTCATTATGTTACCATAACACCTATGTTTCAACACTGCCTGTCCCCCCCAGTTTTCATGTTTCTTCCCTTTTGAACAAGTCATGCAAGTTTAATCCTTTTTCTGTGTTATGGCTTTTGAGGTATTTTAATTTTGCTATTGCATCTTACTTCCTTGAACTGATGGTTGTATTCTACAGTCCCCGTCACCGGATCTAGCTGCCTTGTATTTCTTTACATGTATTCCTGTTCATAAATATCCTTCTCATAATGTGTTTATTCTGAATACCACAATACTCTAGATATATTCTAACTGGATTTTTCCGTTGCTCTGGATATTTAAGAGGACATTACATTTTTTGATAGCCCTATCCAATATTGCCTCATATTCTAGATTTTTAAAGACTATCCTGTCATCTATCTTGAATAATAACTTCATGTTAACCTTTTTGTTTAACTCTCAGCTTTTTAAACATCCTTATTTTTATGGAAAACCAGATGCAAAATAAAAAGTTTTTGGATATCCCTCTATCATCCATCATCTGTATTCCATCCACTCGATGTAGCTGTTTTCTATATTATCTTTGTTCTTCCTCGTATTAGTTTGTTTAAAGAAATGACAACAGTATTTAGCAAACTTTTTGCATAGTTTTAATTCATTTTCTAAGTTAGTATATAGAATTAATCAGTATGAAATAAATGATAATTGTTATTTACAAAAATTTTTTGATAGGATTTAGCATGGCATTGTATTTGATGGTATTTTTTCTCCAAAATATTATTTTGAAGAACTATTTAGTGAATTTTCAAAAAAATACATGCGTGTGTGATTCATTTTGGAACCATATTGGGAATTTCATCAGAAGAATTCCCTAGGGCAGAAACTTTGCCCATTGGTGTAGATTCACAGCTTTTCTGACACTTACTGTCTTAGAAATTTGCCTGGTGTAGTGAAAGGGATTGACATAGTAAATAAACAACAGCTTTTCTTTAGTGCTTCAAGATTGGTAAAATTCTTTATAAATATTATCTTATTTCATTTTCCTGGCAGCCTATGAGGTAGGCATTTCTACTTTTCCTGTTTTCTGAAGAGGAAAGTATGGCAACAGAGGTTAAATGATTTGCCCAGAATCACATAGCTTCTGTCTGTGCTTGTGCTAGATTTGAACTCATTATCATCACTCCAGATTCAGTGCTCTATCTACTGCATCTCCTGGCCTAGTTCCCTGTGCTTCCTAATCAATACATAGCTTGTGCATAGCTTGTTTGTGTCAGAGGCCTGATTTGAACTGATATTTTCCTTACTACAAGGCCAGCTTTGCAAATTTTTTATAACTCCTTTCATAGATACATATATACTAAGGGAATAGTCAGGTTGAGATATTTGAAATAATTTTTGGAGAGATTGACTTTAGAAGAAGGTATCATGTTATTTGAAAGAAATAGGGTGGTTTTTAAAAAGCATTTAGGCAGTTTATTCTAAGAACATTGAGATAACCTTTTACAGAATTCTTAAGGGAAAACAGCAGTTGAGGTAGATTTTCCAGGTCATTTAGGTTTTGGTTTAGTTTTTCTTTTGTAGGTATTTTTATTTTTTTGCATTAAGGAAGCAAAGTGCCCACAAGATAGCAATGATCATCTTAATATACATGTTTAGCCTCTGTTTAGCGATCATTGCCTGAATTATCTTTTTACCAAGAGTAACCTCACATATAAAGAATTAAAGAAGAATAAAAATCAATGATTAAGATGATTTTTAACAAATAAATTGAACTTATCTGTTAGAAAGCTTTTTGCATTACAAGGTAGCATGCAAATGTCTAATACTTATTTTATTACAGGGATTTTAAATTTCTAGCCAATAAACTTGGTTTTCAAAGTAGAATATAGCTTGATAATTATATTTGAATATAATTGGCTTACTTTATAATGTTTTTTATTTTACGAACTTAAAATTTTTCTTTTAGATCCATTGATTTAGCCTGACAGACAATACTCTTGAAACAGTAAATGCTGATAATCCCTCCGTTATTGAATAATAATTTAAGTAATATACTAATCATATGTATTTAAAACCTATATAACTAGGTTTCATCAGGCAGTTCATTAACTTGAGATTATTTTCTTATGAAAATATTTTATGAAGCATTTAACTCTTGCATGGCGACCACTAATCATCTGTTGCTGTGATATGAAGCATACAAAATTCCAGGGCCAAGAGTTGAACCATTCAAGACATGTTTGCAACTTAACTTTTAATAAATTCCACTCTTTTCAAATTAGTGAAATAACTTTAGCCCCTGTTTCATTAGTATTGTAATAACAATTTATATTTTACAATTTACTTCTATAGGCACAAAATATTGTTTTCTAATTTACTACTAATTGAAAAATGAGAATCGTAGATCATTTCTTTAAATACTTTGCAAGGACTATGATGTCTTCCTTACCTCTAAATAGCGTTTTAAAAGTTTTTCATGTTTACAGAACTAAAGAGGTTTCTCTTATTTTTATATCTATTTATATTAGTGAAATAAGAGATTGGCAATAGTTTGGAAGACAATCCTCTTTGAGCTATTTGAAGTGTGCATCACTAAAAATTAAGATGATGAACTCTTAACGTTAGGAGGAAACTACTAAATTGGAATTTTCTCCAATTTTTGAGGCAGAGGTGGAGAAGTATTGTCATAGGTGTGGCTGAGGCTATATTAATAGTGAGTGTACTGTTACATATTGTGCCCTTAAATCCCATCTTAAAGACCTATCCTTACTATATCCCAACTATGAGTCCCTTGCTTATGGGGTGTTTTAATACTCCGTGCATGTTAAGTTTTGTTTCTACTTTTTTCCACTTTATTTTAGGGTTTCCAGTAACTATAGTTGTTGCGGTGATGACACTGCAGAGATTAATTTGATGTGGTCATAGAAGTCTGTTTCTGATTCAGTTTTACTCTTAACAGTGCTTTGTTTTCAGTTTCTTTTAATATTTTTTGTATAATTTTTGTGCAGGTGTTCAGAAATGCTAATCTGATCTTAATAAATTCTTTCTGATTAAGAAAGTTTAGTAATTGATTTAAAGAAAATTCAACCCTGATAGAAGAAATTTTGGAAAGGATTAATAAAGCTTACAGAACATTAGATACTTTGTTTGAAAATGAGGAAAACTACATAACTAATATAAAACAGAAGCAGAAATCATAAATAAGGAAAATTGTTTAAAACTACCGTTTGCCAGCAACAGTCATGAATTAACAAGAATAGATGAGTACTGTATAAAATAACTCGATTAACAGAATAACAGGTAGAATATTTACCAACTAGAATCATTGTAATTTGAAATCACTCCTGATATGTCATCTGGCTTTTCTAATACAGGGATTGTTTTGTTAAATACCGTTACCAGTAAATGGAAATTCAGCTCTAGAATTCTTACTCTTTTATTAATGCCCTGCTTTTCAGTGTGTTCTTGTCTATTTCTTATCAACTCTTAATTTCCCTTTGTTGAAGGAAACCATCTCAATCTGTATTTCTACCTGTTATCACAGTTTTGCATCTGGTCCTATTCAAGAAGAAAAAAATTAGCTTAGTCTGTGTTTTCACTCTGTCATCCTTTCAATAGCTATTATGTTGCTTCTCTCTGTGATTCCTATTAACTATCTTTACTTTCTTCATTTATTTAACTTATGGCATTTTCTTTCTTTTTAAAAATTAATATTTTATTTTTTCCCAATTTCATGTAAAAACAATTTTTAACTTTCCTCTTCCAAAGTTTGGAGTTCCAAATCCTACCCCCCTGCGGCCCCCCCCCCCCCCCCCATTGAGAAGGCAAGCAATTTTTAAAATTAATTTATTCAGTTTTAGTTTTCAACATTCATTTCCACAAGACTTTCACTTTCATATTTTCTCCCCATCTCTCCCCTTCCCCCTCCCCCTGAGATGACATGGATTCAGATTACTCTTTTCCCCAGTCTGTCCTACCTTCTATCACCACCACTGCAGCACGCCCCCCATCCCACCCCCAATTCCCCTTCCCCTTTCTTTCTTGTAAGGCAAGATAGATTTCTATACCTCATTGGAAAGCAAGCAATTTGACATAGGTGATGCATGTGTAGTCATGCAAAACACATTTCCACGTAAGCTGTGAAAGAAAACACATCCAAACCCCCTCTTCCACTCTCCCTGAAATATAAAAAGTAAAGAAAAAGTAATTCTTTAATCTGTATTCGGGCTCCACCAGTTCTTTCTCTGGAAATAGCTCTTTGTATTATAAGTCCTTTAAGATTGTCTTAAAAACATTTCATTGCTAAAAATAGCTAAGTTATTCACAGTAGCATCATCATGCAGTGTTACTGTTACTGTGTACAATGTTCTCCTGGTTCTTCTCATTATACCTTGCATCAGTTCATATGTGTGTTTCCAGGTTTTTCTGATAGCATCTTGCTTGTCATTTCTTAAAATACAGTAGTATTCCATCAAATCACATGCAACAACTTTCCCACCATTCCCCAATTGATAGACATCTCAATTTCCTATGCTTTGCCACCACTAAAGGAGCTGTTAATAAGTATTTTTGTTACCTCTTTGGAGTAGTGGTATTGCTGGGTCTTATGATTTTTCTTTACTGCTTACCTTTTTCTGCTTCTTTTGAGTCTTGTATTTCTAAGCAGTTTACTATTCTTTTCATCAGGAATGCTCAAAGATCCTCAGTTTTGTCGAATGTCCATTTCCCTCCCTGAAGGATTATACTCTGTTTTGCTGGATAGATGATTCTTTGTTGTAATCCTACCTCTTTTGCTCTCCAGGTTTGGCAATTTGTTTCAGGCTGTCCTTTTGTGTGTTCTGCCATTCTAGAATTTGTTTTGTTACATTAAGGATTTTGAGGGAGAGCTCAGGTCAGTCCCTGCCTTTTTTGTACCATCTTGGCTCTGCCAGCTTATGGCATTTTCTGGGAACATCCATAGTGAAATTATGCTTGCTTTAAAGTATTCCAGTTTTTCACTGTTCTACTTACTATAAGTTCCTAAATTTAATTTTCAGTGAAAATTTTGTAAAATTGTATTTCCAGTTGTCAGTACTTATAGGGAGGTAATAATTGTCAATAAAATCTTGCTTATGAATTTGGAACTTTTTATTCTCCATTGATTAGAATAAGAGCTTTTGTTAACAATATCGATATCTATTATTTGAGGGATAAAACTGGGTACAGAATTCAATAGGTATAATTAAACATTCACCTTCCAATTTTGCCATTGGGAGATTTTATTATGCTTGACTGTGCACATTTTTTAAAACAGGTTTTTTTTTTCCCCCCATGGGAGGTGCTAGGCAGTAAGGATATACAGATGCTAATGATAGCCAAAAGGACAAAAAGGTAAAAAGAGTCATTCAAGCATTTTTTCAAATCCTGACAAGGTAAAAAAGGGGATACCAAAAATAATCACAGTGAAATAAGATAGGTGTTAAATTCATTACAAAGTATTATAGAGATTAGTTATAATCTGCAACCTTTTTTATTTTTTATTTTTCATGGGAAATTGTTTTTTTTTTGTCTTGAACTTTAAAAAAAGAAAGAAAACTGGTCATATAAATTCTCTGAACTAGAAAATTTATGGATAACTAAAGTGGAAGGAAGAAAATAAGCCTAGATTCTTGTGGCAAAATTCTAAGGAAATAACCAGCCTAACAGAGTAATTAAAACCTCTGGCTTTAGAAGTCTGTTCTGACGTACATAAAATTGGCAGACAAGAAAGTACAGTAAAGAACTAAGGCAAAACATAATTTCTATAATGTGAGTATTGGAAACATGAGATAAGATTAATTATGTGAATATGGTTAAGAAAAAAGAAGGAGACACTAAAATCTACTTGTGAGAAAATCCAGCCACCAGAAGGGGAAATAATGATAGAGAGCAATTGAGTTGGAGATCATCAAATATTTTAACAGAAATGGTTTTGTTGTCAGAATATCAGTGTATTACCTAGGTATAGGATACATATATAGGGTTCAGATCATATTTGAGATGACCAGTTAAGGCCATGAAGGCCTAGTCAAGGGTGTTCACCTTAGTCTACAGGAAGGAGAGAAGGGATAGTAGGACGGGGCTCTAAGGAATACATATAGAGAGGGGGCTGAGTGTTGTGCGAAGGAGATCAGAAAATATCAGTATAAGAAGATAAAAGAGAATTAGGATAAAATAGCAGCATAAAACTTAGGTATCTGTGCCAGTCATTGAGATAAAAGATTTTCTAGCACCAAACCTTGGAGGTAGGAGATTGCAGAGAGAGGTTTGAGTATCTAGGTCAGGCACACTAAGCTTCCAAGTATTGAGCTTCCCAACTCTGGGTCCAGTGCATGATCTATTGCATCACCTGGTTTCCTCTAAGGAGAAGACAGTATCTAAAAGGGAGTTATGGTTGGTAGTCAAATATTACAGAGAGGTCAAGAAGGATAAGGATTGAATATCACAAATTGAATTCAGCTCAAAAATCATTGGTCACTTTAGAAAGAACAGTTTCAATTGAGAAGTAGATTTATTGGGAAAAACTAATGTAGTTAGATTGTTAGAAACTGAAGGTAAAGATTATCGACAACTGAAGATGAAAAGGAGAAATACAGAATTATTGGTCAGTTTACTTTTATTAAGTACCTGCTATGACTTGGGTATGACTAGGTGCTGAGTTGCAAATACAAAAAATGAAAAAAATTTTACTTGAAATGAATTTACATAATAATACAGAAGAAAAAAAATACATATATAATCATGTTAAGAATAATTGGTGAACAAATACAAAGAAATAGAAAGTAGTTAAGTTTTAGAGAGAGTGTATTAGCAACATGTCTGCACTCAGATGGCAGTTTAGTCATCTCATGTTTTTAAAAAATATCATTTAATATTTTTTCCCCCAATTACATGTAGAACTTGAACACTTTTTTTTCCTTTAAATTTTGAGCTCCAAATTAACTCCTTTCCTTCTCTATGCAATTTGACATAGGTTATATACGTGTGTGGTCGTGTAAAACACATTTCTATGTAAGTCATTCTGTGATTAAAAACACAGACAAAAGAACTCTAGTAACAATAAACGAAGTAAAGAAAAAATATATTTAATCTATGTCCACTCTTTTCAAGTTCTTTCTCGGGAGATGGACACCACCTTTCACCATAAGTCCTATAGAATTGTTTTGGACCATTGTGTTCCTCAGAATAGCTAAGTTATTCATAATAAATCGTAATACAATATTGTTTCTCTGTATAGTGTTCCCTTGATTGTGCTCATTTCACTTTCTGTCGCCTCATGTAAGTCCATGTTTTTGTGAGAGCATTCTGGTCATTGTTTCTTAAAACACAATAGTATTACATCATAATCATATATAGCAACTTGTTCAGCCGTTCCCCAGTTGATGGGAAATTTCCAATTTCCAATTCTTTGCCATCCCTAAAAGAGCTAATATAAATATTTTTGTACATATAAGTTCTTTTCCTTTTTATTTTTTGTTTCTTTGGGATACAGACGTAGCAGTGGTGTTGCTTGGTCAAAGGGTATGCACAGTTATATAGCCCTTTGGGCACTTGAACCCTGTCCTGAAGGAACAGAAGGATTTTAGGAGGTAAAGGTTATTTCATCAAGCATAAAAAATTTACTTTGTGCCTGTTAGCGAGTTTATCACTGTGCCTTCTATGAAACACCAAAACATGCTCACTCCACAGAAATGAGCTTACATTCTAATGGATAAGATCTTTTATTAGAGAGAGAGAGAGAGAGAGAGAGAGAGAGTGAGTGAGTGAGTGTGTGTACACACATATACAAAGGGCAAGTAGGAGATCAGTACTCTTGGGAACTAGGAAAGGCATCATCTGTAGTGGGGCTTTAGGTGACTCTTCAAGGAAGCCAAGACAATGTTCTGTGCCTGATGGACAGTCTAGAAAAGCCTGCAGGAAGAAAAAGAGTTTGAGATTTTAGGATTATATAACTGAAGGTTTAGGGATGGTTTGTAAAGCAACTAGAGAAGCAGCCAGTGGATGAAGAGAGATTGAAAATAAGGGGAAGGTAGTTGATGGTCTCTGGAGCGCAAGTAGAACAGATGATAAAGACAAGGCTGCTTGTTCCTCTATGGCTAGAGCTTAGGATGCGGCATCGTGTTACAGTAATTTCCACTTGGAGAGAATTGAAGAGAAAAAAGGAACATGCTAAATATGGCTTCATTTTTTTCAGTGAAGTATGAAGAAGGATTTATTTAAAAGTTACTGGCTTAGATAAGACAGCTGTCGTGCTTAAAACTTTTCAGCTATTATAGTTTTGGTTAATAGACTCATTGGATAACACATTCAAGATCATAAAATATCTGTTGATTAGAACTTCGTACTGATAGAACAAGTTTAAATTTAATAGAAATGATTTGGTAGTGTTGCACTTGTGGAGTTTGTTGTTTCAGCCTGTCTATTAAATTGAGTGTGTGTGACTAGATGGTTCCCCAGAGAAAGGAAGGGATTTCCCCAGTATCATAAGTGATATATTCTAGGATTTATATTTATATTTAATTTATATATATTTTATATATAATTTATATTATCTCATTGCAAAATCCCTATTCATTATATTGATTTTTACTGCATTCCTTCTATACTGATTTTTTACATACCAATTTTAGAATGCTTTAGCACTAATTATATTTATCTTTTGATATGTTCTTTACTTTTCTACATTTTTACAGTATTGACTAACATGTACTAGTCTAGATATCGGACTTATAAGGATCAATTTGTCATTTTTGTAGGGTTTTGTTTTAGTGAATTGAAGCAAAAGTAGGACCTGATTGTTCTACTCATATATCAAGTGATAGTAGAATTCCAGAAAACCAGTAGCCTTCTTAAAATACATAAAACAGGTTGCATCCTAATCAATAGAAATTATTTTCCTTTTAAGATTCTGTTAATGAAATGGAAACAGAAGGAGTTGATGAGAATTTGGTATTTATGGACCAAGCTGTAAGAAGCAGTTCTTTACACCAAGACTCAGTACCTGACATTGTTCCAGTTGGTAAGAGGATCTGTAATAAAATAGGTGTGAAGATAGTTATGTTTTCCATACAAATAACACAAACACATATTCTGTAACTCACCTATTTAAAACTAAATAAGAAATTAATGGTGTAAACCCTAACTCTTAGGGAAAGACTCCCAATATGAGATGATGACTCTGAAAGTTAAAGCTTGTGTAGAAAAATTGATGGGGATTAAGGGTACCTTCTTAGATTGCAAGGGTATGCTAAAATTTTATCTTGTACTAACCATCCTAGTATGTATATATCAATTCATGTGATGAAAGTTAAAATCATATCTAGATTTAAAAGTTTTATCATGTCCTCACATGTTTGTGTGCTTTTAATTAAATGTTTTTTGATAATTTGTTTTAAATTTTTTTTAAAAGCTTGATCTCATGGGTAAGAAACATTTAAAATGTCAGCTATTATCATGACTGAAAAGCCAAATATTTATTATTTTATTAATTCCCCACTTCATGCTGTATGTTTACATTTAGGATGTTAAATTCTACTAATAAAAAGTATAGAAAAAAAATCTAATTTATATCCATGTGTGCATGTGTATATAATATATACACATGACATGTACTGACAATGTCCCAGAGGTTGGGTTTTTTTTTGCATTTTTGAGCTTTAATAACTTTAGAAATATGTGCTCCATATTTTTAAAAAATATGAATGATTCATTCAGAATTTTAAATGACTGATATGCTTCTACTAAAATTAAATATGAGAATTATTTTGTATGCTGCATTACTCTAGATGAAATTTGTCTTATGCATTATTCTAGATGAGCATCACCTGCTGCTCAAGTTTAAGGCTAATCCTAGGCTTAACATCATCCACAGAACATGGCTTTGATTCATACTCGATAATTTTGATGTAACCCCAAAAGAAAAAAAAGTTTGATGTAGATTAGGTGTAAGAGTTAGCCAAGCTAGAGGACCACTTCTACCTATCCGCTGAGAAAGTTTCATCCAGAAACTGTCACAGTATACATTGCATGACAGGATACCCACCCATATTGAAATAAAATCTAAAGAATTAAACGTTTAAATTGTGTTTTTGTAACTTTGTAGCATGTGGAATTCTGAAGGTATTAAAATTTAAAACTGCACTGTTTTATGGTACACTGTGTGTGTGTGTGTATTCATGTGTGTTCATTTATATATACACGCATGGAGTTGTCCATTTTGGATTTATGGGAAAGAGATTTTTCAGAATTGTAAAGATTAATCACATATTCTTTTAATCTCATTTGCTAACTGTTGCCCATTCTTTGGGGAAAAAACAAAGTTGTTTAAATATTCAGGTTTTTTAATATTATATAATTTTTTAAATATAAAGAAAACAGTAGAAATGCTATAGGTTGAAATAGGGAAAGTAAGTAACAGATAAATAACCTTAGTGTAGGTAATACCTGAGGTGTAGGGGAAGGAAGAAAGGATATTCATAGTAATAATGTAATTGAATTGTTTATTGTTTTGTTAAGGAAGTATGAAATCTTAAGTTATTTCTCCTAATAATATAATAAGATTAAGTGTTAAATAAAAAATTTACAAACTGTTGGAGACTTTATAAAATTATTTCCAGCAGCTGACCATGACTGTGATGAAGAACAGATGAATATCAAGACTATCAGTCCATCAATAAGACTTGTAACAGCCAGTCCTCTAATTCCTGGTAAGTCATCTTTATTATTAAATTTCCTTATAAATTGTGTTTTATTCTAGTATTGAAGTTCCCATTTGCATCTGATGACATCAGCTATTTTTTCAAAAAAATTATTATCTTTATGTTTATTCATCAGATAAATTTCTAAATATATATCTTCCTATTCCTCTAGCCAATATAAGACGTCTTTTCAAAAGAAAAAAAGGGTTTTTTTTTAAAAAAAATTCAGTAAAACTTAACCCATCAACTTAATCTGAGAGCACAATCAGTGTTCCTTACATTTAGTTCACCATTTTCTCATGTCTTTTTTGACAACCAGACTTCTTCCTGAATGCCTGCCATTCATCCACTTCATTATATTCCCATACAAAATTTGTGCAGGTTTTTCCTTAGTTGACGGGACACTTTATTATGTTTATTCTTGGGGGTTTTTTTTGGTAGTTTTTTTGGTTACCATGAAAAATATAGCTACTTTGTGGCAGTTAATTGGCACAGTGAATAGAGCACCAACCCTGGAGTCAGGAGGACCTGAGTTCAAATCTAGCCTCAGACACTTAACAGTTATTATCTGTGTGACTTTGGGTAAGTCACTTAATCCCAATTCCCCTGCTTTCCCCCCTCCAAAAAGATACATACTGAAGATACATAGAGAATTAACCATAAATTAAGAGCTATTTGCCAAAACATACAGAGAAACAGTTCTCTCAAGAAGAATTGCAGTGTATTGAACTATATGAAAAAATGTTCCATATGACTCTTTATAAGAGAAATGCAAATATAGGCAACCCTGTTGTTTTACCACAACCTTAGAAATTGGCCAAATAAGACAAAAGAGGAAAAATAGTTGATGTTGTCAGGGTTATAGAAAAATAGGCACACCAATATACTTGGTTTTGGTGGAACTGTATATGTGTTGGTCTACCCACTCTGGAAGGAAATTTGAAAATATACTTAAAAAGTCATTAAATTTTATATACTTCTCTGACCCATAAACCCCACTGCTATAGGTTTAGGGCAATCAAAATTAGAAGGGATTATGCTACTCCTAAATATTTGTAGTATCTTTTTTTTTTTTTGAGGGCAGTTGGGATTAAGCGACTTGCCAAAGGTCACACGGCTAGTAAGTGTGTCAGGTGTCTGAGACCGATTTGAACTCAGGTCCTCCTTACTCCAGGGCCGGTGCTCTACTCACTGCGCCACCTAGCCGCCCCCTATTTGTAGTATCTTTAAAAAAAATTTTTTATTATTAAAAAAATTTGTGTGTAGTGTGTGTGGTGACCAAGAATTGACTACTCACTCTGTGTTTTTGACTTGTCTAAGGCTACTTATTAACCTCTATTCAAA
The DNA here is from genome assembly GCA_028627135.1 of Pseudochirops cupreus. Classification (NCBI taxonomy): domain Eukaryota; kingdom Metazoa; phylum Chordata; class Mammalia; order Diprotodontia; family Pseudocheiridae; genus Pseudochirops; species Pseudochirops cupreus. The sequence goes on along the minus strand of CM053581.1, from coordinate 511,098,271 downwards.
GTGTTTCCCTGGTAGAAGCTGTTAAGTCTTGTCTCCCATTGACACTATGTGTGTAGTGTGTTTTGTCAGAAAATGTCTCACCATTTTTTTAATGTCTAGTCAGACCTTTTAAAAATTTTGCATTAATAAAAATCTAAACTAACTCTCTCTACACACATACACACATACATACATACACACACACACACACACACACACACACACACACACACACACATATTTAAATTTTTTACAGATACCACACAGGATAAATTAAGTGCTGAAATGCAAAGTGAAGCTTCCCATGAGACTGATAAAGATGAAATGGAAGTGTCTGACAAAATGGTACAGTCTTATGATGAAGGCCAAAATGAAAATAAGATGAACATAACAGAAAATGATGATGCTCTGACAAAGTCAAAGTCTTCCCCAAAAGATCAGGAACTGCAAGCATTACAGGAATCCAAGGCAGGAGCATCCTTTGAAGAATCACCATCTCCACAATTAACACCCGAGAATATCATTGCTTTGTCAGAAGTTTTACCATCTACATGTGAGGAAAAATCTGCTTTAATTGCAGAAATTGACTTGGTAAGAGACAAGGTTCAAGGAGAAACAGAAAAAAATGAAATCTGTAAATTTTCATCTGGTATTGTGGAAATGGAATGTCTCCCCACATTTGACAATTGTTTAAAAATTGGTTCACCTCCTGAAGACAAACACATAAAATCACCATCAGAGACAGATTCAGCTTTTTCAGCAGCAGCAGATATAAGCAAGACAAATATATGTTCCTCTTCCATAATTTCTTTGGACTTGATTTCTGCAAATGATATGCTTCCCAGTGAACCTTCAAATTTACGTTCTTCTGCTGGAAACATTATGCCAACAACTTACATCTCAGTCACTCCAAAAATTGGCATGGGTAAACCTGCTATTACCAAAAGAAAATTTTCTCCGGGTAGACCTCGGTCAAAACAGGTAGGATTATTTCTTTTTGATGTTGTCAAAGAAAACGTTAGACTTAAGTGAAATTTTAAAAATATTTATTTTGGAGATTAGTTTCCATTAAGAAATAGAAAATGAAAATAGTTTAGTTTGTATTATTGTACATATATAATCTTTGAAGTAGTGCTATCTTTAAAATATTAGTAAAATAGAATTATGAACACTTGGTTTTTCTGTGTTCTGTAGAAAAGAACTGCTTTTTAAATATTTTTCATTCATATCAAAATAATAAGTCTTTGTCAAGTCAAATTTATAGTGCGTTTGACTAAAGTTAGCCTTTGTGGTTTTTTTCCCCCTCTTTTATGTACCAATTTATAATTTATGCACACACATTTATATATCTATATATATGTAAAATTTAATTTTAATAAAAATATGTTACTTATGAATTCAAAGTAATATGAGCAATTCTGTTAAAAGGTTTACTGCCTATTGTTTTTTTCTTCTGGGAGATTTTTTTTTTAACTTGTTTTTAAATACGGTCATTGTTTTGGGGCCTTTTACAAAAAGATCAGATACAAATTTCATTTTCTCTGTATGTCTATTTAATGGGAAAATAGAACTTTATCTTTGGTATTCAGCAAGCAAAAGAAAACAACAGATTTTTTCTCAGTTTCATAAATTTGAGTTCTTTTCAGGTGAGATTTAGTACTGTTCTAGCAAACTTTTTTTCTTTACAAAATAGTCATCTGCAAGCATGGCAATATGTGATAATTTAGAGAAACGTTTCATGAAATAAAAATTATGTTATTATAAAGGTTCAAGGTGTTAAAAAGTTGTGGTTTTGTGTTTTATAATAATGACTTAGTATTATATCACTACTTATGATGCTTCAATTTATGAAGTATTTAATCTGCATAATATTGATTGATTTTTAAACAGTCTTGAGTAAAAATGAATGTCTTTCTGAGGAGACCAAGTGACCCCTAAGAAATAAAATTCAAATATGTTTAATCTTGTAAGTTTAGGACAACAAATTATAGGAATGATAATAGTTTGTCTGGTGGGGTTTTCTCCCCCTACACAAAGGTACAGAAATTGGTTAGCAAACCAAAACAGTTGGTACACTTTAGAAGAAAAAGATGAGTGTTACTAGTGGTTTTCAAAAAAATTTGTTCATTTTTTCTTAACACTGATTTTTAAATCTCACTTTTTTATCTTCATCAGATTTCATCCATTTTAGTGGATATTAATGTTAATCAGAATTTCAGTCAGCCTTCTTGAAGCTGTTCTAATAAAGTTATGCTATACATTTTATTGCATTTTTTATTCTTCAGAAGAATGGCTTGTGGTTTATTCCATTAATTGAGAAGTAGAACACTGTATTAATGACTAGTTTTCCATTCATTTAGTACTAATATAGTCATGACCCTATTCTGAAATCCAGTATGTCATTTTAAACATTTACTTATTCTTCTGTTTATTCAGGTATACTTTTTGCTTTTTTTTGTGGACCCTATTACTTAGGTATTGGTAGAGTACAGGATGTTGTTATACAGTAACTTTAATGTAGTTACTGCTACTGTCTCATCTTGGCCACTGTTGACAAATGGTCCTTCTCTAAACTATGACATTGTAGAGACTACCCCAAACCTGAGATTTAGTAGTGGGTTGTGGGCCCCGTTCCAGAGTTTTATAACACAAGAGTTGTCTTGCTCAAAACAGGAGCAGCTGAATTGAGGAAGCATATATAGCATTACAAAATGCCACAACTTCTGGTCAACAACATGCAATTAATTTTGTGAATCTTACTGCAGAATTGGCTGTATTTTCAGTTCATTCATTCAAAATGCTGTTGTCATTTGCTTTAATGCCAGGTATTATCCTATATTTGGCTGCTGATTTTATTTAATGCAGTTTTATTACTCATAAAGCAACAATTATGAGATCTGATTTAAGGAGATTTATTTTCAGGTGGGTAGTCATGTCTTAGCACAATATAAAAGGTCCTGTTTCTCTCATTTGCATCTTTCTGTCTTGATTTCTAAACTTAAAATCCTAGCAAAATCCACAGGAAAGAGATAGACAGGCAAAGACACGCACACACACGCACATACCCTCACCCAAAATCACTTTGGAAGGAAATCTTGTTTATCATAGGATGATAATTCATAGATGTAAGTACTGATGGAAGACCTGGAGGTTATCTAGTCAAGAATTTATAACATATGGATCTGTAAACTGAGACCCAGGTCTATGAAGCTTTGAGTCATGAAAATGTCTTTTAACTGATGTCGTCCTACTGTGAAGCCAGTATTCCTCCCCGTTGTCCATGCTGTTCTGTAGTTCATCTGGCTCAGATGCCTGATTTTAGTATCCCCATTGTAGGACTGTTCATTTTGTTTTACTTATCAAAACTTTTGGGGAGGGTCGACTGATGATCTTCATGAATAACCAAGGTAATCGCAGTGTCTTTAATTTTTCATTTGTACCAGGTATTTTCTACCCAGGTAGGCATTTGCTAAAATATCCCTTGCACTTAGTGAATACCAAATAATATTCTTAATCAGTAAAACCGTAGAGGACCTCCTATTTTGTTTTTTATTAATATCATAGTGTCTTTGAAACACTTGATTGGCATCTTTTGTTCTTACATCACTCTTTCTTCACTATCTCCCTTCCCTCTCCCTATCTTGAGAGGGCCTTTTTTAACACAAAGTCAAACATAGGCCCCTGGGTCCATATTGTGTGCAATGTTCTCTTCCTTTACTGAGGTAGGGCAGGATTGGATTCTGCCATCTCCCTTTGGTAGCCAATCTAAGGTATTATCATTATGGTATGCAGGTGTTATTTTGATTTTTTTTGTTTGTTTATATTGCTGTATTCACCATTTAATTTGTTTTACTGCATCTTCTTCTTTCACTTTGTGTTTATCCATTGATAATTAACTTCTTTTGCACTTTTCTGAATTTTCCAGATTTGCTGTTTCCTATGACATTAAATATCCTAATTTGTTTAGTAGTCACCTAATCAATGTGCAGGTACTTTGTGTTTCCAGTTATTTGGTACTATAAAAGTGATGTTGTTAAAAGATAAACCTGGTGAATCTGTATAAGACAAATTCTTTATTAATATTTAAACAAGTGGGCAATTTAAAGAAATTGCTAATGATTTGCTAAAGTGACAATTTCTGTGAGAAATTTATGCTCATAGAAGAAAAGATTTTTTTTTAACTTAGAATTCAGATTTTGAAAATTTTGTTTTGGTGCTTTTTATTCATTTCCCATAGTCATAAGCAAAACTATTAAGAAATAAAGTGTGTGTGATAGCATATGCAGCATTCTATAGCCCTGTTCAATGTATTTATATAATTTTCTTAGGCACTAAAATATTCATGTGTCTTTCAGGCCTGTTTTTTGTATTGAATTTTGAATTGAACTCCAGGTGTTCTTAAACTTTGTTAAGTGAAAGACACGTTTGGCAGCCTGGTAAATCTATGTAGTATATATTGCCCCCAAACTACCAGCTTCTTGTTGTAGGAGAAAGCCAATTGTTCTGTTTTAATACTTAGTAGCTACATAGGATATGACTAACCTAATATAGAATATGTCATTAACACTCTCTTTCTGAATTCTATAGATTTCAAGAAAGTAGAAATATTCCTTCCCCTCCCCTCCAATACTTTTTAAATTTAATACTTTCGTGGATGGCCTTATAAACTGATTCACCTTGTAGTCTTTATCATTGTGTTTATTGCGTCTTATATTGCATTCTCTATGATGATAGAGTACTTTCAGGCATTTAATTGAAGATCTTATTTTTTTTTAATGTGGTAGTCCCCATGACCTAGATTGACATGAACAAAGCAGCTCTATTAATTGTTAACCAAAGAAATTGAGCAGAGGAGTGGAAGATTTTCTTTTTGAGAAGGAACAGTAATAGTAATATTTTTCTTTTGTTCCTGCTCATTTCAGAACTAGGGCAAGTTGAAGGGGAAGAGAGATGATGACCATGAAGTTCTATTTCTGGTCTCCAGAAGTAACGGAAAAGGAATTTGGAGCTTGTATCAGGTGGCTAGCTAAGAGGATGTGCAAATGAGCCATCTAATACAATCCGTTTGGCTCTAGAAAGGGAGACCAGAAGATGACCTCTAAGGTCTAGATTCAGGAAGGTGCCTCTTCCCAAGTTCAAATCTAGCCTCAGATAGTTATTAGTTGTGTGACCCTAGGCAAGTCCCATAATCCTGTTCGCCTCATATTCCTCATCTGTAAAATGACTTGGAAATGGAAATGGCCAACCACTATAGTATTTTTGCCAACAAAATCCCAAATGGTGTCATGAAGATTTGGACATAAAGTAAATATGAATAAGTAGAAAGCTGTTCCAAAGAAGATATGATGTGGAGAAATATTTTTTTTTGAGTTTTAGCATGTGTTTTTCCTTGGTAATTTTAGCTTGTAGATTTATTTATATTGTTCTTTTTTGCTTCCATAATTGGATTTCTTTCACATAGTTTCGGTTTACCTCATCTTCTTAGTTGCTAAGAAATCCAAGAGAAACAGCTTTATCTCATTTGTCTCTTGTAATTGGTTTTATTCTGAATTCTGACCAAAATTGATTTGAAACCAGTCAGACATCAGTTACTATCATGGTAGTATGAAGACCACAATGAATATTTGGAAATCTTAATCAATCATGAAATACAGGAAGTTTTATATAGTACTTTCTCATCTTGATAAAGGTCATTATGGTAAATGATGAATGTATATGGCTTATGCCATAACTGGGCTAAACTTTACTTTACTTTCTTATAGATTTTAGTTGCTCATTTAAAAAATGTTAAGTCTTCTTGTGGTGATGATCTAGGTATTGACACTGAGCTGAGGAATACCAAGTTATGTTTATGAGATATGCATAATTTTATTTTTTAGGTGAGGAATAAGAAAAGACCATTATTTTTAGTTTTTAATAAATCATTGATAACCTCAAAGAGAGCTGCTTTGGATTACTTATGAGGTTCAAACCAGAGTATTAGATTTTTTGAAATGATTGAGATAAATGAAAGTGGGTATACAAGGTATAGATGGCTTTTATAAAGCATTTTTCTGTGATAGAAGAGAAATAGATAATTTGATATTGTATGGTCTAGTGAAGCTCTTTATTTTAAATACTCAGTAGATCTGGCCGTGTTTGTGGAAAATTATGAAAAGAACTGTTTAAGGTTGCATAGAGATTTAGAGAGAAATAAGCTGATTTCGAAGACTAGGAGCCAGAGGAATTGGGAAAGGATGAGAGCAAAGGTAGAAGAAGGCTTATATTTGGTAATGAAGAGATCTATCTTTTTCTTAGAGACCGGATCTGCAGAAGATAGAAATGGGGACAATGCGAAAGGCTTATAAGATGTTGTGTTATCGAATGGAAGAGAATAAAGAGTTTTCATGGCAAAAAAGACTCATTATATCAGACTCTGACCCTCTCTCCACCTTCTCTGTCCCTAATTCCAAGATGGTGTGATAAACTTCCCGACAGGATTTCAGTATTTTTTCTTCTTGCAGTCACCAATTCTTCCTTATTTAGAAAGTTTTACGTATGGAATAACACTTCTTATTAGTTCCTTATCCTGTAAAGAATGAAATTAAAAGCAAATTAAGACATTGTCATTTGCAGACATCTTGACATTTGAAGTTCCTCATCATTACTGTTTGTTTCATGCCTTGGTACCAGGTTTGTAATCAGATTTCCTTAAGCATAGATGTTGTCATTTTATTTAGGTTTTCCCTAGTATCACTTTTAAACCTTTGTTGATATTTGCCCCAAATCTTTCCACTATGCTTTCCCTTCTCTCTTTTTTCTGTATTTCCTTCCTTGAGTGCATCTTCATATACACTACCTTTAATATGGACTACTCTCCCTCTTGTAACTAACCTGTTTGTGTGGAATAAAGAATAAGCCCTTCAGTGCAATATGCATTCAACCTGCTAATTCTCAGGGGTACTCAGGAAGGCAAATTTGCATCCTGGTTTTGTTTCCTAATTAATGTTCTTCTTTTCTTTTCTCTTCTTTTCCTTTTTTTTTGGAATTCTGAGTCTATTTTAACATTTTAAAAAATGTTTTGTTGACTTTCCACAGCTGTTCTTCCTAAGTTATAACTGCTCTTTGTAGTACGTAGTTCAATGACTCTGCTTCGACAGTTTCTTTTTAGTTGAAAGCTTTTTTTTCAAAATTAGATTTTAAAAGTTCCAGGTTAGTATTTTTTACATATTACATGTCAGCAAAGATCTGACCATTGCTGTGCTTTAATTCTTGCTTTTGTGAAATCTAAATCCAAATCTCAGACCAAATGTTCATTTCACAAATAAGCCTTTTACAAAGAAGCAAATCCTTATAAACAATTGGTAACAAAAATACTGCCAGTGCCTTGAGTTTCATTTTTTTTTTGCCCTGTTTTTCGTATTCCCTAGCAAAACTTTCTATATTTCTTCAGGCAATAAATATCATTTGTGCCCATAAATCACTAGAATTGTGAAGAGCATGGGAAATTTACTTTGAGTGAATTTACTAAAACTTTCAGATCTTTCATATTTATATGTATATATGTGTGTACATGCATATATGTACATTCTCTCTATATAAATAATATGTATAAGATAAGTTACATTATACACACACACACACACACACAAAGAGAAAGTGTTCAGGTATGTTCTTTATGAAGTTGTTTAGTTGAGTCCAACTATAAGTTTAAAAATAGATATTTCTGTATCCATCTGTGTCTCTCTCCTTCTTGTATCTTGTTAAATTTGCTCCGGTATACATTCTGCAAAAAATGATTTTTGATCCTGTCACTCAACATGAAAGCCATCCTTCCCATCTTTATCACCTACATATTTAATGATACTTATGTCTGTTCCTTTGATCCAAGTCATTATTAAAAATACTGAACAGAACAGAGCAAAAATGTAGATAGATTCCTATGGTACTTTACTACCAACTTCCTTTCAGTTGAAATCAAGCCATTATTATTTGCTATTTTTTAAAAAAACAAACTTTTATCAATATATCACACTTGTTTTTTATATCACACTTGTTGTACAGTTCTTCCTTTCTTGGTTTGCTCAAACTTGATCCTCAATTCTTGCAATTCCAGTCCTTTGTAAAATTTACCTTCAGCTCCTTGTTGTCTTCTTTTTATTATACTTCTCCTGTTTTGCCTCCCTTTGGCTAAATTATAATACCCTGTTCACTTCTGTAACCCATGACATTCCATTGTATCATTATACTGAAGATTTCTTCTGCCCAGAGAGATGAAGATGAATAATTCATTTTAGGATATGTTGAGGTTAAGTAGTTGAGAAATAGACCACTGGTCCTATAGGATTTATGAAAATAGCAAAGTTTAGAGATGCTGGATATAGAGAACACAAATTAAAGTTATCCACATAGAGGAATTAATTGGCAACTTGAGAAGATAACATAGGGAATGAATATATCAGTAGAAAATGGCAAAACACTGCTTTTCACAGGACTGGTTGATGTGGAGAACAATAAGGAGTAATTATAGTGTATATGTCATAGAATTTAAGAGAGAAGGCAGTGATGAAGGGGAGTTGAAGCAATAAAAAGAAATAAAAGACAGAGAGCTCTAACTTCAGTAAAGTAGGAAGTGAGGTCATTTCCTGAAAGTCAGAGTAGAAATTTGGAGACCTGAAAAAACAATGATTCTCAAGGTCTGTAATGGAAGTGTCTTTGTTATTCAGTAAGAAAACGTAGCACAGCACTGAATGCCCTATTGGAAGTTTACACAATCTTATAATGAACCCGTACCACAATGTTTTAAAAATTCTTTCATTAAACGTTTGACTCTATCAGGAGATCAAATTGAGGAGGTGAATTGAAAGAGTTATAGTTTATCCACATAGCTATAGCCAAATGTATAGTTGTGGTTAAGACTGAGTAAGGCAGAAAATATGGATAGAACAGAGCCTTGTGTGCCTGTGGAAAAAGGAGACCTTTTAAAGGTCAGAGATTCCTGATGAAGACAGAGATCCAGGCTTAATAAGACTTGGAAAGAAATGAGAGCCATGACAGGACAAGAGATTGTGGACAGGACCTTAATTCATGATAGAGAAAAGTTTTGAATTTTGAATTATGGTGATGTTTGTATGGTAATCACCCTAATTAGTGGTTTAAATAGATTTAAGATGTAGGTCAGTGGTATTAAGTTCAGTCAAGGACATTTTAGTGTTAGTGTCTTCATTCTTCATAGAAATTTAAATTTAGACATGGAGGTACTATAGAAATCATCATGTTCAACTCTCTTATTTTATAGGTGAGGAGACTGAGGGTCCCTAGAGATAAAATAATTTGGTTTTGGTGATATTTCTAGTAATCATCTGGAATGAGGTTTGAAATGAGGCCTTCCTGACTACAAGGTCAGTTTTCCATCTGTTATGCCATTCTGCTTCAGTAGACATCAGACATTAGGATTATCCTTAAATAAATGAAGGTTCCAGTGATTGCAGAGCTATGGAATAGAAAAACTGCAAACATGGGGAAAAGTTTTATCTCTTTTTCTGGTTTGAAAGGTAAATAAGCACGAAACTTTTCAAGCTGAGTTATAATTGAATGGCACAAATAAATGACTGAGAGTTTATTTGGTAGTGAAGGCATGGAATATATCAATTCCATTTCTGTGCCCTGTGTGATAGAGTAGAAGAATAGATAGATAACACTAGGAAGGCTCTGTAATATTCTGGCATCCTCAGTACCTGTTGTTAGTTGCTGTAAGGAGATAAAAAGGAGTTTGAGTAAAGACTGAGATTGAGGCAGTCTGTCAACACACATTTTCTGAGAACTTTAAAGTAATGTGTCAGGCATTGTGCTAAATGCTGCTAATATGGATGTGAGGCAGGTAGAAAGGACCAAGGTATGTTAGTGAATGTCTGAAGAGCAGTTTGGGATGGAATGAGAAGCGGCTGCCTTAGGGGTCCTCCTTAATAGGAGTTTTTTCAGAGCAGCCGTTCAGTAAGAGGGTAGGTCCAAATGTGACTTGAGTAAGGCTTTAGAATGAAGAACTGGAGCATAGTGAAGGAAATTAGGAGGACAGTCTTCTGAGGAATGAGAATAAATGAGGGTTTTAAACATGACAGGAGTAGGAAGATTAATTTTCAGATGAAGAGGGCAAATAGTAGATCTGTGGTGAATAGGGATGAGAATATTGTTTGTGTCTAAATGCAGTGGGTTTGAATGACAAGAATCAGGGAGGTAAGAAGACAAGTGAGCTACAGTAAAATGTTGGCTATGAAGGAAAATTCAAATGGCAAGCATTCAAAAATGATTACTGTAAAATTTTGTAGTTTCGTTTAGAATCTTGAATATTATAGTACTCTTTGATTCTAATCCAAGCCCCTTCAGGTGTTGAGCTCTGAGTATTCATTTATATGTACATTTGTGTATATATGCATGTACATATATCATACATATGTTAATACATTCATTCTACCTTTGGTTCCTATTGCTACACGTAAGTGAAACTTATTTCTATCACCATAAGTTGTTGGTATTAGCTGACAAGAAAGCATCTGTGATAGCAGAAAGGGATTGAAGGTATTAACGTTCTTACTTACCAACTTCTGACACACATTATTGGCATGTTATAATTAATCCGTTTTAAGCCATAAAAGTTAACTGGATACGGTGGCATTGTATTGAGGGTTTTATAAAAGAAAAAATTATTCATTAAAGTTTTGGATTTGTGATCTCATGATTTTTTTTGCATTTTGTTTTTCTTGTAATCTAATTGCAGTGGTGCTTCAGTTTAAAGGCATTCAGTTATTGTTGGAGAATGAGGGTTTCCTGATTATGTCAGAGTACAGAATTATTGCCATGACTGTTGTTTTGTTTCAGTAAAATTTAGTTTAACACAATAGTCTCTATAGTTTTGTAGTAATAAATACTAGAAAAAAATTTTTTTTCGTACAATACACTTATTGAAACTTTTAGATAAGTTTTTTCATAGAAGAGCATGTTTCTATGTGTGTGTGCATACACATACACACACACACACACACACACACACACACACACACACACACACACACACACACACACACACTTTATTCAGCAGGTTAACCAAATCTGGCCCAAATAACATGAATTTGTTGGGAACTTCTAACTACCATAAAATGAGCTATTAATTTTATAGACTATTAGTGGTTTGTGTTGTGGTAGAAATAGTTATATCAGCAATAATTTTACTCCTCACATGACATTGAATCATTAAATAATTTTATATAGTCTGTTAATTTATACTGAATGCTGCGTTGTCTTATATTATAAATATATTAAACTTTCTATTTTAAGTTTTTTTGGGTGAACTATCTTATAATCCAAATGTCTTATGTCACTTTTTCCTCACACACTGACAATGACAGAAACATCTTCTTCACAAGCAGAATGTTTCTTAAGAAAAAAATCAAAGAAAACAATGAAACAGCAGATTGCCGTTTGTCTATTCCATTAAGTATGGTATAAATTAAATTTAAATTAAATAAATGGTTATTGTTAATAACCATTGCTCTTATTCTAGTTAAGAGCTAATATCTTAAAATTTCAGATCGATGCCTATTTAATTTCTGGCACTATTAATTTTGTGATATGAAGATGTTAATTGTGATTTTGATAACATTATAGAGACCTGGTAAGTAAATGTGCAGTGTTTCATTTTAATGTCTTAACAATTTTTGGGCATTTTCTTTGTAATTTATAACAAGCACATAGATTAGTTGTTAGACTCAAGATTGACTTCTTCCCAGAAGGCACTTTTTTTGTGTGACATTGTTTTATTTTTCATTCAAAAATTTTGTGTGATCTTTACAGGTTAATTTTTTGGGGAAGTTTATGATTAGATTATTCAAATTACTGTTGAATATGCTTCTTAAGTGAAATTATGTTTTCCCAGATAGTCTTAATTCTGACTTTAACTTCCAGTGAATTTTTATGATCAGTAAAATTTATCAACCTTTTAAGACATTTTAATTTGTAAATTTTGGACAGTTTGCCCTAATTCTTTATGTTTTTTTCTTTCCAGTTAATCCAATGTGTCAGTCTTTTGGTGTAGATTTTTAGCCCTACCCTAAATTTATGAAGTTAATGCAATAATGGAAGTAATTATCAATCTTATAATTATGTGTATGTGTGTATATATACATATATGTATGTGTGTGTAGCCCTAGTATTTTTGTATATCTTTATGTAATATGGTCTGCCTCCTTGGTATTTAAAAAAGTTGTAGGTAGATTGTAATTCTTATCACCTTTCTGACTGTTCGTTGCAATTGTAGCAATATATTTATATAGCATTGTAAGCCTAGCCATTCCTTCTTTGATGTGCAAGTGATAAAGAGGAAGGTTATCATGAATAAAATCCCCATACAATTGTTAACATTGGATTTGGACATTCTTTTATATTGTAATTATGACTTGTACACAAATGGTGATGTTGTATCAGCCCTTTGCTTAATGTGTTGTGATATCCTGTTGTTTTAATCTCCTTGGCCAACAATCTTTAAAGAAACCTATAAACTTTATTGTAAAATTGCGATAAGGAATCAGTTAATTTTTACCCCTCTTTGAAGCAATTTGTCCTAAATTTCCATACGTCTACATTCGCTTTTGCTATTCTAAAATCTTTAGTTGCTGGCTTTGACTTTTTATGTTGCTGAGTTTTATACATCTATTTTCTCACCTGCCATATCCTAGGGGGCTTGGAGTACCAATAATACAGTGAGCCCACCTTCCTGGTCCCCAGACATTTCAGAAGGCCGGGAAATTTTTAAACCCAGACAGCTTCCTGGCAGTACCATTTGGAGCATCAAAGTGGTAAATAAAATTTTATGTATCATGTTTGTTTCTGATTAATGCTGTATGAGGGAAGAATTTAAAATGTATGTATATGTATCTGTGTGTATGTGTGTGTGTGTGTGTGTGTGTGTGTGTATATACACACACATTATTTCTATATATATATATATATATACACACACACACACACACATATATAAATACACATATATATAACTGATATGGACTTGCATTTCATTTTCAAATTGGAAAATGGATGAAATGTAAGGATGTGCTTATTTATATATACGTATATTTATAGATAGATAGTTTAGTCTCAAAAATTATTTGATGAATTAGAAGTAGATCACAGAGAAGGAAACAAAGAATTGAGTTTACATTATTTAATTGTTAATCCTTAACATCTCTTTTTTGGGTATTACTTTTTGTAACTATTGAGATTATTGAAATATTTGTGAAAGAAATATTTTAGCACTGTATTAGCCATAAGTAATTAACAGTTTGAAAAAAGCTTCAAGGTATACTAAATATCATGTTTTACTGGCAGATTTACAGTCTGTCTTATGAGAATGTAAGCAGTGTTTATTACATTTGGAATTTTAATTTTTTCAACATTAAAATGAAGTGATGACATCAGAACAAAACAGAAAATAAGCTTGATATTAAAACTTAAGATTGTTGCAATTATTATATTGGACTAAAATTATTAAAGATATTGGAATATTATCCTAACTGTGCTAATATTTCAGTTTTATTATTTGGTTTTTCTCATTGGTGTTATGCTTCCATAATATAAAGAAAGTACTAAAATAATTTTATTCAGGAACCATTAAGGAAGTTGTGTGAAAACATAGGGAAGATGAAGAATATAGTTACAATCTTCAGATGTATGACCTCAGATTTCATAAATTGTTAAGTGTTATTAATATCCTAGGAATTTGAGGCCTTTTTCAGTGTTTTCTCATATGTGGGCATTGTCTTGACATTATTACACCTGAAGCTTGCAAAACATTAGGAAATCTCTTTAGATTTTTTTAAACTGCATTTCAGAGTAAGCTCAACAGAATATACAAGTATTGCTTAGAGTTTTGATACTTGACTTACTTTTGATACTTTACTTACTCTTCTAATACTATCTCCTAAGAATGCAAGGTCTTTTCCTTTTTTTTCTTTTGATTATAGATTAAGGATATTCTCTTTAATTTAGATATTCTGTAATGACTGGATAAACATGATTGAATTTTGCCTTCTTGAAAAGAAACATAAGGATTTATTTTTAAGGTACAAATTTCCAGAGCTCAGAGAAAACTGCTAATTCTGAGGTGACCAATCATTAAGTGTTGGGCAAAAGCAAAACTGTAGGATGTTCTTAATATCTTTTAACCACTGGTTCTAAATACTACGTCCTTTTGAAATACTTTTAAAATATGTTACTAGAAATATGAATAAAACAACTCATTTGACTAGCACTTCTTGGAACCTGGCTACGCTATAAGAATAAATTCATGAAATGGACAGGACACCAGAGATTTTAGTGAAAAAGAGTAGAGGCCATTTAATAATTTGAAGTAGTATTGAATAGAATTAAATGCTACAAACTAAATAGTGACATCATTAATAACATATACACAAATATATTTTGCATGAAATTTTATTTCTGATTTTCATTCCACTAGAAATCATTTTATTGCCAACTGGAGCTTAATAATTGTTGTTCAGTCGTTTTAGTCATGTCTGACTTTTTGGGATTTTCTTGCGGGATTTTCTTGGGAAAGATACTAGAATGGTGTGCCATTTTTTTTCTCTAGTTCCTTTTACAGATAAGGAAACTGAGGCAAAGAGGGTTAAGTGACTTATCCAGGGTCACATAGCTAGTTTCCATTTGATATTAAAAGAAAAATATTTCATGTGTATAAGATACTTTTTCTTTAGAATATAGATACCAGTCGATTGCATAATATAACTATAGAAGTAAACATCTAAAAGATTTTTATGAATTTGAACATCAGAAGATTATAGATTACAATATTTTTAGCTAGAGGTACTTTAGCCCAACACTTTAATTTTATATATTCTAACTGAATCTTCATCTCTTCTCTCTTCAGAATAAGGGTGAAGGAAAGTAGTGGTATAAATATTAGTTGAGAATTATTGGTGAAGTAGAAAATGGAATCTATGTAGTTAATATTAAATATTTCTTTAATATCTTGGGCAAAATAAACTTTTCCGCTGGTATAATTAACATGTGTCCCTAGAGTTCTAAGACTTTCCACATAAGACAGGAAAATCCTGGTTTTTTAGACCTGTTTTATTATTGACCAGCTGTTTAAGATTTATCACTTTCATCAATATTTGATGAATTGTGTATTCCTTATAGGTCACATATCTGGGCCTATTTAGTTTGAAAGCTGTGTACTTTGTATATAAAATTTTTATCTTCCTTTTGCACAGACAGGGCTGCGTAAGAAACAATTAATAATTATATGCACAGAAAACCCCAGGTGTAGTAGGTTTTTTTAATACTACATTCATTTACTTGGGTTATATTTATTTTATGTTCTTTACATTTTAATTTTATTGACTCTAGGTTTATGACAGGCGTGTTTCTCTGGTATATATTTTAAATTTAGAGACTATACAGTTAATTGAATTAAAAGAGAATATCCAAGGGTTTGTTTTTTTTTTTAATCTTTGGTTGTAACAGGAAAATTAAACTTCAATAAATTTTCTGGCTTACCTCTTTTTAATTAGGTGAAATAGTCATGTGG
>CM053581.1:511055816-511082615 GCA_028627135.1 Pseudochirops cupreus | reverse complement strand
CAACTACCTTGCCTTACCCCATCCCACCCCCCCCCCCCCCCCCCCGGCAAAAAAACAAAACCTATTGGTTTTTAATCGCATGTGTTAAGAATTTTACAGAATTAAAAAAAATTCTTTTAAACACTACTTTATATTTACTAGGGTCGTGGATCTGGATTCCCTGGGAAACGAAGACCGCGAGGTGCAGGACTTTCAGGCCGAGGTGGCCGAGGCAGATCCAAACTCAAAAGTGGGATTGGAGCTCTGGTTCTTCCAGGGGTAAAATTCACTAATTTTTATCTTTTGTACTAATAAATATGCTGGTATTTTTGTCTGTACCAAATAATTTAGCATGCATTGGATGCTTTAAAAATTGGCTGATATACTAAAAAAACTGTTTAAAATTCTACTTCTACTCCCATTCAGTCTTTTCTCCATTATTTTAACTTTTCCCCTTCCCTTCTTTTTTGCCACTTTAAAGTAATTTTGATATTTCATCCCTAATAGGTATAGAGTATTGTAATAGGTTCTGGGAGGTAATGATGAGTAATAAGATACCATTCATAATTCTGTTCTTCGTTTTTTTTCTATCTAGTTTTTAAAGCAAATGGAATTGAAATATACCTTTTAATATCTTATATTACCTTTTTGTAAGTTTTATTCATGGGATTTTATTCATACTTATGACTTAAAATATTTGACTCTATTTACTTATTAGTCTGATATGGAGTTTTGGAAAAAATTAAGAATGCTATTGGTATGAATTTGGTGAAGATAATGAACATTTTTTAGGCAGGAAAAATTTAGATGTCTTCTCAAGCTCCTCTTTATGGATAACTACTTCAGGATATGATTTTGGTAGCTCATTATTGGTTTAATGTTGGGGGTTAAACTCCTTTTGGACCAGGTTAATATAGATTCTATCTGATAATTTGTTCCTCTTAATGTTGGAATTTTCTCACCAACATTTTAAAGAATCTAACATTATGTAATATACAGAGTTCCACACTTGCAAATAGTTCTTCACTAAAGGGGGGAAAATCAAAACAATAGAAAAGTTCCTCCTCATGCCATGATATTGGAGTCAAATTTTATTATTCTGTTTTTTTAGGTTTTAGTTTCAGTTGCTTATTTTTTGGTTTTTTTTTTTCTCTTCCTGGTCAACTATTATTCATTTATTAAATGCTTATTATGTGCAAGGTGCCATACTAAGTAATGGGGATACAAAGAATCATTTAAGACAGTTGTGTTTTCAAGGAACTCACAGTCTAATGGGTTTGATGGTGTACCTGCAACTATGAACAAACAAGCTATATTCATGAAGAATTGGACATAATCAACTTAGGGGAGGCCCTAGATTTAAGGCATGTTGATTTGCCTCTGTCTTGTTTATGATTTTTAAATAAACAAGGATTATAAGTGATTGTAAAAGATAAGGCAGAAAATTTCAGTTGCATAGAAACTGATTTTTTTTTTTTTAGGAACAAAATCAGTGAAACTAGAATAAAAAAGGAGAATGAATTAAAAAGAATTAAAAGAAAAATGTGGCATCAATTTATATAGCTACAATATATGGGAAACTAAATCTTTGAAGGATTTTAAGCAGTGGTATTCATAAAAAGAATCACAGGTGATGATATTTGATGTACTAGACTAAGGTAGAATATAGATTGAGGTCATACTGCTGCTTGGAATTAAAAGAAAAATAAAGTACTTTAGCATGTCCTTAGATTTTTAAAAAATGTATCTGTGGGTTTCTTTGCTTTTCTTATTTATTCAGCTGAGCATTCAGAGTATAATCAGTAATAGATGGCAGAAGAGAAAATCTTGCAAGAATACCAGAGGGTTGTGCCCAGCCTTTCCTGGTCTCACTCTTTGATCTAATACAAACTCACCTACATACTTACTCATACTTTTACTGTTTTTTTTAGTTATATTTCTTAGTTCAGCATTGGTCTTGGTTCCTTATGTGTCCTGATTTTTTTTAATCTGTGACAATTATTTTGTATTGTAAGCCTTACTTTACTCTTTATTATTATGTCTGTTCTTTTCACTGTGACAATAATTTATCATAGTAGTATTGCACTGATAAATTCTATCACTGTATCTGAGCCTCCAAAGTCTTATGTGGCTACCAGAATTTGGTAAGAATGCATAGTTTCACTTTTTTTATTTTAACAATGCAAATTGGTATTCCTTTTTTTTCCCCCAATTTGTTTATTTTTAGTTTACAACATTCACTCTCATAAATTTAAAATTTTCTCCCCCTACATCTTTCCTCCATCTCCAAGATGTTATGCAGTCTGCAATGAGCTCTACACATACATTCCCATTATATCCATTTTTGTATTACTCATGTTGCATAGAAGAATTAAAATGAAGTAGAGAAACAATGAGAAAGAAAAAAAAGGAAAACAAAAAAGAAAATAGTCTCATTCACTCTGCATCCTAAACTCCATAGTTCTTTTTCTGGATGTGGAAATACAAAGTATTATTAAAATGTATTTCTGGATCTTTATAAGTCCTTTGATGGCTCAAGAAAATAAGGTTGGCTCAGTAGGGTAAAAATGATTTCAAGACAGGTCCACTTAGCAGTGATGGCTTATTTGGCAGGCGTGCCGTGCCCAAAGGAGTGAATTTAATGTTTTCTATCCCAAGGTACTGGATTTCTATGTTAATTCCAAGCAATAAGGCCTAATGGTAAATGAGGATGAATTGAAAAAAGAATTCATGGTTGGTTTTGTGGTCATAGTCAACCTGGTTCACATCTTTGAATTTAGTCAGGCAGAAAAACATACTCTTTGTAATTATATTCTTCTTTATTGTAAAAGAGAACCTGATTGACATTAGGAGACTCTATCCCTAACTGACTTTGTAGCCTTTCCTTCTCTGAGCCACATTTATCTTTGTTAAATTGGGGTAGATTGGACTTGTTAGCTTTGTTAAATTTCATCTAGTCCTAACTTGCTTTGATTTTATACTCCATCCTGATTTTGAGTTATTTAAAACCTATTCGTGACTTTCACTCACATTCCTCATGTTCTAGCAAGGTAGGGCTATAATTCCCACTTTTCCTTCAGATTCCAAACGTCCAAACGTTTGCTTTTTAAGAACTAGGATTCTTGGGATCAGTTTCTAAACCACTTATGAATCTTCTTAAAACATTCCACTTTCTTCATCTATTTTCTATCCCCAAAGTAAATTCTGTTCTCACTTCTTACTGAACCCACCTATATGGAGAGATAAATTGTAGAAAAGGATGTTTCTATACAAAGTAATGAATAGCTTCACACAAATCAGAGTTGTTCAGCAGTGCTTAAAACACCTGCCTTAGAAGGTAGTGGTTTTCATATCCATTGTATGGATGGATTAATTCAATTTTAACTGGTAAGTACTACATCCTGTATACTGAGTGGTGGCTAACTAACCACTGCGTTCATGGGGAAATAGTAAGGGGAAACAGCATATATACAGAAGTAGGGGCCAGATTTATATTACCTGGAACAATTAATTATTAAGAGCTTAAAGGTTTGGGGCAGCTAGGTGGTGCAGTGAAGAGAGCACTGGCCCTGGAGTCAGGAGGACCTGAGTTCAAATCCGGACTCAGACACTTGACACACTTACTAGCCATGTGACTTTGGGCAAGTCACTTTAACCCCAAGTGCCCTCCAAAGAGCAAAAAAATAAAAAAAGAGCTTAAAGGTTCAATAGCTCAACCCTTTTACCTAAAACATATTTCTATATCTTCACATAGAAACAGTTCTCAAAGTAGCTAAAAAAGTTGTTCTGGATAATAAAAACTAAAAAATGGCTGAGAAGAGTTAGCAAGGAAGTTTCCTTGAATCCTTAATCTCTCCCAAAATTTCTTTCGTCTTCATCTTATCCAAAAGGCCCACAGGTGGTTCCCACGTGAATCCACTTCAAAGCAAAATTAATTCAAACAGATAGGATAGGCACCATATCACCTGTGTTTGCAGCATCCCCCACTGGTTGGGAATGTTAGGTGTTTACTTACTCCTTCTCAGTTTGCCTGATACTTTGATCCCCAACACCTTTGTAGAGGGTGTTTTGTTGTTGGAAGTCATGGTGATGTAGGGGAAAGCAGAGGGGAGCCATATATTAATACACCTTTTCAAGAATTCTTGATTGTGTTGATTTGATTAGAGTGCTCTGAGCAAAATGGAGATGATAGTTTGAGAATGTTGTAGAAGCATGTTCTTGTGTGGAAAAAATGCCCTGCTTGAATGACTGGAAAGCTGGTTTGGGACAAATCCTATAGAGCTGAATAATACATTTTTTTTCTTTTTTTAAGATTAGGCCCTCTGGCAGGGACTCTGGCCTAACTCTAAAAACTTTGTGATCGAAGATTGGTGGAGAAGATACAAAATACCTTACATCCTATTTTCCACGTTAAGCCACTTATATGGATCATTTCCAACACAGCTACACCTACCCTTATTTTCTGTTGCTTCCCTATTCTGTTTTTTTTCCTCTTCTATGGAAATTTCCTAGATTCCCATCTTCAGTAGCAATTTTCAGCCCCTAGATTCCCCAGGGTAACTCTTGGCCAACCATTTTGGCTTCTAACCTCACCACTCTATTCAAGAAGTGTTTTCTTGAAGATTGTCAGTTAACTTCTTCATTGCAAACCCAATGGTATTTTTTTAGTTTTTTCTCTTATTGATATCTTTGTAATATTTAACACAACTTATCACTCCTTTATGATGGTTCATTTATTCCCCAACCAAAGGGCATTCAATTGGGTTTTGGGTTTTTTTATCTTTGGTATTACAAAGAGTCCTGCTGTAGCTGTTTTGTTATATATTGGACCTTCTTTCTTGTAGGTCACTTTATATGTCTCTTAGATTGTTTTATCAAACATTGTGAAGAGTTTTGTTATTTTTCTCCCATAGTTATTGATTCCCCCCCCCCCCCCCCAAATGACTGGACTAATTTATAGCTCCACCAACAATGTATTGGTAGATCTCGGTCTTATTATTCCAAGGTTTGAGAGTAGATGGCATTTTTAATAAAGGAGAGTAGAATAAAAGATTAACTAGTTTAGTTGGAGAAAGTAATGTTTTTGAAGTCAAAGGAGAGTGAGGGAAAGGATGGTTAATAGTGTGAAACATGAAAGAGGTCTGAAGGAGATTAAGGATGAAAAAAATGTTTTGAGATTAGGAGAGCATTTATTAGTGACTTTAGAGTGGACCATTTCACTAGATTTTTTTTTTTAGAGTTGCATGTCAGATTTGCAAAGAGTATGAAGTGATGGAGTAGTTAAAGGAGTAATAAAATCAAGAGCAGATAACTTTTTTCATGTTTTGCTGTGAAGGCAAGGGGAATTGAATGGTACCAAAATTTTTTAGAATAAAAAGTCTTCTGTATTTGCAGAATTAAGGAACTAGTAGCAAGGGAGAGATTGAAAATCCATGAGTGAGGGAGACATGGATGACTGCTAGACTAACGTCCTAGAGTTCAGAGGTGGGTATTGGCATCATGGTTACAAGTAGAAGGTTCACTCATTGGATGAGAAAATTTTTAGACCTTAAGATTCAGGTGATGGTGAATAGTCTTCAAATTGGTGCAACAGGAAGCTAGTTCATTTGCTGTAAATGGAGGGTTACACTTAGGGATAAAAGGAGAAGGGGGAAAGTTTGGAAAAGGTACAGAGGAGAAAATCTTATAGAACTAATGATAAAGCAGAAGGATTATTGTACAGCAAGGCCCCAGGTTAAAGTGTTTAAATGTGAATTTTTATTGTAGCAAGTGAATAATTGGCCTTTAGGTTCATTGATGACACTAAGAATCCTGAGACCAGGAAGGGAAAAATTGAATAGAGATGTTACTGAGATATTGGCAATGATGGAAGGTCCTGGGCTGGCTAGGAATTTCAGGATCATAGCAAGTGCTACCTTCCTGGAAATCTACCTACCTCTGAGCTCAGTCCATCCTCATCATTGTCTTCACATAGGTTAGGCTCTTTGTGCTGGAACTTTTGCCTTGCTCAGAATTCACAGTCTGTGCCACTTCATGTTCTATCTGATAAACATTTCTCTCTACCTTTCCAGTTCCCTTTGTGTTCTCTTCTCCCACTAGACTACATGCTCCTTATGGACAGGGACTATTTTGCTGGCTAGTATTTGTGTTCCTAGCACTTAGAAGAGCACCTGGCACATAGTACTCAAGTTTCTTTCTGTCTGTTTATTAAAGCTGGATTTGGAAGAGAATAAAGGTAGAGTCCAGAGGTAATGGTTAATGAATTTGTATATAATCCAGAAACTAACTTTTTAAAGTTAATAATCACTTTCTCTCTCCATTTACTGGTATTAATATCCATGTACTTCGGAAGTGTCCCTGGAGCATTAGGAACTACTGACATTGGATCGGTGATTAATGAGCTTGCAGAGCAGTTTGTAAATAGGCATGGAGTCATTTGGTACTTACAGCTTTTTACGAGGCATTTTACAGAGGAAGAAATTGAATAGTGGGGTTTAATATTGTTATACTGGGCCTCAGTCTGGCTCCCCTGATCCCTTCTGTCTCTTCCCTCCTCATTGTGCCCTAACCAGCCATCTTCTTCCTGTTTTTTCACAGAAGTAGACGAGTCGGCTGCAGGGCCCACCAAGGTTTCCCAGAGCACACAAAAATTAAAATGTGTACTAGCCAATCCCTTTTGTAAACCCCTGCTTACACAATTCCTGCCCATTAAGAGTGGGGGGGTTGCATTTATATATACCAGTGACCTGCCTTTATTCAGGCCTGTTTGCCCCAAAGAGCACACTAAATAAAGTGTGCTCCATCAGTTCATACTCTTTGCATTTCAACAGTTTTGCACTTCGGGTCTCATTCGCTTTATTTGGCACAACAATATGACTAACTTATGGTCACATGACAACAAATGTCATGGACAGCATCCGAACCCAGATCTCTTATATTGCTCCATGAGTTATATTTAACAGTATGATTTCCCTAAAGAAAACAACTTTTATTTTATTTTACTTTTTCTGTGTTTGGAATTAGCTTAACGGTAAATATTTCCCATGAATAAGAAGTTACATATCTAATATAGTAAACATTATTAATCTTCTTAACAGAGGAAATATACAAGCTTTCAATGAAAGTGTTTAAAATTAAATTCAGTCTACAATTTTACAAAATATTCTCAAAAGTATAAATGTCTTACAAGTGACAGAATGTAATATAATTTAAATTTCACTCTTTAATAGGTCACTTCTGTAGATATGTTATCCAGCAAGGATGAAGAAGAAAATTCCATGCATAATACTGTAGTCCTGTTTTCTAGCAGTGACAAGTTCACTTTACATCAGGTATGGGCATATTCTTTATATATTTCCTGTCATCTTTGCCATTTAAATATCCTGTTCTTTTGAAGTATTTCAGTTTACTTTTTATCTGTTTTAATTGAGGAAAATTTTTTGTCACCTAATTTTACGCAAAAAAAAAAAAAGATTTTTATTGTTTTTTAATTTAGGATATGTGTGTAGTTTGTGGAAGCTTTGGCCAAGGGGCAGAAGGAAGGCTACTTGCATGTTCTCAGTGTGGTCAGTGTTACCATCCATACTGTGTCAGTATTAAGGTGAGTGCTGTTATATCTAAAAACTTGACAAAATTTATTTTCTTAATCCATTTTGTTTACATTACAACATAGTGGTAATACTTTTTAAAACCATAATCAGGAATTCATTAAGTTGTTAAATATTTTCGACAAATGTCGTTGTTTTCTTTGTTCTTTGTGAAAGCCTTTAATTAAATGTTATTCTTTTTCTGTAACCATAAATAGGCTACTTCGACCAAGATGTTTTTCAATGTACACATAAAACATAAATATTAATTTTACTTAAAGGAAAAATACACTGGATCTTCATTTGCAAGGACATTTAGTTTAATTTAATTATCTGTTGATTGTCAAAATTGCCAACAAATATAGAGTTAATTAATGTTTTAGATTTATTAGTCTGGAATAAAAAACAAGAAAATTTAATTTGAATGATATGAGTTGATGTAAAAGGCACATAAGATATTTACAACAGCATTTTAAGTATTTGTTATTTTAGTTTATATATGTGAGCTATCTTAAAAAGTAGACACAATTTAATCAGACTTAATGAAATGCATCGTTTTGAATGAAATAATTTTTCCCCTTTCTTTGTCAGTAAAATGCTTCATTTTATTTAACCAGTATGTCTCATTTCTTGAAGTTTCCTGTGTAAAGACACACACTTTATAAAAATTAAATAGTATATTTTATAGCAAATTTTCTTGTATAGAAAAAGCCAACCAGATCCTGCCTGTTGATCAGTACCACATAGTTCCTCTGCCTCCCCCTCCACTAGCATAAACATGATGACTTCTGGCCATATATTTACTCCTAGATTATGATTTTCTGTATGGTTTTTTTTTCTGAACTAACTGATGATAAACTTAAATATGTGTTGTTGCTACTGAGTTAGCATTGAACACAGCAGTTACAAATGCAAAGTCATCATAAAATGGTCTTTGAAAGTCAGTATAGATTTGACATGCTGCATATTAGCATATAGCTAACCCTCTATACTTGCCCATACTCGACACTAATTGACTTTCCACCTTGTGTGAGTATTGACTACCAGCTTCTGGAAAAGGAAATGATTCATCTGTACACATTTTTATCTCTGGCTTATTTTCAAGGGTAGACATAGCAAAATCTGCATAATTGTCTTCATTCAACAATATTCACAAAGCAGTCACTAAGTACACGTGGCGTGTGGAGCAAACCGAACAGACTCTGTGTTATTGAAGAAGCTGAAATTTTATTGGGGAAAGACTATGTGGATAATTAAACAAAAATTGTTTTACTTGCAGAGGAAATAGCAAGTGCTCATATGTATAAAAGAATTAAATAGCTTAGACAGTGGTAAATATGGCCCTTAAAATGGACTAAACAAGCTAAATAAATCGGTAACTCCTTGGTACATGAGGAAATACTAGAAAAAATCAAAATAGAGGTGAGGAAACATAAGATATCTTTTTTAAATTGACATCAAAATTTGTTAATTAAAGATTAAAACATAATATCAAAAACCTGAACACTCTAATTCAGGGAAATATAGATTAAAAAAGCATAATTCTATTAGATCCAGAATGACCTAACCCTTCCCTGAGAAAAACCAAAGCAAACTCCCAAATTAAATTTCTTCTACTACAAATGAGAGAACTTCTTGTAATACACATTCCAAGTGGGAAAAGACAGACTAACAACTCAAAGTAATTTGGTCTGCAGTGTGACATACAATCCAACTGGTGAATAAATGACTTATAATGTAATAATGGTCTTTGAACGATTCTCAAGGAAAATATTTGAATTGAATAGGGACTTTGAGATACAAACACATTTATCAAGAGAAACCTAGAGAAGTAATTTATTTGAGCTATTGGAAGGGGGATTCTATTATGATGAGAAAGGGCTAACATTCTAACTTGACAAGAAGAAGCAAGTGTCTTTTTAGAACTTTAATATCATCAAAGGGTATTGAGAGTTAAATATGACATACAGAAGACCAGAAGGGTAGATTTCTGTTCTGATTTATTTTTTTAAGACAAGATTGAATATGTAATTAAAAGGAATATGATGGTATAGAAAGAAAGAGTAGGCATATTGATTCAGTACATATAGAAACAGGAGGAATCACTGGAGCATGCATCAGATCACCCTTACTCGATGTGAAATGGACAAAACAAAGTTGAACACGTGCAGTTTTGTGAGGTAATATATCAATAAAGAAATAAGTGCTATTTTTTTGCCACCACATTAAATCAAGGAGATGCCCATCAGTTGGGGAATGGCTAAAAAGTCGTGGTATATGAATGTAATGGAATACTATTGTGCTACAAGAAATGGGGAGGAGATGGTCTTCATATTCACCTCGAGAGGCATATACAAACTGATGCTAGGTGAGAAGAGCAGAACCAGTAAAAATTTGTACACAATCACAGACACATCAACTTTGATAAGCTGGACTCTTCTCAGCAACACAGGGTTATAAGACAACTCTACAAGTCTCAGGATGGAAGGAGATATCTACATTCAGAGAAAGATCTAGAAAGACTAGAGTTTAAATGGAGACTGAAGCAATCTACATGCTATCGTTCTTTTCCATGTTTGGTTTTGTTTCTTTTTTCCCATTGTTCACTCCATTGGTTACAACCCTTCTATACAACCAGACTAATGTCCAATGTGAAAGTATTTGCAGATCCTATACTTGATTGCATGCCACCATGGGTTGACGGAGGGGAGAAAATTTGACGAGAGATTGTGGAACTGAATCTTGTAAACTGAAAGTAAATAAACAAATTAATTTTAAAAGTTTAAAAAAAAGAAAGAAAAAAAGTGCTAACAGGAAGGAGGCATTTAAGGTGATGAAAGTTGGAAGCAAAACATACTTTTTTCTTTGAAAGAGGAAATTAAAAAGAGAAAAAAAAGCCCCACAAAGTACTGAAAATAAAGAAGGCTGCCTTAGAGTGTTTCTTAGACATTGGGTAATGGCTGAATGAATTGTGGTATGTGAATGTAGCAGATTATTATTGTACCCTAAAAAATGTCAAAATACTCAGTTTCAGAGAATCATATGCCAAATGATTTTTAGAGAATAATGGGTAGTATTGCAGCAAGGAAGTGGAGTTAAAGCAAATGCTCCTTGATTTTGGGATGGTTAAATTACTTGTAATATATGAATGAAATATTTTTGTTCTGTGAGAAACCATGAATGTAATAAATAAAAACATGGAAACATTTACAGCAAGAGATTAAAAAATGTGAAGTAATCAGTGCTAATATGCCAATATATACCATGTCAACAGTGTTACTGGAAAGATCAAGAATCTTAACACATTTAAAAGTGAATATTACAAAATTACAAAGCACGTCCCCAAAGAATACCTCCTGCTACTCTCCGGTACTGTGACGTCAATTGGTGCAGATCACTGAATATACATTCATGTGTTACTATTTTTTTAGTGTGTTCATCAGTTTGGGTGTATTTTCCCCCTTTCCTCTTTTTTTCCCTTTTGAAAAATGTAAAGTAAGTATAGCCAGGATAAATGTATATGTGGACAGCAAGTTTGTAAAGAGAAATTACTTTTAAAGACTCAAGAACTTTGTTCAAAGCACTGGTCAACCTTGTCTCCAGATGACCTGTGGCAGAGCATATTTTCTTCCAGAGAGATGATGAACACAAAGTAAAATGACATAAATTTTTGGGCATGTGTACTGTGAGTTATGTGTTACAAGCCTGTTTTTCCTTCCTTTTTAAAATTTTACTCAGTTTTTAATGAGTGGTATAGCAATAGTGAAAGCAATAAGAAGAGGACCATCAAAATATTTTTTAAAGTTACAAAAGAGAACAGAAGGAAATTTAGAAGGTAGCACAGACAAGAGAGTTTTGAAACTAAATTAGTTGGGTTTATTTATTATAAAATGAAGATTGATGGTTTGATGTTGAATTCTTATTTTTCTCTTCCACTATTTCCATTGAAATCTTTATTTTTGGTTAAATGTCATTTTAAAAAATTTGTTAAAACAAGAAATGGAAGTGGGAGATGGAATATCATGTTAAGGAAATAGTCAATAAACATGTATTCATCACATTTATTATACAGGCCATATTTTTTGCTAAGTGCTCAAGATAAAAAGAAGTGTATAAGACAGTTCTCGAGAGTATGATTAAACTTTATTTAATTAAACTGTTTGTGAACAGTTTCGTTGGTGAGATAACACAATGATGACTGCACAAAAAAAGCCAGATATGGGATAAATTGAAGGTAATGAGCATAGGGACACGAGTATTGAGGAGGATGAGGAAGGAATTTTTGTAGAAGGTATGATTTTAGCTGAGATTTTTAGGAACACAGGATGTGGAGATGAGGAAATGGCATGGGAAATATCATTGAAAATACTGGGGTTTAAGAGATGGAGTGCATTGTTGAAGAAATGTCAAAGAGATCATTGAGCTAGTAATGCGTAGAATATTGGAATGGTCTTACTTTGGGAGAAAGTCAGATGGTTATAATTTTGATTGCCAAATAGAGGATTTTAAATTTGACCCTAGGAATGGTAAGCCACTGGAGTAAAGGGAGTGATATGGTCAGAAATGAATTTTGAAAGATAGCTTTTGGGGCAGCTTGCTGGAGCAGTGAATAGACCACTGGCCCTGGAGTCAGGAGGACCCAAGTTCAAATCCAGCCTCAGACACTTAACACTAGCTGTATGACCTTGGGCAAGTCACTTATCCCCAATTGCCCTGCCTTCCCCCCTCCAAAAAAAGGCAAAAAAAAAAAAAAAGATAATTTTTACTGTTGAATGGAGGATAGTTTTAAGTGGAGAGGCTAGTGGCAGGCCAACCAGAACTGCACTGTCTTGGTGGCCTTGTCACAGGAGAGAAGTATACATATTTGAGAGAGGCTCTAAAGATAAAATCACTGGGATTTGTCAAAGGATTGGCTATGGAAGGGTGAGAGTATGAGGTTTAAGGTTTGCTGACTAGAAAGATGTTCTCAACAGAAATAGGGGACTTTGGAATAAGGAAGAGTTTGGGTGGGAATAAGATGAGTTGAATGTTTGGCATGTTGAGTTTAAAGTGTCTGTAGACATGCAGCTTGATATATATGCAGTTAGCAGTTGGAGAAAGGAAATGAAGTTAAAAGTGATTATACATGGGTCTAAAAAGCCAGTTAGTTAAGACAAGTTAGGAAATTTGACTCATTGCATGTGGATGTGAAAAGTATATTTTAAAACATCATGATTTCTTCTCTAAAGTTTGTGTGTATTTTCTCTCTACTTCTTTTTTATTGCCCTGCTCTACCCAAAATTTCTATATTGTTTTTCAGTTTCAGTGTCTGGACAAAATTAGAACACAAACATAAGTTTTTGGAATTCAGCTAATCCGTTGTTAAATTGAAGTGTCTCTATGTTGATCTAACCCATAATCTGTGATTATAGTTTCTCCTTGACTTGGCTAATTAGATAATCACCTAGTATAATCAAATAGCATTTTATATGTAGTATGGAGAAGAGTAAGTACCCTATAGTTAATTGTGTTTCTGTCTATACATACATGCGCACACATACATAACAAACACAGGGATCTATCTAACAAATAAGATGATTTTGGGGTTTTTTTAAAGACAAATAACTATTTTAGCAGGATACTAGAGAAACAATGCTTTTCTAACCATTCTTGCAGGGTGAAAACCCTCTAGTTCCTGCCTCAGGTATCCAGTTCTCTAAGTCTGCACTAAATGGCATTTGCTTTACTAATTTAGTAATATGGAGTGAAATGATTTGGTCTCCAGTTAGCCTCATAAAGCAAGTACTAGAGGTGTGCTTATTAGGTATCATGAGAGAGGATTATGAAGAGCTTAAACAGAACTTGGTAAATGAAAAGTTTACCAGTCATATTTTTAAATTCGTTTTTATAGGTTTACCAGTGAATACCCTCAGATTCAATAAGTTTAGTGTTTATTAAATATTTACAGTGTGTTACAGAAAAAAAAATGCTAAAACCCTGGCAATAAAAAGAAAGATTAAAGCTTTTTTCTTGCCCTTAAGAGGAAGATAACTTTTAAATAACTGTGCACATGAATACAAATATTTATAATACAAGTTTGACAGTAAGTACATTTATTGGAGTAATCATAGAAACCCGAGAGATATAAGTAAGGATAAATACCTTATAGCTCAATGACCTATGGAGAGTGAAGCCCTTGATCCTAGGGCTTAAAGAAAAGGATTTCACTAGGTCCTGATGTGGGACCTAGTGAAATTCTTTAAATTTTTTTAAGGTAAGAAAGAGTATTGTTGGAAAGGGGTGTCAGATGTGTACATTAGGTCATTTTGGTCGTATCAAGAAGGAAGCATTGAAAAGGTCTAATTAGGAAGCAATTCGAATAGTTTAGTATAGAGTTGGGAAGAACCTGGACTCTGTTACTGGTAGTGGACAAAATGAAAGTAATTATTAGAGTATTTCCCAAAGTTTAAGATATCTCAATTGTTTCCTTCACGATGGATAGTATGTAAGAGATTGAGCAAAGGGAAGTGTTTAGTATAAATGAGGATTTGAGCTTGTGTAACGTGAAGAATGCTCATGGTATGGAAAGAAATAGTGACAGGTTATGGAGAAGATCATATGAGTTATAGATAGGTTGAGTTGGTGGTATCTGAGACATCATGGTGAAGAATTCCAGTGAATACTTAGAGGTAGAATTCAAGGGTATTAATAAGCCTAATGATTAAGATACGAGTCATCTTTATCAAGGTGAAAAATCAAAGTCTTATACTACATAAAATTACCACAAATTTTTATTAAATACGTGCTGTATGTACAATGGTGTGTGTGTGTGGGAATATAAAGTTTATATAAGATGTAGCTTACATTTGATTATTGGTTAATCCTACGCTATTGAAGACTTAAGTGGGAGTATGTGATAATCTATTAAGTATTTGAATGGCATTCATGTGGTAGAGTGATTAGACCTGCTTTGCTTCACCATCGAGGGGATCTAAGAGCTGTTAGTAGAAGTTGCAGTGAAATTTTTGGCTTAATATGGAGAAAAATTTCCAAGAAATTGGAGTTTTACCAAAGTTAAATGGTCCATCTTGAGATATACTAGGTTCTTCTCATGAGATCTTTAAATGAAGACTTTAGAACCACTCTCCAAGAATATTGTATAGGGGTTTAGATTTTTGGTCAGGTCATTTGGGGTAGGTACCTCCGAGATTTCTAAATGTGAATGATTTGGTCAGTAGTGTCAGAAGTACTTGAAAATTTAAAGAGCACAAAAGCCGAGAAGAAACAATATAATTTGTCCTTTTGAGCTCTCTATCACCTTTTAGGGATCACTTTCAATCAGGTGGTCTGAATAGGGGCCCAGTTTATTGAAATCAGATTTGTAGTGTAGGGGGCAGATATGCATCACATGAATGAGGAGTGATGACAGTAGTTTGAGGGAGTAGCAGTATTAAGGGAAAATTGGAATTTTGTTAGTTCATATGATTTCAAAGGAATAGGGAAGAGAAGTTTTTGTTTTGTTTTAGCCAGAGGATAAGGAGCCAATAATGAGTGAGAGATAAAACTGAGAGTGGAATAGAGGCTTTGAGGTGGAGTAGATGACAAAATTCCAATCGAAAACAAATCAGAGTTCTTTCTAGTTGTCCACTTTAAAATTTACTTGTCTTACCATTTGTCACCCCTTTTTAAAAAAAATGTCATAATGGATTTATACATGCTGGCGAGGGTAGAAGAAGTTTTCAATCCCAGATAATTTGCATGGGAAGTTAGCTCTTAAAATTTAAATAATAAAGAAGGTAGTATTTGCAGTATCTTCTTAATCTGGAGACTAAGTGACTTATTCTCTTTAATATGATGTCATCTTTTTACTAATAATTGTGTAATCTAACCAAGAATGGAATGTATGATACCATCCCCTCATCATTTCTTCCTTTGTAGAGAATATATTTCAAAATTTTCTTCCAAAAAATAAAAGGATCACATTTGACCATCTTTAAGAAAACAAAACACTTTTGATTCAAAATTTTTTTGAGATATTTTCTAGTTTAAATTCTGCTATCAAATAGTATGGTATTTATGAGCATATTCCATATCATACCATTTTAAACAGGTATTAAAATGACATTAATTGGTACCTTTTTACAGATCACCAAAGTTGTACTTAGTAAAGGCTGGAGATGTCTTGAATGCACAGTTTGTGAAGCCTGTGGCAAGGCTACTGATCCAGGACGACTCCTTCTTTGTGATGACTGCGACATAAGCTATCACACTTACTGCCTGGATCCTCCATTGCAAACAGTTCCCAAAGGAGGCTGGAAGTGTAAATGGTACGTTGTTTTAAATTTTCATTACTACCTTTTCCTTTTCTCTTTTGTTTTCATATCACTTTAAAAAGTCAACCACATCTACTGATGGATATCAGCATATACTATTTAGCAAACATTTCATTGGATATTTTTAATAAACTGAGATTTCAGTTGCATTGCACTTCTTTGTTTGATCTGTGATGTCACCTAGATTTTAGTCCATTCATGTCTTCACTATTTGTGAGGTTCTTGTCTTGTTTTCTTATAAATTCTTCATTGGAGATTTATTTACTCATTGAACATAAGGCCTTCCTCCTTGGCCTTTTTGTTTTCATGCATAACTCGAGTTCCTTTTCTTATCTTAAGTGACTGATACCCACATCCTTTCTCAGTCAAAAAATTCCTGAAAATTTTCTTCATGAAATATGTGTGTATATAATAATGTGTTTCAGCATATTTTTGGTCTTCATGTATTCTTTTTTTAACCTGTTAACCTTTGGTTCACTCAGAGTTTTCTTTTATAGAGATTAAGCTACACAGTAGTTCTTGGCCAAAAAGCATCATAGTGTAAATGTTTAAGAAACATTGGTCTTTATACAGTTTGGCGTCATTAAAGCTATGCGGTTTCCAAAATATAGTATTTAAGTGCTAACACCTGGAGTGTTTCCCATAGCATTGAATTGGTTTGTTAACCTCTCCTATTTGTCCCCAGCGTGAGAAAACTCAACTGTCCAATGTGCATTTAAATTAACTTCTCATACAATCTGTATTATGGGTAGAAAATTTGAAATTGCTTGTATTTTTGTTTTGCAGGTGTGTTTGGTGCAGACATTGTGGAGCAACATCTCCAGGTCCACGCTGTGAATGGCAAAACAATTATACCCAATGTGCCCCATGTGCAAGTTTATCTAGTTGCCCAGTCTGCTCTCGAAATTATAGGGAAGAGGATCTTATTCTGCAATGCAGACAGTGTGACAGGTAATACTTTCCTTTTCACAATTTTCCATATGCACTTTTTTATCCATTTTCCCTCCATGTTCTCATGTCATAACCTCTCTGTGGTATTAAATCAATAATTCTTGAACTTTTAACATTATGCAAAATAATGTCTGGCAAGATGGCTGAGTTGTTTTGTCTAACTCCAGCTCCCTGTCATCATTTATGAACCACAAGATAAATGCTAATCGTGAAAAAAATAGGTAATAAATCCCCATGGAGGTAAAAATTTTAGAAAAAGATATTAGATCTGAAGTAATGAGTAAATGAAAAAGAGTGAGATAAAATGAAGGTACACTATCAGATGAAAGAATTCTAGGAGAAATTATCAGAAGAAATGCTAAAATGGTAACTAGGTACCTTCAAAATGACCACAAAAACTTTGCAAAAACTTTCATAGTTGGCTAGATGTTTTACAAATAGAATAATGGTAAAAAAAAATTAGAGCTTTAAGGAAGAATTCTGTAAGGCACAAGGATCAGTACTTAAGCATATTTGGTAAATAAAAAAATCTTTAAGTGGCAAATATTATGTAAAGGAATATTAGAAATAGAAGTTGAATCTGCAACAATGTAAAAATAAATATTCCTCGACCAATGGAATACGATGATTTGGGTAATGTGATGTGGAGGGGTAGAAGATTCTGTTTAACCCCTCCTGCCCCCTGGCCACTTTTCTGTGCCTGGTCATCGAACTAAAAAAAATCAAAGACAGTAAAACTGTTAAAATACTCAAGGTCCCTACAGGACAGTTCAGCTGACCTTGAAGATTTAAATTAGTAAGGCAATATAAGAATTATTATCTAATCAAGAAGATAAGATAAAAAAATTCTAAATACTATATTGTGTGTGTATACATACATATATTTACACACATACATACACACATATGTATATATACACATACATACACGTGTGTGTGTGTATGATGAGATTTGGAAATGGGGCAAAGTACAGATTACTAGTCTCCATTGGATGTCATTAGAGCCAAATTTAACTCTGGAATCTAATCAACAAGTTCTAGATTTTGATATGAAAGAATGAATCTTTGTTATGTGAGAATTGGCTAGTTATTTGATAGGCCAGTCCTGTTCATTAAAATCCTGGTAGTGTTTGTCTTCAGAGTCTCAGTTCGCTTATCTAACTTTTTCAGTGAGTTCTATACCTCTTACATTTTTTCTTTTCCTCCAACCCCGACATCTTGCCTTAATACTAGAGACTTCATTATGCATAGTGATGTTCCCTAAAATACTATAACCACTCAGTTCCTTAACCTACTTTCTTCTCATGAGTTACTCCTGTGTCCCATTCCAACTATACATAAAAATGGTCATACCTGCATTCCCATCACCCACCAATGTATGACTTCCATGTTAAAGAATTCTGAAGTGCCCTAATTCTACCATAATATATTGTCTATGAAACTCTCCTACTCCTTTGCTTTACAAAACTCTACTATTCTTCATCTTTACTATGATCTACAATCCCTTGACCCTTCACTTCTTTCTGTGGCCATCAACTCTGTATTAGCCATTCTCTCCTCTTCTCCCAATCTTGGCTTTTCCATGAGCCGATTCTATTCCATGCTGTCCTCCTCTTTTAAATCCCTCTCCCTCTTGGCATATAACTGATTTGGCCCAACCAAACCTTATTCTTGGATTACTTGCACTATTTATGACCATTGGACCTATACAGGTACTGCTGAACCATGGACCAGAAGATCATGCAACTATCGTAACTGGGTCTACTATTCAATTTATGTTACATAGCTTCAACTGCATCCTCACTGCATCTAGCCAATTTCTTAATTTTGTAAAATATAGTAATTGGCATTCTTCTCCTCATTGGCTTTTTGGGCCTCTTTTGCCATTTGAGTTAATCTATTTTTTAAGGTGTTGTTTTCTTCAGTCAGGTTGTTGACTCTCTTTGCATTATTTTCTTGCATCATTCTCATTTCTCTTCCTAATTTTTCCTCCACTTCTCTTATTTGGTTTCCAAAATCCTTCTTAAACTCTGCTATGGCTTGTAACCAGTCTACATTTTTCTTGGAAGCTTTTGGTGTGGGAGTTCTGACTGTGTTGTCTTCCTCCCTTTCCATGCTTTGATCCTTTTTGTCCCCAAAAAAGGACTCTAAAGTTGGATGTCTGTTCTCACTTTGCTTCCTTAGCCGAGTTCCACTAACCTTTCATTCAGTCCTTATTTCTTATGGGTTGATAATTCTGGAAATCGCCACAGCTGCCGCTGATCTACTCTCCTGAAGGCTCCAGCAGCAACTTCTCCTGGCTGCCCTGGGGCTAAGACGGGGTTTCAGGCCAGGCTGGTTTCCGCTCCTGGCACACTGTGATGAGCCCTTCCTGTCCCACCTGCTGAGCTGCCTTGGGTGGCATCTTTGTTTCTCTGTTC
Source organism: Pseudochirops cupreus (assembly GCA_028627135.1). NCBI lineage: Eukaryota > Metazoa > Chordata > Mammalia > Diprotodontia > Pseudocheiridae > Pseudochirops > Pseudochirops cupreus. The sequence goes on along the minus strand of CM053581.1, from coordinate 511,063,367 downwards.
TTTTTGAGTTCTGGAGCCCTAAAATTTGTTTAGAGTCATATTTTGCTTATAGCTTATATTTGCTCTAGCTCTTTATTTTAATTCTGCATAAATGTTTGTTTTGTGTAAACAGTATACTGTTGGATTCTGGTTTACAATCCATTCTGCTGGTTTTATTTGGATTTTGGGATGATTGCATACTTCTCATATTCATAGGATCTTTACATCCCATTCTTACACCTTTTTCTCTCGGTCTTGCCCTGCGTGTGTGTGTGTGTGTGTGTGTGTGTGTGTGTGTGTGTGTGTGTGTGTGTGTGTGTGTCTTTATTGTGTTGATGAATGTACAAACATTTGTAACATTCATTCTTTAAAATTTTGAGATGCAGATTCTCTTCCTCTCTCCTGACTGGATTCCACCCTTCCTGGGAGGGCAAGCAGTTTGATACCAGTTATACATGTGAACTCATGTAAAACATTTCCAAATTAACTGTGTTATAAAAGAACACACCAAAAAAAACCCCAAGAAAAATAAAAGTTTTGTGCCTTCAGTCTGCTTTGAGACTTCATCAATTCTCTCTCTGGAGGTGGACAGCATTTTTCCTGAAGGGTTCTTTGGAGTTGTTTTTGATGATTTTCTTTATCAGAGTAGCTGATAAAGTTGCAGTTGAACATCATTATGATATTGCTGTTTCTATGTACAGTGTTCTCCTCATTCTGCTCGTTTCAGTTTTCATCATTTCATATAAATTTTCCCAGGTCCATCCTGTTCGTCATTTTTTGATGGAACAGTAAGTAGCATTCCATCAAAGTTATATACCATAACCTGTTCAGCTATACTCCAATTGATGGGCATGTCCTGCTTTTTATAAGGAAGGAATGGGTGTTCAGAAAGAAGTATACTCAGCATCATAACCATGTGCTTCATTCATTTCTTTCTACTCCCTTGTCCCTCTTTTCTTCCCTTCCCCCAAATCCCAGTCAGACCTTCTTGTTTCCTTTTAATCCCATTTCAAAACCTCTCTTTTCCTTAAAATATTTTCTGGTTACACTGAAAGGAGTCTAAGGGATACGAGAAAAGAAATCATGATGGCCAAGTTGAACACGAGCTAAGAGTGTAATGATGGCTCATTATTAAGGACACGCTTCCCATAATCCCTTTTTCCCCCAAGTCCGTCACGTCAGCTGAAAATGTATTTTTGCTAACTTAATCCTCTAGTCGTTGTTATTGTGCTTTGTTCTGTACCAACACGGAGAATCTCAGAGCTAGGAGCATTTACTGCACTTAAGGGTTGGTACAGCATTTTCAAAGGTCGTTTTTTTATATTTATAATGCCCCTATATAGAAGGCGCAATTGTTAGAGATTTTAGAGATAATAACGCTGAGGCCACAGAGGGTAAGCAAGTTGCCCAAGGTCACACAGCTAGTAAGTGTTTTTCTGGTGATGATTATGATGATAGCTCACATACAGCGATTTCTCTGTACTGGACATTGTGCTGGGTGATTTAAACTTAACTGCTTTGATCTTCAGCCCAAATGTAGAAGTGTCCTGTTGTTACTATTCCTATTTCGCAGATGAGGAGGCTGAGGCAAACAGAATTCCAGAATCACAGACAGTAATTGTGGGAGTCTGGCTTTTAGCTGAAGCCTTCCTGACGAAAGGCTCAGTGTCTGTGCTCTGCCCCCAACTTCATACCTGTAACAGGACCTTCACAAGACATTCAGGCCATCGTTGGATATCATTGGAGTCTTTTTTTTTAAACATACTCCAAATTTGGTCATAACTTGTGACTGCCCACCTTCAGTGAGCTCACAGCCTCCTGATCCTTCTATTTCACTTGTCTGTAGTTTTAGTGATTATACTTCATTTCTTATACTTTTTCTAGACATCACTCAACTAACTATGCTTGAGGTTTGATAAAGAATTCATTTCTAACTTTAAGAAAGGAGCTGTAGCAGAAAAGATGAGGCATGATAATTGTAAATTACATGTACCATGAGCGGGAAGGCAAGTGACATATATACATCTACAAATAGGAGAAATTATTTTTACATACATATTTTTCCCCCGAGGAATAGGAGAAATAACAACTGCTTAGGTGAAACAGTAAGGGATGTGAAGACAGTATGCTTAAAAGAGAATCGGGCTGCAGCCTTACACTTTGTTCTGTCTTTTCCCTTTTGCCTCTTTCTCTTGTACTTTTTTATTGCAGCTGCATCATGTTCAACCACTCAGATTTTCTTTGTTTTGTTTTTATAATTTATTTTTGGAAACATGGAGGTTTTTTCTTTCAATCATAAATCATTTAATAGCTTAAAAAATATTCTTTCATTTAGGTGGATGCATGCTGTCTGCCAGAATTTAAATACTGAGGATGAAGTAGAAAATGTAGCTGATATTGGTTTTGATTGTACTATGTGCAGACCCTATATTCCTACAGCAAATGGTAAGAGAAAACTTCTTTACAGGAAACGGTAAGATGTTAGCTGAATTGTCTTATTGTATCAGTCACATAGAACTCTTTTTCGGCATTAAGTCCTAATCAGTTTTTCTTTTCATGTGGCCATATTTAATATGAACATTTTAACATTATGAAGAAAATGTGTCAATTCCTTTCATAGCTTCCTGGAGAAGAATTGTTTCATCCCCACTTACAGAGAAACCTGAATCATGATGCATGTACAGGCAGATTATTAAACCTATTTTCCTCCCTTTGGGAGAGAATAGCTTTAGCAACTTGAACCAATTTGGAGAATACCCCAAGTATCTTTCTCTTCCTATCAACTATTCTTATTATTTGCCTATTGCTTCTTTATTTGCTTTTTCTCCTATGAACTTCCTGATGTAAAACATCTTCCTTGCTTGTTTCTGAAAGCCATTATAAAAATAGCCCACTTCCCATCCCTGAAAACATTGCTATTTCAGGGGAAAAAAAGAACAAATATTGACAAAATAGCTTTGCAGCTATATAATATTAATAAAATTAAATTAAAATTAAATTTTTTTTATCATTTCAGTGCCTTCCTCAGACTGCTGTGAATCATCAATTGTAGCACAAATTGTTACGAAAGTAAAAGAGCTAGGTAAAACTTTAAATCTTAACTAGATTTTTTAAAAAGTTACTTTGATATAAAAGAGGAACCATTTGTTGTTTTGCCTATTTCTGAAGTCCCATATGTTACACGATATTTGTAGTCATGTATGTCATTGGTCCATTTGTCATAGTGTTGTTGTTCATTCTTTTTGAAGTTATCTTTTCATAGTATAATTTATATAATAGGCTTGCTAATCTGATTATCCTTTTAGGCACTAGGCATTTATATAAAATGGAACAAATTGGCATCATTGTTGCTATGTTTAAAATAATATTTACATGGTTTGCATGATAGTCAGAATGTAAGACTTCCTCATTTTTCCTTCCTAGTTAGTAATTAACATCTCGCCCCAAAAAACTTTCCTTTGAAGTACTTCAGTCTCTTAGAGTGTGACTATATTGAGATTCAGTTGATGAAGCGTAATAGCTTTTATAAGATGTTCTTTTAATGCTTAAATTTATAAAAATTTCTTTATAACAGTGAGTTGTTGACATTGATGATTATGAGCTAACAATTACACAATTTTAAATTTAGTTCATTTCAAAAGTCATTTTGCAATAATTAAACTATGCTTCTTAAGTTTTGGTTTCCAATATACCATCAAGACTTGTGAGATGAAATTTTTATTGTTTTCTTTTGATATTTGCCAGTGACATGAAATAATGCATAGGAAATATTATTACTGTTCCCTGACTTGTCTTTAAATTATGTCTTCAGATCGGAGAACATTTCTTGCTTATTTTCATGAAGAACAAGTTGTATTTCCTTTTATTAAGTAATTGTGTTCAAAACATTTTACATCACTATTTACAGAACTATTTACGTGAAAGTTTTTAATACTCAACCAGGACCATTCCCTACTTAGATTCCAATGTACCTTATTTTCTGACTTCATCTGAAAGGAAATTGGCTATGCAAAGTACTTCTGTATGTAGAATAAATCTGGAGTAGCTTTTTCTCTCCAGCTCTTGTACAATTTTTGACATTCACGAGTGAGGTTTAATTTTTTTTCTTTATTCTCATTATTTCTTACAAATCCTTGCTGGAAAATGAAATCTACAACACTTATAGGCATTGTAGATTTAATAGCAATAATCTAAATTAATTGATTAATTTAAATAAACTTTAATAATTAATATTATCGTTACTATGTAAAATACAGTAAGCAGAGTCTTTTAAAACATGTTTCCTACAAAAATCTGTGAAATTTTAGGTGTCACAAATCTCTTTTAGTCTTAATTTAATGCCATTTTATTTATTATTGTTGGTTTTTTTCCTAGTTAGTGTGTGTTTATGTGAATATGTGTTCATATTTCTGTATTTCTGTCAAAAATTTGGATTTGTGTTTTGGAATGATGACTATTTAGAGAAAATCCCTTGTTGATATTTGTTTTAAAAATACCTGTCATCTTTAAAATAAATGATAAACATTTTTACATTACATTATTGGGCAATATCATTTTTAGATCCCCCGAAGACCTATACACAGGATGGAGTTTGCTTGACAGAATCAGGAATGTGTCAGTTACAGAGCCTCACAGTTACAGTTCCAAGGAAAAAACGATCTAAACCAAAGTTGAAACTAAAGATCATAAACCAGAATAGTGTAGCTGTTCTCCAAACACCCCCTGACATCCAGTCTGAGCATTCACGGGATGGTGAAATGGATGACAGCAGAGGTAATCATGTTGTTGTTGTTGTTGTGTGTGTGTGTGTGTGTGTGTGTGTGAGAGAGAGAGAAATATGTATATGTAACATTTATAATTTGAATGATTTGTGAGTTTTTAAAATATTCATTTGACTGAGGATTAGTCCATTTATATAATGACTTACCTAAGTCTGATTTGCTGGTTTATTTTTAAAGTGGGTGCTCTTCTTGGACCTTCCCTTTTTAAAATCTTTTCTTTTCCTGTATCTTCTTAAAACAGACCTTCTTTAAAGAAATCACCTGCAGCACCAAATCGTTTTAAGGAACACAGCTGGGGAAACTCAGATGGTTTGACTATAGTTTGTTAAATTTCATCCTAGTTATTCCTGGTAGCAGGTGGTGTTTTCTTGGACAGCACATTGAATAGTACATAATATTTAAGCCTTAGCACTGATGCATACCAGAGTCATCTATACTTATTACATGCAAATTACTTTCTTGACCCTAAGGCATATGTAAAATATAAAAGAATCAGGACAATGAAAATTTTACTAAACATTTCAGTTGCCGTTAATAAGCAAAGAAATTATTTTTCTCTAAGAGATACAATTTCATTTCTAAACAAATGCAGACTTCTTCAAGAGAAGTTAATTCTGTGAATTACATTTTCTACATGTAATCTAGATGGTCTACATAATAAATATAGATATTTACTTTAAATTAATAAATAAAATACAACCCATATTCTAAGTTATAGTTAAATTACGTAGTCTGGTTGAAGATTGTGAGAATAATTTAACTTCTGTAATATATACATTGTGAGCATATGATAACCACTTAAGTGCTTTAAATATTCTTGTGTGCCTTTTAATAGTTGTGTGTGATAAAAAGATTTTAAATCACTTGGAGACAGCTCAAGGTGAATAGAGAAGGGTCTCTTTATTAGAATCTTGCAAGAAGCAGGCAATCGAACCACTGAACGAAACGTTCCGGGGGAGGGGGGAGGGCTGAGGGCCCCAAGGCAGAAGGGTTAATTTATGCTAGCCAGGTGGGGGGGGTGGAGTTTGGGAGGGGTTAGGGAGGAGTTGGGGTTTAAAGGGACATACACTTTCTATATTCACTGCACAGATGCATTGCCCGTAAGTCATTGGGAAAAATTGGGAGGGGGCGAGTGAGGAGGTGTGGTTTTTGCCTTGACCCTTCACTAGGTAACTTATGGTCAAAGATGAGTGACATAGGTCCAACTATGGCTTATTGGGAGGATAGGCCTGGTTATTTCAAGAGATGCCAAGTCTGGAAGCTAGACTGATTAGGGATTCCAGGAGGTCCCATCTTGTGAGTGAGTTATCTTCTGATAGTGATTTTCAAGGTTCCTAAGCAGCTGGCCACTAAGAACAAAGGAACTTCATATTTCTCTAAGAATACTTGAGTGATTGATTCATGGGAAACTATCTAACAGACCTACTACTAGCTTGGGAAAAGACTTTGAGGCTAAAGCCAGGGGAGGAGCAGAATTAATGCCTTTATGGCTGAAGGAAAGTGTGACTTTTACAGCTCAGTTGGACAGGCTTATTACAGACTGACATAGGTGCCTGAACACAAGTGAGATTCTACAAAGTGAGGTTACAACAAAGCGTCCCAGATCTTATCATTCCCCCCTTAACAGAGAAGACACAAATTCATCTGGGGCAAGGGACAAGGGTCTCAGGGTCCCAAGTTGCTTCGTGCTGAAAAAGGTCGCAGCGCTGTCCTTGTCCAAATAAGGGGGGGGGGGGGGCGCATCAGTCAAGGGGCAGGGGCTGCAGCCACTGTCTGGAACTCAGCAGACATCAGATCCAAAGGTGTTTGGCCTAAAATATACAAGTCTAGCAAAGTGAGTAGACAAACAGGAGCCTAAAAGGAGTAGGAAAATGACCAGAAGTAGAGTGAGTATGCGCTAGTACAATCCATTACTCAGACTATTTAACTGTCCTTAGTATCTCCACCTGCTTCATAGAATAGGTGCCTCATAAAATATTCTTCACTAACATAATTGCAAGCCTTAAACAACAGAGGTTTCTGAGTTCAACTTTACAACTGAATAGCAAACATACATCCTTGTTTCACAAAGCTTGTCTGTCCTCTAATTGGAAGAAAGAGATACTTCAGAAATTGAATCTTTTACAGAAACACTCAGTTACAAGTGTTAACTTTTGCTTAGTTCATGGGATAGCCAGAAATCCATATTGGAGCAGCACACACTGTTCTGCTTTACAACTTACTACATCAGTTTAACAATACTCAATTGAAAACTTTATAAAACTTCAGAAGTTGTCACATAAGATTTTCCAACAGTAAGCGAGATCAAGGTAACACAATGAGAATAACACAAAGCAATAATTTAAAGCTGTAGCAGTTCCGGTGCAGGCCTGGATTCCTGGAGAGGCTGTCCACATCGTCCTTTCCAGGTCCCTTGGCTCAGACGGTCACTCAGGAGCAAAGACACAGGCAGACCGGACAGGGGCCCACAGAGACATGATCCAACATCACAGACACATATAAATGGTTCAGCTTTCTGGCCACACAGGCTAGGTAGATTACAATAAAGTTTCACAACAGTTACAACACTGTATCAAAAAATCCAAACTTTTAATCTTATTACCAAACATGCTCAAGGTTTGAGTTTTCATGATAGAGAAATTTTGAAAGCCAATCTTATACACCTATATAGTTCTTAGAAGAATCAATCTGATCCTGTTGCTTTCCCCAGAATTTTAGAATCAACTTACAAATCTTTCTGCTTTCTAAAAATACTTCCTCACACACTCTCAGCATACTTAAACCTTTCTGA
>CM053581.1:510942064-511055316 GCA_028627135.1 Pseudochirops cupreus | reverse complement strand
TCTATTTTTCACATTTCTCATCAAACCTTTAATTACCCTTCCAGATCTCTCAAAAACCATTTTCCTCCTTTTTAACTCAGTAATTCCTTACATTTGTTAACCACACAACAAAATGGTCCAAATCTTTTACTGGCCTCTGGCTTTGGTCATTGAAACTTGCTATAGAAGGGATAAGCTGGGACATGTGACATTCCAAATATGACAGGATAACCATCCTTGGCTCTGTTTAAATTTGGGTAAAGTCACAGATATCCATCCATGCAGTATTTGGTGCCACCTCACAGATAGACTCAGGAACAGGGGGGAAAACATTCCTTTTCACAGGAATTTCATGGGTTTGACCAGAGAGGTCCCATTCTAGGTGAGGCTAGAGCTGCCCCTTGAGCCTTTACCAGATATAGACTTCCACCAGCATTTCATAGGATCACACTCCTCTGAGTGGCTTGTGGCCCTGAGTGGGCGACTATACCCGATTCAAACTTCAAAACAAGATTTTGTTATGGTCCCAGATGCTTTTTACCTCAAACAAGCTTCCCTAACCACAGCTGAGCACCAGCTTTAGCTGCAGTAAGCAATGAAAATTTTTACCAGGCTTCACAAATGCAAGGAATTACATTTACTATCATTGTTTTCCCTCTCAGAATGACCTTGCCTAGTAGAGATAGTTTCTAGAGGCTCTGGCAGTTTCGCAACATAAGGAGGGGCTGATGGCGTGCCCTTGCTTTCTCCATTCTGATACATGCAAGGGGGACTGTTCAAGATAACACTTTCATCAGTTTCCCCCTTCTTTTACCTACAATACCAATTAACAACCTTAAGTTTTGAGCCTTAAAACAACTGCCCAGATGACCTAGTTCACAATCTTACAACATTGCCAAAAAAGTTGTTTCTCTTATTTATTTATTTACCTTATGGCCCTAAGGCCGAAGGTCCTATATACTTTAGCTAATGAGAGACCACGCTCCATTCTACACATAGCTAATAACAAACAGTATTTTTAAAGTCATTGTTCTCATTGCCTTTTCAGTTATTGCATATTTAAGCTATTATGTTTTACCATTTATTTAGACCTTTGTCTGCCTTTCATTTTTACCTCTACTCCAGTTCTTCCTTTTTACCTTTTAGTTTAATTGTTTTCAAATAGTTTTAAATATTTTCTGATTATGTATACATACCTTCCTACAATAATACATGTATTAAAAATAACTTCATATAAGTCATTTGAACTCAGTTTAAATAAATGTTACCTTTAATGTTGCATCAGGTGAGTAGTCATTTATGAACATGAGTGGAGTTGTTGCCCAATAATATTCTCCTGTTCATTAGAAGAGAGAATAAGAAGGGGCTCATGGGAGGGAGCTCACCTTACTTTTCTGAAAAATGTCAAGAAGTGCTGTCCTTTGGTGTAATACCATGATGAAGTATATGATTATGTTTAGACATTTTAGGTAGTTAGAGTATTAGAAAAGTCATGGAATTAAAGAATATGTTTTCATACACCTGTCATCATTTTTAGCCATAACAAAAATGTTGTTGCCCATATTTCATTTAAAAATAGTCTAGTAGCATTGTACTTAATTTCTCTATTACTTTTAATGTAAAATTGCATGAAATTATGAGTATAATCAGGTATCGTTTTGTTGTTTTTATTTTTTCTCTTCACTCCCTGTTCTTTTTTACCAATTATTCATTTTAATTTAACGCCTCAGTTTTGGATTTGATTTTGTATGCTATAATGAGTTTGAAAATAAAATTAATATTAATGTTAAGTTGTATTGAAGAGGCTTTTATGTTCCTGTCATTTTGGTGGATGAAATTCCTTTTTTGTTTTCTGTCCATTTTTGTGGCTCACCTTTTAGGAATCATGCTAAGTAATTTTTAAAAGGTACAGCTTTTAAATAAAATGATCCTTTCATTTTAAATAATGTGATCAGTATTGTTTAAAGCTAATTGAATAGTATCTATAATCAATTCTGTACAATGTTGTGCATGATATGCCAAATAAACTGATAAATATATATATATATATCCTAAGTAAATAAATTATAATTACTTTAGATTTCCTTTTACTTTCTTAAATATTTTCATGTGTCTTTAAACATTTTTATGTAGCTTATAATGATTTAAGTAAAGGTTAGATGCTCAGCATCTTTTCAATTTCCAGACTAAGATTTTCTGTGATGTATTTTCAGAAGGTTTGCTTTTCACAAAAATAAATTTCATTCTTAAACACAAATGAATTAAATCACAAATGGTTTCCTGTTATTCATGACAGTGTGGAAAATTAAATGTAGACTGTTGTGGGTTTTTTTATTCATTAGATTTTTAGGCTGTTGTACTGATCAAGTGAATTAAAATACCTTTGGCAATTGATTTAACATTTATATTAACCTAGCACTTGTATTTTAGTCCTTGTCACTTTTACCTCCTAACAAACATGGTGGTTTGAGACTAAGGAAGGAAAATTGAAGTAGCACTGTTGACAATGTTCTTCAGTTAGTAATGGGTGTTTATTTTTCATATATAAATTTTATTTATTTCAGAAGGTGATCTTATGGATTGTGATGGGAAGTCAGATTCCAGTCCTGAGCGTGAAACTGTGGATGATGACACTAAGGGGGCAGAAGGGACCGATGGAGTCAAAAAAAGAAAAAGAAAACCATATAGACCAGGTAAAATATCCAAGACATATATTTTCAGTTTTCTCACTCTGTTTTTATATTATATTGCACAATATACACTTTTAGAAAACCTGAAACTAATACAGAGAAACTCCAAAGTATGAATGGCTCATCTATATAATATTATATAATGAATGGTTCCTCTCTCTCTCCATCACCCTCCCCTTTTTGGGGAGCAGTTGGAGGAGCAGTATTTAAGGCTCCTTTTTTTTCCCTTCCTGGACATGGACATTCACAGGTCCATTACACTGCTGTAGTAGAGCTTTATCTTACTCCATTTCTACTGAGACTGGTTTGACCCTTCTTAGACATTTTGATGGACCTCATTCCAAACACATTTGGTTCCAGCTTAGGGCTTACAGCCAGTTGACTTGAGCCCTGTTATAGCTCATAGCTTATAACTTATAAGTTCAAGTGATCCATCCCTCGTGGCCTCTTCGAGGAGTAGGGATTGTAGACGTGTGCCATCATGCCTTTTTTTACTTATATTTTTAGTAACTATTTTATACAGTTATTTTTTTTTAACATAAAATCTTCATTCTATCATATGTGTTTTTTAACATTTGTAATGAGGGCTAAATTTAATAAAAATACATTGACATAATGATTCTTTGTGATCCAGTTGGATATTTTATCTTGAAAATTTCTTTGCATGTTTTTCTGTATTTTCCAGAAATGTTTATCTTTTAAGATCTGTTGGAATGTAACCATGATTTTTCACAGTTTCTTTTCATTTCCCTATAATTTCCTACATTACCATGTACTACAAAAGTCAAAATTCCTTTTTCTTCTGCATTTTCCAGTTAGAAGTAGTGGAGTTGAATGGAATATGAAATCTTTTTCCCTAAAAGCATTATTTGGGTTACTTTATAATTCAGTAAAGTATAACAGCCTTTTTTGGCAACACTGCTCCAGACCTAATCTTTCAGTAACTAGCTTAGAAGAGAGGACACAATGTAAAAAAAATGGGACATCTTAGGAAAATGTTTAATTTAATCTTTCCTGCAGACAATATATTCTTCATTTTGAATTAAATTGAATTATTTCATTTTTCGATCTTTTTAAATTATGCTTTTTTTATATGTCTACTCTCAGTACTTTTCAGTGCATATAGAAATACTTTTGTCAATAGAAACTGAATGTTAAACAAGATTGTAAAATCTCTTTTGGTACATGTGTTTATCAAGTACATTTTATATAAGTGAAATCATTTATTTAGTACATTATGGGTTTCTTTGTATATTATAAATGGGTTTTTTTCTAGGGTATTTTGTAGAGGACCTGTTATTTGTATTGAAGTAGGGAACTCATTATTATGAAACTCCTTGTAACAAAGTAGATATTGGTCTGTGTTAATTTTTGTCTAAATGTTTTTCAGTTTCCCCATCAGTTTTTATCAGTTAGGGTTCCCTAATGGTAGTAATATAGTTAGTTGAAGTCCAAAACAGTGATAGATTGGCTCTGGACTAACCCTAACTTGTTCCATTGATTAGTTCTTCTTTTTTTAATGTGTACGAAATTTGATTAATTTTTATCCCTTTTATAGTAAAGTATGCATTATGATAATGCCAGTTGCTCTTCATTTCTTTGCTTGTTTTTTATTTTACTTCAGATTTTTCACCTTTTCCCCACATATTAATTTTGTTTTTAATTCATTTATTTCTTTAGCTAAATTGTTTTTGTCACAATTTAAGCATTGATGAATTGGAAAAAAATATATTTTTCAATATATCATAAAGATCATTGGCTGTAATAATTTTATTTTGTTTAAATTAGGCGTGGCACTTGGTTAAAGGATAATTTCTCAGAAATTGTGTAATGTAAAAAGGAAAAAAAGGGATTTTAATTGTATTCTCATAAGAGTCTACCTAAGAGTTCATATTTTTGTTCTCTTATTACCTTCCTCTGTGTAGGTATTGGTGGTTTCATGGTACGCCAAAGAAGTCGGACTGGGCAAGGAAAAACGAAACGATCTTTGACCAGAAAAGATTCTTCAGGCTCTGTTTCTGAACAATTACCTGTCAGAGACGATGGTGTGTAATAATTTCATTCATACTTATTGCAAATACTTGTCTTTGTAGCCTGTAGTTTTTCTGCATTTCATTATTGTTAGAAAGCATGAGAAAGAAAGGTCAACAATTCTTTAGCATCCTTTCTTCTCTTCTTGGTTGAGGATTCGCATTGCTACCAATTCACAATTTGGAATGCGGAAAAGCCATATTTAGTTCAACAACCATTTATACATGCATACTATGTATACAGCAATGTGCTGGACACTAGGTTAGAAAGAAAGGTTGAATGAAATAAGGTTGCCAAATATAAGAAGACCAAAATTTAATTAATGGCCCACTTTGTCAAGTTCTGTGTACTGATTAATATAATTGGGAGGTAGTTATTCCTCAGTGCATGTAAGGGTATGTTTACTAGGTAAGAGAGTTAAGAGTGTAGAGAAAGTCACTAAAATTGCAAGCTAAAAAAATTAGGGAAACTATGAAAAAAATCTGACTTTGTATATATAATTAATAGTATTGTTGATTTAATCAGGCTTCCAGCTAGACAGAGATTCCTGCATAGGGAAATTGCCTATGGACTAAAATGAGCCTTCATTATCCCAAGGAGCATAAAGGAAAGGCCTGGCAAAAAGTCAGTTGCAGAGGTAGCTTCCCCAGACATGCATAGCAGGGAGACTTAAGTTTTTTCGAGCATCATCTCTGCCACTAGCTGTTTATTAGATATAGAGATGTTACATGTAGACAAGGAAGTAACTGTAGTATGAAACTGTGCCTGATAGACACTCATGAAAACAAGAAGTTGCAAGGAAAGAGAGGTGATATCTCTCTTGAGAATTACCAAAGGGTAGCCTTTATTGATGGATTAGAATCTGAGATATGGCCTGAAGACTAGGTAGGATTTTAGTTACAATTAAGGAAAAAGGTATCCCAGAGATTGGGATCTTTATATACAAAGGTAAGAAAGAAAGGGATGAAGACTGGGTGTATGTATGTCAGGAATTTAGGTTTGATTGTCAAATATATATCTTTGTCTCTTTAAATATTTTTTCAGCTTTTAGAACTGTATGTTTTCCTTACACTTCTCATACTTTTTCTTATTTTTACCTGACATTTGCTTCTTATCTTAACTGTCCTGCAATTTTTCTTAGTCTCTTTTACTACATCTTCATTTGTATTAGTTATTTGTAATAATTAGCTATGTCTTAAAGTTCTGCCATTGGGCCTCTTCTTTTTGTCTCTGCCCTATCTCATCTACCCTGTCTCGTCTAGTGTTCTAAACTTACAATTGCAAGTTTAATTCTAATCTGTATGGCTGTGAATTCAAGAAGTATATATCCATTCCTGATCTGATTATTATCCTGCGCTGTAATTATGAGTTGCCAGCTGCCTTTTCGGCAGTTTGTTCTATATAACTTTTAGGTATATCAAAATAAGCATGTCCATAAGAGTATTAAATATCTTTTCTTTTACAACAACCCCCCCACCCCCACCCCATCCTCCCACTCCCAATCTTAACGACTTATGATCACCATCACTCTAGTCATCTAGGTTCACATTGTTGGTGACATCTGTGATGTCCTCAGCTCCAGTCCTTTCCCAAATCTTATAATTTCTTCCTTCATATCATCTCTTGTGTTTATCTCTTTGTCTCTGTTCATTGCTACCACTGTTGATCAGGGCTTCATCATTTTCTATTTGAAGTGCTGAAGCAACTTTTTTTCTTAAATGTCCTCACCTGAAACTTGTCATTATTCTGTATAATCCTTTTTCCAGTCATCTATCAGCATGTTTTTCTTAAAGCACAAACCTCAACATGTATTCTTTCCCACTTAGTAAATTCAATTGTCTCCTTATAATTTCTCAAGTGAAATATAAACCCTTCTATTTACCATGTAATGTTTTCTTTTTTAACCACTTGGGCTCCTTCTTATCTTTCCAGTCTATATATATCACTTATGTATCCTTATATACATATTCTTGCTCTCCATGTATTCTTAGGTTTAGCCATACTCTCTTTTTAATTCTCATACCCATTTTTCGTCTCATGTTTTCATCTTCCCATTGGTTTTCTCTACAACTAAAATGTAATTTTTCCTCACCTCCATTTCATGGAATCAGTTGTTTGTTTGCAAATGCAACTTTAATGCCACCTTCTATATAGGGCTTTCCTGGTTCCTCCTAACTTCTAATCCCTTCTTGTCTCAGTTAACCTTGTATCTCTTCTATATTTTTATTTATATACCCATTTTTGTGCAGGTTTCCCTAATTAGAACATAGGCTATTTTTTGCCTTTTTTTTTTAAAGAAAATATCTGTACAACTTAATAGAATACCTAGCACAAAGAAAGCTATTGTAGGTTACATCCCACAACCCAAGGCCACCCTTTGTGGTTGAAATTTTATGTTGGAAAGAAATGAGATAGTGAACAGTCAGGAAAAAGGGGCTGATTATTTAACAATGATATAACATTTAACTCAGATTCTCTACTGTGTTTTCCCCCCACTGCATGTGCCCACCAGCCCCACTGCTTCCCTGTATACTCAAATATTGGTTTGTTCATCAGGGCAAGATATGGTCACTTATTGGGCTTTGGGACATTAGCCAAGTCTTAAGATCCTAGAATTTACATGGGCAGGACTTTTTATCCCTTTTGTTGACCTGAAATTCATGTTAGCATATCGTGCTTGAAAGAAATTAGGAAGCTCTGTTGAGGACATTATCCTTAACCCCTTGTGATGTTCAAGTCTTACATTTCATTTTTTGAGTTTTATGAAGAAATTAGTCTGATATATTTTAGGGGTGGAGCAGATGGGCAGGGGAATACTCTTTTAGGTATTATTTTATAATATTAGTTCTTAATGTTCTTTATTTTATTGTTGTTTGTTTTTGATGTATTTAATATTTTGTATTTAATGATGTATTTAGTATTTTATTTTTTCTAGTTATATATAAAAATTATATTTCATAAAAACATTCATTTTTTAAAATTCTGAGTTCAAAATTCTCCTCCTCCTTCCCTCCCACTTTTCTTCCCCCATCATTGAGAAGGCAAGCAGCGTTTAATAAAAAAACAGTTTACTTTGATATGCACTCCCGCTCTATAAGTTCTTTTCCCAGAGAAGGCTATCATTTTTTTCACTTGATGCTCTTTATTGAATGATTTTGCTACAACACTAAGCACCCTTTCATATAAAATCAGTTTCCATAGCCTTTTCGCCCTTCTTCTCTCATTCCTTCCATTCTCGCTATGCAAACAAATTAGATTGAGTATGTGTAGAGGCATAGAGTAAGGGCCTTTTATATTGTTATGTTGTGGCAATTTTAGAGTTTTCCTAGTTATTTTTAAGTTCAAGAAGTGCTGATCTAGAACATGATGTCGCTATGTTATCCTCTTTTTTCCTTTTGCATCTCCATGGACTTTTACTTTAAAATCCTTCAGAATGAATCGTTGAGTTCGTTGACACATACCATTGAGATTTGTAATGCTCTTACTTTTTCTGTGTTTTGATGTTTAAGACACTTAAGAATGTAGAAAGGAATAATAAGTTCACCCAAAATTGTTATAATGGTACATACATTTCAGGTGAATAGACATATGTGCTTTTATGCTTCTTTGTATATTAGTGAAATTCTTTGAGAGTATTGAATAAAAGGGTTTTTTAAAGAATGAGCACAGTAAGCCATACAGTTTTAGAATTTTTTCTGGACATCTATATAAAATTCATAATTATATAAAGTTTAGTTATGGTGGTATTTTTTATTTTAGGTTGGAGTGAACAGTTACCAGACACTCTGGTTGATGAATCTATTCCTATCTCTGACAGCACTGAGAAAATAAAGAAGAGATATAGAAAAAAGAAAAATAAGCTTGAAGAAACTTTCCCTGCATATCTGCAGGTAATGTTTTCCTTTTGGTGTTGTCTACATTAAAAATTAAAAATTTTTTATTTAAATAGCTTTATTGTATTCATGATTTTATGAGATTATGTACTCCCTTCGTTGGTGAAGACTAAAACCTATTCTCTTTGGTCTTTATATAAAACCTGATACAAAATCTTATATAAAACCTACGCGGAGTGTTTACTTACCAGTGCATTTAGATGCCTCGTGGTCTTCTGTTATTTTTAGGTGTCATTGTGATAATTTAACTATTTTATTCTTATTGCTTGCTCCCAAGCCTTCATGAGCCTATGATCATTATGTTGTAGTTGGACTCAGTAACTGCTGAGGCTGTTTAAATCTATGACCCTGTGATAATTTTAAGGAGAAAAAACATTATACGTTGAGGATCAGTTAGTATCTATGTACTGTAGTTTGAAATCTGTATGCATCTTTTATTTATTTGTTTGTTTATTCATTCACTTTATTTGTGTTTTGTGTTTTGTTTGTTGTTTTGGAGGGTGAAGGCAGGACAATTGGGGTTAAGTGACTTGCCCAAGATCACATGGCTAGTTAAGTGTCTGAGGTCACATTTGAACTCAGGTCCCCCTGACTCCAGGGCCAGTGCTCTATTCACAGTGTCATCCAGCCGCCCCATGCATCTTTTATTGATACGTACTTTTTGTACCTTGTGTCTGTTCCATGTTTTATTCAGTAATGAAGCACCAATTTATTTCTTGTCATACATGCTACATCTTCATCCCAATTCTACCTTTATAGCTCCCATGAATGTGACATTAATCCTTCCAAAGAGGTTCTGGGGAGACAACTGTCTTTGATTGATTATGGTAAGGGAAGAACTTTAGCATAGTTGAAGGTACTCTGCAATCTATGGACTTCAGTTCAGATCCACCTTTGATTCTCTGGTTTTTGTGATATTTGGCAAGTAAGGTAATCTTTCTGAGTCTGAGATTCTTCATTTGTAAAATAAGATGGTTGAATTAGATCAATGCTAATGGCCCTTCTGATTCTAAACCTATCATCTAAATTGTCTCAGCCTGATAAATTTGTTACAAACCTCCTTGGTAGGCAGAGTTACAAAACACTTTGTTTGATCTTTTGGACTCATTCGTAGTAACACAACTCTCCTAGTTGGAAATTTTATTTAATATTGGCAGTAATTAAAATATCCATTGAGTTTGAGATAGGAGTTTTTTGGGTAGGACCTGTGAAATAAGCATAATTTTTGTTATTGTTGTTTTTTTGAGACCATTTCTCTCATATATCTGAACTGAATATGTAACTAGGAATGTGTGTTCTTTAAGAAAATTTTTTTCTCATTTATAGAGCTGTGCTCAGTCTACCATGATTTGTTTCCTTATAGAATAATTGGAGAGTATATCATAAAATGTGGAACATGTAACAGATGTGTCTTTTTAACATTACTTTTAAAATTATTATAGGTTGAACTATATTTAAGTGTGTTTTTGATATTAACATAGGCAATCCTTTACACAGCGAAAGCTGTAAATCTTCTATATTTTCTCATTCACTGTGATTCTTAGATTCATAAATTAATGACTTTTGCCTATCAGTGATTCCCCTCTGATTTTTACAGTTGAGGGAGCAGAGTTTCTTTGTATATCTGTTTAACACACTTCAAGGCACATAGTAGGTTTTCAACTAAAAAATTTTAGTAGATTTTTTTCAGATCAACTAACTGAGATGCAGTGATCCAGTGTCTAGGAAAGGATTTGAACATAGTTATTCTTTCTCCAAATTCATTGCTCTATGCAAACCATTTTTTCTCCATAAAATTTCTTTACAATCTGATACATTGTAGTTCTTCTTTTTAAGTTATGTAGTGTCATGCCATAATAGAGATAGAGATTGAAAAACCTTGAGCTTCATATACTCCAAATTTCTCAGTAATTGCTGGTTGAATAAATAATCTGTTCTTCTTACTAAATGTCAGTCAAGACATTTATTTTGTTTTTCTTACCTGAATTACTAGGCTATATTCTTGGTTTTGCACATGTCTCATTTTCTTTATCTTTAGTCAATGCTAAGCTATCTAGGAATTACCATCATATAAAACAAACGCTTTTTTTCATGGGTATTTTATGTAGGACATCCTTCTTAAGAGTGGCAACCATCTTTTCTTTGGACTTTTAATGTGTAGAATAAAGATACAATAATCTTGCATTTCTCTTTTAGCACACTGAAGAAATCTGTTTAATTTATTATTTATTCGTTTCAGTCCTGTCTGACCTTTTGTGACCCCATTTGGTGTCTTCTTGGCAATGATATTGGTATGGTTTTCCATTCCTTTCTCCAGCTTATTGTACAGATATGGAACTAAGGGAAGCAGGGTTAAGTGACTTGCCCAGGGTAACACAGCTAGTAAGTATCTGAGCCCAGGTTTTACTTCAAGAAGAGAAGTCTTCCTGATATCAAGCTTTGTACTCGATGCACTGTGCCACCTAGCTGCCCATGTCCTTCATTATCAGTTTTGGTTTTGTTGTTGTTGCTGCTGCTGCTTTTTGGTCAAGGGAAGGTAGGGCAATTGGGGTTAAGTGACTTGTGCAAGGTCATATGGTTAATTTTGTGTTAAGTGTCTGAGGCTGGATTTGAACTCAGGTCCTCCTGACTCTCGGTCTGGTGCTCTAGTCAATGCCCCACCTAGGCACCCCTGTTATCAGTTTTATCAGGTAGTTCACAAGATCCCTTCAATGGAGGTTAATCCTACTCTTCCATACACTGTCACATATATCTTTTGACCCATTTACTCTTAGAGAAGTCTCATCCACCACCCTTTTCCAATGGCTTTGATTTTTTAAAAAATAACAGGTTCTAAAAATATCTTTCATTTTTATCTCTTCTCGATTTCTTCTTCTATCCCTTTTCCTCCCTAGACAGTCATTCCTTATAGTAAAGAATTTTTTTCAAGATGAAGTTGGAAAAACTATATTAGCATTGAAATCATCAGAAAAAGATATCTCCCAGCCTCTGCCCCAGAAGTTGGGTGTAGGAATGCGAAAGGCAAGCTTGTTCTTTATGCTTCTGCTTCATTTTCAAATGTCTGCTTAAATTGTTTTAGTCCTTGGGTATATTTTTTCCTAGCTCTCTTTATTTTTACTCTCCTTTTTTGGAGGGTGTGGTATATTTCGCAGTTGGTTATCCAAGCGTACTCTATTAAATAGTTTTATATGATCTAAACATGTCTATGCTGTATGTTTGTAGCCTTTAATGATTGAGTTTTGGTCTCATATTGATAAATTCTTCTTTAGAATCACTGGCAGCAAACGCGCTGGCGTTGTGTGTTTCAGGTGTTTACTTACGATTTATGTAAATAAAAATACCAGCTGGGGTAAAAGTGCTTTTTTGCTCTAGTCTTCATCAAGAACTGTCTCTTTACATGACTCGGTAATTCTTGTAAAGATTTTCTAGAGACTAGTTTAATTCATTAGTACCAAATTTCATGGTAATCAGTCATCTTTTGTTTTTCTGGTCACAGTGCTATCTCGATTTCTTTAAATCATTATTTTTCTCTGTTCCTGAGATCTTTAAAATGCATTCTCCTTGTCTTCAGATGCCTTCAGGACATTTCTTTTATGTCTGTAAACAAGTCATTAAACATTAAGAGCCTGCTAGATTTAGTTGTCCTTAGCTTCTCTTTATAGACCATAGTATTATTTACAAAAACCAGTAATCTTGCTTCCTCTTTGCTTATGCTCTTCTCCCATTTTGTTTTTCTTGTTTCATTACTATAGCTAGAACTATATCAAATAATAGTGTTGTTAAAGGACATCCCTGTTCTGCCTCATCTTACTGAAAGGACCTCTATTTTACCTCTGTTAGATATAATGCTTGCTCTTTGTTTTAGATACTTTTTTGCCAGATTAAGGAGAGGTCCATTTTTTCCTGTATTTTTATTGTTTTTAATAGAAATTGATGTCTTATTTCGTAAAAACAAAACAAAACAAAACAAAAACAAAAACACACGATTGTTTTATGTCTTTCCTGATACTACAGTGTGGTTTTTATTGGTTTTTGTTATTAATAATCAGTAAAGATTTATTGAACACCCTCTATGTACCAGGCACTGTGCTAAGTTTATTGTGTTGATAGTTTTCTAATATAAAACCAACCTTGCATTCCTGGTATAAATCCTAATGGAACAGCTAGGTGATATATTGGATAGACCTCTGGGCCCAGAGTCTGAAAGACCTAAGTTCAAATCCTCCCCCAGACACATGCTGGCTGTGTGACCTTGGGCAAGTCACTTTACTTCTGTTTTCCTCAGTTGCTTAGCTGTAACAGGGGCATAATGAGAACATCTATCTCCCAAAGTTGTTGTCAGGATCACAACCTTTCTCTTTTAGTTAGGAATTCTAAGGGTCTTTCCCTCCCAGTCTGATTTTTTTTTTAATTAAAGGGGCCATCAGTTGATTAACTTCTTAAAGAGGTCTATTCACTGAATGGGCATTACCTCAGAAAGGGCAAGAGAGATGTGCGAGTTCTCTTCTGCAGTTACTTGTTATTCCCTCTTTGTCTTACTGTACCAGACAAATAACCACTATTCATGTTCTAAGGGTAGGTATGGATCCAAGACTGAACTTCCAGAGGCCCGTCAAACCTGATAACTGTTTTTGATTTTGCTTTTGGGAGGGCAGTTGGGTCACATGGCTAGTAAGTGTTAAGTGTCTGAGGCTAGATTTGAACTCTGGTACTCCTGGCTCCAGGGCCTGTGCTCTATTCACTGCACCACCTAGCTGCCCCCAAACCTGATAACTACTACCCTCTTGTGGAGACATATGGTATTGTCCAAAAGAATCTGGAGAGTACTGCTTAATCAGCAAGCAATTTTAAGTGCCAGGCGCTGTGTAGACATTTAGAATATGAATACAGACACACACAGACAGACAGACAGACAGACACACACACACACACACACAGAGTTTCATTAAATATGTTATCTTACAACTATTCTTTTTAAGTTGTAACTTAAAAATTCTTTGAAGTTGTAAGTAGCTGCAGGAGCAATCTTTCAGTTAGACTCAGGTTCCCAAATAGACAATTTTTAATCTTTGTTCTTTCAGGCAAAAATCTAAGAAATCCCATCAGTTTAAAAAAAAAACAACAAAACACCTAACCTTTGATGTCCATCCACAAATGTAGGAGGTATTGCTAATAAACACTAGAACTTCTACAGGGAAGCAAATCTAAATAGGTAGTATTTAGACTTAGTAGGATGAGACTTGCTACTGAAATATAAGTACATTGTAAAAGCATGTTTTATTCAAAAGAACACAATAAATAAGGGAAGTAGCAGCTTTTTAAGAAGATATATTCAGATGAGTAAATCCTCAAATCATAGTCTTAGAAGCAAGTGGTAGACTATTTGGCATAAAGTAAGCACAGCTAGAAAAGTGAAATGAAAATATCTGACCAAGATGGCAGAGTAAAAGCACAAATTTGGCATGAGCTCCCATTCCAGTCACTTCAATACATTTTTTAAAAAATGACTCTAAACAAACTTTAGAGGTATAGAACCAACTAAGTGACAGAGAGAAACAAATCTGCCATTGAAGGAATCCCCGTAGATGGACAGGAAGGTCTATTGCGCTGAGCTGGGAACTGAGCACAGTCACCTGTGAGCCTGGGTTCTGGCCCCAGGGCAGCCAGAGCAGACTTTAGAAGAGTGAATCACCAGCAGATATGGTGGTTTCCTGATTTCTCAACTCATAAGCGAAAAAGACAGAGTAAAAGCTCAGCGTGGAACTCTGTTGGAACATGGCGGGGCGGGAGGAGCGGGGGGAGCGGGGTATGGAAGAACATGGTCTGGCTCCTGCCCCTGGGTGAGAAGTGGTAGAGGCAAGGCGGCTGCCTCAGGAGCTCCTGGCCTGCAGATCATAGGGGAACCAAGCAACCATTCACAGGACAATTGCTCTTTAACCTGCTTGGATGCTGGTCCTGGGTTGTGTAACCTATGAGCTAGAGCTTGTGGGGGCTCCTAATAGCTCTGGCAGCTGTGAAAACCTCAGCGATTTGGGACAAAGGTCTTTCCGTTCAGGAAGCAGAGTTCTACCATGGCAAAGAGCTCGAAAGTCAGGTAATTGGCTGGCAATAAATATGAGCAAGAAAAGGAATCACAAACAGACCATACAATCCTTTTTGGGGACAAAAAGGGTCAAGGCATGGAGCAGGAGGAAGATAGCAAAGTCAGAACTCTTACATCAAAAGCCTCCAAGAAAAATAGGAATTAGTCACAGGTCATGGAGGAGCTCAAGAAGGATTTTGAAAATCAAGTAAGAGAAGTGGAGGAAAAATTGGGAAGAGAAATGAGAATGATGCAACAAAATCACGAAAAGCAAGTCAACAGCCTGGTAAAGGAGACCCAAAAATACACTGAAGAAAATAACACCTTAAAAAATAGACTAACTCAAATGGGCAAAAGAGGCCCGGAAAGCCAATGAGGAGAAGAATGCTTTAAAAAACCAAATTTGCCATATGTAAAAGGGATTTCAAAAACTCACTGAAGAAAATAACTTCTTCAAAATTAGATTGGAGCGATTGGAAGCTAATGACTTTATGAGAAATCAAGATACTATAAAACAGATCAAAACAAATGAAAAGATTGAAGGCCATGTGAAATATCTCATTGGAAAAAACACTGATCTGAAAAATAGATCCAGGAGAGACAATTTAAAAATTATTGGACTACCTGAAAGCCATGATCAAAAAAAGAGCCTAGATACCATCTTTCAAGAAATTATAAAGCAAAACTGCCCTGATATTCTAGAACCAGAGGGCAAAATAGAAATTGAAAAAAATTCACTCATTACTTCTTGAAAAAGATCCCAAAAAGAAAACTCCTAGGAATATTATAGCCAAATTCCAGAGTTCCCAGGTCAAGGAGAAAATCTTGCAAGCAGTCAGGAAGGAACAATTTGAGTATTGTGGAAACACAATCAGGATAACACAAGACCTAACAGCTTGGAATATATTCTGGAGGTCAAAGGATCTAAGACTAAAACCAAGAATCACCCACCCAGCAAAACTGAGTATATTGCTACAGGGGAAAATACGGTCATTAAATGAAATAGAGGATTTTCAAGCATTCTTGATGAAAAAACCTGAGCTGAACAGAAAATTTGACTTCCAAATACAAGAAGCAAGAGAAGCATGAAAAGATAAACAGAGAAAAGAAATCATAAGGAACTTATTAAAGTTGAACTACCTACATTCCTACATGGAAAAATGATAATTATAACTGATAAGACTTTTCTCAGTGTGAGGAGAGTTGAAGGGAATATATGTGTGTGCGTTTGTGTGTGTGTATATAAATGCATACATACATATATACGTATGTATAGGAGGATGTGTGTGTATATAAATATATGAGTATGGGCATATGTATGTTCATGTATCCATAGAGGGCACAGGATGAGCTGAATATGAAGGGATGCTATCTAAAAAGTAAAATTAAGAGGTGAAAGAGGAATTTATTGGGAGAAGGAGAAAGGGAGAGATAGATTAGGATAAATTATCTCATATAAAAGAGACAAGAAAAAACTGTTATAATGGAAAGGAATGGCTGGAAGGTGAAAGGGAATGGGATAACCTATTTTCTTTGAATTTTTCTTAAGGAGGGAATAACATACATGCTTAATTAGGAGTCTTACCCTACAGGAAAATAGGGGGGGTAGGGGATAAGAGCAGGGAGTATAGAAGAGAGGGCAGATTAGGGGAGAGGGTAGTTAGAACCAAACATTTTTGAAAAGGGATTGGGTCAAAGGAAAAACTAGAATAAGTGAGGGGCAGGATAGGATGGAGGGAGACATAGTTAGTCCTTTACAATATAACTGTTATGGAAATGATTTAGGTAACTACACATGTACAGCCTATATTGAATTGCTTATCTTCCTGGTGGGGGCAGGTGAGGAGGGAAGAAGGGAAAAAATCTGGAACTCAAGGTTTTAAGAAATGAAAGTTAAAAAAAAATTTATTTTTTTACATGCAACTGGGAAATAAGATATACAGGCACTCAGGTGTACAAATCCATCTTGCCCTACTAGAAAGTTAAAGGACAGTGGGGGAGGATATAAGAGAGAACAGATTGGGGGGAGGGGTATTCAGTAGGCTTGCTATTTTGGGGTGGGGGTAGGGGAAAGACAGGGAGAAAAAAATTGTAGCTCAAAATCTTGTGGAAATGAATGTTGAAAAATAAAAATAAAAAAATTTTTAAAGAAAAAAGAAAATACCTGACCACTCCTCTGTCTCCATAGCCACATCTTTACCCAATTTATACTGAATAGCTGGGTGTTTATTGTTCCCCAAGGCCCTTTCCTTCGTGTTCTTCTGTCATTCCTAGAGACCTATCTCATTTTGTGAATTCATCTCTACGTATATGGTTCATATACCTCAGTATTTTGCTCTGCATTTTGCTCCATTTGGATGTCCCATCGGCTCTTAAACTGGTAATAATAGAACACCTTCTTCTTGAGCCCTCTCATCTCTGCAACTTTCCTGTTACCATTAAAGGTATCATCCTCCTCTTGTCACCCCCATTCACAGCATTATTGTCATGCTCAAACTTCTTACACTCATTTTACAGATCCAAACTTTTGTTGTGCTTTGTCATTTATACCTCACTGTATCCTTTCTGCTTGTCCTGTTTACTCCACTCATAATCAGACTCTCTTCACCTCCCTTCTGGACTATTATTATAGCCTCCTGGATTATCTCCTGTCCTCAAAAGTCTTCCTGTTTCCATCTGTTCCTCTCTCATCTACTGTTAGATGGGAGCTCACTCCTCCAGATAAGTTCCTTCTGGATGTGCGCAGACAAGGGGAAGACAGTGGAGACATTATTCTCAGTGCTGGCTGTCTGAGACAGGGTTGCCTTGGGTCAAGACAGGAGGGGAGGGAGCATCCATCTGCCCTTACGGCCCCTACAGCATTCCACCCTTACTGACTAGTGCTCATTTGGTTTATAGAGAAGCATACAAAGAAGATATGCCAACGATAAGTTCATAAGTTTATGTTAACTATTGCTGTTTTAATGATGTATCAGCACTAAGCAAGCAGAGTGCTGGTGTTTTCAGGCTAAGCTTTCTCAGCATAGTGCAAGTACGTAGTGAATGTCCATGGGTCATTGATCCTGGCTGCTTGTATCAAATTGGATCCATACCACCTTACATACATCTACCAAAATGTCTTTCTTGAAACATCAGTCTAATACTTTTCAGTATTTTCTCCTCAGTAAACTCCTTTGGCTTCCTTTTACCTCCAACAGTAAATAAGAAGTGTTTCCCTGTTTAAAGTCTTCTAAAAATTGGCCTCTTGTTGCTCCATTTCTAGACTTCCATATGAACTAAATCATCTGGTTCCCTTGGCCTTCTTTCTGTTTCTTATACAAGTTGCTCCACATATACTCTGCAGTAATTTGTATCATCACATCCTATGTGGAATACTGTGACCACTTCTGCCTCATAGTTTTCTTGCTTCCTTCATGACTTAGCTCAAGCCCTGCCTTCTGCAGATCTTTGCCAGTCCGCTGTGACTGTGAGCCTTCCCGGTGAGAGACCCTCCTGTTTGCCCAGCATGTATTGCTTGTTTGTATGTCACCAATCATGGATGTTGTGTGCTTCTTGAGCGCAATACTTGATGCGATTCCTGGCACACAGAAGCTCTTAATAAATAAATGTTTGTTGAGTGATTACACCTAGAAAACTATAGGTAGCTAAGTGGCCCAGTAAATCACACACTCAGCCTAGTGTCAAGAAGACTTGTTTTCAGATATGATCTCAGATGCGCTCTAGCTCTGGGACCCTGGGCAAGTAAATTAGCCTCTATTTGCTTTAGTTTCCTCAACCTCAAAATGGGGATAATAATGCCATATACTTTGCAGGAATGTTGTCAAATATCAGGTGAGATTATATTTATAACAACCACTAAGCTTAGAATCTGGCTCATAGTAAGACATATTTAAATACTTGTTGAATACCTCCTCTTAGATAAAATAAATGAATTTTGAAAATATATAATAAATCAGGCATGAAGGAATATTTTTTTCATAAGGAGAGGAAATGGAAGGGATCTTCAGTTATTCAGGTATCACTGCTTTGTTTTTCAAAGCAGAACAGCTAATTAATTTCTGACTTTCCTTAATGAAGTAACAAAATATGTTCAGCACCTCTCCTTACCAATATGGAAAACTCAGCTTCCATTTTTGAATGGTATAAAGACAGTAGGAAAAGACATCCAAAAAATGTTAAATAACAAGTTCTTTTCTACATCAGTTTTCAGTTCACCTCAGTAGATAATTTAGAAGCTGGAAAGCTGAGAGCGAATGAGAGAGTTAATTTTTTCCCTCTCTATTTTCATTACTATAATTATTGATGCTTTCAGTTTTCCTCATGTTGTAAACATAGCCACATAAACATAATATAGAAACAGATCTTTGCGGGAAATAATTTTTCTAAATATCTTTCTAGTGAACAGCTGTAAATACTTCCTTTTGTGTGTATCTTTTTGCGTGTAGTAAGATATCTCAATTTTTTGTAAATTAAACCTTTTTTGAAGTGTATTAAGGTTTAGAATATTGAGATGCTATTAAGAAATTACTACATTGTGATCACTGGCATACTCCTAATCATGTCTAGTCTCAGCAGACTCACTGTTAGTGCTGTTTAAAGGGTTCTCAACCATTTTTTGCAAATGTCAGATTGAGAGAGACCGTTTTAATTTCTTTATGAGTCATTTATGATCCATTGCTTGACTGATGATAGTAGTATCATCGGAAGGTTTCTTTCATATAAAGAGAAGTTCATAAGGCAATTAGATTACAGTAAGGTAAGAGTTATGGGTTTAATGTTGTTGAGACGTGGTGGTATGAGTCACTTGCTAAACTAAAGAACAAAGGCACAATACCCAAACTAGGGAAAGTGGCTTGCCTGAGCTCCTTATACAGGTGAAAAGGAAGAGACCTAGGAATCAAACTCAGCCCTTCTCATTCCAGAATAACTGCTTTTCAGTACCCTATGCTGCCATATCAAAATGACTCTTTTAATAACCCC
The DNA here is from genome assembly GCA_028627135.1 of Pseudochirops cupreus. NCBI lineage: Eukaryota > Metazoa > Chordata > Mammalia > Diprotodontia > Pseudocheiridae > Pseudochirops > Pseudochirops cupreus. Next base: position 511,035,661 of record CM053581.1, on the reverse strand, counting down.
GTTTTTGATGACGCATAATTCGCGATGTTTTTAAAAGTTCAGTGTCTAGGCCATTTCTACAAATGAATCAGTTCTAGGACATAAAATATATTTTAAAAAAAACTTACTGTGCAGATTCTGTTGTTTTTAGATGTTCAGTAGACTTTAATTTGTATGAAAGTATTTCTGGTTAAAAGAGGAAAATGATGTACCAAAGTTAGATTTGGGTTTTTTTGGTTACTTTTGAAATTTTAATTATATATAAAATTTCTTGTATGTCAGTTGTTGAATGCATATTTTGCTTTGCAGTTGTGTAATTCTTCTGGGCTTCTCTACAACCAAGAAGAGTTAATATCACAACTTATAGTTTCAGCAACCTGTCTTTGTAAATAACTTTGACTTTCTGAATGATTAAATTTTATAATTTTGTAATAGACTGTAATATCAAGTATAGTTTTCATTTTAATAACCATTGTTAATTGAGTATTAGAATGTTCAAATGTTTTATAGATATGTATCAATATTCAGGTAATGGAATGTTATTTCTGCTTATTTTCATCTAGGAAGCCTTCTTTGGAAAAGACCTTCTAGATACAAGTAGGCAAAACAAGTTGTGTCTAGATAACCTCTCTGAAGAATCAGCATCTCAGCTTGCATGCAAAACTAATATGAACACAAACTTTTTAGATCCTACTTCTGACCCCCTGCTCAGCTCAGCCTCAACTGCAGTGAAACCAGGAACTCAAGGTATATAAAATTCATGACAATTCAATAAGTTCTTATTTTAGTTCTTCTGAATCCATGGTTTGTGCCTTAAGTATTTATACTTTTAGCAGTTTTCTTTTCTGATGAGATGTCAGGAAACCTACGTCACATACTTTTCAGGGATATGGGGTGTCTACACTTATTTCTCACATTGCAAAACTGAATAAGACAGAACCCGGTATAGTGGCCTTGGAATCCGAAAATTAGAGTTTGAGTCCTGCTTCCATGTTACCCGGAATAAGTCACTTCATCTTTATGAATCCTCCAAGATTGCTTATTCAGCCTATCTTACCAAGTTATTGTGCGGAAATCTTGAACAGGTCTAGGAATACAAATAATTATTGATAACAGCAGCTTCCCTGGGTTATTTTTCATCTCTTAATGTTTCTCTTTTGTCTTTTGTGTTTACATATAAATCATTTGGAAAATTTGGAAAGGATAATAACATAATAGATTAAATCTTTAAAAATAATTTATTTTAGAAGTTATGGAAATAAACTATTAATTATTTTTGTCAATAAATTTTGCTGTTTTCTCAAATGGAATTAGATATTGGTTTTATTTTATTTTTTAATGGTCTTTCATTTTTAAATTTTGGTTCTTCATGTACTGCATATCACTTAAATCTAAGAATCTTAACGGTTTTTATTCCAATGTCCGCTGGCATTCTGAAGTCCATAAAAAATTATTTATGATGCAAAAAATAAAATATATAGTATTACAAAGGAAACCAATTTTATTTAAAGAAATATATAGTTTTTTCCTGTCCAAGTTCATGCATTCCCTCAATTCTGTCTAAAGACTACTTCCAGAGAACTCAAGCTAAGAACTTCTTACCATTCACGGCTTCTTTTAGCTTTCCACTGTATTTCCTTCAGATTTAAAAATACTACCTGCTTGTGTTGAAATTTGTTGAAATTGTTAGTTGAAATTTGAAAAAGATTAGACAATATGTAAAGCTTGAAAAAACTATTGGTAGCATGATATAGTGAATAGAATCTTGGGTTAAGAGTCCTGGGGTCCAGTCGACTATGTAATATATATTTATCTGCACAAAGCACATAGCTTCTCCCCAGCTAGTTTTCAAGAATATAGATTGGAAAGTAGTTGCTAATCTTGAATGGCATATGTAATCTCCTCACTTGGACCTTTCTACCGCCATTAAAATATAATTCTGAACTAAGAAAAATACACTGAAATTAGATAGAGGACAAAATTAATGCTTATATATTTATATATCCAAAGTCAATATTAAAGTTTCCCTTACTGCTTCTTAAAGGAAAGAGCAGTCTCTTAGAAATGTAGAAACTTTTTCATCTGTAACTCTAAGCACATGATTTATGAGCAAGTCATTTCACCTCATTGGGATTCAATGTCTTTTAGCTATACACACACACACACACACACACATCTAAAACTTTTACTATCTTTCCCCTTTTCTAGGAGTAATTGTTAGCTATCTTGACAGATTGTCGCTAACTTGGAAGTTTAAAAAGTTTATCTTCATATTCTAATGGTTCTAGTATTCTTTCAAATTTTCTATTACAGCAAGTAAGTGGACCATAAAAGTTAATATTCAGGTTTTATTTAAAACATAAGACAAATACCACCAACTTTTTTTGACATATTATGTCATTTTTCATTTTCAGACAAGTTGTGCCATGTTAATTTTATTTCAGCAGTTTTCTTAAACAATATCTTAAATAGTTTGGATACTGGTTGCATACAGTTTTTAATCTTTTGGCAGCAAAAATTTAAAAAAATTACCCTATCTGAAATAGAGAGCAATTTAGAGTACTTAGAAATACAGACTTTTTTGCATTCCTCCTAAAGAATATCTATCCATAAATTAGATTTCCAAATGACCAAATTGGCATTATAGTTGTTGTTGTTGAGTCATTTCAGACGTGTCTGACTCTGTGTTTCCGTTTGAGATTTTCTTGGAGTTGTTTGCTGTTTCCTTCTACTGCTCATTTTACAGTGTTCGTTTTACAGAGGAAGAAACTAAGGCAAACAATATTAAATGACTTTGCCCACGGTCTCACAGCTAGTGTCTGTGTACAGATTTGAATTCAGGTCTTTCTGACTCCAGGACCAGCATTTTATCCATTGTATGACTTACCTGCCACCTTACTATAAATACTACCTTTGATTATCTTTTTTTTTTTTACCCTTCCAAAAAAGTGGATAATAAATGTTGACAAATATAATAGGAATGTAGCATTACATTTTACGTTATATATTTGTGTTATGTCTTTCCTTTGTAGCTTTTAATGTTTCCTATGTAATTTTAGTTTTTAAGTCATAATGTACTAATGAGTTATGAATCCTAATGTAAGTAATATATTGTTGAAAATCTAGACAGTTTCTGTTCTTAAAGATATTTTTGTCTTAGAATATGTGATTTGTCAGTTTCTTTTGTAATACTGTTTTCCGAATTTTTTTTGGAATACTGTTTATTAATGAATATTTTTTTATATTTTGCTGCTTTCTTTTCTTTATTTGAGTGACAAAAGGAATTCTAAAACCAATGTAAGCAAATCAGTTTTTTTCTCAATTTCCCCAAGTCATAGAAATGTAGATATACGTAACTAAAATTTTGAATATCTTTCCCCTTTTCTAGGGGTAATTGTTAGCTCTTTCGACATGGCCCTTGCTAGAGTTGCTTTCCTGTCAACTTCATTCACTTGGATGATCAATTACTCTAGACAGATTGTTGATATATAATCCCAAACCACAGGGTCTTCACTGTGTTATGTTTTCCCTCTTCATCAGTAGTCTGAGAAGCAATAGAAACATGATTCCTGATGATAGGGGAATGTTTTATATGTCTTTATTCTCTCAAAACCAGGAAGTCCCATAGTATCCTTCTTTTTAAAACCACAGTTGTGATTATACAGAAGATAGAGCACATACATGTAAAAGGGATTTTTAAAATAACAGTCATATAAAGTATATGCAGTGTTTTGAGATTTTTGAAGTACTTTTCTGAGAATTAGTCCTGAAGTGGATAATATGATTATTATCTAATTTACAAATGAGCAAACTGTAAATTAGCGGTGTCTTCCCCTGGGTTTCCAATTAGCAATTGTCAGAATGTGTCCATGAACTAAGATGTTTGGTTCCATATATCCCATGCTGTTTATTCTATGCTGTGCTATGTCTTGGGTACTTGTTTGCCACATCTAGTTACTGCTCTTTTGGAATGAGAATATGAAAGGAACAATATATTTACCTTGAAAAGTGATACCTAAAATCCATAGCTAGAAATTTTATTTTCACTGTTGGTTAGTGGTGATAATACTGACAATATCCTGACAACTTCAGAAAATTCTATGCCTTTCTTTGGATGAGTTAGGGAAACTGGGTAGGCTTGTTGCAGCTGTCTGCAAGTTTCAAGATTTCTTTTCCCTGTGGCAAGAAAGTTCACAGGCATAGTCAGCAAAAGGTAGTAATATTTTTTTTTTGCACAACACAGATACATATTTTCTGTATTTACTCTATTATAAATACACTAGACTAGGGGTGGGGAGCTTGGGATCTTGACATGTGGCTTACTAGGTCCTTTGGTGTAGTTTTTTGACTGAGTCCAAGTTTTAGAGAACAAATCTTTTTATTTAGGAGATTTGTTCTTTGATGTTTGGATTTAGTCAAAAGGTCCCACCTGAGGACCTAGAGGGCCACATGTGGCCTTCAAGCCATAGGTTCCCCACTCCTGAACTAGACTCTGAAATAAACAGGGGCAGCTACTAGATAGTGCAGTAAGTAGAGTGCCAGGTGTGAAGTCAGAAAGAGTCATCTTCATAGTTGAAATCTATTGTCAGACACTTACTTAGAAAGAGTTAGGCACAGCTTAAGAAACAACTGAACTATAACAAACTGAAATGAATGGAAACACTTTGTTTGACATAAATTTCATTTGCTTTATTTAAACTTTGGATTGTTCTGTGTACTACTTAACTGTGGTCTTAAGTGAAAGGAAATCTTGAGGTCTGGTGCCTGCATAATAGAACTCTGGAGTACTGCTGTGTATTGTGTACCACAGAAGTTCTACTTCCATTTAGGTGATTTCCCCAAACAAATAAAAAGATCCTCATTAAATATAAAAATTCTTTCTGAGGAACATTTAATATGAATGAACCAATATTATTTTCTAGCTGGTTATCTTGAAATCATGTTGGAATAACATTTACAGACTCTTATGAAAAATGAAATTGTTGGATCTATGTCCACATTGTACTTTGGATTGTTTAACTAATCTTCATTTCTTCTTAAAAACATAACTTTTATTCAGTATGTCAGAGTTCAAGTGCTGGCCTTTTCCCTCTTTACCTCTTGACAATGGACACATCAGATCATCTCTCTGGGCCTCAGATTTCTCATCTTTAAGATGATGTTTTGGACTTAATTATTTCCAATATTCTTTAGTGTTCTTAGTCTTTGACCTTAGACTCCTTAATTTTGTGATCTCTCCATATGTTATCTTTAAATATCCTATAGTCAGCCTTCATAGTCTCTTCAATATACTGGAGTGATCTGCCATTTTGTTCTCTAGCTCCTGGGGGATAGTCAGCTGTAAAAAGCTTTTTTATTCATATCTAGAAGAGATAAGCCAGTTTTAAGTCTTTTTGTTCCTCTTACTTTTTTGTAAGTCATAAGGATATGTGAAATAATGTAAATAAAAATTACAGCCCAATAATCCTACATGTGACATTACTATTACATTCTGCTTATGAGAGCCTTCTTTTGTTTTATTGGTGTACTTTTTTTTGTAAAGTAGCAGTCTTGTTAAAAATGATGATACAGTTCGTCTTGAAATGTAGTATTTTGTTTCCTTGTACCTAGTTTTTTCCTTATATATTTCTCTGTAAATTTTCTTATCTCCATTTTGGAAAATATTAATAAACATTAAGGCATTTTAGATGTTGCAAAAAAATGTCAAGAGTAATAAATCTAATTAGTTAATTTATCATGAAAACCTTGTCACTGAATGTTATTAATTTTTTTTTGTACCCATGGTTAACTTTCTAAAAATGTTATAATTTTGTTAATAATATTTGAAAATATCACATGTATTGGTGAGGGGCAATGTGGTAATAGAGAAAAAGCTAGCTTTAGAGTCATTTCACGCCTCATCCCTGTACTGGTTGTATGACTAGTCATTTTAGTTAACCTCACAGACTTGCCGGAGAACTCTCTTAAGATGATTGATTGTACAAGCTGAAATGCATTAGTAGAAACATTTTCTTACTTGGAGCTTTCTACATCAATGGAATCACAGGTGGAGCCCTAAAAAAGGTATAAGATATATTGAATTCTTTATGTGCATTTATTTGATCCTCATAATTTTTTGAAATATGTATTTACTATGACTATTTTTCCCATTTTGAAGTTGGAGGATCTGCAACTCAGAGAAATTAAGTGACTTCCCCAATGATCACATGACTATCAAGTATTGGAGGTGGAATTCAAATCCATTTCTTCATTTATTCCCAGTCCCAGGGTTTTCCCATCATACACGGATATTTATTTTTCGTCTCCATTGAACTAATTTATAAGCAATGACATAACATTTTGGACTAAATTAAACATACAAATTACTTCCTACAGAGCAGTTGACTTAAATAACATTTCCCCACAACACTGTATCTCTTTTCCCCCTTAAGAAACCTTGACAAAATGGGTTCCTGAAATTATTTGGTAGATAATGACTACTTATTGACTCTATGATGTCCCTTAAATACAGGTTTTAAAATATTTTGTTACTTGTCAAACTTCAGTTTCCAAGATTTTTAACAAATCTTCTTTAATGACATAAAGTTTTCTGAAATGCTAATAGCATTGCAGCTGACATACTTCCAATGTCATCTGGTGAGAGAAGAATTTTAGATGTGAAATTTAATTTGGCAATGTACAATCTTTCGTAGTTTGAAATAATTTCATCTTTTTCCCATTGAAAAAGTAATAAGGATCAATATTAATTTTTTTTATCCTGTTCTGAGTCACCTGGCCTGTCTTAGGTTTAACTATACAACTGGTCATCAGAAAATCTCTTTTTTTAGTGTCTACTTCCTCTAGACTCTTCATAATGTGATACATATGATATTAAGGTGCCACTCTAGGACACGTACTTTAAATTTTTGACTTATTTATGGTGCTAATGTTACAGGGCGATTATATTTGTGCAAAACTGTCAGTTGTCAAAGAAACAGATGTAGCTTACAGAAATATTGAATTTAAGATCTTTACTCATTGAAGTTGTGCTATAAATCCTAATTGTAATAATACAAAATATTCAGAAGACCTTTATTCAGTGAGAGTAGACCTGTAGACTGTTTGATTTATTCTCTGTAATTGCTTATACGCTTGCCATATTGTTGTTTAGATCTCTGTCAAATAACTGCTCAGAACACCTCATTTAACATAAAAATCAATTTAATGTATTAAGTTGAGAATCTTTTAAGCTACTCTGGTTTTTTATGTTTCTTTTATAATCCGTGCCTCTATATTTAATAAACTACATTCTTGTTGACATTATTATTAGCTGTTCTCAATGTCTTCTGCCTTTTTTCTTTGTTAGGCTCTTTGTGTGTGTGTGTGTGTGTGTGTGTGTGTGTGTGTGTGTGTGTGTGTGTGTGCGCGCGCGTGCGCGCACGCCCCCTGAATTTATACTACTTAAATTTAAAGATCATTGAGTTTTTCTTTACAGGTTGATGTGTATTTCCATTGCAAGATATTAGGTTCTTATTACCATCAATATGATTTTATTGTCAAATTCTGGAAACGTTCCAGATAAGTTCCATAAATTATTTCTGTTTCAAAGCATTCTAAAAGTTTTTTATATATCATCTGTGTGTGTGTGTGTGTGTGTGTGTGTGTGTGTGTGTGTGTGTGTGTGTGTGTGTGTGTGTGTGTGTGTGTGTACACACACACCATTTTTAGAAAGTAGTAATGTAAATTTATGTCTCCAGAAAGTTAACTACCAGATGGTGACTTTTTTTCCCAGCCTCTGTTGGTTATAAAAATTATCTTCTAAGGTTGGAAATATTTATGATCTTGAAGATAGCTCCTCATCAGTAAATCCTAAAGCTTTCTGAGGGTCTTTTAAATAATGTATTTAGCATATTCCACACGGCCAACTTTTACTGTTTTGTTTTATTTCCTGTAGCTAATGCTGATGACCCATTAGCTGACCTCTCAGAAGTGTTAAACACAGAAGATGACATCCTAGGAATACTTTCTGATGATTTAGTAAAATCTGCAGATCATTCAGGTATGTCTAAACTATTTGAATTAGTTCTGTGTTATCATAGTGTCATATGTATTATACCCATCAGTTGAAGGACTTCATTTTGAATTGTTTGGAGAAATTTCATGCCATTTTATTTGACTCGATTCTGTTTTCCTGCTTATGTATGGGAAGTATTTGTCCTTGACTCTTATGCTAGATGTCTTTTTGGATGTAATCATACTTTGATTTTCTCCCATTGTCTCACTCTTGTTCCCTTGCTCTCTATCATTCTTTTGCTTTCATTATCTTGCTCTTGCTTGTCTGCTCTCAATATCTCACAGAATTTCTCCTTGGCTCACTCTTTTTTGGGGATCATTTTTCTTTTTTCTCTCTTATGATATTCATCCATTTTATTTGGTTTGGGTCTTGTAGGTCTTGATTTATGCACTTTCCAGGTTGAGAACTCACCTTCCCCATTTGGTAAGAATCCAAATAATGGATGAACCATGACTAGAAGTAGTTTTTTTTTCCTAGTGACTTCAGCAAAACAGCCTATATATGCATGCATAAGTATTAGCAGTGCTTACTTATTACTAATTCATGCTTTCATTTTTCATTGTCCTTGTGTAGTTAAAAGAACTTAATTTGTAATTTTTGTATGACCTGGATTGAGTTCTAAAAATAGATTAAAAATTTAAAAACTATTTTTTTTGCCTGTCCATGTTTCCTTTATATATTTTCTTGCCTTTTTGTTGTCTATCATAACATTAAATAATTGATTCTTAAAGCTGTTGTGCAGAACTTTGTTAACTTTAGGTTGTAAAATTTTTTGTTGCCATTTAAACAATAGCATAGTAAAGCATGAATAAAAAAACTTTCCTGTCCTTCTTCTGAAACATTCCTAAATAAACATTAATGCCAACTTAGAAGGCAACCATTTAAAACTATCAGTTTTTTAAAGTTGTCAATATACATTGAGTTTCTACACCCAGAATTCATCCAGTATCCTCTCCACTTGCTCCTTGCTCCCTTGAAAATTAAAAGTATACTTTCATGAAGATGGTAGATGTTTAATTGCACAGTATTTCTAAAACTGATTACATGCAGTAGATTCAGTGCTTTCCATATACAAATTGGTATTTGATTATTTTTGCTAGTGCAGATAAAATTTATCTTTTTGCAAAGTAGTTATAAATTCACCAGAAAAGCAGTGCTATTCTTTTCAGGTCAGGTTAGGGGTCTTAATTGGAATGTCAGTTACATTGTCACTGTTCTCGTGGATATTCCATCTAATTAAGAGATGTGTCTTCCTCAAGACTTGTCTGAGTTGGTGATTTTTTTGTTTCCTATGTTTTTTGAAATGCATTTATAATGAAAAATACTTTACAACTGTTGCATCTGTAAAGATATGCCTAATATAGTATACACAATGTTCTTATATCCAACTCATTTTTTTGCTTTCTAAACAAAAAGCTGCAAATTACTTGAAAAATTTTGATGGTAAACTTATATTCAAGTTAGATAATCTGATTTTGTTTTATTTTGGCTAAATCATTGTACATTTATATCACATTTTTATACATAACAGTTGTGTGCCCACTAAATTCATTGTCTGATTTAATGTTTCATTTCTTTAGCTGGCCTAGATATTGGTTCCATCTCTGATGATCCTTCCTCTTTGCCTCAGCCAAACATTAATCAAAGTTCACGGCCATTGAGTGAAGAGCAACTAGATGGCATCCTCAGTCCTGAACTAGACAAAATGGTCACAGATGGTAAAATATTTGCCCTACATCTAGGCTTTCTAAAAGACATGAGTAAATACAATTTTCAAAGATTTCTGCATGCTTTACTTCTTCATTTAACATACATTCCTTCATATGAATTAAATTTAATACTATTGTTCATTTAACCATCTAAATAAGATGACTAATTTCTCTTTTTTAAAACTTCATTTCAGGAGCAATTCTTGGAAAATTGTATAAGATTCCAGGTATGTGTTCCTATTCTTTTTGTGAATCTTTATCCTCCTAATAGTACTCCAACAATTCATAAAAGGATTGCTCTTTGTTTTGCAGAGCTTGGAGGGAAAGATGTTGAAGACTTGTTCACTGCTGTACTGAGTCCTGCTACCACTCAGCCAACCTCACTGCCACAACCTCCACCCCCACCACAATTAATTCCATTACATAATCATGGTATGTCCTGATTTGGTTTTGAGGGTACATTTTCTTTAATCAGTCTTTGTATGCATTATAATTTAATGACAAGGAAATATTTTTGCTGCAGCCTTGGTTGAAGAACACTTGGAGTTGTGGTAGTCAAAGAATACTGAATATTCATATCTTGGGAAGATTTATGTCTTGTCATGCTATGAAAACCCTAAGCCTGATCTTATTACAAGGGTTTGAAGTTCCTCGCAGTCAGTCTATCTGTGCTGAACTAATGTTAGATGAATTGAATTCATTTTTCACAGGGTACTGCTGGGTAACTTAAAACTTTTAATGTATTTTTTGTTAGGAGGTATGATGTTTGATCCCAGATAATGTGCTCTGTCATTCTTGAATAGTCTATGTGCATGCATACAACATGTAATTTTTTTCCCCTTGCCTTTTGAAAGGTGCTCAGTCCTGTATATAGCCAGTTTTGACTGCTGATTGAGCATTTCTGAGTCTAGCTCCTGTAGTTCTGATGAATCTACTTTGAATCTTTGTCAAGAAGTTGTATCTTTCTGGTATTATAGTTGAAAATAAATTGAGGTTTCCTTTGTGGAAAGATGTAGAATTTTTTTTATGCAGAGGTGTTTGGTGATTTGGTGACTGATTTTTTTTCCTTAATGATTGGGTTACAACCTTACTTTCTGTTAGCTTTGCATTTGTAAGCAGAAAAGAAAATTGAAAAATATTTTCACAGTGTTAGCCTTTTAATAGTTTTCTTAAATTTTGTAACTTCTGCATTAGTGCAAGTGACCTAAAAGAAATCCTAATTTCTAAACCAGTATTCTGTACCTTTCTTTGCATAATAATTATTTAATTTTGACCTCAGTTTCCTTGTTTCTAAAATGAATAATTTATACTATATGCTCTGTAAAATACGGTTCCTCTCTGTTATTATTTTGTTTCACTACTCAAATGAAGAATCCATTTATATGTAGAATTTCAGCATTATACATATGCAATAAAACAAAGGCAAAAGAAAAATGTCACCTAGTAAATAGGAATCCTTATTTAATGATTAAAAAATATTGCCAAAAAAAATTCAGTCTGAAAATTTCCTCACACTTGATTCTTTCCCTTTATGTCCTGTCTCTCCACACCCCTTGCTTTCCTCCCTCCTCTTTTGACAGTATAATCAAATAAAACTAGTCCGTACTTTGACTCTATTTGCAATTATGTATCTCAGTCTGTAACTACTAAACTATTGCTTCTCTTCCTAGAGATAGTTATCACGAGCCATTGTTAATCTTCTGAATTCGTGACTGCTCATTACCTTGATTAGAATAAAAGAGTCTCATAAAATATTTTGCCCCTTTACTTGTTGGAAATCTGGAATTATTTCACTGTTTGGAACATAACTCTTGGATAGTTTTTTCTAAAAGAAGCCAACACACTTATGATTGTTTGAAAACAATTATCTCATGAGTATATTAGTATTAATAGCGAATCACAGGTTCCAAACCCAGGCCTTTTATTCTGGCCTGCTGAGTGCTCGGAACGCTGCTTGGGAATGTTCCAGTGGGCAGTAAGGAAAGAGGCACGAGTTAATTCCCCACTGCAAATCTGCAGAGGCGTTCGCGGCCTGATAAAACAGCCTGAATGGCCAAATGGTTTTGGGGTCGTGGAATTTTTAAATGGAATAGTATTAAATGGAAAAACTTTGCTGTTAGTTAATTAACTGCTTGTGTGTGTTGAGGTGATTTGTGAGTATTTTGTTGTTGTCTAGTTTAGTTTTTAGAGGCAGGGTTGTTTGGCATTTTGTTTTGTTCTCCACGTTCACAGTGTGTAAAAGAACAGATGTTTTTATCTCAAAGGACTATGAATATGATTTCAGCATTCAGTACTTATATTTAGATATGAGGTCAGTGTCTTCCATTCCTCCAGGAAATTACCCTTCGATGTAAGTGAAAATACTGGTTAGCTGTTTTACAGTTGAGGATAAATAAGCCAACACGTTCCCAGAGAGACGGTGTGCCTGATTCAGCGGAGCGCCTGTTCTTAATTGCTAGTACAGAACAGTAGAGCCGCTTGGGGGGCCGGAATGACGAGTGTTGTCGCTTGGCAGCGGTCAGGCCAGCAATTCTCAACCACTTTCTTAGAGTCCCAGGTCTCGCCTGTGCCTTTATTAGTATTTTTGATGTTAATCTGTTGTTGTTCAGTCACTTTTCAGTCACGTCCAACTCTTCATGACGTTATTTGGGGTGTTCTGTGGAAAGATAATGGATTTGTTTGCCATTTCTTTCTCATGAGGCAAACAGGGTGAAGTGATTTGTCCAGGATCACACAGCTAGTAGGTTTCTTAGGCCCGATTTGAGCTCAGGAAAATGTCTTCCTGACTTCAAACCTAATGCTCTGTCCACTACACCACCTAAATGCCTTCGCTGCATTAATGATTTGTAAAGGTAGAAGAAATCATCAGATGTCATGAATGTATGACAATGAAGTGTAAAATAGTACACAGTATAGTAATTTTTTCATTCAATGACTTAACGTTTAAGTAGGCAATAAAATGCCATCCTTATGAAAATTTAAGCAATCCGTTTAGGTAGAAAGATTGTCTAGTTCTTTTGTCATAGCAGTGAATTCTTAGGTGATAATAGTCAAATTATAAGTGACACAACTGCAATCAAAATTTAATTTTTTCTACCTTTCCAAATATCCTATTCCTTACTCCCTTCTATATACTCTGCATTCCACATAGTTCCTTATTACTCCAACGAGACACCTCATCTCCCTATTCTGATCATTTTGACTCTGCTTTCATTCATGCCTTAAACTCTTTCCATACTCATCTTTGCCTTTTACCTTTTCTGGATTTTTTCCTGTTACAGCTAAAATTTTACATTCTACAGAAAACTTTCCATGATCTCTTAACCTTAGTGAGTTCCTTCTGACACTGTCCCTTGTTTATCCTATATATGTCTTGTTTGTATGTAGTTGTTTGCATGTTGTCTCTTCCATTAAATGTATGTTCTCAGAGCAGATACTTGGTTTTTTTCTCCTTTTTATGCTTATTTCTTTCTGTGCTTAGCTTAGCACTATGGCTCATAATCAGGACTTAGTAAATGTTTATTGACTTGCTTACATGATTATTATTTTCCCATCTTTCATACCTTTGATCTTTTTAAAAAAAATTTATTCTGAAATTGAAAACCAAAAAAAGAAAACTTTCATAAAAACAAATACTGAAAAAGGATGCTATGTGTGATTGTGGAACTCCATTTCATACTGTTTTTAAATGTATGTTTGTGTATAAAATCCTTTCAACTTTCTTACTTTTCAAAACTGTTCTGCACATTTGTGTTTCTTCATTTTACTTTGTTTTCTTCCATACATTTAAAAAATATGGTTGAAGCACTGTATTATCATTCTTTCTGTAATTTTGTAACATTGCTCCTCTGTCCTCCTTCTGTAATTTTCCATCTTGTTCTTAAGCATGTCATGAAGGGGCAGTCCTCATTGCTCTCCCAGATGTGTTGATGACTGTCTAGACTTTAGACATTGTTTACCATACCATAGAAATCCCCTTATCCTGGAAACTCACTCTACCCCTGGACCTTCAACATTGGAAGTACTCTTTGGCCCTGTAGCTTCTCCTGATTAGCTGATTTGTCCCAGACCCTCCATTTCATTGAGGTCCCCCAGGGTACTCATTTATCTATTGTTATCCAGGCTTCAGAACTTTTAGTACCATTGAGGTTCCTTCTTGTTTTCCCCTCCAGCCCCTTTTTAGATTCTTTTGTTTGCTCTTTTCCCTTCAGAATGTAAGCACTTTGAAACCAATGTTCTTTCTTCTTTCATTTCTATTCTCAGTGTTTAGCAGTGTACCTGACGTGTAATAAGTGCTTATTAACTTTGATTTGGATTGACTTTATAGTTCACTTATCCTGTTTCTTAATGATCCAGGTGTTTTAGTCATTCATTTTTTCCTCTTATTTTTGTAAAAATAAAGGTATTTGAAAAGGTCACAAAGAAGAAGTATAATATATGGTAGAATTTTTTTTCTAATTGAAAGTATATTGAAGAAAGCTATTAGACCTCTAGGTCTATAGTGGAGAAAGTAGGAAAATATTGGAGAGTTATAGTCAAAAAGATGTGAGATTTTTGTGCTTTTTAAAAAAAATTGTGTGTATACAGGTTTTTCATGAAACATGGATGGGATTACTAAGGAGAAGGTGAGTAAGGGAGGTCATCAATCAAATGAGATGGGCTGTTTACATGGAGAGTGCTTGAATAACTGGTAGTATTTAAGTAATCTCCGAAGAAACTGATGAAAGCCCCTCAGCGTACTGTGCGAATTCCTCATTTAGTGAACTTATCCTGTAGTGAACTTATGAAAAGAAATCAGCAAGAGTTCCACAGAGTAAATGAATTTTGATCTCTGTCTTTGAAGGGAATACCTGTATCTATCCAAACTCCATTTTATTTGAATATTAAGAGTTTATGGAAATTTGTTTTCTTAATTTATAGTTATAACCTCCCAAGCTTGCCTTTAACTTCTTATTCCAGGATATAAGTATATTGTTATTTTTCCTTTTCCTTCCTCTAATCAGTAACTGAGTTTTCTTATCCTAAACCTCAGAATTTCAGCATTCAAGATGTTCTTCATGTCTGTTAGAAAGATTTTAGTCTATCACTTTTAACCAAATTAAGATCAGTGTTTTAAAATTACCTAGTATTTATATTTCTCAGTATCTTTATATTTGTTTTCCATGTGGTACATGCTTCGAAAGCCTTGAAAACAGATGTAGTCTTTGTCTCTGCCCAGATACTCTTAGGCCCTCCCTTTAAAACCAGCAAATTGTTTTTGTCATTCCTGTGTATATTATTTTCTTAAAATTTTTTTCCAAACTAGCAAGCATTAATTAGGGACCTCCTTTGTATCAGGCAGTATGTTAAGGACTACATACAGAGAAAGGCAGAAATAGTCCCTGTCCTTTATTTCCCAGTTTAGTGGGGAGACACCACGAAAACTAGTTTATACTTTATAATTCATTATAAATTGCTTATAATTTTGAAGGAAGGAACTAGTATTAAGGAGGATTAGGAAGCCTTCTTGCGCAAGGTGGAGGTTTACCTGAGACTTGAAGTGAGGAGGGAAAGCTCATGTGATATATAGTGAGAATGCTCAGAGTCAAGGATATATTTTGTGTTCTTGGAAGATCCTGCATTACTAGGTCAAATTACATAAAAAGAATAGTAATGTGTAAACGACTGGAGAGGTAGAATGTGTCCAGGTTTTGTGTATAAGGGCTTTGAATGCCAAACAAATGCTTTTATATTTGACCCTGGCTTCATTAGGGAACTTGAGGTAACAAAGGAAAAAAAGTAAATAAATATGTTCAAATACCTTTTTCCTGCAGGCATAAATATGCATAAACCTACGTTGGCTTGAACTGACCTTCTGTGAAAATACTGCCATTCTTCAGACAAAACCTGTGTATGATCAACTCCTTAAGGACAAGATTTTTATACATGTTTTGTAGACTTTCTGATACGCGGTGCTATGTATATAATATGCATTCAAGTGAATAAGTTTTTCTTTTAAATTTTGGAATTTTGAGACTCTTAACTACATTGGAAGGCAGCTTTTTCCATAACAGAAAGGGCATTGAATATGAATTCAGAAAGACCTTAGTTCAAATCCTGATTCAGTTTGCTTTGCTTTTAATTTTTCATTCATGTCTTTTTTACATTATCAAAGTTTTCCTCAGTTACCCTCCTCCACTTATATCCTCAGTAGCTATCCCCCTTAAGAATATTTTTAAAAGGGAAAAAAATGAACAAAGTTGACTAATACTTTTTTTTGTTTTAAGTTTTTATTTAGGCCTTTGGTTTCATCCATGTATGTCTTCGTTCTCCCCCACTCCTTCCTGTACCCCCCTTCCCCAATAGAACCCTGCCTTCACTGAAAGCAAGTTGGGGAGGGGGGAAGCAAAACACCTAGCATATGGTAGTTTTGAAGGCTCCTGAATTCATGTGTATACTTCCTTTATCACTAGAAAGTGCCTAATCAGTATATTTGTTGATGGTCATCATTGGTATTCATAGGATCTAGGATTGGATATTAACTAATATTAAGGATTATATTTAAGACCATCCAGTCTATCCAGCTTGATTTTTTTAGATGAGAACAAATGAGGCCTAGGATGTTGTATTTTTTTTCCTAAAGGCGTGAAGGTAATGAGAGAAGGAATTTAAACTGAATCCTTCTTATTCTAAATCTGTTGTTTTTTTCCTTCTTCTGTGTGCTGGATTAATAAATAAATAAATAAAGTAGATATAAAGTACAAAACCTTTAATACCTTGAGCATTAGTGAAAATCTTTCCAGTTGTTTTAACTTGTATAATATTGGAATATCCTTTTTTAAACAAAATTTTTATTTGGGGTGAAAAAAACTTTACTTTCTTTGCTTGTTTCCTTTTAAATGTGGGTCTTCTTAATTCATATTTACTGACATTCATTGAGTAAGAAATACCTGCCCTAAAAACTCCATGTGCATACTTATATTCATCTATACATTGCCATCTTCCATTCCCTGTCCTAAGCCATTTTTCCCTCTGGTGTATGGCATTCTAGCAGTTAAATTTATACAAAGATTAAACTGCTGAAATTTTAAAGTACTTAGTTGTTTTATTTGTAGTGGCTATAATATACATGGAAGCATTTAAATTAATTTTTTCTCACCCCAAGGAGATGGTGTTTTTTCTCGCATGCCACTTATGAATGGCCTTATTGGACCCAATCCTCATCTCCCTCATAATTCTTTGACTCCTGGAAATGGATTAGGAACTTTCTCTTCTATAACACAGTCGCCATATACTGATGCCAGGTAAATAATTCCACAACTTAAATCTTAAATCATGGTGATTATAGTTGTGTATAGATTGGTCTTTACTGAATCATGTACATGTGGGCAAGAAATTTTTACTTGTTGCTAAAATAAAACAAAACTATATCTTAGAGATGTGTACTGTGATTCCAATCTTAAATCTTAATAGACCACATAGGAATAATTTGTTATGAATCTGAGACATGTATTTTTACAGAGATAAAAATCCTGCCTTGAATCCAATGGGGAATGATCCTCATAGTTCCTGGCCATCATCAGCCCCAACTATGGAAGGAGAAGGCGATACTTTGTCTAACACCCAGAGAAGCACTCTCAAGTGGGAGAAAGAAGAGGCATTGGGTGAAATAGCAACAGTGGCACCTGTCCTGTATACCAACATCAACTTTCCCAACCTCAAGGAAGAATTCCCAGGTCAGTTGGTCTATTACTTAGTTAAATTAGTATACCTTTCTTTCCCCCCCCAGTTTATTAGGTCCGGGTTTATGCATTCTGTTGAGGTGGAAAGGACTCTGGCCTTAACCATTAGAAGCCCTATACCAGAGTCATCACTCTGGCCCTTTAACTCGGGGCTTCGATTTCTTCTTCTCTTTATGGTGAAGATAGACTAGAGGATGGAGGGAGTCTCTTTAAGCTTTCAGCTTCCGTGCTTGTGAAGTCATAGACTTCTTGACATTTTCTCCCCCATTACTTATGTATTTCTATAGTACAGTCTTTTGATTAGTGATAATACCCTCACAAATATGTAGCCTGAAAACTGAAAGGCCTTTTAGATTTGGTAAATAACTGCCTAAACAGCAATTACTTCATGTAGTCACGTATTATGCTGATAAGATCTATTATTATTATCATCGGCATCATTTTTAATAATAATTGTTGTTGGTGTTGGAGTTATTTATTGCTATTATTACTATACTTTGCGAAAATCACTGTTAGCTATTTGGAAAGTGTATTAGAATGGCCGTAGACTTCTGACTGGAAGACTAATTAAGAATCTATAATTTTAATTTAGGTAAGAACACTATAGGGTGACTGGCTTTATCGGTGAAAAGAATGGACTTTATTGTGAGAGATGGTGTGAAATTAGAAAACTGGTACCTGACTGGAGAATGTGTAGTGAGGAGTTGAGAATGAATCACTGCTTGCCTGTGAGGAACATCCCAGCAGAAACAAGGAAATTTAAAAGAGTAAAGTGTCTTGGGTAGAAAAACGAGTTTGTTTGTTTTGCCATATGCAATTTGAGAGGTCTATAAGATATCCAGTTCAATATGTTCATTAGATAGTTCATGATCTAGGATTAAAGTTGAGGAGTGAAACTGGACTGGTTGTGTAGATCTAGTAGTCTTCTACAAAGGGATAATAGTTATGGTTCTGGATGACAGTCTGGCATGTGACAGTGAACAGCAATAAATCCCCATGTGGCAGATGCAGAAAGTGTGTTGAAAAACAGAAACCTGGGATAAAACTGTAAAGATCAGAAGGCATGACATTAAATGTCAAATACTGAGAAAGCCCTGAAAAAAAGCTGCTGGTATCAGCTGCTGGTATCTGTGAGGAAAGCAAAGTATTTTACATGTATGTATGTGTGCATGTGTATATAAAACTACAGAGAGATCATGAGTCATGCGGTGCTAGAATTATCACTCCACAGTCATAGAGGAAGAAACTGAGATTAAATGACTTGTCTACAATTGTACTGCTCTTAAGTGCACAATGTGGTATAAGAGCAGTGACATCTCTTACCTCCAGGTGGAACATATGCTAGGCACCACACAACCCCTCCCTTTTCATGAGGGGACATTCACTTAAGCACAGTATGGTTTAGTATTGAAATATGAAGTAGAATTTAATTGTGTTATTTGTATTATTTTATCATGATGTTATTTACAGTATTCAAGTTAAAGATTCAGGAGTCTTGAGTCTGAATTCCAATTTTGTTTCTTTTCCTGATGTCTAAACTAAAACTATTCCCCTTTACATTTCCTAAATATATTATTTATAATAACAAAGAATATAATAGTAACTCTTTTTTAAAGATAATTATAAGCTAAATAAATAAATGGAGTTAGTACATCTAATATGGGTGGATAGACAAGTAGATAGATGGATCCGTAGATAGATGGATGGATGTAGCTAAATCAGTTTACACTGGGTCAACCCCATTCTAGCGGTGTAGTCATACTATGAAAGACAAGTTACAAATCTGTCCTTGTCTCTGCCCGCTTATTTTTATTTGGCTCAGTTGGCTATCTTTTTTGAATGTATAATATGGTTCAACATCATACTACATAATTTTCTTACTGTTTTTGCCATTATTGTCTCTATAACCTTTAATTTTTTGGAAGTCTTTATTTAATATTTGGAATAATTATTCTTTGCAACATTTTCTTCATCAAATTTCATTTTGTAAATAGTGTGTTGATGAAATTACTAGAACAACCCATACCCCAACCAATGGAATTGTGAGACTTGTATTTCTATTGTGATGAATACTCATGATGTTTGTTTACATAAGCATTATTGTTTGATGTGATTCCAATTAGAAGGAGTATCATCCAAAACATTTTAACATTTTAGTTTTAGGGCACACTTTCTAGGTTTGAAAGGGTGTATTCCTGACTTTTATGCAGACATTACTAAATGTGCTTTGCATCCTCTCCATTTTATGAAGTCAGTCCCATGCTGTAACATTCGTAGCGCTCAAAATCTTGTCTGTTTGAGCTCCGTCTGTCTTGAACAACTCATGCTTCCACATGGGCTGCCAGTATAAAGGGGCCCCTTCTCTGAACCTGTTCTTGTTTTGTTTTAGACTGGGCCACAAGAGTGAAGCAGATTGCTAAGTTGTGGAGAAAAGCAAGTTCGCAGGAAAGAGCTCCATATGTGGTATTTTAAAAATAATTGTCCTGTTTATGTGTTTTATGTCATAGTGTCATATCATTTCAGAGTCTTAGGATTACAAAAACACTTTCCATTTTCATATTTCTGTAGCTTAACGTTGCTTTCCTTTAAAAGTTATTTTCTAGATCATTAGGTCTTAGACTGATGTTTTTGAGAAGCTAATTTTTTAAAAGCTATTGAAGTTTGAAAATAAGTCACTTTTTACACATTCACTTTATATTAAAATTAAATATTCTATTTTCAAAAGGGCAGTATATTTGGAGGACAAATGTCAGATCTCTTTCACATTTTCTCTGATATTTAAGATGAACATAATTTGATTTCTGTCTTTTTTCTTTTTATTGATATTGTTTAGATATAATAGAAGGACCATTGTATTTTGAGAAGTGTATTCTCTTTTCTCCCCTTGTCTCCTCCCACGTCCTTCATCCGTGAGATAGGACAGCCATGTTTTATTTGGCCATTATTATTGTCAACAGCAGAGAGCTGGAAAGGGCTGCGAGGCCTTCACATGAGGCGTTTGCAAATTTTAATTTTGGTCTCCTCCTTAAGACTTTAAAAAAAACCATTTGAGATACACTCTTTACTAAGAAATACCTGTTCTGGATTCATATTGAAATTCAAAGAGCAGTTTTGTTCTTTGGCAGATGGAACCTTTCTAACACAGATGAAAATCTTTCTAGGTTTGAAAGAACACATTCCTAACTTTTTCGTAGATTTTACAAACTAAACGATAACTAGTTCCATTCTTTTTCCATTTTGGTATTCATTAGACCAATCTAAAAATAACATAGCATGCTTAAACAGATCTCTGCCAAGCTTGTTTTAGTGAAGGTAAAAATACTTTTATTTTTTCTCCTGCACTTGAACTTTACCAGAATAATAATAGGCTGGTTTAATATTTGCCATTCATTTTGGTGTTTGGCTCCAGATTTTCAAATTGAACATTAAAGTATCAATGTCTAATTCCTAATTTTGTCTCCTTTCCTTCTGTCCAAACTAAAACTATTCTCTTTTACATTGCCTAAATCTTATGTTCCTCAAAATAGATGACATATATGTTTTTTTCCTTTGGGCTTTGTACTCATACTCACTAGTGGATAATTGTAAAAACTTTTCAGAAAGCATCTTCAGATGTTTTGGAAAATGAAATATAGTGTCAGTAGTTTAGAATAGAGTGTCTTTCATAGAAAAGGCTCTATGTCCTAGGAGATAGTATTTTTCTATTTCAAGGAATTAATCTGAATTCTTCCTTTCTCTTATTAAAATTTACCCTAAATTAACATTTTATTTTCACATGTGAAAAAGAAATGACTATACTTAGAGCTTAACATCATAATTTTTTTTCCTGAAAGCAAAAAGCCAGAGATAATAGAGCTGCTCAGCGTATTAATAAAGTGCAGATGTCAAATGATTCCATGAAGAGGCAACAACAGCAGGATAATATCGATCCTAGCTCTCGTATTGAATCAGATCTATTTAAAGATCCATTAAAGCAAAGAGAATCTGAACATGAGCAGGAATGGAAATTCAGACAGGTCTGTTTTATTTAAATTTTGTTTGTTTGTTTTTTTGGGGTTTTGTTTATGCTTTTCAGATAGAGGCATTGATTACCAAAAGCATAGTGTACGAGAAAGAGGCATGGGCATGAATTTAGGATGCCTGGATCATACAATTGTTTACTTTGTGACATTGGAAAAATGAATTTTCCAGGCATAATGTTATATAGGTGTAATAATTTGTGGAACATCCACCTCACAGAAATGCTACAAGGAAGGTACTCATTAAACTTTACTGCACTGTGTAAATATAAGTAGCTGTTTCTTTTTCTAAATTTAATTTTGAACATAAAAGCCAGATGTTATGTTTACATGTAGAAATTATAGCACTGAGTACAGAACAACCAAGAATTTTCATGTTTCCAAAACTGTTTTCTTCCATTTAGTGTTTAATAGATATTTAAATAGCTCTTCATTCAAAAGATGCTTCCTCTAAAATTTCATGTGCTAGGTGTGATTGGGGATACATAATATATGATTCCTGCCCTCAAGGAGTTTAAAATGCAGTAAAGTGGGTTTTTAATCTAATAGTTGTTCTTATACAATAGCCAGACAGACTGGGTTTTCCTTTAACAATGTAGATTATTAAGTTTTTCATTTCTTTCTCTTCCTTTAATAGCAAATGCGCCAGAAAAGTAAACAGCAAGCGAAAATTGAAGCCACACAGAAACTTGAACAAGTGAAAAATGAACAGCAACAACAGCAACAGCAGCAGCAACAACAGTTTGGTTCCCAACCGCTTGTAAGCCAGTCTGGGTCAGACACACCTAGCAGTGGGATACAGAGCCCTCTAACCCCTCAGCCTGGGAATGGGAGCATGTCTCCTGCACAGTCATTCCACAAAGACCTGTTTACAAAACCACAACTTCCTGGACCCTCAACTACAGCAGCTTCTGATGATGTATTTCTAAAACCCCAAGCACCACCTCCTCCACCTCCCTCTGTCCGCATCCCAGTTCAGGAAGCCCTTCCTCAGACTCCTCAGTCGCCATCACCACACATATTTTCATCAGGTTCTTCAAGCACACGGCCCCCATCTCCAGTGGATCCTTATGCTAAAATGGTGGGAACCCCTAGACCACTTCCAGGGGCTCAGAACTTTCCCCGAAGAAATTCTGGCATATCAGTGGAAACCTGCACCACTCCCTTATCTCGATCCATTCAAGTAACTGAGACAACTGCAAATAGGCTTTCTTCTGTCAGGGATGTGTGTTCTTCGTCTTCAACTGGTGGTGATCCCTATGCAAAACCCCCAGACACACCCAGGCCTGTAGTGACTGATCAATTTTCTAAACCTTTGGGCATACCAAGGTCTCCCATTGTCATGGAACAAACTGGAAAAAGTCCTTTATCAGCTGGAACTAATGATCCTTTCACTAAACCACCTCCTAGGACTGACAGGTTCCAGAGACAACGGATACCTGATCCATATACACGACCTCCACTGACACCTGCCCCTGTTGATGGTAATACTGGACCTTTTAAGCCTCCAATGCACCCACCCCAATCCCCACAAGATCCTTTTGGATCAGTGCCCCAAACACCAAGACGGATGTCTGTTGACCCCTATGAAAGGCCTGTTCTGACACCAAGACCAGTAGACAGTTTTCCCCATAATCAGTCTGGTGATCCATATAACCAGCCACCCCATACTCCACATTCTGCAATGAATGACTCTTTTCCCCACCCTTCAAGATCTTTTTCTCAGTCTGGGGCTATGTCCAGGCAAACTTCTCAGGACCCTTATTCCCAGCCTCCAGGAACTCCTCACCCTCTTGCAGATGCTTTTTCCCAATCCTCAGGAACACCTCGACCCATTAAGGACCCCTATTCCCAGCCTCCTGCAACTGCTCGACCCACCACTATTGATCCATATATTCAGCAGTCTTCTACACCCATACCCCCTGCACAGGCAGATTTATTTGTTCAATCACCAGGTAATCAAAGGCATACTGATCCTTATGCTCACCCTCCTGGAACACCAAGACCTACCATCACTGGTCCTTATTCACAGGTATCAGCATCTCCAAGACCAGGCATTCCAGAAAGTTTTACTAGACCCCCCTTGACAAGACCAGGTCTTGTGCCAAATCAAGATGCTTTCCTGCAGGCAGCACAAAACAGAGGGCCAAGTTTACCAGGAACTTTTGTAAGACCATCTGATACATCTTCCCAAACACCAAGGCCACCAGGTCCTGCTTTGTCAGAAACCTTTAGCCATGTTCCACCATCCCCAGCTCATGACCCTTATGATCAGCCTCCAATGACTCCAAGACCTCAGCCTGATTCTTTTGGAACTAGTCAAATTAACCATGATGTTGTTGATCAACCAAGACCAAGTTCAGAAGGGAATTTTAATGCATCTTCAAATTCTCCAATGAATTCTCAAGGGCAGCAGTTTTCTGCTATCTCCCAAATTCCTGGTCCTGCCCCAACGTTAGCTGGAACAGATACACAGAATACCATAAACATGTCTCCAGCAGATACAGAAAAGCTAAGACAGGTAAACTGATTATACAGTCCTGCTTCTCAAGTATGTTACCCAGAAAAACATATCTGATTCTTTTTACCTAAATTCTGTTTTAGTACAAAGGAATTTAAAGCTTTCAGAATCTTTGAAAGAAGTTATGATCTTGTGGAAAGAATGAAATTTACAGTCTAAAGAGCCATATTCACATTTCTACTCAGTTATTTAGTGTTTGGCTTTGGGCAAGTCATTTTACCTCATTAAACTGGTTCCTTTGTCTGTAAAACAAGAGGGTTGGAATAAATTATTGCTTAGATGATCCATCTAAGAGTAAGATTTAACTATCATTTCCTACATAATTCATTGCATAACTTTGAGTTATCACTATTTGAAATTTTAAGTCTTTTTAAAAAAATCTGGATATTAAAAAACTATATTGCTAAGCTTATACATGAAGTGCTGTCTTTTGAAACCTTTTGTCCATTATGAATCCATTAACTTCTGTTGGTCTTTCTGGTCCTTTTTTCCCTAATCAGAGGCAGAAGTTGCGTGAGATCATTCTTCAGCAGCAGCAACAGAAAAAAAATGCTATCCGGCAAGAAAAAGGATTACAAGACCCTGGGTCTCTGCAACACTGGCAACCAGAAAATCTCAACCCCATTTTTAATAGGCCACCACCTCCTTATCCTGGGAATATTCGAGCTCCTGTTGTTCCCCCCGGTGGTCCTCGATTTCCTCTTTTCCCAAAAGAGCAACGAGGACAGTTTCCTTCGGATGTTACTGGCATGGGAATGAGACATCATGGGCTAAGGTAATGCTTTATTTTGTAGCAGTTCCAGGTTGTTACTCAGCCAAAGAATAGAGAAGTAAAAATCCCAACTAATGCAAAAATTTAAGTCACCGGGGCTTGTACTTAAGTGCTCCACCATCTCCTCTTTATTGAAAATGCAGACAGTAACTTTTGTTACTGAAGCTTCTGAAGAGAGTTGGAAGCAAACAAGAATTTTTTTTCCTCACAAACTGAGACATGGTTCTCTTGTTGAAATTTTATAGAACCCCATTATAAATTATCAAATGGGTCTGATAATGACTAGCAGTCAAACAAAAAAGTTCAGGTAATACAGTCTATGACACCATTTGCCTATAATGTGATGGCAATTTTCAGTCATTCCACATGTTAAAGTAAGATGTGTTGGAGGCCGAATATTTTGAGAAAATTTTCACAAAATAAGAGAGATAAAAGGCATCTATATTTTGTTTTACCTCTTTTTACCTTTTAACCATCATCCTATCTCTTTTTTCTGCTCCTGTGTCTTATTCAATCAATCATTCAAGTACCATGGTCCTGGAAATATTTCCATGCCCTCACTTGCTTCAACTTCATGCCTTTCTTCAAGCAATTTCACAAATCCATCCCTTCTGCATAACATCTGCCTGACCTTTAAAAGACAATAAATCTTTTAAATCTAAGCATATCTGTCCCCTAAAATTGTTTTGGTACACCATCCCACAATATGGATAAGGGTTTTTGGTTAGTTATTTGTTTTATTCATTAAACATTTATTTACTTATCTTTGTCTTTATTCTACATTTGTATCATCCATCTTAAATTATAAGCTTCCAGAGTTCAGTTACAAATACTAATTCTCCTAATTAATGACTTCCATACAGGTGCATAATAAATCTTTCCTAGTGATGATTTTATTTTTATTGTTAAGTCATTTTGTTTTAGGGCCTAATGGAGGTAATAATTTTGTGTTTAAGATTTATGTTTACACTTATTTTTCTTCTAAACACAAATTTTAGCCATATTCCTCAAAAATGTTAATTTCCTGAATTATCTGTCTTTTTAGATTTGGATTCCCAGGTGGGGGCCATGGTCCACCATCAAGTCAAGAACGTTTCCTTATGCCCCCTCAGCAAATGCAGGGCCCTGGAGTTCCTCCTCAGCTTCGAAGATCAATGTCTGTAGACATGCCTAGGCCTTTGAGCAACTCACAGATTAATAATCCAGTTGGAATTGCTCAGCATTTTCCACCACAGGGTATGCAAGTTCAACAACATAATATACTGGGTCAAGCATTTATTGAATTGCGGCACCGAGTCCCCGATGGAAGACCACGCCTTCCCTTCAACATTTCTGCTGGTAATGTCATGGAGCCAGCTTCCCAACACCATAGGCATGGGAACCTTATGCCACGCTCAGACTTTCAAGGTCCAAGACACACAGATCCAGTCAGGCGGACACCTCAGTGTGTGACTAATCAGTTACCAATGCCTACCAATTTGGACCACATACCACCATCTCAGCAAGAGGCAGGGCAAACTGTCCACCCATCTTCTCTGGCCATACGTTCTGTGAGTCATCCCTCAGGAAATGATTTTGTAGGGAGTTCTCTGCCAACTCCAATATCAGCTGATGAATCTAGTAATTTACAAATGTCCAGCCAGCCTCCTGATAGTTTAGAAGAAAAGCTTGATCCTGATGATCCTTCTGTAAAAGATCTAGATGTGAAAGATCTTGATGGGGTTGAAGTCAAAGACTTGGATGATGAAGATCTGGAAAATTTAAATCTGGATCCAGAGGATGGCAAAGGAGATGAATTAGATACCTTAGGTAATCTGGAAACAAATGATCCCAATCTTGATGATCTCTTGAGATCAGGAGAATTTGATATTATTGCATACACAGATCCTGAACTTGACCTTGGTGATAAGAAAAGTATGTTTAATGAGGAATTGGATCTAAATGTCCCAATCGATGATAAATTGGATATGCAGTGCAAAACTGATGAACCAAAAAAGAATGAAAAAATTGGCAAGACTGTGGTCTCTTCTGACAAACCCTCTCCGAAGAAAAAATCTACTATTGTCAGTGAGATAAAAACAGAAGTACTCTCTCCAAATTCACAAGAGGAAGCAAAATCTGAAAAAGAGAAAAGTGAGAACTGTGCAAATACTGCCTGTACTCAGCTTTCTACAGAAACTGAGTTAAATGGAGGAGAAAAGACTACTTCAACATCTTGCAATCAAGATCTAATTGATAATAGGACTAATCAGGAAACTGTTGGGTCAAACACAAATGTACAAGGATCCACTCAAATGCCTACTCAAGATGTAGTAAGTGCCTGTAACATAACTGAATCAACTCCAGTTCTCTCAAGTTTACTTGCTAATGAGAAGTCTGATAATTCTGACATACAGTCATTGACCTCTCCTCCCCCTTCTTTGCCAGCTTCTCAGTCTAATCATGTGTCAAGTTTACCTACAACTTTAATGCCACCTTCTGCACCAGTTTTAGACCATACAATGAATTCTACTATGACTGTGGTTTCCAGAATGAACCATACTTTTTCTCAAAGTATGACTATAAATCCAGGATTTATCCACAGTCAGTCAGCAAATCACAGTTTTGGTACAGGACCACCTAATAATCAGTCTGTCCCTGTAGCAAATCCATCTGGTCCTAGTGGAATATCTGGTCCCCAGCAATTACTCCTTCCTCAGGCGTTAGCCCAACAGAGTAGAGAGAGACCTCTTCTTCTAGAGGAGCAACCACTTCTTCTCCAGGACCTTTTGGATCAAGAAAGGCAGGAACAGCAACAGCAGAGACAGATGCAAGCCATGATTCGCCAGCGATCTGAACCATTCTTCCCCAATATTGGTATGAATTCCATAGCATCTTATGTATAATATCTGATTCAAAAGGGCAACCATTAACAATAAGTTTCAAAGTCAATTCAAAACCTGTTTTTGATGTTGTATATTTCATTCTTTAATCTTGAAATCATTTGATTTTCTATCTCCTTTACTAACAGATATCCATAGCCCTTCCTCTACATAGAGAGCCATCAATTAGAACAATTCATGGGAAAAAAACCAAAAACTTTCCTACGTGTCAGCTGAGTCTGACAGAATATATAGTGGTCCACTGCCATAGTCCCCCACAAATGCAAAAAAAGGGACACTGCATTTTCTCAACTCATTCTCATGGTTGTAATTATGTAGGGTTTAGTGTCAGAGGTTTTTTGTTATTCTTTCTATTTAAGTTGCCATTAATCGTGTGTGTGTGTGTGTGTGTGTGTGTGTGTGTGTGTGTGTGTGTGTGTATGTATTCATATTCATTTGGTATATTAGGTTATATACTTCTTCCCATGTTTCTCTGCATTCTTCATATCTGTTATTTCATACAGTGTAGTGATGTTCTACTGTGTTCATATACATTATAAAAAATGAGGGAGAATAGTATTATATCCTTATGAGGTTGACTCAAATGTCATATAGTTCAGAGCTTGAGGTTCTTAAACATTATCCCTTTTTTACTATCATTGTGTTATTATATATTATTATTATCCCATTATTATCAACAATTACGACATTGAAACAGGAATAATCAACATCCAGAATGGTATTCCTTTGCCTGTTCTCCTCTCAATGATTTTTTTTTCCTGTGTAGCACAATAGAAATTGTTGAATTTAAGCAAATTAGTAGAAAAAAAGTATTTTTTACTATAACTTGTAATTTTGTAATGAATATGAAAATACTTCATAAACTTTTTTCCGTACTTCAGTAAACAATAAAATATTTTAACTTATTCTTCAGTGGTTTACCTGAATGATAGGACAAGATTTGTGCTTGTACACGTGACAAGTACACACACACACACTCTCAGAGAGAGAGAGAGAGAGAGAGAGAGAAATACAACATTCTAAGGAAATATTAAAAGCATTTGATTTGTTGGGGAAGTTCGGAGTTAGAAACCAGAGCTTTCTCACTGAGGGATAATTCTTTTCAGGGTAGCTACATATCTTTCTCTTAGAGAAACAGCATGAATTATTGGATAGAGGGCTCTTCTCAAAGGTAGGAAGACCCAAATTGAGGCCCTACTTTTGATATAAACTGGCTGTGTGACACTGGAGAAGTTACTTAACTTCTCAGTGCTCTAGGCAACTCTCTGAGACTACAGATTGCTAAAACATGCTACCCTGCATTGATGAAGGATGTTTGCTTATCCAAGAGTTTCTTATCCAAAAATTTTACAGATCTGTTTTTTTTCAGTGATTCTTGAATCCTTCCTATATGACATCTTCTAATGGCACCTTCTAATTTATGTTTTTCCCCTGTTATTTATTTTAATTCATTGACAGTTATCCTAGAAATCACTAAGATAAGGAAGTGGTTGCATGAATTGAAATTTTGGATAAAATGTTAAATTTGATTGGAGTTAAAAAATCTGCATTAACATTTTACCTTAATTTTTATAGGCTGTGGTATTAAAGAACATTTCCAAACATAGTTTTATTAAATAGGAATAAATCTAATTTAGAGTCTCATAATAAGAATTTTTTAGCCAGCATCATAAGAATAACTTGTACAAATATAAAGAATAAAGTAACGTTTAATGTCATAGGAAATTATTTACTTACACTGTATATTCTGCTATGAGACTGTACAAATAACTATGATAATTTCTTTCTTTAGATTTTGATGCAATCACAGATCCTATAATGAAAGCAAAAATGGTAGCTCTTAAAGGGATTAATAAAGTAATGGCTCAAAACAATATGGGGATGCCACCAATGGTTATGAACAGGTAAGGTAAAGATGGCCCCTAATCTTTTGAGACTAGAAGTTAACGAAGTCATTGGTTTAACTTGAATGTGCCTAGGGTTTGGAGAAAACATATCCGAAATTTAGGGATTTACATTTTAGGAAAGAATAAATACCAAGTTTAGATAAAGTAGGATCTGAGATTGAGAGCAGGTTTCTTTTCATACTTAAGAAAAAGATTTGGCAGGGTGACTAGGTGGTGCAATGAATAGAGCAACCGGCCCTGGAGTCAGGGGGACCCGAGTTCAAATGTGGCCTCAGACACTTAACACAAAAGTAGCCGTGTGAACTTGGGCAGGTCACTTAACTCAAATTGCCCTACCTTCCCCCCTCCAAAGAGTAAGGAAAAAGAAAGAAAGAGGTTTGGAAAATACTGACTTGACTGGCATAATGGTAGAAATATACAAGTTTTTGCTTTAAATAAATGATTCTTTCAATGCTAGTCATGTCATGGATGATTAGAAAGCGTAAATGTGTAGGCCTTTTTACATGTGAAAGGCAGAAGGAAAAATAGATTGGAATTGAGGGAAGGATTCTTATTTGTTACATCAATAACCTATCTCTAGGATACTGAGAGGAGAAAGGAGGTCAAGAACTGAGAGTAGAATTTTTACTGGTAATTAGGGAAAATTGAAGGATTTTTCTTTATTGAAATTTTAAAAATTAGGAAGGGAAGAAAATTGTAGATAATAAAGTCAAAATAGAGTTCTTTGGATCCTGGAAACTAGATATTACTTATTTAAAAGGAGACAGAAGACCAGGTAACAGTTCAGATGGGAAAGGTAGAATTACGTGGATACAGATTT
Organism: Pseudochirops cupreus; assembly: GCA_028627135.1. Classification (NCBI taxonomy): domain Eukaryota; kingdom Metazoa; phylum Chordata; class Mammalia; order Diprotodontia; family Pseudocheiridae; genus Pseudochirops; species Pseudochirops cupreus. The sequence continues at coordinate 511,005,278 of CM053581.1, read as the reverse complement.
TATTTTATTTGGGAACCATTTTAGTGTTAGCACAAAAATAGAAATGAACCAATTATTTCAGTGTTGAGGGTTACATATGAGGCATTAGGTAACAGTTCTCTTTGATTTTTGCTAGCACCAAATCTTTTATTAACACCACTTTAACAAGGCATTCTTTAAATGCTTACTGTGTGCCACGCTCTGTTTTAAATTCTGAACAGCTCATCTTATCCAGTATTTCAATTTAATAAATATATTTTGACCATACCAATATATTGACCATATTCAGGATACTCTTTTAGGTATTCTGTACATGACATAATCCTTGTACTTAGATAGTTTGCAGTTGAACTAGGAAAGCAAGATATATACATATGCTCTGTATTTTATTAGTTACTTGTGCAAGTAAGTGGCCTCAAAGAGTTACATAGTATTATATAGGAGACACTGCCATAGACACTTGATTGATTAATGGAGACCTTGTATAAGTAAGATGGGAATCAGTCAATTGAAAATAATAACTTAAATAATATTGTGCTTTAATATTTGCAAAGCATTGCACAAATATGTTATTTGTTGCTCATGACCACCTGGTAGGTTGGTACTATTATGATCCTCTTCTTAGAGGTAAGAAAGTAAGTCTGAGAAAGGTTAAGTGACTTGTCCAGGGTCACACAGCTTTGAAAATGCCTGAGGCAGAGTATAAAGTAGATGGGGCAGGAGGGAACATTTATTAAGTGGCCTAATTTGTGTTAGAGACTCTGAGCTTTCCACCTTACAACTATTATCTCATTTAATCATTATGACCCTACTAAGTAGGTATAGTCCCTTTTTACAGCTGAGGAAACTGAGTCAGAAAGAAGTCTTCCTGACAACAGGTTTAGCGCTCTGTTCGCTAACTTCCTATTGTTGGAGTCAGTTCGGCATGTATTAAGTGGTGGCCGTTTTGTGTCTTGGCGCTGGGCCTGGAGTCTGGCAAACACAGCTAATGGAAACATTACTTACCCTGACATATTAAGCAGTACTTTAAAAACAAATAAATAGAAATATCTTCCAGAAATTTCATGTTTATTTGAGTTATGTTTTGACCTTCAGAAAATTGTGAACATTTTACTTTATCATCACATATTTAATTTGAATTAGTTTACTTTTTGAACTACATTTCACCTAAAATTTTTATTCACAATTAAAATAATACAGACATGATTTTTTAGAAAAATGCAACAGAATTACTCAGGTCTTCTTTAATGAAATTGAATGAATGTTTCAGAACCTTCTTAAGATTAATTTTGTTAGTTGTGGTTGGTATTTTATGCTTTATAGGTTTTGCTGTGATTTTAAGCTGTGTTGCTAATTTTACCTGATTGGTGTAGAAAAAGACTAAGCATTTAAAAGTTTTTATCCTACTTTAAATCCTTCCATCAGTTGCTGTTGCTAAATGCTTAGTTTTTTAGAAAGGTGCATCCTTTTTTACAGGTTCCCCTTTATGTCTGGAACACAGAGTAGTGAAGGCCAGAATCTTACCCAGCAAGCAGTTGCTCAGGTATGCTACTTGTCATTTTAATTTTGTTTCCTCATCCAATTTTCCTGTTAGGTTCCTTGCTTTTTTTGTTGTTGTTGTCTTTAACAACAGTGATATATAGTGAGGAAATAGTAAATAATTATCTATCAATCTTTTGAACCTGGTATATAAGTGTCATAACTAGGGTACTAGAGCTACTTATCCATGAGAGTTTATTCTGAATAATTCATTTAAGCTCTTACAATTCAAACATACATTCATAAGCATAACAGAAATTTAAAAAAAGAATAGATATTTTCATTTTTTTACTCTGATATGCCATGATTTTGTTAACTTGGCGCAGAATTCAGTTGGCAGCAGAATAAAAATGAAAATGTTCTCCTTTGTACGTTTATTATATATGCCTAGAGAACTACTTACTTTTTAACTACTCCTTTCTACATTATTTTTCTACACGTAGATTTTATACTGTGTTTTTAGAAATAATCAGGCAATGATTAAGGAAAGTGATAGTTTCTTTTTTCAGTTTTTTCAGAAGTACTTTTTTTCTGAGATTTTAAATTTGCTTTTACTTGTATTTTTGCTATATTTAAAGAGTTTCAAGTAACTTCTTTAACTTCTATAGAAGTATTTAAGTCAGCTTTGACAGGAAATACAGCCTGGTATTATTAATAAATTTGCTTATTCCTTTTTTCTCTTATTAGACTATGTAATTTGTAAACATAATAAAAATAAAATAATGTGGAAAATAAATAATGTCAGCTTTCTGTATTTGCTGCTTTGTTTATAACTTTTCTTAAGAAAAATGAATCCTTTAAGTGGAATTAATATTCAACTCCAGACAATTTTCTGCGTTGTTTTTTTAATTTTGGAAAACCTAATATATTGTAGTATCTCTAAATAATTTCCTATGAAGTAAAATTCAGTGTAGGCTGGTGCAACTTATTATATCCAATCCAAGAAAATTTAGTTGCTAAACAGCCAAAGGAATTTCAAGATAAGATTAATATGTTTTATAGTCCTTGAACTACAGTACTATAGTGAGGGTATGGGGCAGTCTCACTGTGATGATCCATTAATCCTTTTACACAGTGATATACTCCTCATGAGTTAAGTTTGCTGGTCTTTCCTCAAGGGTGCTTTAGTTTCCAGCCTAAGTGTACATGTATACTACTAAATGTTGAAAAAAAGTGAAGTAATTGTGACCTGATTACAAATGCTCAAATATGACCACTAAATTCATTCTACCTTGTGAAAGGGAAAGACTCTAATTCCTTTATAGTGTGTTTAAAAATATTTTACCAGTTCTATTTGGTTTTCGTTTTGTCTAATGTTTGATTATAAAAAAAATTCTTATACATTTTACTTATTTTAGGATGGCAGTTTAACGCCTCAGATTTCTAGGCCTAATCCTCCAAATTTTGGTCCAGGATTTGTCAGTAAGTATAAGTCTTTTAATAAGTTACATGTATTCTGGGGATTTTTCGTCTTTACTTTATATGCATTCTCCCCTGGTCTTTCTCAGTTATCACCGTACAACTGAGCTTGCTTTTTTAGTTATTTCTGAATCATTAATGTGTGTGAAGAATTGGTTAGATTTGAGCATTTGCATTAGAGAAATCATATTTCCCATTCTCTTTTCCTACTTGTACATATATTTAACACAGTACATATATGAATATAGGCTGAGAATTTATAGATTATCAAATTAAACAAGTCCTGTCTTTCTCTGGAGGTTTTCTGTGTAAAATGCACATATTCAATACAAGATATAATATGGGAGAAATAATGGGAATATACTCAGGAAACAACTGGGTTACAGCTTGGTTTACAACTCAGAAATGTAGCAATAAATACCCTGTTGTATGTTACAGAATTACCATCAGGGAACTCATTAGGGACTCAGGATAGGTTTTTAAAGTTCAATCTCAGTTGAACTTTTCTGAAATTTCCAGACTGTTTAGCTAACTTTTTTTCACCATTATTTTTCATTTTGCGCACCTCTGCTCTCCTGGTTCCAGAAACCAGAAAGGCTTTCCTTGCGGTAGGTCTTATTCCACCAGAAGGAGAACTTCTGAAACCCTGTGAAAAAGCCTGTTCTTGAAAATCCCTTCCAAATTTGATCAACTGGACACAACAGTCACATGCACTAGATTCTCTGCATTTAATAATAAACCCCCAAATCTGACCTTTTGATTTCCTGGTATGCCATAATTATATTTTGAATATATTTTTATATTTTTTTAAAACATACCAAACTTCTCTAACTGGCTTTTTCTGACGTTACTGTGCCCATTTACTTTAGTTGAATTCTTAATGTATAATGATATTCTGTAACATTGATATTTTTTTTTTAGCTAGGATCCTTCTAGAGTTACGTTCATTCATTTCTGTGTATTACTATAAGATAAGAAGATGGCATGTGAAGAATTTATACTTTTATGAAGTTGCTATTATTGATTGTTATCAGTGCATAGAAGTGAAATACCCTTTCAGAATAAAGATATTACAAGATGAAGGAAAGCTGTATTTGTATGGGGAGAGGGGCAGGCAGGTACTGCAAGAATCGCAAGAATGTCATTAACTGATAACTTAGTTGAAAGTTTAATGCTTCACTATTTCCACTTGTATATAGATTTGTAATTATGAAATTGACAGATATTGTTAAATTTATTTTATACCTACTATTGATTATCTCTGCATAGAATACCAAATTGTAAATTAAAATAGCGCTTCCTAACACCTTCTAGAATATTTACCTCTTTAGAACAGTGTCTCTTTACATTTAAAAGTGGAGTAACCTTGTAAACTGAAGCAAATGTGAGGGGATTATTCATACAGTGGACTTTAGTAGGATCTCTTATAACTTGTTTTAGAAAGTCCTTGAGGATCCATGAAAAGTAATCTACGTATCATGCTATGATTACTTTTATAGAATATTCAGTTTAAGAAAGTTTTATCCACTTTATGAATATAAATTCCATCTTTTTCAGTAAATTTTTGTTGATATTTTCTAATATATTTCCAAGTAGACATGCTTTGCTATTTGAAATAAAATATTGTCTTAAAATTTAGTAATTATGGCTCAAACTTTTCATATTATATATACAGTGAAAATTTTGTTGGTTAAGTTGTTTTTTTAAGTTATATACCAGCATTTGAAAAAAAAAAAAAAAAGAATGGATTCATCAAGTTTATATCAATCATACACTAATAATGTTAATAAATGTGCAATTTCGATGTTTTTCCCAGATGATTCACAAAGAAAGCAGTATGAAGAATGGCTTCAAGAGACCCAACAGCTTCTCCAGATGCAACAGAAATATCTTGAGGAACAAATTGGACTGCACAGAAAATCTAAGAAGGCTCTTTCTGCTAAGCAACGCACAGCCAAAAAAGCTGGGCGAGAATTCCCAGAAGAAGATGCAGAACAACTGAAGCATGTTACAGAGCAGCAGAGTATGGTTCAGAAACGGCTAGAACAGGTAACAGACTTATAGGAAGGAAATAGTTACTCAGTAAACCATTGTCAGTATTCTATTTAACATTGTTCTTCTGGTTTTGATGATGAAAATATTCATTATTAGTAGTGTCAGCCCCACAGAGAGTTGCTGATTTATGGTAGGGCAGTCGGGATACTCCTACTTCATCACTTCCACTTCCAGACTAACACTCTACCTCTGTCCCTCAATAATCTCTCCTCTTTTGAGGTATATTCTAGCTAAATTTATCACCCAAGCTAGATTTTGGTAACTGTTAGCAATTGACATCTCTCCTACATCCCACGCCCCCCACTTCCCATCCCAAACCCCAAAATGTTTTTCTTCTTCCTACTGAACTTCAACTCTGGTCTTTTCATTAGGAATACTTGAAAGCCCTTTATTTCATTAAATGTCCATTTTTGGTCCCTCTTTTTGCATTTGGTTAATGCTGCTTTTAAAGAAGTTTTTCAGTGATTTTTTTTTTACTTCTTTAAGTTAATTCTCTTTTCATAATTTTCTTGTATGGCTCACATTTCTTTTCCCAATTTTTCCTCTACAACTCTGATTTTGAAAGTTGTTTTTTTTTTTGCTGTTTTTTAAATCTCTTTCTTTAAGTCTTCTAGGAATTCTTGTTGGGCTTCTTTCCAATTTGTGTTTTTCTCTGAGGCTTTGCTTGTGTATGTTTTCATGTTATTGTTGTCTCAGTTTTGTATTGAGCTTCTTTGTCACCATAGTTTTTTACAGTCAGGTTGTTTGGTTTTTTTTTTCTGTTTGCTAATTTTTCAAACCTGTTTCTTTGACTTTGAACTTGAACTTTGTTAAGATTGGTCTCTGCCCACTGGGGAAGGTGGGGTATCATTGCTCCACTTCCAGGTTTTTCACCCTACTGTTTTCAGAGTAAGTTCTGGGGGTCTGTTAAGTTTTTAGTGCTTCTCAGATGGTGCAGTCTTGGGAGAGGTGTGGCCATTGATCTCCTGGTCTATGCTCTGGTACTTACCTAGAAAAGCAACATGGAGTGTTATGTATGAGATACCTCGGGTAGGCCAGATTAGGTGGATTGTGGAGTAGATAAAGGAGGGTTAAGGAAATACTGGTGACAAGAATAATATTTATCTAAAACTGCTATTGTTTAATATTTGTTTTCCAGCCCTGCTGTTGTCCAAGAAAAAATTTTTCTAGTCTCAGTTTCTAAATCCCTTCCATCTAATTTAGATTCTTGAGGTCTTATTTCCTGCTTTGCTATTACCTACATGACCAACCAAGATATATTGACCAATCTAGCTTTTTGCCAGCCTTTTCATGTAATAAGTGTTCAATTAATATTCGCTGAATGAATTAATTGGCTATGAATATTGCATACAAATAAATGATCTTTCTGTGTTTCAGATTCGGAAACAACAAAAAGAACATGCTGAACTCATTGAGGATTACCGAATCAAGCAGCAACAGCAGTGTGCAATGGCTCCACCTGTCTTGATGCCAGGAGTCCAGCCTCAGCCCACAATGGTTCCTGGAGGGTCACCAGCAGCAATAAGTCAGCCAAATTTTCCCATAGCGTCACAGCAACTTCAACACCAACAGCATGCACCTATTATTCCTAGTCAGGCCAATCCTGCAAGAATGCCAAATTTACCAGGTTGGCAGCCTACAAATACCCCTCCTCGCCTTCCTCTAAGTGCTTCAAGGATACAGCCTCCGATGCCTCCAGTACCAATAAAGACTAATGCTTCGGTCCCAGGGTCTACTTCAAATTCAAATACACAGAGTGGCCCACCTCCCAGAGTAGAATTTGATGACAATAACCCTTTCAGTGAAAGTTTTCAAGAGCGAGAACGTAAGGAACGTTTACGAGAGCAGCAAGAAAGGCAACGAATTCAACTCATGCAAGAAGTGGACCGGCAGAGAGTTTTGCAGCAGAGAATAGAAATGGAACAGCATGGTATAATTGGATCAGAACTGAATAATAGGTCTTTGTCCCAGATTCAGTTTTTCAATTCTGACGTACCCTGTGATTTCATACCACACCCGAGACCTCTTCAGCAGTCTCCACAACACCAACAACAAATAGGACTGCAACAGCAAAGTATGCAACAGGGATCTGTGAATTCACCCCCCAATCAAACTTTTATGCAGACCAATGAACGACGGCATATGGGTCCTGCCCCTTTTGGACCTGATCCACCAGTTCTTAGTGGTGGTCCAAGTTTCCATTCTGTCAAACAACCACATGGAAATCTTTCTGGGAACAATTTTACACAAGGCCAAATAAGGCCTTCCTTTACTCCTGGGATGCCAACAACACCACAGACAGCTAATACTGGTCCTCCATGTGTTCAAGAGACCACTGTGCCTCATGTACAAAACTACCCAGGATCAAGCCAGTCTCTTATTCAGTTGTATTCTGATATAATTCCAGAAGAAAAAGGGAAAAAGAAAAGAATAAGGAAAAAAAAGAAAGATGATGATGCAGAATCAACAAAGGCACCATCAACTCCGCATTCAGACATAACTGCCCCCCCAACTCCAGGTATTTCAGAACCTACCTCAACCTCAACAGTGGCCACCCCCAGTGAGCTCACTCCTCATCTGGTAGAGCAAGAGTCAGCAGAGCCCTTGGGCTCTTCAGCTGCTAATGATGAGATGAATCAGCCATCTTCAGAACTGGAAGAGAATCTCTCCAGTAGTGGTTTTTCACAAAGGAATCCACATCATCAGCCCAGTGCTGACTCAGAACCTGTAAAGTTCACCTCAGAAGTCCCTAAAAATATTCAAGAAATTAAACTGGAAAAGGCTGAGGCAGAACAGTGCCCTAGCCAAACTGAGCCCAAACTGGAGGATCAAACTGGCATTAAAACAGAAGAAAAGGCTGTCACAGCAGCCCAGAGTCCGACCCAGTTAGTGAGTGTCCTTCCCTCAAAAGGAGATTCAGGGAATGAACTTTTGAAACATTTATTGAAAAATAAAAAGACATCTTCTCTTTTAAATAAAAAATCTGAAGACAGCTTGAGATTAGAAGATGAAACTTCTGGGAATAACAAATTAATAGAGAAGCACAAATCACCTGAAGGTCTGGTAAGTTTCAACAGTTGTTAAAAATCACCAGGATTTTTTCTTCCCAATATCCTTTTTGTTTTCATGATTTTTATATTGTAGATGGCACTGCACTATTCCATTTTTCTCTTTCCCTTTCCTGTGTGGTCAAGTAGAATCTATAAATTAAATTAACTTAAGTCTTAATGTTAATCTTTCTGTTTACTACTTTATGGCTTTATGTAATGAAGAATTATCTGTCTTCATTAGTGGACGTTTAGTACATCAAAACTTTTATTGATTAGCTTCTTAGTGTATATTTATAAGTCTTTCCTACAGGTAACAGGAACAGTTTAATGCTAGTCCATAATTCAAATTTCCACCTCTATGTGTTCCTTCCTCCCCTTACCCTCCCATAACCTTTTGTGCCTCAGTTGTGGAACAGACAGCATTTTTGCTTATGTTACTCAACTTACATGTCTTTATATTTATTTTCTTGATTGGAGCAAAAGCTTCTCCAGGGAACAGACAGTATTTTATTCTGTTTTGTATCCCCTCAGTGTGTTATACTTAATAGTTGTTCTGTTAGCTAATTACTATATCTTCTGATTTTGATGTTAATTGTCTTGTTCAAGTATCTATCCTTTGGTTCCTTGCATATAAGATGTATTTAATAAATAGTTTTGGAATTGAAGTTAATTAATGGATATTCATCCAGGCATGTTAATGAAAAGTCACCTTCATTGGTGTGGTGTGATCATGGTTATGTTGAGTTTCAGGTTTATTCCAGAAATCCCTGTTATGATCAATGGTACTAAAAATGAATTTTAGTTTAGCTTATTTAAGATTTATTTGTTCCTTCATTTAAATATTAAACTCCTTCCAAATGAATATTAATACTTTATTTTTCTTCTTTAGATACATTTTTACACTTTCCCCCAGGTTCTGAAATAGTTTCATTGAGGCAGAAGTTCTTAATTCTTTACAATGTTGTTAATGATTTTATATATACTGAATTTAATATTTTTTGCCTCCTTGATGTCAAACAACTGTTTTGTTGGTAAGAATATATATCCATATCTTAAAACATCTGGCATTCTATCATTACAAGGAAGGAAGCAGTAAACTATATAGGACCCAGGATTTGGAGTCCAAAGATCTCGATTTCAATCCTATAGATATGAGTTGTCTAATTTATGGAAGTAATTGAAGGGTATGCGACAATAAAATACCTTATGAAAAACCATTGTTCAATTTCTGATTTGATGCCAACTATTCCTTTTTTTAAAGTAAAATTTATTGCTCTCTTTTGTTTTTATATAGCCTACATTTCCTAAAGTATATCTTCTCTTCCCCATCCCCGAGATCCACTTCTTATAACAAAAGGGGAAAAAAAACCTCAGTAAAACTGAGCTGAAACATACAGAAATTCTGACATTATCTGTTGTCATTCATGTCTGTATTCTCCCAACCCTTAAAAAAAGGGAAAGAGATGTCTTCTAATACTACTTATTTGGGACCACACTTGGTATTATAATTTGTCAGCATTCACTTTCAGTTGTTTATCATTGTGTATATAATTTTTCCTGGTTCTGCTTGCTTCATTTTACTTTAGTTCAGATAGTCTCCAAATGTTTCTCTATGTTTATCATATTCATTGTTTCTTTCAGCATAGTAATATTCTAATATATGAATAGTAGTGGTGCTTTCAGTTCTTTGCTATTATAAATTGTATTGCTTTGAATATTTTGGAAGATATGTTAGCTTTTTTTCTTTGAACTCTTTTGAGAATATATGCCTAGCAGTAAGGATCTCTGTGTATCAGGGATTTTAGTCACTTTATCTGTATCTCATCATTACCCACAGTACAGTAGTACTCCATTGCAGTTACATGCTATAACTTGTTTATTCATTCCTCGATTGATGAGCATCCCCTCAATTTCTGATTTTTTGCCACAACACAAATAGCTGCTGTGAATACTTTTCACATAGGTTGTTTTCCTTTTGTCCCCTTGGGGTACAGACCTTATAATGGTATTGCTGGGTCAAAGGGTATGCACAATTATATAGCTGTTTCGATCTAGTACCATATTGCTCCACCAGCAATTCATTAGTGTACCTTTTCCCCCCTCATTCCTTCTTGCATTTGTCATTTCTTTTAGGTGTAAGGTAGTATCTCAGAGTTGTTTTAGTTTGCCTTTCTCTAATCAATAGTGATTTAGAGCATTTTTTCCTATTTCTTCAAATAGCTTTGATTTCTCTTTCTGAAAACTGCATGTTCATACCCTTTGACCATTTATCAATTGGGAAATAACTTGTTTTCTTATAAATTTCAATCAGTTCTTTATATATTTGAGAAATGAGGCCTTTATCAGAGACACTTGGCTATAAAAATTGTTTCACAGCTTTCAGTTTTCCTTTTGATCTTGGTTGCATTGGTTTTGTTTGTGCAAAACCTTTTTAATTTAATGTAATCATCATTGTCCATTTTACGTCTTGTAATGTTCTCTATCTCCTGTTTGGTCATAAGTTCTTCCCTTCTCCATAGATCTGGCAGGTAAATTTATCCCTGCTTTCTTTATTTATGGTATCTAAATCATGTACCTATTATGACCTTATCTTGGTATACAGTGTAAGATACTGGTTCATATCTAATTTCTGCCATACCACTTTCCAGTTTTCCTAGCAAGTTTTTTCAAATAGTGAGTTCTTATCCCAGAAGCTGGGATCTTTGGGTTTATCAAATGCTGGATTACTGTGGTCATTTACTACTGTGTCTTGTGTGCCTAATCTATTCTCCTGATCCACCAATTTATTTCTTAACTAGTTCCAGATAGTTTTGATGGTTTCCACTTTATAATATCGTTTGATATTTGGTATGGTTAGGCCACTTTCCTTTGCGGTTTTTTTTTTCATTAATTCCATTGATCCTCTTGACCTTTTGTTCCTTCAGATGAATTTTGTTACTATTTTTCCTAGCTCTCTATGATAATTTTTGATAGTTTGATTGGCATGGCACTGAATATAAGTACATTAACTTAAGTAGATTAATAATCTTTATTGAGTAGTATTATATTAGCTTGTTCTACCCTGAACAGTTGATATTTTCCATTTTTTTAGGTCTGATTTTTTTGTATGACAAATGTTTTGTAATTGTGTTCATAGAGTTCCTGGGTTTGTCTTTTGTCGTAGACTCCCAAGTATTTTTTTCTGTCTACAAGTCTTTTAAGTGGAATTTATCTTTCTGTCTCTTCCTGCTGGGCTTTGTTGTTATTATATAGAAATGCTGGTGAATTTTGTGGGTTTATTTTATATCCTTCAGTTTTGCTAAAGTTGTTAATTATTTCAAGTAGTTTTTAATTGATTCTCTAAGATTCTCTTAAGTATACCATCATGTCATCTACAAAGAGTGATAGATTTGTTTCTTCATTGCCTGTTCTAATTCAGTTCCTTTTTAATGGTAAAGTTAACATTTATAGTATAATAATGAATAATAGTTGTGATGATGGGTATCCTTGCTTACCCTGATCCTACTGGGAAGGCTTCTAGCTTATCTCAGTTACAAATAATGCTTTCTGATGGTTTTCGTTAGATAATACTTCTCCACTTGTGACCCACAGCTTAAGAAGCACTGTTCTATGGTACCTTTTTGCAAGATGTAGTTTCCCTGCTTATCTCTTTGACTTAGATCTATTTTTGCTTTTGCTTTGTCTGAGATCATGATTGCTACCCCCTGCTTTTTTTTTACTTCAGCCAAAGAGTAATAGATTCTTCTCCATCCCCTTAATTTTACTCTTTGTGTGTGCTTCAGATGGGTTTCTTGTAAGCAACATATTGTAAGATTCTTGTTTTAAATTCTTCTAATATTTGCTTTTGTTTTATGAAAGATTCCCATTCTCATTCACAGTTATGATTACTGTTTAAATCCCTCCATCCTATTTTTCCTCTATTCATATTTCTCTCTCTTTCTTTCTTTCCTCCCCCCTCTCCTTTTAACCTACTACTTCCTTCAATCTGCCCTCCCTTTCCTCAGCTGCCTTTTTTTGTCTCCCTCCCTTCCTACTTTGCTGTGGTCCAGGGTAAGATGGGTTTCTATACTCAACTGAGTGTGTATGTTATTCCCTCTTTGGGCTAAATCCAATGAAAATAAGATTCAAACAAAACTCACACTCCTCCCCCCTTTCTTTCCCTCCACTGTAATAGGTCTTTCATGCATTTTCATGTGATCTTCTGCCTCTCCCTTCTTTGTTCTCCCAGTACAATCCTCTTTCTTACCCCTTACTTTTTTTTATATCATCCCATCAAAGTCAACTTATACATACACCCTCTATGTATACTTCTTTTAACTGCCTTCATTGAGGTACAGGTCATAAGAGTTATAAGTATTATCTTCCCATGTGAGGATGTAAACAGTTTAACCTTTTTGAGTAACTTTTTGGGTTTTTTTCCCTGTATTTCTTTTTATGCTCCTGTTGAGTCTTGTATTTGAAAATTGAATTTTCTATTTAGCTCTGGTCTTTTTATCAGGAATAAAAGTCTCCTATTTCATTGAATGTCCATCTTTCCCCTGAGAGGTTTTGTTTCATTTTACTAGGTAATTGTTTCTTGGTTGTAATCCAAGCTCCTTTGCCTTCTGGAATATTGCATCCCAAGCCCTCTTTTCCTTTAATGTAGAAGATGCTAAATAAATCCTCTGTCATCTTGACCATGACTTCTCCATATTTGAATTGTTTCTGACTGCTTGCAATATTTTTTCCATGACCTGAGAGCTCTGGAATTTGGCTGTAATATTCCTGGGAGTTTTCGTTTTGGGATCTCTTTCAGATGATCAGTAGATTCTTTCAATGGCTATTTTACCCTCTGGTTCTAGGATATTAGGGCAGTTTTCCTTGATAATTTCTTAAAAGATGTTATACAGTCCTTTTTTTTTTTAAATCATGGCTTTCAGTTAGTCTAATAATTCTTAAATTATCTCTCTTGAATCTACTTTCCAGGTCAGTTTGATTTTTTTTTTTTTGGTGATTCTTGATATTTTACATAATCATTAGCTTCTGCTTGCCCAGTTCTGATTTTTAAGGAATTATTTTTTTCTGTTAGCTTTTGTACCTCCTTTTCCTTTTGGCCCATTGCTACTCCTTTCCTTAAGTGGATTTTTGTACCTCTTTTTCTTTTTGATCAATTCTGCTTTTTAAGAAGTTGTTTTCTTCAGTGGATTTTTGTACATCCTTTTCTGCTTTTTATGCTTCCTTTACCAACTTGTTGACGGTTTTTTTTCCATGACTCTTGCATAACTCTTATCACCTACTTTATTTGCTTTTAAAAATCCTTTTTGATCTCTTCCTGGAGGACATTTTAGGCATAAGACCAATTCATATTTCTGTTTGAGGCTACACATGTAAGGTATTTTGACATTATTGTCCTCTTCTGAGTTTGTGTTTTGATCTTCCCTGTCTCCATAATAACTTTCTTTGGTCAGGGCTTTTTTAGATATGTTTTGTTCTTTGCTCATTTTCCAACTCATTTCATGACTTTTAAAATTGAGTTCTGTTCCTGGGTTACTTGAGGCATTGTCCCAACAACTTAGCCAAATGGAGTTCACAGTAAGTTAACTCCTAGATTATGTTTTGTTTTGTTGACCACAACCATTCAAGAAGGCTGTTACCCAAAACACAAAGGGATGATTATCTGCTTTGGTGAAAAGAACAGTCATATCAATAAAATCACAAGTCTTTAAAATACCCAAAATGGTATTAATTTATAGTATATTCAGGTTAACATTTCTGTTAAGTAAATGGAAACCCATATTAAGTTTTATTGCTGGCCCATAGAATACAGAAGTTGGCCAGCGGAGCCAAGTAGTAGAGGAAGTTAAAAATGGTATGTATATAAAAATGTTCTTTTGTAGGGGTGGGAAGAACCTGCAGCCTTGAGGCCATGTGTGACCCTCTAGGTCTGCAAGTGTAGCCTTTGACTAAATTCAAACTTCACAGAACAAATCCTTTCAATAAAAGAATTTGTTCTATAAAACTTAGACTCAGTCAAAAGGCTTCACCTTAGAAGACCACATGTGACCTTGAGGCTGCAGGATCCCTACCCCTGCTCTGATGTTTTATGCTGTCCCCCATTCATAAATCCATATTACTACTATTTTTCCCCATCACACAATCAGGGAGCCAGCTTTGATAACTTGACACAGTGATTTTGGCTGTGATTAACTAAAGTTAGGTATTCTCATTTCTCTTATTACTGACCTAAAAAAATTCTTGTTATTAAACCTGGTATTTTCAAGCCTTCAGAATAAACAAAAGATGTTTTTTTAACCTTTACTATTCACTAGATTTGCATGTATAGTACATTTTGTTCAGGAATATTTGGCCTGAATAAAAAAGATGACCCAATTCTAAGCATACGTTATTAGCTTCTACTTAAAAGTTTCTTTAGAATTGGTCCTTGATTTTCTTATCTTTCTGTAGTAATAACAGTAAGCACTTAAGTAAGTTTATAGTTACAAAGTACCTTGAAAGGCATTACTTAATTGTGTCTCCCAAGAACCAAACATAGTGCTTTTACAGGTAGTTAGTCAGCATGTCTTTTGAATTCATCTGTAGTTGTTAATCAAATAGTATGCACTTCTCCATACAAAACCAAGTCTTGCATGTTTCTTTGGATAATTTCTCAAGTCCCTAGCTTGAGAAAAAAGTAAAATCAGAAAATAAAATAAGTTTTTTCTTACAGGGAAATACTTATGCATACTTAACCACAAAATAATGAAAAGGAGAAGCAATGTTTACGTGAATTATCTAGTCTGATTTAATATAAGTGTGGTCTAATACATGTTTGGTCAGGGTTTATAAGTATTATAATTTGGATTGTCAGTAGTATACATTTGTGTTGTATGTGTCTTTTTCACTAGAGAATACTAGTTGTCTCTCAATGCTTCTTGAAACTGGTGAAGGTATTTCCCAGGTTCCCTTATCCTTAGGTTTTGGCCCTGTATATCAACAGTACCAGGGAAGAATAAAAGATTTACACGAGTTGGTTACGATATCTTGACTGTCATAACCCCCAGGCCCTAGAGCACAGAGTACTTCTACAATTGATAGTCTAAAGAGCATGAATTAATGTTTTTCTTCCTTGTTGGTAATAGCAAAATGCATAGTAGACTCAGAGGCTGATGCCTGTTTTGATCTCATTTGAAAAGTACTTGTTTTCTATTTTCTTTTGTTCTTTGGTGTACTGAGCTGAAGACAGTGTCCCCAAAAGTAAATAGCATCTTTAAAATAAATCCCATTTGTGGCCATTGGCTATCTTCCTTGTCAGTGTATAGCACCAAATGAATTGAATCATGGCTTGGAGTAGGACTAGCATGAAATCAATATTGAATGCGTGGATGGTCCATTCTGATTTCTTGACTTCCATCTTTCTGCTAGCCAACTCCAGGAAATCAGATACAGGGTGTCCTTGAATGTGGAAATAGCCTACAGACCAAAACAGATGTACTAAGTGAAACTAAGAAGCAACGGAGCAAACGAACTCAGAGGACTGGAGAAAAGGCAGCACCACGTTCTAAGAAAAGAAAGAAGGATGAAGAGGAAAAACAATCTATTTATTCTAACACAGACACATTTGCCCACTTGAAACAGGTGAATTATTAGGGACAATTTCTTAAGGTTTGCGAGAAAATATAAAGTATTTTTTTAAAAAAGCTATTCTGGCTTCACTCTTAGCATGAGAATTTTTCCCAAACTACACAAAAACCAGCCTTATAATTGATCGTTTTCCTACCTGTTGTGGTGGTGATCTATTAAGCTACAACTTCTAATAGAACCTACTAATAAAAAGTCTGATAAAAAGCCATCTTATTAGGAAGACTTCCCCGACACTCTCTATTCCTGTTTCCCTACAAATTTTCCGTACATAGATGGATAAAATCAGTGGTTATTGGGTATTCTTCACAACCAAGGTAAATCCCCGTAGTCTTATAGAGAAAATCATTTTATCATTTCCTTTGACCTTGGAAACCAAAAAAAACAGAGAGAGAGAGAGAGGAGAGATAAGTGACTTTTCTCCACAACAGAGAGCTATAGATCCTCCCCATACTTGTTCAGTCATTAACACCCAGCCATTATTGATGTCTTAAATATTATGTCTCCCCCAGTATTTCCCTAGAATAGTATTTCACATGTAATACTTGTTTTGGGGTTTTTTGCTCTTTTTTGGAGGGGACAATTGGGGTTGAGTGACTTGCCCAAGGTCACATGGCTAGTTTTTTGTGATAAGTGTCTGAGGTCATATTTGAACTCAGGTCCTCCTGACTCCAAGGCCAATGCTTTATTCACTGCGCCACCTAGCCGCCTCAGTACATTCTTAATATGTTTTTTAAAAAATTAAAATAATAGCATCTGGAATTTATATAGAGCTTTCAGTTTTACAAAGCACTTTACTATTATTATGTCATTTGATTTCTTACAACAACCCTAGGAAATAGTTGCTAATATCACCCCCAATTTTATACATGAGGGAACAGAGGCAGACAGAAAATAAGAGATTTATCCTGAGTCACACAGCTGTTAAGTAAGCTAGTTTCAAACTTGGGTCTGACTCTTGATCCATTGGTTGTTGTATCTACTGCTTCACTTAGTTGCCTTATTAAACATGTTAATTGAACTTAATGAAATGTTACATGTGCTACTCCTCAATCTGTCCCTATTCTTGGTATGGAAGAAAAACAAAGGCCTAGAGATTTGCAGAAAGTACTATTTGTTTTTCTTGTTATTTACCTGGTTTGGCCATCCTAAAAAAGATGACTTTCTTTGTTATTTTTAAAACATTCAAATTAATTTGCTTTATTTTCCCGCATTAATGTAATCCAGCGACTTGATAATTTGGGTTTAAGAGAAAGGGCCTTACGCATTTTACTTTACATTTTGAATTTTTGGGGTCTTTACTTGCTGTCTTGCTTAAAGAAGATAATTGATACTGTAATATTGTTTGCATCTGTTTTATCTATATCACTTCTACATATTTTTTCAATAGCAGCTCTCTCTGCTTCCTCTAATGGAACCAATCATTGGAGTGAACTTTGCCCACTTTCTTCCTTATGGCAGTGGCCAATGTAATAGTGGAAATCGCCTTCTAGGAACTTTTGGCAGTGCCACCCTTGAAGGGGTCTCAGATTATTATTCTCAATTGATCTACAAGGTATGTTTTTTTTTCCGTCTGTTTTTGCCTTATCCAAACTGAGGTGATTTTATCTATGTATTAAGTTATTTCTCCTTGGGTTTATATTCTGAACCTTATTTAAGAAGTAGATTAAAAAAAAAAAACAATGCAACTCCTCTAAAGTATGTTACAGTGGTTCTTTTTGGACTTTTGGCTTTTGTTTGTCTCCATAAATATGGGTTCACATTCATGACATAGCTACAAAATGTTTGAAAAGTTATCTGAGAAAATGAGTTGTAATTACAGTTTCATGAAACACTAGTTCCCAATTCTTTATTAAGGCATTTGGATCAGCAAAGCATTTCTTAATGAGAATTTGATGAGATTTCTTGGTTTAGGATTCCAGTTTGTTTTTTTTAAAGTCTAACGCTAGAAAAGAATTTCAGAGAACTTCTAAAAGTTTTTTTTAAGAAAAAAATCAGACATTAGACAGCTTTATGTCTTAGAATCCATCCTATAGAAAAGGCTAAATGTATTCCATAGAATGGACCTATTTTTTTACTTTTATTTAATCATCTGTCCATTTAGAAGTGAAGATCCTAGTTACTAAAATCAATAAGTCATTGCCTCCACATTCATGGAACTACATTTTGTGGTCATTATTGGAAAAATGCATTTTCAGTCTATTTTACATCTTTTGATCTCCAGCAGAATAACTTGAGTAACCCTCCCACACCTCCGGCTTCTCTCCCTCCTACTCCTCCTCCTGTGACCTGTCAAAAGATGGCTAATGGCTTTGCAACCACTGAGGAACTTGCTGGCAGAGCTGGAATATTAGTGGGCCATGATGGTATGATGAACCCAATACTTTTATAATGTAAAATTGTCATTTCCCCAAAGTATAAAATATAATATTATTTAACTTTAGCTCATGAATATACATGTATACATGAGATTATTTTCTTTTGTTGCCTCTGACTTTGTCAAGTTTCACATACACATGAAATATTAATTTTAATGTTTGTTGTACTTTTGTGTTTTCAGTTACTAAAGCTCTTGGGCCTAAACAGTTTCCACTGCCCTTCAAACCACAGGATGACCTCCTGGTCAGAGCTATGGCCCAGGGCCCCAAGACTGTGGATGTTCCTGCTTCACTTCCAACACCTCCCCACAACAACCAAGAAGAGTTAAGGTAAATGTTTCTTTTTCCCAGAAACATTCTTATTATTGTCTTCCCATAACATTTTATAGGATGATGTATATAAAAGCTTTTTAAATTTTACAATAGATTTTACAAATAGTTGTGTGGCAGATTCATCCATTAAACTGCTTGCTTGTCCTATGGAGAGCTTTTATAGGAAGTCAGTCCAAGAACCAAGGTGGGGATAAGACCTGTGATTTCACTGGCATAGGGAACTCCTGATGAGGCACCTTCTCTAAAAGACGGTAAAAATGCACTTAGGAAAATCATCCTTTATGTTAAAAAAAACACACACATTTTTTTTATTGTAATACCTATTGATATATACATAGCTAAAATGATGGATGTCACCAGGGCTACTAAAGCTTGAGTCTCCCATTGTATCCTGGGCCATCTCCAGTCATTCTGATGGATATCTGGTCACTGGATGCAGATGGCTCTGGAGGAGAAAGTGAGGCCAGTGACCTGGCACAGCCCTGCCTCACTGAAATCAAAGTCAGCTGCTAGTTAGGTCATCGTTTCCCTGATGGCATGGTCCTCTTTGAAAAGGAAGGACAGATACAAGCTAAAACTTACTAATTCATCATATTTCTCATGATTCCCAAAATAAATCATTTTAATATTCATTAATTTTGTTATTTTACTTTGTGTTTTCTCCCTTTCTTTGTATACATAGTGTTTGTTGGCGTAGTTTCTGGTACACGATAAGCACCTAACAAATGCTCTCTGACCTCAGCACTGTGTGATATGCTGGAAGAAAGTCATTTTTATGGATCATTTAAAAAGTGATTTTCCTTAGACTCAATTCTGTTTATATCATTCTTCTCAGTAAACTCCTGTGACTCTCCCTAGCCTTTAGTACCAAGTTTAAACTCCTGACCTTTCTTTCCTGCCTTACATAATGCTTCTCCCACCTTCTGCAGTCCAGCTAAACTGACCATCTGTGTATTCCTCTTGCAAAACATTACCTCTTCCTCTTGAGTACCTTTGGCCTGGTAAAGATTACAATCCTAACTCCTTGGCCTTCCTGAACCTTTGGAATCCCTCTCTTCCTTCATGAAATAACTGCAGCCCTGCCTTCAAAATGAAGACTTTCCATATTCCCCTTACTGCAACTGCCTGCCTTACATGTTTATGTGTTCCTGTTTATTCTGAATCTAATTATAGAGGTGATGAGGGCCTATCCAGGGGTGGGGAACTTCTGTCCTTGAGGCCGCGTGTGGTCCTATAGGTCCTTGGGTAAAGCCTTTTGACAGAGTCCAAGTTTTATAGAACCCATGTTTTTATTAAGGGGATTTGTTCTGTGAAGTTTGGATTCAGGCAAAGGGCTGTGCTTGAGGACCTAGAGGGCTCCAGTTGTGGTCTTGAGGCTGCAGGTTCCCCACACCTGAGCAGAGAAAAGAGTTCGTATTTGAGAGATACTGTATAGGTGAAATCAGCCTCTTAGATATGGAGGGTGAGAGAGAAATAGTCCAGGACGATTCCCAGGTTCTTAGCCTGAGGAAATAGAAGGATGATGTTGCCTTCTGCAATAATATCAAGGTAGGGAGAGGGCTTCACAGGGATGCTTTGGATATAGTAAGTTTAAGGTGTCCTCTGGACTTCCAGTTCTAGATGTTTGAAAGGCAGGTGGTGATACTAGATTAGAGATCAGGCAAGAGTAGGGCAGATTTGAGAATCATGGGCAGAAAAATGGTTATTAAATCTATGAGAATTAATGAGATCAAATGAAATAATATAGAAGAAGAGGACCCAGGGTAGAACCCTGAGGGACACCTATGGTGAGAGGATCATGATCTACAAGAGGATCCAGCAAGAGAGACAGAAAAGGAATGGTTAGATAGGTAGAAGGAGAACCAGGATAGGGTGGTGCCCTAAAAACCTAGAGTACAAAGCATCAAGGACGAGAGAGTCATCAGCAGTGTCAAAGGCTATAGTGAAATTAAGGATAAGAATTTAGAAAAGTCTGTTGGATTTGATAACTAAGATCATTAGTAACTGTGGATAGAGCAATGTAGATAGAATGATAAGATTAGGAGTTGGATTTTAAGGAGTTAGGAAGAGAGTGAAAGTAAAGAAAATGGAAACACCTATTGTAGACAGTGCTTTCAAGAAGTTTAGCTACAAAGGGCAGAAGACACATAGGACAATAGAGAAATAGAAGGATCAAATAAGGGTTTTTTCAGCATGGAATGACGGTGGAGACAGGAGTGAATTTGTAGGGAATAATAAGCCAGAACCAGAAAGATAGTGAAAGTGAACGAAAGAGTGGGAATAACAGAGGGGTCAATGTTTTGGAAGAGATGAAATGGAATGTCATCTTTTAAATAGGCAGAACAGTTAGACTTGTAAGGAGTAAGGCCACCTTTTCATGTAAGACAGGGTGAAGAATGCAATAGTGGTAAAAGGCATCAAAATGATGGAAGGTAAGAAATAGTGAAGGAGAGGGAGCCATCTGTAATTTCCTTTAATTATCCCTCATTGAACTGTCATCCATGGGTCTTCCTAGACTTAAATTTTATACATTTTTAAACTCTGTCCTCTATTAGGCTAATTATCATTTGTTTTTTGATAGTATAGTATTTAAACCTAAACCCTGTCTCTTCCTGTTATTAGCTATGACCTTAAGGGATTAGTCTACATTTCTTAGTTTTGAGTTTTCTCATAAATAAGAGAAATTCTGATTCAATATACTGTGGTTGATGATATGATCAGTATTTTTTAATTCCATGAACTTTGAGATCCAGCTTTTGGTCTAAATGTCTAATAAAGTACCAAAGTATGCTTGTGATTACTTACTAGTTGAAGGTTGTTAATTATATTTTTTTCAGAGAAGTTTATCAATTTGAATAGAAATTGATTCATTTATTAGTCCTAAATTCAAGAAAAATCTATAAAGTTTTCATATTTTTATCACAATAGTACAGTATTTCATAGTAAAAAGAAATAGTGGGAGCTTTGAGAAATATAAGAAATGAAATTACAAATTTGGATTACTCTTTTTCTTTCAGGGTCCAGGATCCCTCTAGTGATAGGGACACTCCTGAGAGTTTTGTTCCTTCTTCTTCTCCTGAAAGTGTGGTAGGAATGGAAATAAGCAGGTATCCAGATCTATCGTTGGTCAAAGAAGAACCTCCAGAACCTGTCCCATCCCCTGTTATTCCAATTTTGCCAAGTAGCAGTGGAAAAGGTAAAATTAATATACATTACTTTTTTTCCCTAAACATTGTAGTGTTAATGTACTTAATTAACCTTTGGATTTTGACAATCAACTTTCACTGGTTTTTTTTCTTTTTTCAAGGTTCAGAAGCCAGACAGAATGATATAAAAGCTGAGCCTGGTTCAGGCACTCTATTTTTCACATCTCCATTTGGCCCATCTCAAAATGGCCCTAAATCTGGCCTTATATCTGTGGCAATCACTCTACATCCCACAGCTGCTGAGGTAAGTAAGGGCTTAAATGTCAAACCATATACACATATATTTATATGCATTGACTACATCTCCTGACTTTCAAATATCAGGATAAAGATTTTTTTGATAACATTTAAAATTTGGTGTTATATTTTGTAGTTTTTAAAAATTTAGATATTAATATTTAATAATGCACAGTGGGCCTCCTCTGAACACAGATTGAAACATACAATATTTTTACTGTATTGTGCTTTTTTGGTTTTTCTTTTGGAAGATGGCTAATATGGACATGGGGTTTTTTTGGTTTGTTTTGGAGGGAGGAGGGCAGGGCAATTGGGGTTAAGTGACTTGCCCAAGGTCACACAGCTAGTAAATGTTAAGTGTCTGAGGTTGGATTTGCACTCAGTTCCTCCTGACTCCAGGGCCAGTGCTCTAGTCACTGTGCCACCCAGCTGCCCCTAATATGGACATGTTTTACATGACTTTACATATATAATCTCTCAGATTGGTTTACTTTCTCAAGGAGAGAGAAATTGAAACTCAGTTTTTAAAAATGATTGTTAAAAATTGGTTTACATGTAATTGGCAAATACTTAATGAAAAAAATAAAAATAAAAAAATTTTACATCCCTTTTAATGTATAAAAAATTACTTAAAAGCATTTATTACTTCTCCCTTCCATGGCCCTTTCAAATTGAACATTTAAAAAATAAACAAAAACATCATCAATATGTATGTGTACATATAATCATATAAATATAAACAGAGATATGTACATCAGATGTATAATTGGTATAATTCAGCCGCATTCCAGAGTGCCTGTTTCATTCTGCGTTGGGCAGCGTCTCCATAAGCTCTGTGTCCCATACGGTGTGCTCGTCACGGATGCTCTGTGAGTGTCAGATGATTATTACGTCTGCTGATCTTGGTGTTGGTTGTCTTGTTCAGTTTTATATACATCCTTTAGTTCCTATAGCATATGAGAAGTATTTATTTAATAAAGGCTTCTGAATTGAATTTAAATTAATGGACATTCATTAAGGCGCATTAGCAAACAGTCAGTTTCATTGGTGTGATATGATTGCTATTATGCTGACTTAGGAATTTATTCCAGAATCTCTGTGATTTTACTGGAAATGTGTTTTAGTTTAGTTTATTTAAGATTTATTTATTCTTTCATTTAACTATCAAACTCCTTCCAAATGAATATTAAAACTTCATTTTTCTGCTTTGGATATGTTTTTAGACTTTTTCTCTGGCTTCTGAAAAGGATCATTGAGTCAGAAATTCTTGATTCTTTACAATGTTGTTAATGATTTCATGATCATTCTGCATTTTAAGTCCTTCACCTCTCTGTCAGGAGGTGTGTGACATATCGTCTTTAGTCTTCTATAACTTGTAGTTTCTCATTGCATTCATCAGATTTCAAAAAACCATTCAAAGTTGTTTTGCTTTATTATAATGCTATCATTTTATAAAATGTTCTCTAGTTTTGTTTACTTTACTCTTCATTAATTCATTCTGAAACTGTTTCACCAGTTCTTATGCCATAATACTTCACTAAATACATATATAATTAGCTTAGCCAGTAGGTAACCCCCAATTTATTTCCACTTTTGATTTTTTTTAACCTCTTTCTTTGATCTCTGTAGGATATAGGCTTAGTAGCTTAAGTTGTGTGAGGTATACCTTAGAGTTGTGTTAATTTGCCTCCAATGGCAATGATTTCCTAATCATTTTGCATTATAAGTCAATATTTTAAATCAGTAGTGATTTAGAGCATTTTTTCATGTAACTGTTGATAGCTATGATTTCTTATTCTAAAAACTGCCTGTTCATATCATTTGACCATTTTATCTGTTGAGGAATGGCTCTTATTTTTATAACTTTTGTTCTGTTCCCTATGTATTTGTGAAACGAGGCCTTAATTTGAGAAATTTGCTGTAAAACTTTTTCCCATTTTACTTTCTTCTACCTAATTGGGGCTGCATTAGTTTTCCTTGTGCAAAAGCTTTTAAATTTCATGTAATAAAAATTATTTTTTACTTCCCATGATCCTCTCTAGTATTTGATCATAAACTCTTCCTAATTCATAGATCTGAGATATATTTCCCTCTATCTTATGATATCACTCTTTCTATCTAAGTCATTTATCCATTTTGACCGTATCTTGGTGTGTGTGTGTGTGTGTGTGTGTGTGTGTGTGTGTGTGTGTGTGTGTGTGTGATATTTTGGTCACCGTGCTAAATTACTTTCCAGTTTGCCAAGCAATTTTTTTCAATTAGTAAATTCTCATCCCCAAACCTTAGACCTTAGTTTTTATCAAACACTAGCTTACTGTGATCATTTACTGCTATATGTTATGTACCTAATCTACTCCACTGACCCACCATTCTGGTTTTCAGTATAGATACTTCTTATCATTGGACGAAAGGCTCCATTTATTTTTATGTTTTCTAGTGTTTTTAATAGAAATGGATGTTGTACTTTGTCAAAGGCTTTTTCTGTATGTGTTGATACGTAGTCGTGTGGTCGGGGTTAGGGTGGTTTGCTGTTGTTTTGCTTGTTGCTTTTGTTGTAGGTGTAGTCAGTTATGCTGATAGTTTTCCTGATATTAAATCATCTCTGCCTTCCTGGTAAAAATTCAGCCTGGTTATAATGTATGATCTTTGCAATATATTAATGTTATCTCCTTGCTGATATTTTACTTTAAATTTTTTCATCAATATTCATTAAGGTAGTTGTTCTCTACTTTTCTTTCTCTGTTTTTGCTCTCCCTGATTTAGGTATCAACACAGTATTTGTATTGTAGAAAGAATTTGGTACAACTCCTTCTTTACCTTTTTTTTCAGATAGTTTTTGTAGTATTGGGATTGTTAGTTAATTAAAGATTAAGTAGCATTCACTTGTGAAAACATATGGTCCTGCTGATGTTTTCTTAGGGATCTCATTGAGGGCTTGTTCAGTTTCTTTTTCTAAGACAGAGTTACTTAAGTATTCTGTTTCCTTTTCTGTTAGTCTGAGCAGTTTATATTTTTGTAAGTATTCATCCATTTCACTTAGATTGTCAGTTTTAATGGTATATAATTAGGCAGAATAACTCCTGATAATAGCTTTAATTTTATCTTCATTGGTGGTGAATTCCCTTTTTTCATTTTTGACACTAGTAATTTAGTGTTCTTTTTATAATAAAATTAACCAGTGGTTTATCTATTTTATTTTTTCATAAAACCCAGCTCCAGCTCCTCTTTTTAAAAAAAAAATTTACATTTTATTAATCTCCTTTGATTTTCAGAATTTCCATTTCAGTGTTCAATTGGGGATTTTTCATTTGTTCTTTTTCTAGTATTTTTAATTGCACACCAATTCATTGGTCTTCTCTTTTATTGATATATATGTTTGGAGATATACATTTTCCCCTAAGTGCTGCTTTGGTTGCATCCCCACAAATTTTGGAATGTTGTCTCATTGTTGTCATTCTCTTCAATGAAACTAGTGATTTTTTCTATGATTTGTTCTTTGACCCACTCGTTTATCTTTCTCTTTTTTTCCTGTCCCTTTTCTAAAGTCTTTTGCTTCCGACCACTGCCTTGTTTTACCCACTGTCTTTTAAAATTAACCCACCACGACCACCCCATTTTCTCTTGTCCCCTTCCTTGCCTACTTTCCTGTTGAATAAGATAGATTTGTTGAGAGAGAGAGAGAGAGAGACTGTATGTGTGTACACACATATAGAAAAATGCACACGTATTTCCCCATCTTTTTAGCCAATTCCTATGACAGTGACAATAAGGTAGTTTCAAGCATTACCCTGCACTTCCACCCCCATATTTTCCCCTTCTTTGTAGACCTTCTTGACGTCTTTTATGTGAAGTATTTTTCCTCATTCTTCCTCCACTTTCCCCTTTCTCCCTAGGTATCCCTCTTTCTCACCTATCCATTTTTTTACATCATTCAAGCAAAATCAACTCCTGTGCTCTTTCTATGTAGAATCTTTCTAACTGCCCTAATAATGATAAAATTCTTAGAAGTCACATATGTCATCATTCATATAGAAAGGTAAATAGTTAAAATAACCTTAATCGAATCCCTTATGATTTCTTTTTCATGTTTACTTTTTTATGCTTCACTTGAGTTTTATATTTGAGAGTCAAATTTTGTATTCAGCTCTCATCTTAGGAATGCTTGAAATGCTCTATTTTGTTAAATACCCATTTTTCTCCCTGAAAGGTTTTGCTCAGTTTTGCTAAGTTATTCTTAATTGTAATCCTAGTTCCTTTGCTTTCTGAAATATATTCCAAGTATTCTGATCCTTTATTGTGGTAGCTGGGAAATCTTGTATAGTTCTGACTGTGGTAAGCATTTCAAATCAGCTATTTATGCCTTCAGAGTGTTGATTGGTTAGAACAGGAATTTTTATTCTTTTTTCTGTCATGGACACTCTGGGCAATCTGATGAAGCCTATGGAACCCTTCTCAGAAGTGTGTTTACATGTGTAAATAAATCACATAGAATTAAGAAAGAAACCAATTATATTGAAGTAAGCAAAATATTTTTTTAGCAAACAAGCTTTCCAATGCCAAATTAAGAGTTATGGGTTAACGGTTAAAATCAGTAAGAAATTAAAGGATACATAGGAAAATACCTTATGTGCTGTTATAGCTCCAGTCCTGCCTGGCTGCCCATGGTGTCCACTTGGGGAAAAAAAAAATTGGTAATGGACAAAATAAAGATTATCAGTCTAAATAAAGACTCCAGCAATCACTGTTTTGGAGCAGGAGAGTAATCATTATAAAATAGTTACCAAGATGAGGAGGCAGAACAATTTCCAGAAAATAATTGATACAAGAAATAAAAGTATTTGACAACCAGAGGCAATGTAGGTTTAGAGAATAAATTTATTTACAATAAACTGTACAGGAGGTGACAGAAAAAGATCACTGGTTAGAAGTTTTATAAAGGTTTAATTGACTCCTTCTGACTTTTAGATTCTGAACAATTATAAGCCAAATCATGCTCACAGTAGTATAAAAAAACAGTTGAGGCAGAAATGAGCTTGAGAACCCTAAGCTCAATCCTTCTGAGAACTATTGAAGATGAAACCAGAAGTAATAAAATGGATATTCAGCAGTATAAATTATGCTGCTCTTTTGTGGTTATCTCATCTTCTCAGTGACAGTAGTAGAAATACTGCTTTTAGATTCTCCCTCCTCTCAGCACTGAACAGACTGCCTGAGGAAGTGGTCATATGAATTCCAGAATAACTCCAGGGCCTGACCAAACACCTAAAGAAGTAATCCTCAGTGTGAAGTGATACAATCTAAAGGCCTCCTAACAGAATTTATTTTGAACAGAGAAAATTTCAAAAAATTAGAGAAATGAAAAGATCAAGGACAGGACTTGAAAAAGACAAACAAGACTATATCATTAAAGGGCTGCTAGGTGGCACAGTGAATTAGAGCACTGACATTGGATCAGGAGGACCTGAGTTCAAATTTAGCCCCAGATACTTAATACTTACTAGCTGTGTGACCTTGGGTAAATCACTTAACCCCAATTGTCCTGCCTTCCCCCTTGCCCCCCCCCCAAAAAAAGAATATATCATCAGTTATAAATTCATAGGCTTCCTTTCTCCTATTATCCTAAATTGGAAAGGTCTTTGTAGGTATGGAGGGTATCTGCAGGATTTAGACTTTTGCAGGTCTGCCCTAATAATGATAAAATTGATTAAAAAAAAAAAAGAGCAGACTCTTGAAGTTGTAGAAGAGTTGTAAAAAGTAAGATTCCTCTTTATCTGTTGTTTGATGATGTGCATCTTAGAAGGAAATAGACATATACTGAGATGGGGAATATAGAGGAGGAGGAAATTGGACTAAGCCATTTTTGAACTGTGCAGAATTTCAGTTTTGCAAAACTGTTTGCTCCTCCCACTGCCTTCCTTTTTAATAGCAATTAGTGATTCCAGTTTGGCTGTGATTTTTGCACAATTACAATTGCAGGTACAAGATGGGAAAACAATTGATGGAAGTAAGTAGATTATTTATTTGTTGGAAAGAGTGAAAAGCAAATGTAGTGTCAGTGACATTAAGGATATAGTATGACTAGGTGAGCAAACAAGTAAAGGAGCTCAGCAGTACTTCTTAAACTGTGTGGCTGCAGAAGGGGACACAAATGGAAAAAGTTTAAGAAGCCCCGATGTAGAACAAAGAATAATAATAGACAGATGGCTCAAAAGCTGCTACAGAAGACAACCAGGTAAAGTTTTGCGTGTGTTGGGCAGAGTTCTAGAATATTTTTTAAAATTTTTTTGCTTTTTGGAGGGGGGGAGGCAGGGCAATCGGTGTTAAGTGACTTGCCCAAGGTCACACGTCTGGTTTCTGTGTTAAGCGTCTGAGGTCGGCTTTGAACTCAGGTCCTCCTCACTCCATGGCCAGCGCTCTGTTCTCTGCGCCACCTAGCCGCCCCCTTCTGGAATATTTTTAAATGACATACAGAAGAATTGCACAGTAAAGCATTAACAGATTTGTGTTTTACCCTAGTACAGGGAGTACCCATAACTGTGTATTCTTAGGTTTATTATAATGCGGTTAATATTGCTATAAAATTTTTGAGATATGATGTTAAATTCCAAATAATGTAGCAGAATGATTTCTTAAAACAATGCTGTTTTGTGATACCTCTTGTTCCTTGTTACTTTTGGATAACACCCAGATATTTACTTGTTGTTTTTAGAATATTAGTAGTGTTGTGGCTGCATTTTCCGATCTTCTTCACGTACGAATTCCTAACAGTTACGAGGTCAGTAATGCTCCAGATATTCCTTCCCATGTGGGCTTGATAAATGGCTCTCGTGTAAACCCTGGCTTAGAGTATCGGCAGCAATTACTCCCGCATGCTCCTCCACCAGTATCCATGAATCATGGAAGACTAGTAGCCTCTTACAAACTCAAACAACCAAATATGCCATTTCCTCCAACAAGCAATGGTGAGTTAGTTTATGAAATTCTCATTTGTAATTCTCATTCCTTAAGTTAAGATTGCTCAGTTTATGATTGATATTTGTATGTTGTATCAGACCGAGGGGTGGGGGAGGTGTATGTGTATTATATTTCTCATTCAGGCATTTTCTGAATCCCTAGTACTTTGTTAGGTGTCCTTTTCTGTTCTCTAGAAGTATGTGACATGGCAATATAAAATAAAATACACTTGTAAGTCTACTTGGTATAGCTAGGGTGGTACAGTGGATAGAGTACCAAGTCTGCAGTCAAGAAAATTCATTTTTCTGAGTTCATGACTACCCTCAGGCACTTACTAGCTGTGTGACCCTGAGCAAATAATTTTAACCCTGTTTACCTTAATTTCCTCATCTGTCAAAGGAGCTAATGAACAATTTTTTTTTAAAAATCACCTTTTTCATATATGAGTTTCTGCTGGAAGTGCTATTTCACAACTACAGGGAATCTTTTTAATTGTCTTAATGCATAAGCATTTTTTACTGTAAATCTCCGTCATTTCCTTTCATTTTTGCTTCATAAAATGATTGTATGCTACATGAATTAAAAATAACTTGTTGAATAATAGTTGTAATTAGTTCATGCCTATAATTAAAAGTGTTGCTTATTCTGTGTCTGAATTTTCTTCGTATTAATAAAATTATTCAACTTTCACTTCATTCTTTATATTTTCCTGAATTAAGTCTCAGCCCTGTTACTCTCTTAAACTGTAGTTCCTCAAATAAGGCTTGTCAGTGTGTATTCAAGTATATATATTTCTTTTAATATTTATTTTTAATGCCATAGTATATCATTTCACTTGAACTACATTTGTGTCACCAGGTGTTTAAAACCTCTTAACAAATTTTTATTTTTCAGGTCTAGCCGGTTATAAGGATCATAATCAAAATATTACTGATAACTCTGCCGTCAGACCGCAGTGGTGTTGTCATTGTAAAGTGGTCATTCTTGGCAGTGGTGTTCGGAAATCTTTTAAAGGTCCAGGCTTTCTGAAACAGGTATTTAAAAGCCATGTTGCTCTTTCCCAATTAAAGCAGATTTGTGTCTTTTCCTCCTTCCCCTCCCCCAGCACACACAGAGGAGGCAGACAGGTGGAGAGAGGGGGCCATCAGGCAGTTTGAAGTTATTAAGTCTCTGTGTGTGTGTGTATTCATTATAGGCTCCCATATTTGCTTGAGACGCACTGATGAGACTCTTGGTAGACTAGCATTTCCAGTTGCCTAAACAATTTCAGCAGAATCTTTTTTTGAAAAACAGTAAACCTGGAACCACTTCAGGATTCGTAGCTGTTCCGGAGTTTGAACGGCGCAGAAATCTTCACATTGTAAATAACGCACCAGACACACGACATTAATTTCAATTTTGTAAACTCCAGGCTTATCTTTTTTGCAGAGGAAAGGAACGAGCTGGACATGGCGGTAGTGCCACCACAAGCACGAGCATGCACACACACACACACACACACACACACACACACACACACACACACACACACACACACACGTGTCTTGGCAGCCAAAATCAACATTTTGTATTTGCTTGTGTGAAAAAGAGAACTGGCACCTTTTTATAGCCATCTTAGATTCAAGACTGGAGTAAAATATGAAAAAAAATTTTATACTGCTCATGTTTCTTAAGTTCTTCTCTCTCCATCTACTACGTGTCTGTACTAGATATTTGGGCAGTAGTTACCTTTTACTTTTAAATCAAAAGTGAGTCACATTTTCTGTAACAGCAAATACAAAGCACAAATCTCTTGTTTGTGACGCTCGTCCTCAGTTTTCACTGCCACTTTGGAGGGGGGACATGATATATCAGGGAACAGCGGGGAGAGTTCTGAGCAACATTCACCAACAGTGTTTAACTTTAGTTCAATGGGTGTTTCTTGAGTGATTTATAATGTTGAAATATTCATATAACTTTTCTCTCTTTGATTCTCAGGATTTCCAAGAAAGTTCTGATAGAGGGGAAAAGGATGTTGTATTTTGTAGTAATAACTGTTTTGTTCTTTATTCAACAACCATGCAAGGAAAAAACTCAGAACACAAGGTAACAATTTAAATATTAAGATGTAGTGATTTAGTGCTGTTTGATTTTGTCATAAAGCTGATGAGCTAATTGCGTAAAACCTTGAATAACTAATTGTTATGGAAAATTGAAGGCAAATTCCTCTGCATTGTAGTTTGAAAATCTGATGGCCAGAATCCAAAAAAGTGGGAAATATGAATAACTTTTTCAAGATCAGATCTCATTCCTAATGCTGTCATGGCTGGGACTTAAATCTAGCTTTCCCATCTTCTATTCTGGAAGACCTGAAATAATTTATTTCGTGATTCTATTTTTGATCTCTTAAAACTTTGCAAAGAATATTCTTTTGGAAAAGGGAATATTTTTGTATGAAGAAGCCTACACATTCCTTTCCGTCTCATTTTATTTGGTTTCATATAATGTAGAAGCCTGTTAAAAGTACATTTCTAAGATTATGTACTCTGTTGGCTATTACAACCTTGTCCTTACTATCCAGCAAACAATCTTAAATGCATTTTTATATTACGTATTGATAAAACACAATTCCTAGGCAATACCCAAACAAACATCCCTACAAAGTGAATTCTCAAAAAAGGTGATTTCAGTAAGGCTTTATTAAGTACCTGCTACGCACAGAACACTGTTAGATACTGAGGGGACATCACTTACATGAAGATTCTCTTTTTGGGGGAGGAAGGAGGAAAGGGAGGGGCCTTGCTCCTTAACTTCCCTTTCCCTTTTATTATATAGATTTCTATAGAAAATATTTAGCAGAAAAGGCAATGTGTAAGTCCAAAGAATTATTTAAAGGACCTTTTAAAGGGGTTATCTCCATTGACAGTATTATTGATTACTTAGTTATATAATAAAATTTATTAGAGTTCATATATAACATAGGTTAGTGGGGAGAGAGACAAAAGTACCATTAAAGTGAGAAGAGATAAAGGAACATTGAACTGAAAGATCATTCAGAAGACATCCCCTAGTATCATCTGTCGTGGGCAGATTTTTAACATCTTAGATTGACACTGCTGCTTTTCACCCTCTGTTTACTTCCTCTCTCTCCCTATAATTACATTTCTAAAGCTTTATTCTCAGCTATGTTAAAACAAAATCATTGGTATCAAGTTACTTGCTTTTAAACATGTTCAAATTCGAACAGTTCTTAGGATTATTTATCACTGTTCTTTCTAAGGTGGTTTCTTTTTATTTTGCAGGATTCACTCCCTTCCTTGCCACACTCACCAACAAAAGAGATGCCCCCTAAAGCATTCCATCAATACAATACCAACATCTCCACCTTAGATGTCCATTGTCTCCCACAGCTTCAGGAAAAAGTCTCTCCTTCCGCATCACCTCCCATCACTTTCCCTCCTGCCTTGGAAGCAGCCAAAGTAGAGACAAAGCCAGATGAGCTGAAAGTAACAGTAAAATTGAAACCTCGTCTGAGAGCCATCCATAGTGCTTTTGATGATTGTAGACCACTAAGTAAGAAATGGAAAGGGATGAAGTGGAAGAAATGGAGCATTCATATTGTAATTCCCAAGGGGACTTTCAAACCACCTTGTGAAGACGAAATAGATGAGTTCCTGAAAAAGCGGGGTACTTCCCTGAAACCTGACCCTGTGCCTAAAGACTATAGGAAGTGTTGCTTCTGTCATGAAGAAGGGGATGGATTAACTGATGGGCCTGCAAGGCTTCTTAACCTGGACTTAGATCTTTGGGTCCATTTGAATTGTGCTCTTTGGTCCACAGAGGTCTATGAGACACAAGCTGGTGCCTTAATAAATGTGGAACTGGCTCTTCGGAGAGGCCTACAAATGAAATGTGTGTTCTGTCACAAAATGGGTGCCACTGGCGGCTGTCACAGGTTTAGGTGCACCAATATTTACCACTTTACCTGTGCCATTAAAGCACAATGCATGTTTTTTAAGGATAAAACAATGCTTTGCCCCATGCACAAGCCAAAGGGAACTCACGAGCAAGAATTAAGTTATTTTGCAGTCTTTAGAAGGGTCTATGTCCAAAGAGATGAGGTTCGTCAGATAGCTAGCATTGTGCAGCGTGGAGAACGTGACCACACTTTCCGAGTAGGAAGCCTCATCTTCCACACAATTGGTCAGCTGTTACCACAGCAGATGCAAGCATTCCATTCTTCTAAAGCTCTCTTTCCTATTGGTTATGAAGCCAGCCGATTATACTGGAGTATGCGGTATGCAAATAGACGCTGTCGCTATTTATGTTCTATTGAGGAGAAAGATGGGCTTCCCATGTTTGTGATCAAGATTGTGGAGCAAGGCCATGAAGATCTTATTCTTACTGATACCTCTCCTAAAGGTAACATGCAATTATGTTAACTCTATTTTTGTTACACAGAATTACTGTGATTTTTCCATGTATTCTCCCTTCTTCCTAATTACCCCCTTCTTCACTTTTTTGTTTGTATTCTAAAGTAACCTTTGATAAATTGTTAAGAATTGTTTTGAAATACAAGATGAAATTCTCTGTACCATCTTGCTTGGATTATGATACAATTTTTGGAAGACAAACGGTGATCCTAGTAGCTTCAGAAGATCCAGGTCAATGTGTATTTTAAATTTAAACCTTCAGAAATGATTCAGGTAGTGATTAAATCAGGCCTGCCCCATTATTCACCTTGAAATCTATATCCCATTTCATAAAACTCCTGTTGTTGGTGTTTCTATACTATACCCACCTATGGACTCTGTCAGGAATTGGTTGTTATCTGGGTATTAGATCTGAGAAATACTTCCAGTACCTCACTTTGACAGAATTTAGTTGAAAATAAGCACAGGTGGAATCAACGTTCCTAATTTGGCAGTTTGAGGCTACCTGTAATGATTGATTAGAAATCAGGGTATATCATTTAAGGAAAGTTAAGTCACTTTCGTGCACTGTGATCAACCATAGTAGAAAAATTGGATTTGCTCCTGAAGCGCAAAGGAAGGTAGTGCCTTAAAAGTCCTCAGATTCTTGCTTTTACAGATAAGGATACTGAGGTTCACAAAGATTGCCCATAGTTAGAGTGGCAAAGCCAGGACTAGAGCCCAACTATATGGACTTGCAAATCATTGAATGTGCTTAAATTGCTTTTTTAGGACATACTGATAGCACCTTTCTCCTTCCTCCCTCCCCGCCCAACTTGGACCCTGGTCTGAGATGTGAAATAGTAAAAACAAAGCCTTCTAATCATAAGGATTTTTACTGTATTTAATAAAAAAGTGGCATGGAGTGAGCTTTTAGTTCAGCATCTACTATACTTTATGGGGAACAGGAAGAGAATCAAATCAGAAATACATTGATGGATACTTAGAAATAAAGGGATCCTCTAGCTTCCATTTGGATTTCATTACAGACTCCTATTAAAGCCTTTGAAGTTCGAAGCTGTTCAGTAATGAACTAGTTGCAATGATAGTCAAACAATATAACTTTGCCGTGTTCCCTGCCCTCTGGCTGTTTCTCTTATTATCTGACTAGGAGAAATTCTGCAGAGAGGGGTAATGCCAAACTAAATCAAATTAGCTTTTATTAAATTTCTTATGGCTAGGGGACCATGGGCAGAGTTGAGTAGAGAAAATCTAGATAAAAGTTTTTGTCTTTCTTTAAACACGCACATTCCATAGACATAATTGACTTTCTTATTCCACCTTTACACGGCCCATAGCATCCGCAAGCAGACAGTTGTACCCAACTTGGCCCATGAGCCCAGAACTGCATAAGAAATTTAATAACAATTCAGTAAATTTAGCTTGGCATTTCCTCTCCCTACTTATAATTTGGTTAGGAGAAGTATTATAAGGCAAACAGCAAGAGGGCAGAGAACATGTTAAAATTATATTGTTTTACATTGCCTGTCATTGTGAATCATTCATTATTGAATAGTGTTCAAATTCAAAGTTCTTAAGATCATTTTAACTGCTTTTTCATCAGGGTGACTTCTCAGATTATTTTATCTTAGTCAAGAGAAAATTAGCTAATTTTTTTTTAAGATTTCAGTAAAATGCCCAAGCAAAATATTGAGATGAAGTTGGTCATAGTGAATAAATTTCTGGTTGACTAACATGAACTCTTCTCATTTTCATGTACTTAATGTGATTATTGTTGGTGGATCTGTTCAGTATTGGTAGATTCTTTTTGGGAAGTAGTTGTTAATAAGGCTTGACTGTTCTTTAGTATCTTTTCTTGAGTTCTTTGTTGTTCATTCATTGTTATGTCACCATAATGTCTGGCACTATAATTTTTTTCTTTGTCATATAGGTGTTTGGGATAAAATTCTGGAGCCTGTTGCATGCGTTCGAAAACAATCTGAAATGCTTCAGCTCTTTCCTGGGTATTTAAAAGGAGAAGATCTATTTGGTTTAACAGTCTCTGCTGTGGCAAGAATAGCTGAATCAGTGAGTGCTTTGATGAAGTTGTAAAACAGAAATTTTTCTTTCGTCCTGGAAAATTCCTTTTTACTTTATTCACATAAAGTACTTTGTCATTCATTCATATAGCCATTCAACAACCATTTATTAAAGTCTGTCATGAAGCAAGTCTTTTATGGAAAATCAGAAATGGTAAAGGCTTGATCCTTGTCCTCATGACTCATAATCTTTGCTGCCAACTGATTTACTCTAAAGATGGTGTTATTTTGGACATGACTTGTTCATCAGAATTGAATTATTTCCCACACAGTTATGGAATCCTGTTAAAAGACAGACTTTTCAAGGGCAATAATTGTTGATGTTACAAACTCACTTGTGGAAAGCACAGGAAAGTCCCTACAGGCTATTTACTTTGAACTGTAGAATTTCCCTCTTGAATGGCCCGACACTCTATGAATGAATCTGTTTGTTAGAAATCAAGGTTATATGAGTTTGTATATTAGAGAGACAGATTCTGGGAAGTAAATTAAAATAGGAATTCTCTTAGAAATAAGTTAAACTTATCTAAAATAGTCTGAATATTAACCTCACCTCTCTGACCTTATATGCTGTGATATTTAAAATGCAAATGAAACTGATATGCAAAAATAGCTAAGAAAGTGAACAGTGGGCATATGAGACCCAAAATTCTAAGGAGTTATTGGTAACTTTTTCACAAGCCCCTCAGTGACAGAATGTTTTATAAAGAGGTGCAGGTTCTAAAATCCCATTTGGTTATATACACTGCTTGCAATCTCATGAAAATAGCCCTGTCTTTTCCTTTTTCAGAAGAAAGTTGGCAGGGTTCACTAAATAATCTCTTTAAAGATCAGTTTACATATTCATACGTAACGTTTGGTGCCATGCAAAAATTTGGGCTCTGCTCAGTCACTTACTGTACTATGTAAACTTGGTTAGGTAACTCTATTTTTAAAATAAGTGGGTTGGGCTAGATGATTTCTTAGTTCCTTTCTGTGATGTATGATGTATGCATGCAGCTTTTAGAAGTATCTTAGAAATAAAAAAGTGCACCTTTATTGTTGAAAATATTCAAATAGATGTGGAATGACATTTTCATAGAAGATTTCCAGATCTCTTTTTTGCTATGCTTGCTCCCTTTCTTGCCACACTTATCAACAAAAGAGATGCCCCTTGATGGTCCTGGTGAATAGATATTGTGTAGGATATTTCTCAGGTGGGTTAACTTTTGTCTGTTTTACTCTTCCTTTCAGCTTCCTGGGGTTGAGGCATGTGAAAACTATACCTTCAGATATGGCCGAAATCCTCTCATGGAACTTCCTCTTGCCATTAACCCCACGGGCTGTGCCCGTTCTGAACCTAAAATGAGTACCCATGTCAAGAGGTTTGTGTTAAGGTATTTTGTTTTAACTTCACATAGTACAGCCCAGGGTTTCTAGGCTCTGTAGTGGTTTTCTCGTGCTTTTATTTGTCTGCTGCTCACAAACCCTGCTGTCTCTGGCTGTTTATGTGCATGCCCAAATGAAAAGAGCTCTGCTGTGTTGCATTTGCTAATCAGCTTTCAATGTATGTGTGTCTTATCAGAAAGAATCGGAAAAACAATGTGACTTTGTTCCTTATTCAGAGATGTCTTCAGTTTTCTTTGTATTTTTCTGTTTACATGCCAATGCCTACAGGCCTCACACCTTGAATAGCACCAGCACCTCGAAATCCTTTCAGAGCACAGTCACTGGAGAGTTGAATGCCCCTTATAGTAAACAGTTTGTCCATTCTAAATCCTCTCAGTATCGAAAAATGAAGACTGAATGGAAATCCAACGTGTATTTAGCACGGTCTAGGATTCAGGTGAGCTATAACTCTTCTCTGTGGATGTGTTTTGTGCTCTGCAAAGAAGTTTGGTGAAATTTATATGATGTGTGGTAAGAATTTCACGTGGCTGTTAGGATAGGTTTTTAACATCTATTATCTTGAGTCCATTTGTTTCTATACCAGAGTAATCGGCTGTGCATGACGTGATGATTAACTACAGATTCAGGTTATGAGTTATTTTATTCCAGGGAACAAGTTAATGTTAAATTAGGATGACAGTTTCAAACACCTGAAATGAATGCTACCACAGTGTGGGCACTGAATAAAAGTGAGCTAGACAAGAGTGAGAGACAGGATGCCATATAAGTTTCAGTGAGTTAGGAGGCTGAACAAAGATAAGTTTGTTCATTATTTCCAAAGAATAAGAAAGCCTGTCTGAAAACAGGAGAATGTGGACCTAATTTTCTCACTATCTTGGTTGATAGAAATCATGTTTTAATTTTACAGTCCTGAAAGATGTTATTTATTTTAAATAATGTACCAAGTACACTTAGTATGTTAAGTCAAGTGGATTAAAAACAGAAAATTCACCCCCTATTCATCCAAAGAATCAGAGCCCATGGAATCTTAAAAGTTGAGCCATAATTAGAAACTTCTGTTTCCACCCTGAATTATTCATCCTGCCATATGGTTAGCTTTTGGTTAACTTGTAGAGAGTAATGCTGAAAAATAATCTTTGCTAGGAGAAAAGATACAGCAATGATCTTTTAAAAATTCCTTGTCAAACTCTTTATCTTTTCCAAGGACACTGGAAAAACCCACACAGATCTCCTCCAAGGACTGTGAAAACCCAGATTAGTAAATAAGTTGCACAGGAATTTTTGGTGATATTATTCGCCACTCAGATGCAATAATAATTGAACTAGGATAAGGTACATCTTTTAAAGAGACAAAGGATAAGATGATGTCTGTTTAAGAGTGTTATCACCACCTTGACAGTCTTGCACAAGAGAATTCAGTCCATATGAAAAACCTATTTTCTTAACCATCACCATTATAGGTTTACAATCTTGTTTCATTGAAGATCCTTCCAAGAATGAATCCTTTTCACTAAGTAGAATTTAATCTTCCACTTCTTGATATTGGTTCTCTAGATCAGTAATGTGTAGCCAAACCAAATTGGCAGCACTATCCGAGGCTGCAGATTTTCTAACAAGGACATGAATAAGTCTCTCTCCCTTTGTTGAAACTGCCCTGAAATCTTTGCTTTAAGGCCTTCCTTTCCACCCAAACAATAGTAACTGAAATATTAGCTGCTACGATAATTAGCCCATTAGCTCATTTACTGCCTCCTGATGTATTTACATAATCATCTCAGTATAGTGTTACATGGCAGCAAGATAACATGGTAACTACTCATGAAGGGCTGAAATCATTGTATTATATACATTTTCCTTAAGGTCAGATTTGATCATGTCCTTCCTCTACCCTGTAAATTCCTCTAGACCAGTGGTTCTCAACCTGTGGGTCACGACCCCTTGGGGGTGGGGTCGAACAACCCTTTCACAGGGGTCACAGGGGTCTCCTAAGAACATCGGAAAACACATATTTCCGATGGTCTTAGGAACCAAGACATCGCTCCTCTATCCGTCTCCAGGCAGGTCCACCCACATGCGGATACGCCCACATACAAGTATTAAAGGGTTGCGACATTAGGAAGGTTGAGAACCACTGCTCTAGACTCTAGAAACTCCTCTGGCTTTTCAAACACTTTACCACCTGGCCCTCACATATTTTTCCAGCCCTCTTTGGATCTTACTCCCACTTCAGTGCTCTTATGATGCAGCTAAACTGTCCCTTTTTTTCCCATATGCAGCACTCCACATGCCCAGTTTTCATGTCTTTGATATCTCCTATGCTTAGAATGCACTGCTACTGTATTTTGACCTCATAGAATCCCCCTTCTTCCTTTAAGATATAACTAAAGCTTATGTTCTATATTAAACATATCTTGATCCCCTCAGCTTTTAGGGCCTTCCCTTTCAAATGAATCTGTATTTATTCTCTATATATCTATATTCTTCTGTTCCCCCATTAGAATGTAAACCACTTGCAAGTAAGGATTTTGTAATCATGGTGTTTGAGAGACAGTAGGTACTTAATACTGGACTGATTAAAAATAGCACCTCTTGGGTCAGGATTTATTTTGTTGCTCAGAATATTTTAAATCTAACATTAATAGCAATGAAGATCAAAAGCTTCTCCAGAAATCTGCAACGTATGTAGGTATACCTTTAAGCAACCTTGTTGAAGACTTAGAACGCTATATACAACATAATGAAAGTAAATTCGTTATTATATGAAGGGACAAAAATCAAGGTAACAATGGTGGAATGTAGAAAGATTATATACAAATTGTGAAGGTTTTAGAACTATATGGCAAAAATCTTTGAATAGTCTAAACAGAGTAATGAGTTCATAAATTTTAGACCCTAGTATATAGAGTGAAAAAACTATTAGTCTAGTTGATATCTTAGGTACAGTGTTTTGTTTTGTTTTTTAGTCACATATAATTGGTCTTGATGCAGTTCTGAATTTCATGGTCTCCTTTTACAGGGACTAGGCTTATATGCTGCTAGAGACATTGAAAAGCACACCATGGTCATTGAATACATTGGAACCATCATCCGAAATGAAGTAGCAAACAGAAAAGAAAAACTTTATGAGTCTCAGGTGCGTATTGTCTATATACATTTGCAGATATTTTGTATTCAAACTCCAACTGATATCAAGTTCCCAATGGGACCAAATCTGGCCATCTTGTTCAGTCAGTATTGAATAAAATGGCTGGTACCTTCTCTCTTTCCATCTTCCACTTTTTGTAGACATATTTTGTCACTTAATGTTACATGTGTCTTTTACCAGAGTTCGCATTTATAAATAGCGGATATGATCAGCCAGTGAGACGTACCTCTTCCCCACCTTGTTTCCTGACAAAGTGATTAGCAAGTTGAAGTGTAAACGTAGTAAAAAGTGTCCTGTTGTAGGTTGGTGATTGCTGATGGCTTCTTGTTGGGGAAAATTACACAAAATATTAATTTCTTTCCCGTTTTTTAGAATCGGGGTGTGTACATGTTCCGCATTGATAATGATCACGTCATTGATGCCACATTGACAGGAGGGCCTGCAAGGTAGGTGACCCTAGAATAAGTTAGGTTCTTTCCCTGAGTTGTTCACAGAATAGCAAAGGAAAAATTGAAGAAAGATGTGAGTACTATGATGCTGTCAGGTAGTATTTGTCCAGTTAATTTAAGGACAGAGAAATCATCCAAAAAGTTGCATTTACAATTTTTCAAGGTAAGGGTTAATAGAAAAGTAATTAATGATGTTCCTCTTAATAGAAATCGAGTTTTGTTTAGATCTTTCCAGATTGATTTGGAATAAAAAATGCTTTCCAAAATGATGACTTTGCAGGTATATCAACCATTCATGTGCACCTAATTGTGTGGCTGAGGTGGTGACTTTTGAAAGAGGACATAAAATCATCATTAGTTCTAATCGGAGAATCCAGAAGGGGGAAGAAGTAAGTAAATGAGGGGATGTTGGAATTTTTCTTGAAGAAAATTATCATTGTGCGAAAAGGCCTTGACAAGTTTTGCCCAAGGAAATTGAATTAATTAAAAAAATATTTATGCTATGAAATGACATTGAGATTAGCCCTACATTTTTCAGATATGGGTCAGGTCATCTCAAGATGATAACAAGGAGTTTTGGATGGACTTATGGATAATAGAGAGTGCTCTGAGAAGCTGACAGTGGGATCTGAAAATGGGATCAGTTGTCCTCTGCCTTTTTCACATTCCTTTAACATGGCTATAATTCCAAGGAGAGCATAGCTTTCTATGTCATTGTGGCAATGGTTCTTTATAAAATAGTCTCTGGGAAGGATTGTAGGAGTAAAAGTATCAAGGGTCATCTGTGGGAACATAAAATTTTGCAAGTTATTTATAAATGTTTTTGAACAGACTACATCATTTAGTCACATGTACAAAACGGGTACCTTGTTTTATAAACAGAGAAAGACTTATAATTTTTTCTATGCTTAGATATCAGAAACTACCACTGAATACAATATAATAACAAAATTGGAATCTTCTTTGGAATTTTGTAGTCCACCCCACCATCACCACTCCCCTCCACCTTTATACCACAACAAACTGATGGATCATCTGTAGGAATCTTACAACCTGTTAAACTGTTAGAAAGATTTAATTCTGTTTTCCTATATTGAGTTAAAATCTGCTTCCCTATAACTTATGCCATTTGGTCCCAATTCTAGTTTCTACCACAACAAAAACAACTCTGATCCCTCTTTATATTTTAACCCATTAAATAGCCCTTGGAAACTCTCTTAAGTTTTCAGCTTCAAGCTAAATAAACATCCCCACATCCTCCATTAATTCTTCATATTGTTTGGATTGTAGATGTCTCATCATTCTGACTGTTCCTCTTCCAAGTCTGTCAGATTCCTTTTAAATGTATTGAACATAATATTAAAAATGTAGTCTGTCTGGTGAGGAGTACAGTAGGCTATTACCTTTTATTGTATGGACAACACTATATTTCAGTTAATACAAGTGATATTTATATATTACTTTACAGTTTGAGAACTGCCTTCCTCACAGTAATTTTGTAAGGTGTTAGTAATAAACTGTTTTGATCCTTGTCT
The DNA here is from genome assembly GCA_028627135.1 of Pseudochirops cupreus. Classification (NCBI taxonomy): domain Eukaryota; kingdom Metazoa; phylum Chordata; class Mammalia; order Diprotodontia; family Pseudocheiridae; genus Pseudochirops; species Pseudochirops cupreus. Next base: position 510,963,503 of record CM053581.1, on the reverse strand, counting down.
TACAGATGAGAAAACTAAGGTTTATATTAGATGACTTGCCTTCAAGTCTTAGGACTACAATTTATATCTAGCTTTAAGCACAGACCGGAACTCAACCCACTCCTCATTTATCACATCTTGTTTCCATGTCAGAATTTCAGTTGCTGTTTTTTCCCCTTTTCTTGGGTGCAACCATCATCACACTTATGACCCACTAAGTTTGGCTCAGAATTCAGTTGTTTTTCCATACAAAGTGCTGTCCAAACAGGTTTCCCCTATCATGTGCTTGGGTAATTTTTTTTTTAACTTCCTTGCTGGATTTTACATTTAGCTTTCCTTGTCTATTTAACTTAGATTTTGTGAATTCTAGACCATTGTTTCATCTAGTCTGATGGTATTTAAAGTCTGAGTCAGCAATATTCCTTAGTAATTTTTCTTCCTGGTTAAATGTCATCCATAGATTTGATAGACACATCTTCATTAATTTAATGAAAATGTTGAACAGGCCAGGGCCAGAACCAGAGTGGAGGTATCCCTATATAAGTAGATAGTGATTTATCATTCTTAAGAGTATGGTGTTCCCCAAGTCCTAGGACCTTTTCTACATGTGTGCATGCGTGCATGTGTATGTAATCTCATCAGTCACAGGTTCAGTTGCCATCTCTATACCAGTGACTCCCAAAACTATATAATCAGCCCCAATGTCTTTCTCAAATCCTAGGCATCTCTACTCATATATCCACAGGTATCTTCAACTCAACATGTCCAAAAATGAAGCTTTGTCTTTTCCCCACCACCTTTCCACTATCCATCCAATCAACCCCTTCTCCAAATTTTCCTGTACTTGATAAGAAAAATTGAGGTGTTTTAACAGGGAAGGAGGTGGTACCTGAAATAGTTTTAAGTTTTAAAGGAAGACAAGGATTCTTAGAGGCAGTGTTCTAGGCCTAAAGGAGAACTTGTGTGAGTTCAGTGAATGATGCAGGGAATAATTAATTTTCTCACTTGGTTTGTACATGGAAGTCATTAAGAGAAATAATATAAAAATGAGCCTGGAAAACGTGAATGGTGCCCAGACAGTAGAGAACCTTAAAAGTTCAGGTTAAGGAGTTTGTATTTAAACCTGTAAGCGATGGAGACCCACTTAAGTTTTTTGAACAGAGAAGTAGACATTGTCAGAGCTATGTTTTTGAATAAACTAGGATGGTTCTCTTATGAAGTGGAGAGAAAGGGATACATGTGAAACATCACTTCTTTTCCAAGTAAAATAGGAGGAAAGAGCCTCTGAAGATGTGGATGGAGGGATTCCATGAGGGTTTCAGGAAAGCAGGGAAGGCATCCAGCCCCTAAAGGAAGCAAGATGGAGTGATATGACTTCTTCCAGCAGTGTTGGGGAACTCAGAAGCATGAGCAGAGATGGCTTATAGTAGGGATGATCCAAGTCTGATCTTTGTTTGGACTGTTGCAGCAGCTTCTAATTGATGGCTTTGCTTCCAGACTCCCCCCTCACTAATACATCTTCCACACAGCTTCCTAGTCTGACCATATGTTACTACCCTGCTCAAGAATCTCCAATGGCTCCCTTTTGCTTCAAGGATAAAACACTAGCTCCTTAGCCTTTAATTTAAAGAGCTTCATCATCTGGCTTCTCCCTACCTTTGTATAGCCTTGTGAACTCTATTGATCTGATCAGCTATCAAACACCTCATACCTTAACTCCAATATGGTATCAATATTGATATGAAGGACCAGACAGAACCAGTCATCTTTCTAGAGTTGGTTCACATGAACCTTTCAGCGTAACTGCCAACTTGTTCCTTCAATGCAGCTTTCCTGCAAGGTACCTTCAAGCATGTTCTGTATTGCTCACTTTTCCTCTTAGAACCCTGAGCTTTCTGCATCCAGAAAGCTGATTGAGTTCTTCTTTGTTCTTATTCTAAACATAACTTAAAAAAAAATCTTTAGGTTTTTTTTTTTAATCCTGTAATTTAATTGGTTATAAGCTCTTTTGGGGCAAGAAATATCTTTTTTTTCTTTGGTGCCTGGCACTTAATAAAATGTTCATTAAATGAATTAATTTCTAGGGTGTTAGGAACTGCTAGGGTGGAAATTCCTTTAGTAATAAAGATAAGTGCCAGCTAAAGAGTTGCTTGGGGTCAAAGAGGTCTTGTTGCTTCCCCCAGGTCACTCACTCAGACAGTGTTTGGTAGAGATAGAACTTCAACTTTGGACTGCCCTACCTCTGAGGCAAATTATTCACTTTTCTTTTTAGTTATTTTTTTTTAAATAGCCTCTCATCCCTCTGGATCCATGTTCTTTTTGGGACTGTGGCAACAGGACCATCCTCTCTTTTCTCTGAACATTCTAAAATCTGCTTTCATAAAAATATATGGTTTTGCTAAGTCCAAGATTATCTGATCACTTCCCCCCACAATTCCTCTATCACCAACCAGTTCTTTTCTTGAGGCCAGAATTAAACCTGCTTTTTTGTTTCCTCCACATCAGAGGTGTCAAGCCCAATAAGGCAAGGCTTCTAGAAACTCTAGCTGGGAATATTCAAATAATCTAATAAAAAAAAGAGAAATACAATAGTACACAAAATTAATATGTGGTTCTCTTAAGTCAATTTGGAGCTGGCAGGGATCCTTACGAAGAGAGTCTTGTTTGTATTTGGCTTTGACTCCACTGTTCTACATCATTATCATTTAGACAAAATTCACACATAATTTAATTGTCACACTAGAAGGTTATATTTCAAAGTCAGGGTGGTCAGTATCTGAAGACCTGAATATTACAGTAAAATCTGTGTTAACAGAAGGAAACCATTCTCTTAGTCTTAACAACAAGTGATATTAAGCACACACCTATCCACAGACAAGTTTGTACAAATGGAGAGTCTGGCAAATTAAGAAACCCTGGCTTGAGAGATGGTGAGTAAATGCCTTAGGGAGAGGGGCATTCATTCCCAGATGCAATTCCTTCAGAGTCAGATCTTGGGCAAGTCAGTTTTCTGTGTTATTTTCAAGGCTTCCATACAAACCTGTCAAGAAGCCCAAAGGAGCAAGAATCTTAAACAGTGCTTTCCTCGGTGTTTTGTTTGACTTTGGGGTGAGGGGTGCCCCCTTCTTCTTGCAATTTCTTACACTGTCTTTCTTCTGGGCAGCTTTGTTATGACTATAAGTTTGATTTTGAAGATGACCAGCACAAGATTCCATGTCACTGTGGAGCTGTAAACTGCCGAAAATGGATGAACTAGAATGCATTCCTTGATATCTCAGAGGGCTGCTTGACCCTAGGAAGACATGATTCAACACACAATTGAATTTTGTGAACAGAAAAGGTTTTTAATGTTTGTTTGTTGTATGATTTAAATGGCTATTGGGAGTTGTGCTTTCTACAGTCCTTGGGTTAAGAAGCACCAGAAGGAAGCTGGCTCAGGCAGACTTCCCAAAGCTAAATTACGGATGGTCCAGCACCTTTGCTTTTGAGCTTCTTGAAGAGAAACTTAGACTGGGGTAAAGAGCCGATGGCCGCCCTGCTCCATGGCGGAGGAGGGATAGGAGCGGGGGGGGCCTCCTACGAATGTAAGACTGAAATCACCAGCGAAAGGGAGATGTCCAAAGTGCTGGCCACAGCCTTATTTGATAAAGGGGCAGGCCCTCTAATTAAAAGAAAATTTTAAATAAAGTAGACACCACTGAACAAGGAATGTACTGAAACGACTTCCTTAGGGATAGAGCTAAGGGATAATAACTTGCACTAAAATACATTTAAAATACTTGATTCCATGAGTCAGTTTATTGTAGTTTTTGATTTCTGTAAAATAAGAGAAACTTTTTGTATTTATTATTGAATAAGTGAATGAAGCTATTTTTAAAAAACAGAGTTAGAAAAAAGCCAAGCTGCTGCTGTTACCTGCAGAACTAACAAGCCCTGTTACTGTGTACAGATGTGTAAATATTTTGAGAAGAAAATTGCAGTATAAAAAATAGTTATTGACCAAATGCTACCAGGCTCTGCAGCAGCTCGGGTGCTCATACGTGTTGATAGGGATGTTACAATATGATCTTGTGTTACTAAACATGCCATTATAACACTTATGTTATAACCAAAATTTCAACTTAAAAACAGTTTTTGTTTGCTTTTCTGGAGGCCCAGCTGTGTGACCCGTTGCTGGTCTGTTGTCCCGTACGCTTTAAGGCCGTTAGAAAGACAGGCTCGCTCACACACTACGATCACAACTTTTCTAGACATTTTAGTCATTGAGATTAATTTTTTTCATATTATATTGTTGCATCCCTACTTCAGTCAGGTTTTTTTGTGCGTGTGCTTACAATTTGTGATAACTGTGAATAACTGCTTTAAAAAAAACACCCAACTGAAGCTGAACTTTTTCACCCCCAGCAAAAGTAGTTGTAATTAGGTCATTGGTTCAGACCACAGTGAATCATGTAAACATAATAGGATCATGTAGAAAGGGAGCTTAAAATCTTAGCCCAAAGCTTTCTGTTTAAGGAAAAAGCATTTAAAAGGAAAAAACAAAACAAGACGAATTATGTTTGCAGCTGCAGGACTCTGGCAACAGGGGTTTGGAAAATGTAATTTAAAGATGTGTTTGTATGGACTGTTTTTGTTTACATTTCTTTTTTTTTTAAATAAACACTGTTCGTGTTTGCTTGTAGAAACTTAATCAGCATTTTGAACCAGGTTAGCTTTTTATTTTATACTTAAAATTCTGGTACTGACACTTCACAGGCTAAGTATAAAATGAAGTTTTTTTTGTGTGCACAATTAAAATGGACTGTAAAGCTGTTAGTATATCAGTGATACAGTTCTAAACTTGTAATGTATATGGCATGATGTATTTTTATCTTACAGAATAAATCAATTGTATATATTTTTCTCTTGATAAATAGCTGTATGAAATTGTTTCTTGAATATTTTTCTTCTCTTGTACAATATTCCAACATCCTACCAGTATTTGTCTTACAGGATTTTTTTTTCTGTTCTGTATAATAGTACCTAATGTTGGCAAAAAATTTTTTGAATTTTTTGAAGTATACAGAGTGTTATGGGTTTTGGAATTTGTGGAAACAGATTTAGAGGATCAGCATTTACAAATAAAATATTTTACGTCTATAATGGCTGCTTCACATTTCCCTTTGAGGATATCCCCCGTATCTGTCTTCTTTATCAGTGCTCCTTATGTTTTGCTGGTTCAGCTTCAGAAGAATCTGGGCGGCGGAAACAGCCCCATTTATCTCTTCAAAAACAACTGATTCAAACTCATAGATATTGTCTAAGACTAAGCCTTCTCCTCTTCTTCAGAAGAGTAAAAGCAGGATCCAAGCTTGCATTTTTCCTCCCTACTTCTTTTCAGGCATTTTGGTCATAGGTGAATTTAAAAATAATAACTTCAGGGGGGCGGAGCCAAGATGGCGGCGTAGGAGCAGCAAGGTACGGCAGCTCCCACACAGCCACCTCAAAATACCCATAAAATATGACTCTAAAAAAATGAAAATAATAACTTCTATTCCTTCCTTAAGTCTAGGAATGTCTATTTAACTGATAAAATTTTAGTTTCTTGACTACTGTGGACTAGACTCTACTAAATTTGAACTCAATTCTTTATTTTAGGGGGAAATCAGGGGCAAACATTTTGGGGGGAAAATATTTTTGTTGGGGGGGGAAGATTCTAGGGTCTTCCTGACTGAAGCCAGTTAACAAACTGATGTAACTTGGTGCCATTAAGTCTTCTGCACTATACTTTCCAAGTAAAGATCTTCCTCTTTTGTTCCATGCCACAAACCTTAGGATGCTTTGTGTTCAGTTCCAGCCTATTCACTATAAGATGCATTTCATTCAGTTGTCCTTTTCATCACTGGCAGTCATCAGTAGCAGTTAAAATGGCCAAGCAGGAGTGGAGCCTGAGGAGACCACAGCCTGAGCCTAGGGCAGCTTTCTGAGAACCATTCCATCTAATTTGTGACTCAGTGTTGCTCAGCAAAACCCCCAGTTCAGAATCTTAAGCCAGGCAGGAGATTGCCAGTCAACAGTAAGAAACAAATGCTCCTCTGGGGAATGAGTGAATGGTGTTTGTAGCAAATAAAACCAGACTTGAAAGACAGAGGCAGCACTTAGGTCACATATCCCACCTTAGAGTGACAGATAGTCCAGCTAGGATGACTTCTGAAAGCTATGAGAACAGACTTTGGTAGGGTTCCTTTAGCCTATTTAACAGGCTCTAGAGCTTCCAAGACAATCATCCAGGAGGACTGGATTTTTACCGTATTTCCCCCTTTTTGCCAATGAAGCTAGGCAGCTAGCTAGGCCAAAATCAACACCTCAGCATGAATTGTGAAGATTAACATTAAAATCTGGTTTTGGCTCTATGTTCAGCCAGTCAAATTCCAACTTAATTTATTTAGCTCCCCTGCCATCCCTACGACGATTATTTTTTTGGTTTGGACCTATGGATTTGTTTGTATAGGATGCTAAGTGAGTAAATTACCTCTATCTGTGTAACTTGGCAACTGTTCTGCTACTTATAATCCTGGAGAGTAACCTAGGGCATGTAATTGTAACATCACCCTGCAGCTTAAAATTTTAATTATGATATAGTACATAGATCTGGATTCAAAATCCTTCAAAGTTCCTTCCAAGTGCCAATTAAAATCCCATCTTTGGAACCCTTCCTGATCCCCCTTAACTCTAGTGCCCTAGCTCTCTTAATTCTTTCCAGTTTACCCTGCAAATTACTGTATTATGTATAGTAGTCTGCATGTTGTCTTCCCCATTAGACTGCAAGCTCCTTCAGAACAGGGTCTAATCTTTGTTATCTCCAGCACCTGGCAAAAAGGAAGCAGTTACTCAGTCCTATCTGACTCTTTATGGTTACCCCCATTTTGGATTTTCTTGGCAAAGATGCTGAAGTGATCTGCCATTTCCTTCTCCAGCTCATTTTACAGATGAGAAAACTGAGGTAAACAGGATTAAGTGACTTGGCCAGAGTCACACAGCTAGTTAAATGTCTCAGGCTAAATCTAAACTCAGGAAGATAAGTCTTCCTGACTTCAGCACTCTACTCTCTGTGCCATCTGGCTGCCCAAAATAGACACTTAACAAATGTTTTGAGTTTTTATAACCCTGGGCAAGTCATCTCACCTCTCAGTGGGCTAAAAGTTCAAAATGCTCCCAAATTACCAGTTTGCACTGGTAGAGAGGTATCTTCACAGGGAAAATTTCCTATACAAAATCACAGATTTCAAACCAGTTCCCCTTCTCCCAAAGGAGGAAAAAAATCCACCTGAAGATTGACATTTTATATAGTTCTTTAAGGTTTGCAAAATGTTTTACAAATGTTTTCATTTCCTTCATAAATCTATCTCTGCTTTTAGACACGATGAGGTATATGCCCCTTTAGATGACTGCCCCATGAGAATGCCACTTTCCAGAGCACAGGCAGCCCTGGAGAAGGGACTGTCACCTCTAAGACACCTGCTCCACAGTGGCCAACTGCCAGTTTTAGTCTGATGAGCTTCCCACTGCATCACCAGTATACTGCAGTTCTTGTACTCATTGTGTAGTTTCATTCATTATCAAAACAGGGGCTTTTTAGGCCTCACTGAGCATGAGAAAGTAAATTTAAAACTCAAATCTGTTCATTTTGTTCCTCATGAACATCTGGTTTGGTGGGAAAGAAATGACAGGTAAAAGCTTTGAATTATATGTGGATTTCATTTCTCCTCCCATGGAGTATTTTCTGATTTTTCTCATCATTTTGTGGCAGAGCAACTTACTGAAAAGTAATAGCTTTAAGAAATTTTATGAAAAAGAAAAACTATAATCAGGTTGAAAAGGATACTGGACCTTCTGCTGGCTTCAGTATTCTTCACTTTTTCTGCTGCCCTCATAGAAGATATACCAAAGACAAGCAAACCTTATCTAGGCCTGCAGAAAGAAACCATTTTTCTAAACACATACCAAAGTGTTTTGAAATGCTTCATTGGAGCACAGAAGAGTCAGCTACTAATACTCTCATGCTACATCTGACCGCCCTCTGATAAAATCTGTTGTAAAAAGGATTCCTGCTTTAGCTGGAAGGTTGGATAAAATAACAGCTAAGGTAATTTCTAATTAATTCTGTCACTCTTAATATTATATGGAAATGTCCTATCATAATGAATGATCCAGAAAGCCCTACTAAGTCTAGATAAAGGTGATTTCAAATGACTATCCCACTAGATAAGCTCTAGCCCTTAGCTAACTAAGAGAAGGAGAAGGAATGTGCTATTTGACCCTTCCCTTCAGAAAATGACCTCCAGAAGATGGCCAGCAACACACATTCTTGTGCTTCAAAGGACAGGTAGGCGGCTAGCTGTAGAGAAAGACATTTTTAAACTGACTGGTTCACTACTCTCAATTTTTATCTTTAAAATGCTGCCATGTGGTGACTAATGTTACTCCCCCATATGGATGGATTACTGTTCATACTAACCACTAGTTTGACCTGGCACTGAAAACTTGCATAAGGCACTGCCTTCTGCTTCATCCAGTGGTATATCTTGAAAGTAGTCCCTGAAGAATCTATTCACTAGTTTCCCTTCCATAGCTATTCTTTTCTACTACTAGGTAACCTGCCCTACAGTATGAAAGACAATTACAGAATTGAATAATAAATCTTTAGTCAACATATAATCACAAATTCTAGCATTTCTGGGGAAGAGATAATTAAAAATGACAAAACTTACTTGAAGGCTCTCTTCCCCTGAATGGAAACCATAACACTAAGTCAAATACAACCCAGATAAGCTTATTAGTTTTCTAAGGTGGGATGTCAGACTCTTTCTATCAAGTACAGTTCAAGTTCATCTCATTGTTATGGATGCTTTACTGGTACTCAGGCAGAATTCTGCCAGGAAAACAACTTTCTATAACTAGGTACTTAACAACTCTGACCAACACTATGGTTACAGCTTCCCTAAATGACCCATGGTCACTGCTCCTCTAGGCCCAGGGAACACTCTTGATGCAGATTTGCTCCCAAATGATTTTATGAAACCTGACCATTTCTGAATTTCTACTTAATTTCTTCCATGGGACTCAGTACCTTGGCCTCAGTAGCATATTAATGCTCTAATAAAGTAAACTAACCAGCAAATCATTTAACCCATTGACTATGAAAAAGAGCTCCTTGCTGTCTTGCTTGAACAACACAGACTATGCAGGAACCCTGAACTGAGAGGAAAGATAAGAGCAAACAAAAAGCCTAATGGATAAACAAAATTTATTATAAATGTAGATGTCATAATTGAGGAAAATAAATTTGTAATAGTACCTTTCTCTTTAAATATAGATCTATAAATAATGCCACTGAAGTTTAAAGGAACATGTTATTCAAACCACCTACAGCTATATATCTACCTATGATATACATGACAAAAGAAATTTTTAAATAGCTCTAGAAAATCAACTCTTCCAAGGACCAAATGAAACTGTTATGTCTAGATCAATTAAAACCATTGTTTTTAAAATCAACTAAAATGAGGCATGAATCTAAAAAAAGCAAGAAACATGATTTTCTTGACTTTAAAAAAAAATCTCAGTTTAAAAATCAAAACCTAATTTCTCTTTCTGAATGGGAAATTTCTATTAATATCTCAAAAAGAATGTGTTGTCTCTTACTGAATTGCACTTCTTCATATGCTATAGGCATCCTAGAGAACTCTGGCCTTTGATATAATCCTTCATTTCTGACCACCTCCCCAGAAATCTCCAGAGTAAAATGAGGAAAGTCATTCCTCTAGAAAGAAGACAGTGCTAGTCAGGAATAGCAGCTGAGGACTTGGTTGGTATCCTCAGGCAACCTTCCAAAGCATCACTCCGGTCAGGGATGGAGGAACCCAATGCATCATAACTTCCTCCTTCAATATCTTCATCTTAGCTCTCCAAATACCACTGCTGTGGGGAGGAGCCATCACAGATTGCCATAGCAACATAGCCTTTCCGACTCAATGGATCAACCACCTTCAGACACTGCCCAACTGATACCTGGTACAGCCGACTGTTTTTCTGAAAGAAAATAGTAGGAAGAAATGTCACCAATTATTTGCTTCTTACATATGAAGAAAAACAAAACAGCCTGTCTCAAAAGGGATGATGTTTCAGATTCTGGTCAATAAATGTTAAAGTACTTACTGTGTATGTGCCAGGCACTATGCTAAACATAGTCCCCAAATCAAGCCAAGCTTCAAGAAATATTGGAAATACAGACCATACAAATACAGTCAAAGGCCCCTAGCCACGATTACCTTTTGACAGAAAGATAATAACATCTATTTCAAGGGACTGCTATGATGAAATCTGCATATTATAAATAAGTTATAAGCTGCTATTATATACTACTATCAAACAACAATCCCACTGCCTTATAATCATACCCCAGGACACCAATAAGGCCAGATCCTTACCCCTAGTATCCACTGTTGGGATCCTCCTGACCCATGGCACTTCATGAGCCTTGGCGGGTCAGATGAGCGAGTTTCTGACATATCCAAGCAAAGAAGATTATTTAAAATCAATTCATGTTCTTCATTATAAATCCAGACCTAGAAACAAAGAATTAAAAACTTAGCTAGCTCCTACTCCTCATTCAAGAATTCACTATTTGAGAATGTTTATCTTTTATCAATAAAAGATAAGGATGACTGAGGCTATGTCAGTTCAAATGTCCTCTATGAAAATGGTAATGAGATCTTCAGATCTCTCCTAGTATATAGTACCATGTCACCAACTGCCTTCTGGACACCTCAAACTCAACCTGTCCAAAACATGACTTCAGAAACCCTCCCTTATTCCTAACTTCCATATTGCTGTTATGGGCATAACCAACCTCTCAGTCACCCAGACAACTTAGGTATACTCTTCATTCTCTCCTGACATATTAAAAAATTTATTGTGTGTGTGTGTGTATTCATATATATACTTTCTTTACTCAAACAGCTCTCAACCCATTTCAGACTCCTCTGATATTATTATGAGATTAATAGCCGTCTAATTGATCTCCTTCCTCATGTCTCTTTCCATTCCCAATTCATTTGCCAAAATAATTTTTTAAAGCGTAGCTTTGACAACTCCCTATTACTTTCAATCAAACATAAAGTCCTCTATTTAGCATTTAAAGGTCTTTTAGGTTCTTTTCTACCTATGTTTCCAGTTGTTTTTGTTCTACTTCTTTCCACACACAGTGACTCAAGTTAATACTGGCTTACTTCAGGACCAGTGACTTTTATTTCCCATTTCCATGCCTGGCTGTCCCTCAAAGGTGGAATGTTCTTCCTCACCTCTCACATGATTATTTACCCCCATTAGAATTGTCTTGGGGCAAGAATTGCCTATCTTCAGTAAGTTCGTAATCATGTTCCTACTGCCACTCACTCAAAAACACTAAATGACTCCCTCCCACTTCCAGATAATGACCAAATTTCTTAATGTTGCAGATAGTAGGTACTTAATTTGGTACATAATTTTTATTATGTGTCAGCTGACTGATCAAGTCGCTAGAGGGAGAGGTGTAAATGGTAGGAAAGTAAAAGCATCTTCCAAACATTGCTAAAAAAAGCAAAATTACGCAATGTTTATAATTTCCTAAGATAACTTAGAAAATCAAGTTATCAAAAATCTTAGAAATCAAAGAGAAACAATCATAGCATCAGTAAAGTAGGAACAAAATCAGTCAAAACTAGGAGAAAATGACAAATTCCATTCAAAAAGCCATAATGAGCTGAATATCTAGGAATTGATCTAGCAAGATATTCAGAGCTTACACAAACACAAGGACAAAACACTACAAACTTAGGAAGATTTAAGTATCCACTGGACAAGGTGGGATCACTGTAATAAATAGTGATACTGCCTAAATGAATTTATAGATATCATCACCCTGGCATTATTTAGAACCAGCATTCATCGAAAAACAAAATGTCAAGAATTTTTAAAGAAATAATTTAAAATGACAATGAATGGAACTATGCTTTACCAGATCTCACAAGACACAAAATAATAATCACCCAAACTATCTGGTACTGATTTGTAGACACACACCCCACTATGGGAATACCTATTGGATAAGAAATGCTGGAAAAGCTGAAAAAGACCGTCAAATGATAAATGGTCAATGTTATAAAAAAGCAGTTCAAGAAAAGAAATCCAAATTCTCAATATCTTATTTTTAAAATGCTTCAAATCGTAATAGAGAAATCAAAGTAAAGTAATTCTTAGGATCCACTTCACACCCATCAGATTGGAAATATTCATTAAAAAAGGAAAATGACTAATATTGGAGGGGCTAGGGGTAATAAACAGATACATTAATACATTCTTGGAGCTGTGAATTGGTCCAGGCAAATTGCTAATGGAAAGCAATCTGGAATTACACTCAAAAGTTACAAAATAATGCATACCCTCTGACCCAGCAATATCAATTATAGGCTCATCCCTGACAGAGGAAAAGGTCCAATAGTGCACAATATGACAGGCAGATGTTTTTGTACTGGCAAAGAATTGGAAACTGCTGGAGAATGGGCACACAAATTACTGTTTGTGAGTGTAACGGAATTCTACAGACTTGTAGAAACTGATGCAAAGTAACCAGCATCAGGAAAATGTATACTGTAACACTAAAAATAAATAATTTGAAAAGACTTCAACTCTGATCAATGCAAAGAGCAGCCATGATTCCAAAGAGCCAGTGAAAATGAGGAGTGTTACCTACCTCCTCACAAAAAGATTATGAACTACATTCTCACAAAAAATGTAGTCTTTTGGGGAGGTGGAAGGGGAGAGAAAATGTTGAACTGTATAAAATAAAAGTTTATTTTAAAAAGAAAACTTGGAAATCAATTGGGTAGAAAATAAGCTCCAAATAGATATAAGCAACCTAAATAGAAATTTTTACACATGTTCATACACATGTTCATAACTAAATAAGGAACAGGAGTACACACAAAAGACAAAATAGAAAATTATTACATAAAATTTTGAAACTTACACAAAAATTGCATTTGGAATAAGAGAAGCTGAGTGAGAAAAGTCTGTGCATTCAATATGTGACAAAGCAATCCAACTGAACAAGCATTTAAGACCCTCTGATGTGCCATACAACATAAAACAACATGTATGTCCAAAATACATAGAGTTAACAAAGTTAGTCAAATAATTTTCAAAACACACTATCAATAACCATGTGATAAAATACTCTAAACAAATGATACAGAAAAGAACTCGGGCTTAACGGGTTACCTAACAAATTTGCTGACATGGTAAACACTGGAAATAGTCAATATCGGAAGTTAGGAAAAAGGTACCCAAAATAACCAAATTGTCATAGAAGTACTTTTTCTTGTAGCAAAAAACAATAGAAACCCAGTAGGTATCCACTGGAGAATAGGTGAACTATTGGTTCATGGCTACATGAATGTAACAGGCTACTGAGCCGTTAGAAAGGATGAATACAATTTAGAGAAATGTGATTATGTGAATAAAAAGCAAAGACAGCAAGGCCAGAATAACAGTGTAGATAATGATTTCAACAATGTGAGTGAAAATAACATGAAAATGCTCGAGATTCAGATAAAATTTTGTCTATATAACACCAAGAAACGAAGACCTTCCTGCTCTGGTAGAAAAGTGGAATATACAACATGGAGTCGAGTGTTACACATCAAATGTAGTTACCAGACTCAGAGCGGTTAATTTTTGCTTTGTCAGACCATTTGAATTGAATGAACCAAGCTTTTGCAGTTTCCTTTAGGGAGTCACTATCACTATAAATCAATTGGACAGTGATAGGATTTTAACATTCTTTTTATTTTCACTATGGGAGTAAGAGAGAAACAACTTGGTACCATGAACTGAAAGTTAAACTTGGAGTGAAGACCTGGGCTCAAACCTCTATAACACAAAGCAATGTCACTAATGTCACTAAAACATTCAGTGGCCTAGGCAGCTAAGTTGCGAAAAGTTGCATGTATATAGAGGGAGTTTTGCCTACACCAATTATATCATACATCTAGGAGGACACACATCATCATTCCTATTGCATATATAGGTCACCATTTAACTATACATATAACGATGCTTATATAAAATACAAAGACCTAGAAAAGGCACCAAACCAACTTCTGATTGTCATTTTCTCTAGCCCAGAGCAGCTTAGTTCAGTAAGTGTCTGACATTTTAGTGAGATGACCTGATGGTCTAAATAAGGTTAAACTCTATATGCTCATATGGGGCAGATGAGACATGGAGGCCCTCAGAATTCTATCATGGTCTGGGCTCACAGAGGAAGTCTAATTATACAGAGGGCCTGGGAGGGACTGTTACGTTTTGATGATCTTATCTAAGTCTATACAAAAAGGAGGAACAAGTGGAGGGAAGGGGTCATGAAATATTTGAACCTCGTTCTCATCTGAATTACTCAAGAGAAGGAAGAATACACACACATGCACAGATATGAACACAGAAATAACATTTTATCCAAAAGAAAAAGGGGTGAAGGAGAAGGAAATAAGCTATGTATAGCACTTAATATATTCCAGGCACTGGGTTAATAAGCACTTTACACAAATATTACTTCATTTGATCCTCACAGCAACCCTATGAGGTAAAGGTTATTATCATCATACCCATTTTACAAGTGAGAAAATTGAGGCAAACAGGTTAAGTGATTTGTGACTGGTAAGTTTCTGAGGCCACTACTGACCTTGGGTCAGGTCTTCCTGATTCCAAGTCAAGAGTTCTATCTACTGAAATAAGAGAAAAAAGCAAAATAATCTCCAAAAGAGGGAGTGGGAAGAAAAAGAAAAGTATAAAAGGACAGCTTTCAGGGAAAGTACACCATAATTGTAACTGATGTGAATGGGATGAACTCACCAACAAAATGGAAAAAGAGACCATAATGGATTAGAAACCATGATCCAACTAAATGCTGCTAACAAGAAACACATCTGAAACAGATACACACAATGATAAAATAAGGGCTTAGAGCAGAATCCATTATATTTTAGCTGAAGTTTTAAAAAAAAAAAGGCAGGGTTGCAATCATGATATTAGATAAAACAGCAGCAAAAATAAACCTAATTCAAAGAGATTAGCATGGAAAGTACATTTTGCTAAAAGATACCAGTACTAAATATGTACCAAATGATACAGTATCTAAATTTTTTTTTTTGCTTTTTGGAGGGGGGAAGGCAGGGCAGTTGGGGTTAATGACTTGCCCAAGGTCACACAGTAAGTGTTAAGTGTCTGAGGCCACATTTGAACTCAGGTCCTCTTGACTCCAAGGCCAGTGCTCTACTTGCTGCACCCCCTAGCTATCCTTATAGTATCTAAATTCTTAAAGGAAGAGTTAATGTGTTACAGGAAGACAAAAAACTTTAATAGTCTAACTATTGCAGTGGCATCTAAGGTGGTGCACTGGAGAGAGCACCAGGTCTAGAGAAAGGAAGATGCATCTTCCTAAGTTCAAATCTGGCCTGAGACAGCTACGTGATTACTTGTGTAACCCTGGGCAAGTCACTTTAACCTTGTTTGCCTCAGTTTCCCCATGTGTAAAATGAGCTAGAGAAGGAAATGGCAGACCACTCCAGTATCTCTGCCAAGAAAACCCCAGAGTCATGAAGATTCAGACAGGAATGAAACAACTGAATAGCAACAATAAGAGAAGTAAGAAAAAGTAGAAACAAGTTCAAACTATATTATAAAACAAGAATCATCAAAACTGTGAATAAAATGAAAATTATTTAAATGAAACTAAGAACCAATAGAAAATAGCCTAGTGCTGGTTAAACCCAAGATTATAAATTACTCTGAGTCAATCAGTTGATCAGTCAATAAGCATGAATTGAGCACTTACTGTATGCTAGGCCTTGTGCTAAGTGTTGGGGATACACAGAAAGGAAAAAACATCCCTTGCAATTGGTAAGCTTAAATTCTCACGGGGAAAACAACCTGTAAAAAGTAGGTATATACAATATGTATACAAAGTAGATGAAAGGCAACCTAAAGGGAGAAGGTATTAGCTAATGGAAGGATTTGGGAAAACCCTCCTGCAGAAGGAAGAATTTGAGCTTAAGTCTTAGAGGAAGCAGGGGAATTAAAAGAGCATTCTAGTCACAAGGAACAAATACTGAAAAGGCACAGAAACAGGAGGACATGAAGCACCATGTTCCAAGAAACTGCAATGAGGCCAAGAAGTGAAAGGGAGTAAGGTGTAAAAAGAACGGCAGGAACAGGCTAGGCTATAGAAGACTTTTAACTATCAGACAGAAGTTTATATTTAATCCTGGAGCCAAGAAGGAGCCAATGAAGTTCAGTGAATACAGGGGTAATATGAGGAAGACCTACACTTTAGAAAAACCATCTTGGCATCTGAGTGGAGGAAGGACTGGAGTGAGGAGAGACCAACCAGCAGCCATAGTCCAGTTGAGAAAGATCAAGCTATGAAATAGGTTTAACCCCGACTTGTGGAAAGTAAAACAATTTGGCAGATATTAAGACATAAACCATATCTCACAGTAAGTTCAAAATGGGTCTATAACTTAAAATATAAAAAGTCACCTCATAAAAAAAATTAGAGACTGGAAGGAGATAATTTTTCATTACTATGGCTGGGGAGGCAGTAAAGTTAGTACATTCTTAACCAAACAAGGGAGAGAGATGGTTATAAAAGGCAAAAGATATTTTTGATTGAAAAAATGTAAAGGCATTTTGTACTAGCAAAAGGGAAATAAGAAGGAAGTGGAAAATATTCTTTTGTACAAAGTGTCACTGATATCACTGATAAAAGTCTAATATTCTATATAAAGAACCAACACAAATACAGAAGAACAAGAGCTATTCCCCATTAGATAAATGGTCAACGGAGATGAGCAATTTTCTAAAAGAGTGGCAAATTACAAAAAACCATGAAAACATGCTTCACATCTTGAAGGAGATCTACATATTAAAACCACCCTGAAGTTTTACGACACACCTTGCAAATTAGCAAAAATAACAACAAAAAAATGATAGCCAGTGTTATGGGAAGACAGAGAATACTAAAACAGTGTTGGCAAAGCTATGAAATGATCCAGGTGCTCTGGGTGATAACATGAAATTATGTAAAACAAGTGCCTTTGATCCAATGACCCCACTATTAGCCACATACACCAAGAGCTCAAAGTTTCAACGTATACCAAAATTAATTCACAGCACCAATTTTTTTGGTCACCAAATTGGAAACTAAATGGGTATGGTTAAATAAACTGAATGATAGGAATGTAATGAAATACTATTATATGACAATAAATGGTAATTCAAAGAAATAAGGGAAGATGTGTATAAACTAGAGCAGAAAGATGCATAACCTGAATAATCACACTATGACTATAACCAATGTAAATGAATACAAAAAGTACCCAAACTCCAGCAGCTCCAGGATGAACCCTCCGCTTGGCACCGAAATCTCCACAACCAGCCTCACCGCTCTTTGCCAGGCTGGCTTCCCACTCTTCCCCTCCATAAACTCTGTGGTCCAAGCCAACAAGCCTTCTTGCTATTCCTCACAAAGCGCACTCTCTGCCTTTGCATGGACCGTCCCTCCCCATTCTGTGCCTTGAAATCCCTGGGGTGATGACCTGGCTCAAATGCCACTTTTTGTACAGGGCTTTTCCTGGTTCCGCTTGCTTCCCAGAACATGGTAGCTGTTTAATAACTCTAAACTGATTTACTCATTCAACGATTACCTAAAAAAACAAGGCAGCTAGGGGGTACAGTGGGTAGGACACCGGGCCTGTAGTCAGCAAGTCTCATCTTCCTGAGTACAAATGTGGTCTCAGACACTTAATAGCTGTCTGACCCTGAGAAAGTCACTTAGCCCTTATTTATCTCAGTTTCCTCATCTGTAAAATGAGCTGGAGAAGGGAATATCAAGCTATTCCAGTATCTTTGCCAAGAAAATCCCAAATGCAGTTAATGAAGAATTGGACTGAAACAACAACAACAACAAGAAACTAATAATGATCCCAGAAAGAGACAGCAAAACATACTTCACCCCTGTCAGTAGAGAGGCAGAGGAGAACTGGGAAGGAATGTTACATGCATTGCTACATATGTTAAAAGATGATCCATCACTCACCTGATTTGGATCACTGTAATCACACACCTTAAGAACTACTAGTCCTCCTTTCTGACTTGGGTGACCCTGAGCAGCCAAACATTTATTGGTTTGAAGGTGATAGAGCTATAAAAGAAAACAAAAAGTACTTAAGCATTCATCACATAAAGGTATGCTCACAACAGGGAGAATACATCCCTAGAAATCTAAGAAGAGGTGTGACTAGGCGACATCATATCTAATAGGCATAAAAAAACAAGAATTCTTTGTCCCCGATGCTTTCTGGAAGACCGGAGGCTGTCACTACTACAGTATAGTCAGTTTTGTCACATAGACTCTATATGCCTACAAGAGTTAAGAACAGGGAAAAATCAGTAATAATTAGTATAGCTATGGAAGCCCCTTCCAAAATAGTTAATTTTTCAATATAAACATGTACTAAAAAATAAGAAAAAATTATTTTTAAAGAAACTAAAGGGACAATCTTTACAATTACTAAAAGGAAAGTTAGACATTTTACGTGCCCCAAGAATGAGGTAGAACCCTGTTTTTTCCAAAGGTTAGAGCCAAAGTGTTCTTGGTAGTGAAACTCAGCAAAGTCAATATAAAGAAAGAAAACAATAGAGTAACAGCCTTAATGAACACCAACACAAAAATTATATTGTCAACAAGGTTAAAGCAACATGTCAAAAACACCATATAATCAGTGGGTAGTTTGGAATTATACAGGAAAGCAGGGTTCAATATTTTAAAAATGATCAACATAACTGACCATAATAAGAACAAAAATCTCAAGATTATATCAAGAAATGCAGGAAAAGTTTTTGATAAAATATAACACACACTTCTGTTAAAAGCAAATACACATGGGGCAGCTAGGTGGCTCAGTGAATAGAGCACCGGCCCTGGAGTCGGGAGGACCTGAATTCAAATCCAGCCTCAGACACTTGACACACTTACTAGCTGTGTGACTTTGGGCAAGTCACATAACCCCAATTGCCCTCCAAAAAAAAAAACAAATACACACACATGCTGCTGCTGCTACTACTTACTACTACTACTACCACCACAACCACAACCACCACCACCATCATCCAGGAAAACACAGGAATAAATGAGACTTTCCTTAATACAGCCAAGTGATAACTATCTACAAACAAGAACCTGAACCAGGATCTAAAGTTGTGATCAGAAAGAAAAATTTCAGAGTTCTGTATTATGGAGCCTAGAATACTTATTCATTATAGTCAGATCAAAAGTAAGACTGCCTCTGGATGTGGGTGAGATGGAGTAAAGACAAGGGTCCTGAAGACTGATAAAGTTCAGCAGGTCGATGAACTAAAAGGACAAAGTGAAATTTTGGGGGGGGTTTTTGAGATTTTTTTTTATTTTTAAATTGATTTGTTTATTTACTTTTAGTTTACAAGATTCAGTTTCAGAGTCCCTTGAGTTTCAAGTTTTCTCCCCCCCATCCATGGCAGCATGTAGTCAAGTATAGAATCTGCAAATATTTTCACAAATTGGACATTAATCTGGTTATATAGAAGGGTTATATCCAATGGAGTGAACAATGGGAAAAAGGAAACAAAACCAAAATGGAAAAGAGGGATAGCATGTAGACTGCTTTAGTCTCCATTTAGACTCTGTTCTTTCTAGATCTTTCTCTGAATGTAGGTCTCTCCTTCCATCCTGAGACTCGTAGGGTTGTCTTACAGCTGTGCGTTGCTGAGAAGAGTCCAGTTTATCAAGGCTGGTTGTCACACGTACGATGTGTCTCTGATTGTGTACAAGTTTTTCCTGGTTCTGCTCTTCTCACTTAGCATCAATTTGTATAAGTCTCTCCAGGTAAATATGAAGTCCATCTCCTCCCCATTTCTTATAGCACAATAGTATTCCATTACATTCATATACCACAACTTGTTTAGCCATTCCCCAATTGATGGGCATCCCCTTAATTTCTAGTATTTTGCCACCACAAAGAGAACTGCAATAAATATTTTTGTACATATGGGTCCTTCCTCCCGCTTCTATGATCTCTTTGGGATACAACCCCAGAAGTGGTGTTACTGGGTCAAAGGGAATGCAATTATTTATACCCCTTTGGGCATAGTTCCAGATTGCTCTCCAGAATGGTTGTATCAGTTCACAGCTCCACCCACAATGCATTAGTGTTCCAATTTTTCCACATTCTCTCCAGCATTTGTCATTTTCCTGTTCTGAAGGACAAAGTTTTTGAAGAGACACTGACATTGTTACTGAAGTCCCAAAAAGTTATTTTAGGGTACAGAGAGGTAGAGAGAAAGGTACAGAATTCCTAGAGAAAAAAGAAAGAATAATCAAGAGGCCAATAGATGACTGTAACGAGGGGATTTGGAGATGACAACAAATAAACTTCAGGGGAAGAAAATGTCTTGAGTGGCAGAGTCAAGATGGTGGAGTAAAAACAGAAAAACTCCATGGCTCCCCCCATAACCACCTCAAATACCTATAAAATATGACTCTAAACAAATTTTAGAGCTCCAGAACCCATAAAATGCCAGAGAAACAAGGCTCCTGCTGAAGGCAGCCCAGCAGACAGAACAAAAGGGCTCATCGCAGTGTGCTGGGATCAGAGCCCAGCCCCATGAGGTTTTAGCCCCAGACCATCCAGGAGAAGCTCTGGCTGGAGCTTTCAGGAGAGTGGATCACCGGCAGCTGTGGTGTTTTCCAGAATTACCAACCCAGGTCAGGGGAACTCAGCTAAATTTCAGGGAGAGTGTCTGGCTGAACTGCCTCTAGAGTTAGAAGCAGTCTGAAGGAGTGGCCCTGCAGCGCCTCCACGTGGTTGCTTCAGAAGCTGCCAGCCTGCAGATCACAGGGGGGACCAAGCAATCATTCAGAGGCTAAGTGCTCTTGCCTTGAGTGGCCTGGATCTGGATCACAGTCTTGGGTGGTGGTCCTGAGGTGTGTGACCAGTGAGCCAAAACTGGTGCGGGCTCCTCCTAAAAGCTCTAGAAGCTGTGAAAACCCCAGCAATTTGGGACAGAGCCCTCCCCTCTGGAAGCTGAGGTCTACTGAGCCCCAAAGTCAAGTAACTGACTGGCAACATCAGCAGGCAAAGGAAGCAAAGAAAGCTCAGCAATCCAACTTTAGATTACTTTTTTAGGGACAAAAAGGATCAAAGCATGGAACAGAAGGAAGAAAACACAGTCAGAACTCCTGCACCAAAAGCTTCCAAGAAAAATGTGGACTGATTACAATCCATAGAGGAGCTTAAAAAGGATTTTGAAAACCAAATAAGAGAAGTGGAGGAAAAACTGGGGAGAG
>CM053581.1:510909957-510934487 GCA_028627135.1 Pseudochirops cupreus | reverse complement strand
TTTGTGATTGGGCAGTGGGTCAAGAGGGCTGTGACATTCTCTGATCCAGGAGAAGGCTACATATATATACCCTGATGTGAGTTTCTGCTTTGGGGCTCACCCTGGAAAGAGATGTATGATTTGGCTAGAGGAGACTCTGGGAAGCCACTGAGCCCCCTGGCTTTAAAAAACCCAGATGTTGGTGCTTCCCTCTCTGGTAACTGACTAGGTATGGATGTAATGGTCAGACGACTGGAAGCCCGTCTGCTGATCAGTTTCTTTGTCTGCTTGTAACTTCTGCTTGTATTCTATTTGCATTCTCTGAAGTTCAGGGTGCTGACTTTTTCCCCTGAACTAGGTAAATGATAGACGTTTGATTAATTAAAGTAAGATTGTTAACCCCCTCAAAAAAAAAAAAAAAGAAAAAGAAATTAAGGCAAACAAAGGTTAGGGGACTTTCCCAGAGTCACACAGCTAGTGTTTGGGGCCCAATTTGAATTCAGGTCTTCCTAACTCCAGACCCAGCTCTCTATCTGCTGAACCACCTAGTGACCTCCTATGAGAATGCACACAAAGCGCTGAAATTAGAAATAGCTGAAAGTTAGATTATCTTCTTTATGCATGAAGTTGACAATAATACAGATAAAGTCTGAATTACCCTAAACGATATTTCTAAATTTTCACCTCCCCAGATATCCATGCCGCTGTCATATTGTCCAAGTTCATTGAAATAGTGTCTGTTCATAGCAAATAAGCCTCCTGCCATTGTAGGTGACCTAGAAGAATAAAATAATCATCACTTTGATTCCATATGAACAGTTACTTTGGAAAACTTTTCTCTGCAAATCAGTATAATTTTGCAGCAACTGTCTATAATAAAATGAGAAAACTACCGTAGAAACACCAGATAGCATTGGCACAGTTATTGGCCAGCTATATGGTTATGTTGTCCAGTAATTAGACAAAACTGAATGTTCCAATTTTTTTATTATAAACATTTTAAAAGAAAGCTTTCTAAAATGGAATGTGCTTATTTTCCTTTTTAAAAATAATACAATAACCTTTCCTTGATAACTCAGATTTCCTTATTGGGTACTATTCTCTAACATTCTCATGCACTCAGGTCTATTAAGGCATGAAAGGGCTGGTTCCCTCTATAAGTAAATGGCCCCAGACTGCAATGCTTTTAGGTTCTTCTGATTTTTATAGCTTTTCTGTTTCTTTCCCTCTCCCTGTCAAGCTAACAAGTATCATTTCTTGCTGTGTCTATACTGTGCCTGCTTCTACGAACTTGTTTTCCCTTTTAATTTAGTATTTCTAATCTGCTATGGGTTGAGAAAGGAACTAAGATAGTCAGAATGAACTCTAAAATAGAGACCCACATAGACAAAGAAACAGGGAAACAGAGAGAGAGTAAGAGAGAGAGAGAGAGAGACAAACTATGAAAGTATGTGTGTCAGGGCCTAAAGCAGTTTCTAGGGCTTTAGTGCACGGATTCATCTTCTGGCTGCTCAGAGGACTTTTTTGCTTTACTTCATGCTTTTTCAACTATGTAGAGTTAAAGCTGCAGGGTAAACTACCTTTGGACGTGTGCTGTACTATTACATAACTAAAATGACTTAATATGCAAGTAAAGTTAAATTATAATAATACTAATCCACTAACTACAAGTCACGAACAATTAGTAGGGCTTAGCAAAGGCGTAATTTTTTCAGGAATTAAAACAACTCAGGAATATTAGTCATTGATTAACATACCCATATGGACCCAAGTTAGAAGTCCAAATTCTGCAAGTCAGACATCTGTGAAGCTAAGTAAGTACAAATATCATCTAAAGTGTTTTAGAGTATAATCAAATGTGCTTCTGATTATACACAAACACCTAAAAACCTGCAAGGTGTCTGTTGTGTGACGTTATTAAATCTGTCTAAAAATAAACACAAGAGATTTTAGAAACACAAAATGACCACCTGCCCAAAATTTCTGCTAATACTGAAGGAAATAATTATAAAGTACTTTATTCTTTGCCTTACAACTACATTTGAAGTTTTCCAACTACAAGATGAAATCTTACTTGATTGGTGCAATAGCGCCTTCTGGTCCTCCTAACTCAGAAAAGGGAACAAGATCCCATTTAAAGTGTAGACCCCAGTTGAATCCTCCACGTACGATAGGAGATGAGCTGTACATAAGTGTATCAGCACTGATAATATCAATCACAGGGCATACCACCGTCCTATGGTCTTCTTGAATTGGAACCAGCAAAGGTTGTAGCCACATCTTGTTCACCTCACAGTGACTGTCTAGGAACACAAGAACTTCTCCTGGAAAGGTAAAATTATAATAATCTAATTAGCTTTCATTATTGTTAATATAATAATGTTACTATTATTACAATAATCTAATAATCAGTTCTGGTCCCAACCCAAGTTAAAATGAATGAAATGCTAAAACTTCATATTCTAAAATATAAATGCCACTCTTATTTACTGCTTAAAATATAATTCTGAAACACTAGTTTACTACCTACTGTAAACTAGGAGACACTATATAACTTGGGATCATCAGTCAAAAATACATTCTTAATGGTGCCGTTGGAGGAATTTAGTAACCACTCAATTTTTTTTTTTGTCTTTTTGAAGCAGGGAAGGCAGGGCAATTGGTGTTAAGTGATTTGCCCAAGGTCACACAGCTAATAAGTGTTAAGTGTCCAAGGCCACATCTGAACTCAGGTCCTCCTGACTCCAGGGCCGGTGCTCTATCCACTGTGCCATCTAGCTACCCCCACAACCACTCAAATTTAAGTGACAAGAGAAGAACTCAAAAGACGCCTTAACATCTGTTATCTGAGATGTCCAAGAATGAACTTATCTCAAATGTAGAAAATTGGAAGTTAAACCTGTTCGTACCAAAACTTTAAATTATAACCAGTTTAACCAAAAATCTTTCTAAAATTTAACATTTACCTTTTAGCCCTGAAAACATTAAAGTCTTGAACATATTTTAAACTTTTTCTTGATGTTGAGCAATCATTATAAACCTTGTCCTACAGGATAAAAGAACCTATCACAAACTATCTACTTTTAATAATTCCCCTAAAAACTTTGAAGATCATACATACCTCTTCCACCAACACTACTGTGATTTTTTTTAGGATTTCTTTTCTCTCCTTCCCCATGACTAGTACCGCCCCCAATGCAACAATCTATCATCACATTTTCTTCCTCTTTCCATCCACTTTTCTTCCTCTAATCTTTTTCAGTTTTTTTATAAAAATGTTTTATTGTTGATTTTTTTTCTATCACAACTCCTGCCTCCATCCCAATACTTACTCATCTTTATATATATATATATGTGTGTGTATATATATATATATATACACACACATATATATAAAAATAACCAAGAAAGTAACCACACTTGAAGGTACATGCAAATGTTATGCTTCAGGGATGCCCTATCTCCTCTAACAAGAGAAAGGAAATATGTATTGTCTACTCTTTCAAGAAGAAAACCAGTCAATGCAATTAATATGAAATTCTGTTGCCATTAGTATATTTTCACTGACATCATTTGAGTCACTTTTAACATATTCTCCCTTGGGTTCACTTTAATTCTCTGTTTTGTAACTCTGTGTTGGAGGGACTTAGTTTTTAACCATCACCAGCAGAGGACAATGCTGAAGCAAAATATAAGTAATGGAATTCAGTAATATTTCAGCTTTGAACTTTTGTTCATTTAATATTGATGTGAGATTATCCAGAGAGAATGGTTATGTAAAAATTCCTGACTTTCAACTTCCCAGCTTTATGTAGGCTAGAAAAGCTTCTGCATCATGCTTAGGTAGAGAAACATCTTGTATTACTCAGCTAAATCTTACCTCTTCTACCAGAAACAGGGGAGGCATTTTAGGACTCTAAATTACGATCTGTCATATATCCCCTACAGAATCTCTCTGATATGTTCGTGGCCATTTTCCAACCAGAAAAGTGCACAGTATGTTATACCTGTAGCATGAGCTGCTCCAATCATTCTTCCTCGAATCAGTCCCTCTCGTTTTTCATTTCTTACCACTTGAATTTTTCCAGGAAGATATTTTTGGACATACTCATTTAGCTCTCCTTTCAAATCATCTGAAATAGCCAAATAATTACTTTTTCTTTATTACATTTCTAAATTTATTTTTTTTAATTTAATTTTTTTAATGTAGAAGCCTCATTTTTAAGACCATTTGGTCTTTTATTCTGTGTATCATTTACAAAAGTATATATCCATATTATATGGATGAATCTTAAAGTACTAAGACATTTATTGATATTGGTTAATACTTTCATATAAGTTATAAGTTATATAAGTTATTACAACATCTTTCACTGAAAAGTTAAGTGGAATGTTTTTTTTCATTTTGGAATTATTTATCATTCACTGAAATATATCAATATTAAATGAAATTTTATTTATTCAAATTATTGAATTGAATATTATTTGCACTAGTCCACTGAGTGGACTAATATCTAATATAATTATGGAAAAATACTCAAAATTTCAACAACTCTGTAATTCACTGCTTTTTCCTATAATTAAGAAGGCACTGGCCTGGATGAGATTTTTTAGTACATTTTATTACAGCTAAAAGAAAAGTTCTATTTGAAAATAATCACATAAGCTATATAAAGATTTATGTCATTAGTCAAGATGAGAAATCTTACGCCTTAAGGTATCTTTATGAGAGTTCATAAATCAATCAAAAATAATTATTAATGCTTAAATATCTACTATGCACCATGGTAGGCTCTTGGATATATACAAAGACGAAAAGTAAAACAGTCAACACCTTGGAGAAACATACAGACTAGTGTAAAATTTAACACATACCTTTTGGCCTTGAAAACATTAAAGTCTTGAATGTGTGTGTATGTGTACGTATATATACATACATATATATATATTTACATACATATATACACACACATACACACAGACAGACAGATATATACATAAAAGCACAAAGCTAACACAAGGTCACAGGGGAGAGGGGAGGCTAGTGGAATCAGAAAGGCTTCACATACAAAGTGACACATGCTGAGCCTTGAAGGAAACTAGGGATTCTGAGAGATGGAGGTGAGGAGGAAGGGCATTACAGGTATGGGGGACAACTGGGGCAAAGGCATGGAGGTAGTGTGCCATGTGTGAGGCATAGTAAGGAGACTACTTGGCTGGATCATGTGGGCCTGAAGGAAACTAATGTGTAATAACATCCTGCTACTCTGGCCCACTTGTTCCTCACATATAAAATTCCATCTCCCAATCCCATGCCTTTTAGCTAGTTGTCTGCCATGCCTGGCAAACTCTCTCCTCACCCCAACCCCTGTCTCTTCCATGGCTTTCAGCCAGACTCAGCCAAAATCTTGGGCAGGAGGCCTTTTCAGGTTCCAAATCCCCTTTCCCTCTCTACCTTAAGCCTCTCCTCTCAGAGATAACCTCCGTTACATATATATGTGTGTGCGTTTATGTGTATGTATAAAAATTATGCGCACACACACACACACACACACATATATATCACCCTGCATATTATCTTATCAGTACATAATTATTTGCATACTGTCTCTCCCATTCTCCTAGAAAGGAGAAACTATGTTTTTGCCTTTCTTTGTATTCCTAATGTTTATCACATTACTTGGTCCATAGAAGGTGTTTTAATAAATGCTTGTTCACTTGCTTGAGTTAATGAGCTGCAAAAGGAAGACTGGGACCAGGTTGTAAAGGATTAAATTGACAAACAGGGGACTTTACATTTTATTCTAGATAAAACAGCAGACAGTAAAATACTGTAGTTTACTGAACAGAAAAGTGGCATGGTTATACTGAACACTTTGGGAAATGTATTGGTTAACTGATTGGGAAGGGTCTACTGAAGCAGGGAAGGTTGGAGGCAAAAAAGGGGGAGTGGGGTGACAATAATTCAGGTAAAAGGTGATGAGAGGCCAAACTAGGGTTGTCTAAGTGGAGAATTCAGCTTTATACATAATGCATTTGAAATGTTTATGGTACATCAAATTCAAAATGTCTAGAAGGCAACTGGAGTTCAAGTTACTAGCATTAAAATGAAAAATAAAACAATCAACAAGCATTTATTAAGTACCTACTAAGTGTGCTGCCCCAGTTTTCCCAACTTATCAGCATTTAACTGGAGATTCAGGCCATTAATCAACATTCAACAAATCATTAATAATCAAAATCAATAAAATCAATTATTAAGCTACTACGTACCACACACGGGGGACACAGTCCCTGCACTCAAGAAACTTGCATTCTAACGAAGGAGACAACATGTGTATGCCTCAGGATGCACATGTGTGTAGACACATGGGTGTGCGGGGAGAGAGAGCATCTCAAGGATAGGGGACAACAGTACAAAGGCAGGGAGACAGGAGATGGGCACATCACGACTGAGGAGCTCCTGGAGTGGAATAATGTGCAATATGACTGGACAGGTAGAGGGAGACCAGGCTGTAAAGAATTTTATGTGGAAAATAGAGGAGTTTCTATTTGATCCATGAGGTAATAAAGTGTCTCTGGAGTTTATTCCACACCATTTCACATTTCACATGTGGAGGGAATTAGGTTATATTCTCATCATTTCTTCACCAAAGATACGAGTAACCACCCAAGGCAATGTGGGGATATATTAGCTAAGTTCCTCTCTTCCAGAAGCTGATAATCTATAAGAAATAAGTTCCAATTTCTCCATTCCGCCTCCACTACCACATATAATGTGCATTTTTTTTCTTTGAGCTTTGGCTTCCCACTTACTTAATTGGCACCCAGAGCAACCACTCCCTCCTCCAGATCTCAGTCATGCTCTTCATCTAGGCAGCCCACTAGATGTTAGCAAAAGCAGTAAGAAGCCCCACACATTTCTCCTATCTCTAACCCTACAGAAGAGAGACTTCAATTACCTGATAGTTTTTCTTGTCAATTCTGTCCGAAGCTATGTATGTATCCTTAAGCATGGATAATCTGTCTGATTTTCGGAGATGAGTTTGCTAAGCAGAGGTAATAAGAACTAAGAAAAAGCCCAGCTTTTTCCATTTCTCTTCACTCTATATGTTTTTGTGATTTCTGACTATTTAGGGTTGCTCTCTTGTAGGTATCTGCTATTACATCTTTTCCATAACCAGTCACAGTTTTGTAAACAAGGAAGTTCTCAAATTGCAAACACTTGATTTATGAGTGACCCATATTACAAAAGGGAGGCTGCATGTTCCACAATCCTGACACCACCTGCCCTAAGACAGTCCTAACCTAGTTGCTTGGAAGAGTAGCCAAGCTGTCCTGGGCTAATGATGTCAACTGGTAGAATCTCTGGGGAATACCTGATTTAAAAATTTTTTTCTCCTTTCTTCACCCTCTTAGAAACTGGGCACAATCTCCACTTAAGAACTCTTCCCCACTTTCACAGCTCATAACTCAATTAGTTCCACTTTAAAGCAATTTGTGTGTGTGTGTGTGTGTGTGTGTGTGTGTATGTGTATGTGTGAAAACTCCTATCCCCCATCCCTTCTCTCTTGTCCAGTTATCTGAAGAAAATTTCTCCCCCCATTCTTCCATCTCTGAACCCAAAATTAATCCTAATAATGTTTTTTTAAGTGAAATAACAAATGAAGATTAGAAAATAAAAGTCCTAAGTTTTCAAGTAAGTTGGACATGATTAATAGTACCATCATCATACCCTTGAAACTGCATTCTCTTCAGAATATCCACAAAAATTTCTATCTACCTGTATTTTAAAATCAGAAGACATTTATTTAAGCCCTTAGAAATCAGAGACTAATACCCTCCTCATACTATTCTTAATTAAATCTATTTTTCTCAAGCAACATGACTGCAATTAAAGAGAAAGTATGTCTCACTTGATGTTACTGATGTTTTATTTAATTATTTCTACTGTTTTCATGGCAACTATGGTATTCAGCAATATTATGGGTTAAAATAAGCTTCTATGGCAGTGGTTCTCAACCTTCCTAATGCTACCACCCTTTAATACTCGTATGTGGGTGTATCTGCATGTGGGTGGACCCGCCTGGAGAAGGATAGAGGAGTGGTGTCTCAGTTCCTAAGACCATCGGAAATATGTGTTTTCTGATGGTCTTAGGTGACCCCTATGAAAAGATCGTTCCACCCACAAAGGGGTCGGGACCCACAGGTTGAGAACCACTATTCTATGGGCTAGTCGAGAAACTAATCAAAATTTACAACACTGTATACAGTAAAATGAGTTAAAAATTGTAAACAAGTAACTCATAAATGACCTTTTTGAAACAAAACCCATTTGTACGCTGAAAACTGCCTATAGCAATATACAATTGCAGCAACAAATTTCAAACACTGAACATGGATAAGAGGATTTGTCCATAGGTTAAACTACTTCAATTTCTTAATAAAACTGATATATTCAATGTTTAGAATATTTAACCATAGCTAACCCTACTGGAATTTTGTGCATAGCAATAGTTTTTACCTTCCATTTTGAATATTCAGTTATATGCATGACTGTCTCTGTTGTTGAAAGAAAACAGAAAATTCCAAGTATTATCAGTACTGCCATCCTAGATTAACAACATCTAGTCCTAGAGTTATATAGTTACACTCACCAAATTCACTATTATCATCTACCAAGATAATTTCATGAAGGAGATGGGCTGGTGTTCGATCTATGACACTATGTACTGTCCGAAGTAAGGCAGAAAAGGCTTCATTGTAGAAACAAATCACAATACTGGCAGCTGGAAGGTCAGTTGGATATGATTTTTCTTTACATCTGTGGGCATAATTATAAGAAAACTGTGAATTTTAAAAGCCTCTTATGTTTCAAGATATTTTTCGTCAAACACTTTATGATCTCCTTCTAATGTTCTCCTCTTCCTTGCTTGTTTCCACTCATTCTTAGAAGCACACAGGGAAACAGAGGTAAACAACCTACAAGCCTAGGTGATTTCTTTTGGCATTCCTATATTTTACTTTTTTTCCTCCTTGACCTGTTCTATGTCTTGTTCTAGAAACTTAAGTAGAGTTGAAATGCATAGAGAGTACGTTAAAAATTACATTAAAAAGAAGAAGGCAGAAAACTGACATGAGCAAAACTACAGTGGCATTGTTATGGAACAAATAGCCAGCATGCTTCTCCTGTGGAAACGACAGAAGTTTCAAAAGGAATATAAATGAGAAAAATCTAATTTAAAAAAATTCACTTTTAGCAGATGGTCAACTTCATGTCCAACAGTTCTAAAAAATGAAATAAAAATAGAACCAATAAAAATTCTAAAATGAATCATTAAAGCCAATTTAACTCAAAATGTTAAAAGTGGCGACTGAGTAGATCATTATGGTCAATATCGCAGTAAGGGGGAAGGGAAGAGCAACAAAGCTCAATATGAATGGATCTTGCTCTCAAGGAGCTTTCCACATGATGGGGGAGAGGGCGAATATTTACAAACTTGCATGAACAAAGGAAAATGTGATAAATTCAAAGAAAAAAGAAAAGAGTTATGAGGGATTTGAGGAGCAACTGATAAATTTCAGTATGAGAGGAGGCAGGGAAGACTACATGGAAGAAATGGTACTTAAGCTGGGTCTTAAAAGAAGAGAGAGACTTCAAAAGCAGATGATGGGGAAGAGGCAGGGAAGAGCCCTTTCCTGGTATCATGGAGACGGTGAGTAAGTAATGGCACAAAGATGAGAGAGAGCAGGGTGAGAATAGGAAATACAGAAATTCGAGGCCAGTAGAATATGGAGCTCATATAGGGAAGTACATGATAGAGCTGGAAAGCTAGGTCAAAGTCAGATGGTGCAGGGTCTTGAAACCCAGAATCAGTATTACAAAATGTATTCAGTAAGCAACAGTAATGTCCTCTGAAGGTTTTTAAGTAGAATTATATGATCTTCTTAAAAGAAGACCAATATGTTTATGTGGGATTTGAAGGTACACTAAAATCCCACATCTCCTAAAGCCACCAATATGGAATTTGTAATAACCTGGACCTAGATTAGGTTTAAAATTGGCCTTATCTATTATTCTTTTCATCAAAGATAACATCAATTAATAGTGGAATCAGGATTTTATAGGCAATTGGAAAAACACAGGGAAACACACATTTTTTCCTTTAAAAAATGAGAGTGTATATATGTTTTGCATAGAGAATATATGTTTTGAGAGAACATATATGTTTTGCAAACCTAAAAGGATGATATAAATATATTGAATATAATAAATATATTATAACATAATAATCACAAATAATTCGTAGTTAATTATTAAAGCAGGTCATTTTAGGCCTACAGCAGGCAACAATATTTTATTAGCATTATCTAAGTTTCATGTTGTTTTAGGTAGAGCAAAGCTCATTCTTATACACTACCATTTCAATGGAAATCAGAATTTAAAGGAATGAAGAGAGAAAACAAATTGACTGCTTATTCCAATGCCAAATTTCATGTTTCCTCATTGGTGAAATAAGGGTACTCAATGAGATTGTCAAGAAGGCCCTTCCCAGCTCTAGTGTCTATATTCCTGGGAATATTAATATTAACAGTAACAACAACACTGAGATGATGCCTTAACATTTGGAAAATTTTAGATACATTTACATATGTTTCAGTCACAAACAAGCCTACAGAGCAGGTACTATGGGTAATATTATCTCCATTTTATTGTTTAGGAAAGAGGCTCCATGAAGGTAAAAATGAACGTAATCGCTTGTAACTTCACATCTGCCTTTGTCACAGCAATGAAGAAATTCTAAATATCTCAATAACGGGCGTCAAAACAAGTCTCAACATCAAGTTAAAAGCCATCATTTACTAGTTAGGTTTTCTGACTGTCAGAGTTTTCAAAGGAATAGTCACCCTGTCCCTCCTTAGTCTATAGGCAGCTAAGAACTGCGCTTGGGTTTGTCACCCTGGATAGCTCTTTCTCACACCAAAATCTTACCTTTCCTCATCTTATAGGCAGACAAGAATTCCCCCATCTGCCTTATGCCTTTTCATCCCTACGACATTTGTTGATTCTGCTTTTTATTTTTGGTCTAACTTTAGAAATTATAAACTTGATTAACAACAAAAAACAAACTTTCAAATAAATAAAAAAGAATTTTAAAATAACTTACATGAAGTCATAAAATATCTATTATTAGAGAAGTTTTAAAATTTTAAAATTTTGTTCTTATGACTTTTTAAGTCATGCTAACACCCACAAGTTTCTTCCCAATCCCTATAGTATTTTCATGCATAAATTGTCTATCTTGGTGGGGTGGGGTGGGGGGAATAGTTTTCTACATTTCTGGCTTGGTTTGTTTAAATAGACTGATCATTCCCAGAAAAACGTAAGTTGCTTTAGGACAGTAATTTTTCCATTTTCCTTTTTATATCTCCAGCACCTAGCACATAGCAGGCATATGAGAGATGCATGAACTGAAAAATGTTTCTTTAAAAAAAGATGCTATGCTTAACACACATCTGTCTCTCAATTAGTAAAAATGAATTTCATTTTTCTGTATCACACATTTATGATTTGTGTATATTACCACCTTAGAACATAAGCTGTTAGAGGGCAAGGATAATATTATGAATAAGCTCTGAAAGTATTCATACTTCATGGACTCGCAAAATGATTGAAGTCTAAGTTACTTTAGTAAGTGAACCTTATTAGACTGTGGTTGAGCTCATGTCTGAATGCAGATAAAGATAATAATAGTTCACGTTTCTAGAGCACTTCATGTTTGTACAACACTTTGCACATGAGAAGACTAAGATTCGAGGAGCACATGAATTATTAGTCTCTTATTAAAATGGTGAAAATGAGTCTCAGAGAGGTTAAGGAATTTGCTTATGATTTCATAGGTATTCAAAGGTAAGGCCAGGCCTCAACTCAAGGTGTTCTGACCCCCAAGTACTTCATTCTCTCTACTTTACAAGCCACTCCACATCTCACAGTGAGCAAAGAACAAATAAGGACCTATTTTTGTGTGTTTTATAACATACATCAGAATATCACAAAGACGTGAAGAACAAATTGAAAAAATTATTGCTTGTTATACAAATAACTTCCACTTTAATTATTTGCTTCTGGTTCATCAACATTTACTCTAAGTTTAATTTAACCGGTTTTCTGCCATTCCACCCTATATTTCTTAGATGGCATAAAAAAAAGCCCTTTTGTTTCATAATTTATTCAGTAGCTAAACATTCAATTTAAGGAATGAATCTCCCCTTAAAAGTCATATTGTGTCCTGAGAGTTCATTAGTTTTACTTCTTACTCTTGTAATATGACCTGGAAAAACTGTTTATTCACATCTATTTTTGACCTTTCATTTATTTGCCACCTGATTTGATATTTCAAAATAAATCCAGTAAGCTCTGAATCATCATATTACAAACTCAGATCATATGGCTTCAATTATTATAGGTCTAGAAATCTGTCTTAGGCAGCACCTAATATACTATAATAGTTGAAAAAACTGCCATGTTTTAATACTATTTTCGTGACCTCTTAAAATGGACACTTAAAGAACAATATTAAATTGTAGTAACAGAAATTAGTGTGACAAACATACTCTGCATTCCTTGTATCTGGCACATCTCTATGGTAGCCCAAGCGGTTACTGATAAGTAAATTAAAGGCATGCTTCTGATAGCCCAAGTCTCTGAGTTCCTGATCTCTTTCATTAAAAATCATACCTGTAACAGAAAGAAGTTAAAGTCAGTATATCATGTCCAGAAAGGATTACTTTTTCTACTGTAACAGACCAAAAATGATAACAGGAAAATTAATTCATTCCATTATAACTAGGTATCAGTCATATTCTTTAGATGTAAGCTACTACAGTTACAAAAAGACGGATTGAGGTTAGAAGTGAAATCCTGTTCACAAAATTATTCAACAACATATAAATACAACCAACTACTTGTTCACCAGACATATTCTAAAAATTTTTGATCACACCTGGAAGACAAACCTTCTGATCACCAGGGTAAACCATTTTTCCTAACATACAAAATCGGAGACAAGGAAAGCAACAGGGATCATGCCTGTTTTCATTAATACATGGAGAACTCCCAGGAGAGGAAACTTCCTCTACTAACACAGTTTAGCAACTTCTCTGTACTATACAGGCTTAGAGAGTTGCCTAGAGCAACAAGAGTTGTCCATGGCCACACAGCAAACATGTGTTAAAAGGGAGGACTTGAATCTAGGTCTCCCTGCCTGCAAGGACAACTCTATCCACAACAGCACAACCTTGCATATAAAATGATATCTAAAATACTGACTAGAATTATTTAGTTATAAAATCATAGAACTTCAAGGGACATAAAGAGTTCACTGTTTAAAACTTCTACCTCATGTTCAAGCCACTCTTAAGAACCTGTCGAAGGTGTGACTTTCAATCTCCTTGGAAAAGGAGACTCCCTAAATTTCAACCTTATACAATTAAGAAGGTTTTCCTTATACCTGATAAAATGTTCTGTAATTTAAAGAGGTGCATACTCTTTTTGGGTAAGTGGCCAGAGTTAAGGATAAGTATGAACTGAGACAGAGAAAAATAAGCAGAAATAAGCTAATAGTTTGTAATATGACCACAATAACAAGGAAAGCAACATGAAAAACTAGAATGTTAATCAATGTAGTGACAAATCCTTACTCCAGGAAGCTGATAGGGAAGTATGACTCTGGCCTTTTGTAATGGTAAGGGATTTTGAAGATCTTCCCTGCCCCTTAACAGGCCTAGGGAATTTGAAGATCTTCCTACCCCTTAATGGGCCTCACTGGAGTGCAACAGGAGAAGCTTGCTTAGGGGGAGGCTTGTTTTTCAGGAAGGCACACCTTTTGTTACTTAGTAATTAGGCAGTGGATCACGAAGGATGTGATGTCTTCTGACCCTGGAGAAGGCTATACATATACCCTGACA
This sequence comes from Pseudochirops cupreus, assembly GCA_028627135.1. NCBI lineage: Eukaryota > Metazoa > Chordata > Mammalia > Diprotodontia > Pseudocheiridae > Pseudochirops > Pseudochirops cupreus. The sequence goes on along the minus strand of CM053581.1, from coordinate 510,920,540 downwards.
TGAGTTTTGCTTTGGGGCTCATTTATGGGAAGAGTTGTGTGATCTAACCAGATGATACTTGGGGCAGCCATTGAGCCCCCCCTGCCTGTGAAAACCCACATGTTGGTCCTTCTCTCTCTGGTAATTATGTATGTATGTATGTAACAGTCAGACAGCTAGAAGCCCTGTCTGTTGGTTTTTGAATTGTGTTATTTTCTCTGTCTGTATTTTTTTGTCTCCTTGTAATTTCTATATTTTCTCTGAAGTTCAGGGTGCTGACTTTTTCCCCTGAACTAGGTAAATGATACATGTTTGATTAAAGTAAGATTGGCAACCCCTTTTGAGTTTCTTTCCTTTAGAAAAGCAGATCAAAGAAACTGTACTATCAGTCATCCTGGGTTTTCTAGTATGCTTGCTGCTACACCTTTTCAGGAGGAAGGTAGGGGACTAGAGGTACAGAATAAGGCATACATTTAAAGACATGGCCAACATATTGATTTGTTTTTCTTGGCCGCATCTATTTGTTTCTGTAATGGTAATGTAATTTGAATTTGAAGACCCTTTTTTGCATTGGCAAGTAAGCAGGTACCTAGCACTTAATAACTGATCAAGCCTCTCCTCGGGGAAAGGTATGAACTCCTGTCTCCTGTTACTGATGTAACAGGAAGGGGTTGGCTGAAACAGGAAGCTAATGCTGTGTGTATATAAGGAAAAGCCCCAGGGAGGGACAGTCAGAATTTGCTGGGACCAGCATCTAGAGGCAGAGCAGCTACAGAAAAGAAATGAGAATCGAGAACTGAGTCAGAATTTCCTGAGAACTTGTGGTGGCAGAATTCTTCTGAAAAGGAGCCCAGGAGGCTGAAGAGGAGCCCAGGAGCTGAGGAGCACTCCCCCCCCCCCCCAAGCTAGATAAGGTGATTCCAATTTTTTGAACAAGCTGCAGAAGACCAAGGAAGCATGACAAGGATGCTAAGACTTTTGTCTGTGGCTTGGCTGAGCCCTGAATTCCCGGGAACAGAAATTGTGAAGAATTTGAGATGGACTGGACCCTGTGAACTCCATTGTGGAGCAGGACTTACACAAAGAGCTGGACAAGGAACTGAGAGCCATCTGCCTTTGAATCCAGATGACTGTTTGATAGATTCAGGTAGGAGTTGCCTGCCTCGACTCAAGATGAAAAGACCTCTCCGTGGGTACTAAGTAGTGATGAAATTGTACTTTACTAGTGACCTAGGGGTAGAGGCTCTGTGTCTTTTCTGATGATTGAATAGTAAATGATGAAGGATGAATGAATGACTAAATGACTGTACTTAGTAACTGATTATTGAATAAGTGACTGATTGAGTTGACTTAGTGTGCCCATGAGTGGAAGACTTTGACTACTGTACTCTGAGATAACTGAATGACTGAGTAAGGAGGCAAACCTCCATAGGGATGACTGAATGTAATAAATGATTGTACTTTATTGAAAACTACTGTGACCATTTTGGTGAAAACTATGTGGCCATTTTAATGATATGCTGTTGTGAATACTATATTGTGATTTTCTGTGATAAGCTGTAATATTGTGAATGCTATATCTTGATTTTCTGTGAATGTTTTGCTTTGATTTGTTATGGAACAAATAGAATGTTCACTAAACTGTGTAATCAGAACCTTAAAAGCTGTTCACAGTAGCATTCTTCCAGAAAGCTCCTCATCCATGGTGTTACAGTTACAAAGAAGGGCAAAGGGGAGAAAGAATGGGTATTACTGGAGAAGGGGAAAGGGAAGGGAATAAGTATTTATACAGCAATTATTATGTGCCAAGCACTGTGCTAAATACTTTACAAATATCATCTCATTTAATCCTCACTACAACTCTATGAGGTAGGTGCCATTTTTATCCCCACTTTAAAGTTGAGGAAACAGGCAAACAAAAGTTAAGTGACTTGCCCAAGATCACACAGCTAGTAAGTGTCTGAAGTTGGATTTGAACACAGATCTTCACCAGTTGCCTCATTGGGAAGTAATAGTGATGTTTAAAAAAAAGAAAAGAAAACAGAATCAATAAATTTTTTTTTAATTAAAGAGTAAAAAAACTGGCCATACTTATTTTAAAACTTTTAAAAATCAGTCTTACACATCCCTCCAAACCAAAACATCCCAACCTCTTTAACCTTTTCTCATAATGTTTCCTTATAATATTTTCCAGATACCTTCCACTCCCTTCTAAAATACAATGAAACAAAACTGGACACAATACTCTAAAAAGGAACTGACTAAAGCTTGGTAATTAAAGAATTATATCCCTGAGTTTGGATGCTCAACATATTAATAGAGGAAAACCATCATAGGTGACCTCTCAGTATTCATTTCTCAAAACAAAGTACAGTAAAATCTCAACCAGTATAACCCAGTAGTTGTGGGTAACTTCATTTTCTAATTAACTAAGGGTTAACCAGAAACCTGAATGTTATTTTTTTTCCTGCTTTTTGGAGGAGGGAAAGCAAGGCAGTTAGGATTAAGTGACTTGCCCAAGGTCACATGGCTAGTAAGTTTTAAGTGTCTGAGGCCATATTTGAACTCAAGTCCTCCTGACTCCAGGGCCAGTGCTCTATTCACTGCGCCACCCAGCTGCCCCAACCTAACATTATTTCAACTCATTGCTGAAAAATCTTTCTAAAATGTATTAACACACTTCCCAGCCAATTTACTAAACTTAATTTACTTTCTTTGAAAATTTAAGATTTTCCAAAGTGTTTCACTGTTCCTAAGTCTAATTCTCATTCCACAATACTAGAGGAGCAAGATGCAGAAAATATGAGACTACACTGAATTTCTGTATAAATCTAAGGACATGTTATTTTTAAAAATAAACCTCTGGTATCAGCTTGTTTTCTTAACATGATACTCTGATAAAAATTAGAACGAAAGAAGAACATGATAATTAAAAATTTTGATGAGCTGAATTCCAGTTAAAGTTTTACTATAATTCTGGGTCCTTTCCTAATCTTTCTCACAACTCTTGTCTTCTAATTCCTTAATGATTATGGCACTATTCAATAACTTGTCCCCAGTTATCCTAATCACAGGAATATTATTTGTACTACAATCTAGCCAGAAAAAGTTTTATTCTTCTATGTCATAACAAAAAGTCACACCAATAAAGTCTCTGAAAAATTACTAACATCTGTCATGTCACAGACTCCAGCTGAAATGACAAATCTGGAAACATCAACAAATCTCTACCACCATCCTTCATCTGTGCCTTTTAATTATTTTAAAGAAATAATCCTTTCCCCTTAACAGATGGCACTTGTTTTCAATTACACTGTTATCTCCCTCCCACCAATTCTGTACTTTAATATATTTATCATTATTCTTCCTTGGACTCTTTCAAGGCCAAATACAAAATTTATCCTAAAATATTAAATCCAATTCTAATTAAGGCTCTACCATCTGTTTACTTTTTATTTCTGACTTTGATGATTCTATTCTCTTTGGTTTTAAAATATAAGAAAGGTTTTCACTATTATTCCCCAGACACATTTGTGGATAGTTTGGGGAAATGATTAAGACTAGAACCTGTGATTTAACCAGAATGGGGAATTCCCTCCTACTGAGTTGCCTGAGGCACACATTCATTAAGTGTCAGAAAAAGGGCTCTGAATACAGGTATTACCAAAAAACCAGCACTCAATCCATACCTCAACTCTCTGTTGAGTTACTAGATAAATCTTGTCGAAAATAAGGAACAAAAAATTGACTTGCAAGTAAAGTACACCGATTCTACACTCTCTGTCTATCTTTGTCTCTGTAGGTTGGTCTGTCAGTCTTCTCTCTTCCCTCTCTTTTTTCTCTTATACACAAAAAGATAAAATAAAAAGCATACGTACATATGTACATATACATAAGCACACACATGTGTGTCTATACACAAATGACTTCATTTCCCTAAGCCTGAGTTTCCTCATCCGTAAAATGGGAATAATAAAATTTATACAGCATCCTTGACAGGACGGTTGTGAGTCAAGTGCTTTTTAAGGCAATTCCACAAACTCCTTTATAACAACTCACAATATTCAGCCTGTATGTGTTAAAGGCAGATCTTAAATAGAGACTTTTACAATGTCCAACTTGGCTTTTATCCAACATGCCATGCTGCCCCTCAGTTTAATTAAAGGAAAACATTTCATACAGACATCAATATATGACCAATACTTTTTTATTTTCTGCTCTTAGACCACCTTCCTTCTTCTAATGTTAGAGAAGTTGTTAATTCACTTCTCAACCCGAGTTTTCCTTCCTCCTGATTAAATAATTTCAGTTCCTTTCATTTTACTTCAAAGTTTCTTTTTTAATTTTTAGTTTTCTTCTACAGACTGTGATCACTTCTTCCACACCTCTTATAAAATACCTCTGGAGAACAGGACTCAACACGCTTAATAAATGTTTCTTAAATCTGTTAATCTCTGTATAAATCACAAATTCACAGTCACGCCACTGACAAAAAAGTATTCTTTACGATAAGTGCCTACTTTTGATTGGTATAACCAGTGAAATCTTTTAATTCTAGTCTCAAAGCACACATCAGTTGAAACTGGCATTTAATTAATATTTCCTTGAAGACTTGTAGTGTTAAGATGGACAAAACAAGTTTCATATTCTACCAAGTCAGGCTCCAAACTGGTGACCAGCAGGATCCTAATCTCGCCATGAAGATTTTGTCACTGACTCAAAAAATCCATCAGAAATTTCACAATGCGATCATAAAGTACTGTATTGGGAGTAAGAGGGAAGTCCTAGGTTTAATCCAGATTCTGTCACTTACTGTAACCTTGAGCAAGTCATCTCACTTCTCTGGGCCCCTTGTGAAAAGAGAGGGTGGATCAGGTGACCTCTAAGGTCCCTTCTAGTTCAAAATCTGTGATCCTGTAATCCTAGAATATAAGCAATGAAATTTATATTTATCCTGAGAAAAAACACCCCTAAGCAACAGCAAGTTGAAAATGAATCCAACTTACCCATTTCAGGAGAGAGATCCATGTTGTCTTTGCCTGCATCTTCAACATGATTTTCTAAAATGGATCCAATCTTGTTGACTTTTGCCTGTGGCTCTAACAGTCGACTTGGGCCACGAGTAAAACGAGGATAAAACTTCTTGGGGAACGGCCCATGGGGCTTAGACCCCTTGATGGGCACATTTTTAAAAGGCTGAGTCACTTCACTGAAGTTGAAATAAACAAAGAGCAGGACTGTCCAGGTCACAGATGTGAAAAGGCACCCATAGCAGAAATAGCGGAGGGTGACACTTCCCATTGTAGATCTAGCATTGCTGAAGGTCCATGTTCAACATTCTGAGAAAAGAAGGGGAGAAGTGAACTTACGTTAGACACTTCATTGCACTTGTAAATCATTTACTAAATTCACATTTAGTGCTTTAAAAAAAACAGAGCACTTTGGAAATAAGACTTTAGCTTTCAGATACATGATAAATATATCTTATACAACCAAAATCTTCAATTCAACAAGTAACACACATTCTTAAGACTATTTAGTCAGCACAACAATGCACACCCAACAAAGTAAAAACTATAAGGTGATCTCTAGATAGCTTCAAATGAAAAAAAAAAGTTTAAACAAAAATTACAGAAAAATGTGCCGGTGCTAAATCAAGGTCAATGAAATTACTAAGCTATTTATTGACCCATATAAAGAAGTACAGCTCCCTCATTTATGCTGGGTTTATAGTTTGAATTTTTTTTATAAGAAATACCTCAATTGAGCATATTCTCTCAAAATATTCCAGTTTGGCAGTAAATGGCCCCTACTAAAATATTCCATGTCTGCCACTAAAAACAGAAGTAGCAGCTTGGTGTATATGCAATGGGCAGCGCACTGAGAATTAAGAGAACTAGTTTCTAGTTCTGGCTATGTTATTCATTATCTGTGTATCCTTGTACAAGTCAATCCTTAAGCCTCAACTTCATCATCTGAAAATGAAGGAGTTGAATCACAATTAAGTTTCCTTTCAGCTCAATCCACCTAACATACAGTAACATGAATGAAAAAAGTCCTAGCTTCTAATCAATTTGTAAAATAACTTTGCCCCTGGTCTTATAACCTTATCTAAAACCTTCTGTACTATCTTAAATTTTTAACTGAGCCCATTTGTACATCATCAGAAAAATGGTAACATAAGAAGCATTTCCTGCCTTTGCTATATAGGTTGCCCAATAAAACAAGCCAAGATGCAAGCAGTCAGCGTTGAATAATTTATTAGATAGGACTCTTTTTTTTTCCCTACCCCACATCACTGTATCTAGTCTTCTCCAAGACAGCTATAAAAATTCCTGCAAATTCTCTTTAGTTCAATCTTAAAATTGTATTTAAAATATACATCATATGAATAAAAGTAAGGTTAGAGACTCAGATAAAATTCAGTGACACAAGAAAATACACCCTACCCCCAAAGGTAATCAATCCCTTTACCTCTTAGTTCACAGTTTCTAAGGAATTTATTTTAAAGCAATGATAAGATCTTTACAATAATATCAGAATTCAATAATCAGCATTATTAAGCCTCAGTCTGAAAAATATGTAACTCTTCTCTATTAGGTTTACAATACAAGTCCATGGAGAAGCAAAAATTAAATGCCAACCTCTGACTCTTGTCTGCCAGTATAAAGTGATCAAGTATCACTAGCTTTGCCAGTTGAAACGAGCTTTAAAGGTGAAACTAGAGGCACCGCTTGAAATTACTACAACAAAGTCATAAAATCAAGCAACAATGAAGGAAATGACATATCAATATCAGCACTTTTAAATTAAAATTTGATCATGCAAGGAAAAATATCAACAGTATAAAATTAAACAAATATTTTCAAGGCAGAAAAATGGAGCTATTGAAGCTAAATAAAGAGAACCAGAGCTACAAGATTTGAAAGGAACTGAGGTACTGACATTTACCTCACTAAACTCAAAACTATTTAACTAAAACTGACACTTTACTTTGCCAAAAATATGACTAGGAAAGAGTTCAAGACACCAGAGATTTTTCAAAATGCTACAATAACTTAAGATAAATTCTCCTAAAAAGAGAAATGAGGCGAAAAATCTGTCTAATATATAATTTTAAACAGCAATGTATAACTCTTACCAGATTGTTTGAATAGAAGAGGTTTTTTGTTTTTGTTTTGGGGGTTGGGGTTTGGTTTTTTCCTTTGGTGAAATTATCAATATTACATGGCAGATGTTTGCCACTGTGAAACACAAAGCAACCCCTGATACATGCATCTTAGACCTTTATATATATATATATACACCTTTTAGATATTTGTTCATATATTGGCTTACACAGAAAATATTACCATCAGTGGGCAGTAACTATTTTCCTTTGGGGAAGAAAATACTCTTCTCCCATATAAACCATTAATTCAATGCAGCTTTTGCAAACAGTATCATGTTAATTTTAACATACCATTGTGAAATTAGAGAGCAAACACACAAAAAAGAGAGTGATAGAAGAGGCATCAAGTAAAATGAATTATCTCAATTTGTCACTGATCTTGAGTAAGAGAAAACCCATGATTCAATTTCAATATCTGTGAAGTGTTAAAAAGTAATATTCTTCACCCTGACCCTGAAAATTCAGTTATCTGGAATACAAAAATAGAAACATGCTGGAATTATGTTCCTAAAAAGTTATGTGTAAATCAAATCACTCTCCCAATGATTTATGTGAGAATTTCAAAGATGTCTTTTCTTTGTTTCCCAGTATAATCCGGGTGTAACTTTCTATGAACAATTAAAGATATTTATTTTCAAAAGTAAAATAATGTTTACATAATGCAAATATTTATCCTAATTTATTTCATAAATTCATACTCTCATGCTATATTTTATTAAAATGGAGCTACAGTGTGGTATAGTTGACAAAGTATTAGGTGTAGGGTCAGAGGCTATGAATTCAAACCCTAACTCTGCAAATCACTTTAGCATTTTACTTTGGCTTCTTTTGTAAAATGAGGGTGGGTAAACTGAATGATCTCTCAGGGCCCTTACAGCTCTATGATAGTATGGTTCTATGAAACATAAATTCATTATAATGAACCTTAAATATTTATGGCATAACTACGGGCCCTGAGGCTGCTTTTTCAAAGAGAGGTAACGAAGTATAGTAATATAATACCAGTCATTTCCAACAGTGCCTGAAACACAAAAAGTATAAATGCTTGTTGATTGATTACAGCAAAGCAGAAAAGTGAATGTTCAAGCCTAGGACTATTGTTAATGAAATGGCTATGGGAAGGCTTATTTCTCTAAATCTTTAAAGAGTACAAAAAGACCTGGAGAGTTTCTTCAGGAGGAAGCTATTTCTGCTGTATCTTCTTGGTGCCACTGTGCCTAGTACTTTTGACCTTGGCATAAATCCACTTATTTTCATTACCTCTAGCCCCAAACCCAGTGATTCTGCAGCCTCTTATCAGTTCTAAAGTTCAGTAATTTCTGGCTTGCTCCAACAGTCTTCTCAGCTGGCCAGTGTCTTTGTTCTAAAGTGAGTCAAGGAAGCTTGGCATGTGTGGCCACAAGGAGCAATGACTTGGGTTTAAGTCTTGGCCCAACTGTTTACTACTTGTATGATCTTGGGACTTCATTAAGCATCTCTGGGACTCAGTTTCTTCATCTGAAAAATGACAGGCTTGAACTGACTCCTAAAGCCCCTTTTTAACTCTCAATCCTACAACTTTATGTTTCTTGGTAACTTGGAAAACCTCATACAAAAGTTTTCAAACTGGCATGCACTTGCACCAAAAAGACTTTTCACTAAGATTTCTCTTTGATTCAATAAAGTAAAATCCAATTTTAATTTGTTCTTTCAATTAATAGTTGATACAGAAATTCATAAATACAGCTACTATTAGTTCTGTTAGTCCACAATCATTATTAAAATCAATTACTAAGCTCAAAGGCACCTTAAACCTAAACCAAAAGCTATTTTCTCTCTATATATTAAGATTCCAACTTCTCCTTTGTGTTAAGGTTCTAGAAAAGGTAAAACATATTCTTTTGTTATGATCTGATTTAAAAGTAGTGTCTTTATCACTAAGCTTACCACATGTTGGAATCTACTGTGCCTGAATATTAAAGCTGCCCCAGCACACCAACCCAGACATTTGTGAACAAACATTCCACACGCACTACCATGGACTCAAGAGGAGGGAAAAAAACCTAATGGTTCAAACATCACAGGCACCACCAATGCTGCATACTGTTTTCACACATTCTGTTAATAACCATGCAAGTATCTCAAATCCATTTCTTTCCAACTTCACTATCCCTACTACAGGCATCTCCTAGAAGAGGTAGGACTGTGGAAAGCATTCAATTTGGAATTAAGAGGGCTTAAGTTCCAGGTCCTGGCTCTGGTATTTACTACTTGTATGGCCTTGAAAAAGTTACTTGGCTTCTCTAGAATTCACTTTCCTCATCTGAGAGGTGAAGAGGTTGTTAGACTAAATGATTCTAAGGTCCATTCTAGTTCTGGATTCTAATGATCCTGTAAATGTGCAAACACTTACCCCTAAATTGACACTATTTTTTCCTAGAGCCCCACAGCATGACATCCTTTCTAAAAAAACTGTCTCACCTGTTGCAAAATCTGACAGCCCTTTGACTTCCATATCTCATGGTGCCCTTACTCTCCTCATAATACTAGAACTAATTCAAATGCTAGCTCTGGCAAGACACCTTTCTTAATTCTTCTCTCCTGCTCCCCTAAAGATCTTTTCCTTCTCTAAATTCACATTGCATTTCATACCAATTTTACTGTCTTTTCAGTCTATTTTGCACTAAACTTACAGCAAAATTATTTAGCTGCACATTTCTCTCATTTATGGTAAAATGTGCTAATCAAAGTTATTTGCTAATATAGGATAATATCCTACACAAAGTCCAAATAAAAAGATACCCTTTGTAATCTGCTTGTAAATGTTATTATGCCAAATATGTTGAGTCCCAAAACACTACAGGACCTCTCCCCTCAGTGAGATACATTCATTTAAAGGATTACTAGGGTAGCCACTGACACTACAAAAACCAAGATGGGTGAAGAACACATATTGCACAAATTATGAAGTATAGATTGATGCTCAATTCACCAAGTAAGTCCAGTAGCACACCTATCTTGAACAGGCACTGAAGTTGGCTAATGAGATAAGTATGGAATCAAATAATAAGAGGAAACCAAGTTGGATCCCAGGTTAGAGAAACTGCAAAATATTTTCAATGATGCTAAAGAGCCTACTGCTACACAAGTTTATCTTTTGATAAGCAACATTTTCCTAGCACTATGTAACTGAAAATATTAGAACACCACAATCTCTGAGATACCACAAATGCAGGCTACCCAAAGTGCAAAGAAAAGGAGATAGCTGCACATTACAAATGATCAACCGTACACAAGAAGTTGTGTACAGAAGATATAACTAGATGTATGACTGGAAAAGGAGGTGAATCTATCATGTAATGAGTACAAAGAACAAGAGAGACCATCTGAGTGTCACTTGTAGCTAAAAAACATAAAAGGTATGAAGGCCCTTTCTATGTTTGATAAACCCTTT
>CM053581.1:510877914-510909457 GCA_028627135.1 Pseudochirops cupreus | reverse complement strand
ACATATCTTCTTATATAAGATTAATCTTAACATATTCAAGTCCTCACAAAAACACTATGAAAAAAATTGACTACTGAAGAAAAGGACTTTCAAAGTGTTATCAACAGATGAGGAAAATAAACAGAACAAGTGTAGGAAAGGTATAAAAAAAAAGTAATGTTACAATGAAGGCAAGTGCTTGGGAATTATTTATTAATGGGATTACAAGTCTCATTCAACTATGGATTTTGAATGTTACTAACAAAGGCTGAAGTTGTGTTGACATGATCCAAAACATCAGGTTATCTGTCAGTTTTTAATGAAATTTCTGGTAGTTTTGGCAAGGATTGTGAAAATGTCTTTGCAAATCCATTTTGCAACTATACCTCTCTGTGAGAGTAGTTTTTGTAGAAGTCTTCTGGAAACCTTTCTCAAGTATAGAACATTACATAAAATATACTGGGCATTAGAATCTAGTGATATTTGACAATTCTTTGCAAAGTCTAAAACTCATACTTAAATACTTATTTTAAGGATGTGTGATTTCATTCCTTACTCATTCTACCAATAAAGATCACATCAATAAGTAGTGAATTAGTAGATAGTTTTGGTAGACATTAAAAAGTCTACTTAAGTACAAAAAAAAAAAAAGAAATATAGAGAAGCAGTGAAAATAATTTTGCAAGAAGTTACTGAAATTTTCAATTACAAAGCATATCATTTTGGTTCTCTCAAATATCATCTGATTATTTTCCTTTACATTGAATGTTGTTTTCTTAAGTGAAATGAAGAATTGAACTCCTTATAATACAGAGTGGCATCAGCATCTTGAAAACAAGTACTTGTCAGACATTTACAGTACAGAAGGTATAATAATGCTATTTTCAACTAATGATGATTTTTTAAATCCCCCTGTCTGGTACAGTGAGAAAAAGTACTAGTTTTGGAATAACGGATCTTCTGTTTACTATGCTGGATAAATTACAGCCTCTCTATTTCTGTTTTCTCCATAGTAAAATGCAAAACATAAGATGAGATTAAATCTAAGGACTCTTTTTATATGACAAATTAATATCTGAGGGTCTATGTAGGCAAATTATTAGAATTTCCTTATGTAATTTGATAGTAAATGAACCATTAGTTTCTGATAAGCACCCACTAATAATATTCTAAGAAAATGATATGGAAAAAAAAATCACATTGGTTGTGGTTTGTTTTTTGTAATCACATCTGTTGGTCACATGGGGAAACAACTTTTTGGTGCCATATTACCAGAAATACCCATTGATAAAATACAAATGTAGAACCTACAAACCAATGTAAATAAAATGAAATAAATACCTTATCTACAGAGTTGTGAGTGCATCTTTGGGAATGTAAGAGAGTGAGATGGAGACAGGGACATTCCATTCCTCCTTCACACTCTACCCAAGTATTGCAAACACAGTAAATTCCACAGCAAAAACTAGACATTTCCTTTTTCAGGACAAAGCACATTGGCATGAGGATTTCTCAGAATCCTCTGGCTGCTCAGAGAATATAATGTCTACCAATTGGTAAATATATAGTCTTTTGTCACTGAAAGGAAAAGAATTTCTGGACTGCGAACAAAAAACACTATTACACTAAAATGGGTCATAAAACTAGATATAAAAAAACACCTGTATGTGGAAGATTGTGTCCTTTTGTGTAAAGGGGATGTGAATGATTCCACTCCTTAATTTTCCACCACTGCTTTGATATTCTGTCTCTAGCATATACTTTACTATCTGAAAGGGGAGAGGAAGGACAGGGAGGAGGGAATAAGCATTTATTAAGTATAAACAATGTGCTAGGACTATGCCAAATGCTTTACAAATCCCATCCTACTTAATCCTTACAACAACCCTTATAAGGTAGGTGATATCCTCATTTTACAGATAAGGAAACTGAGGCCAACAGGTTAAATGACTTGTCCAGGGTCACACAGTTAATAACTGAGTCTGGACTTGAACTTAAGTCTTCCTGACTAGTCCAACACTCCTTCCCTTTGTAGGAGGAAAGAGGGAAAGAGAAAACAGCTATAAATTTTATCTGATCCAATGGCATCCCATCATAAGGATTCTTATGGACCATGATGTCTGGTATCCCTTTCCAATATCACAAATGTTTGGAGATAGGTAGATAAGCACCTACTGAAGTGAAGATAATGTGTGTGTGTGTCTGTGTGCGTGTGTGTGTTCAAGAACGCATCCATATCCTCAAAGTACAAGTTACTCTGTGCCTTCCAAAAACTCAAAGAATCTCTCTCATCCTTAGTATCAGCTCCTCCAGGTATTTATTTTTTCTTTGTACGGGCTCTCTAGATCATGAGTGAATATTTAGTTGTATGACCCTCTAAATGATGCCCAAGTATTCTTCAACTATAGTTTCTTTCCAATGTACTATCTTTCATTAATTCCTCAGCCCAAGTCACAAAATATTTCATTTATTTAATGGGTTAATACGACAAAAATCTCCCATACCCCGAAAATGTAATGTAAAGTTACCAGTCATGAAATAAAACTTCAACAAAACGTTTTAATTGTACCAAGAAAGAGATTATGGGACATTGTGACCAGAAGAAATCAGTATTAAGGACACTTCACACTAAGTATTTTTTAAAATATATTTATTTTAACATTCATTTCTTAAAATTTTGAGTTTCAAATTCTCTCTCTTCCTCAAGGTCTTTCCCAACCCATGGAGAAGGCAATCAACATGATATCACTTATACATGTGAAGTCACACAAAATATTTCCACACTGCAAAATAAATAAATACATAAAAGTAAAGCAAGAAATATAAGGTAAATGAAAAAAGTCTGCTTCAGTCTGCAGCGAGAGTTCGTTAGTTCTTTGAACGTAGAGAGTATTTTTCACTGTGAATCGTTGGGAACTTGTCTTGGATCGCTGTATAAATCAGAGTGGCTAAGTCTTTCACAGTTGATCATTGTTACAATATGCCTCACAGTATTTATCATTTACAGTATCTTAATTTAGGATACAAGAGGAGGTCACAGAAAATACTTTTAAATGAAAGATTCCAATACTGGTCAGAACTACATGCTGGATCACAAGTTTTAACTTTTAACTTCCAATAACACAAAAATTTTCTCCTTAAGATTTTGTAGCACTGAATAAATCGCAATCACCCTTCGACTTCGTAACTAAGTATCTTTCCTCTCCTGTTCTACTAAAATTACTTTTACAATACATTGCCCTTAGTAACAACATTGCCAGTCCTTGTCCCTTGCCCTTCAAAAATAAGTCCCTCTGGTCTCTACAATGTATCAGATGACAATCTTTTAAGCTAGAAGGTCCTTCAGCAATCTTCTAGTCCACTTCCCTTGCTTTTCTAGAGGCCTAATAAGGTTAAGCCACTTTCCTAACAGTCACACAAGGAGCAGCAGAGCCCAGATCCAGACAGAAATCCAAGAATCTTTCCACTATGTCATACTACTGCTTTACCTCTCCTCCTAAAAACTAATGTGACACTGGCTGCATTAAGAAAAACACTTCCAAGAATAAGGCTGTGTTGAGTCCCTGGACTCCGCCCTGAAGTGCTGTATTCAAGTAGAGGTGCCACAGTTTAAGGGGTTCAAAAAGCCAGGAGGACAATCAGGATGATGAAAAGCCCAGTGAAGGACTTATTGAAAGAACTAGAAACATTCTAGAGAACAGAAAAGAGTGGGGGCATCATAGCAGTGTTCAAGTATTTAAATTCAGACTTAATATCAGGAAAAACTTTGTAATAATTAGGGCTGTCCAAACGTAAAAAGTGGGTTCCCTTCACTGAAAAGCCCGTCCAACTCTAAATTCGGTAATTCTGGGAAACCTTTCCTCCAAATCCCAGCAGCAGCAGCATCTTTTTCCACTGAGGATTTTTAAGTAACCCATGGTCAGACCCCCATTGTTTCCGTTTCTAGAGTGCTTTTATTTCCAGAGCAGTATGACGGAAGTCAGTGGACTGGTTTTAGATCCCAGCTTTGCCCCTTGCTAACTACCGCTTGATTCTCTGGGCCTCAGGTGCATAATCTGCAAAACTAGGGGTTTGGAATGTACGCTCTGAGGCCCCTTCCAGTTCTATATGTCTATGATCCTGTGAAAAATGAGTATATCCCATAAAGCTACTTTAACTTCATTTTCTATAAAGGGAAAAAAAACCCCAATTATGACATGTAGCCCAACTTCTCAACTCCAAAGACAACCACAACAGTTAAAGGGAGTGGGAGGTGGGAGACCGGGGCAGAACTGGGAGGTGCCTGTCACCATCCCGAACACTTTTCCCTAAAGATGACAACACGGAGAGGGCTGGTCCGGTGCCTGGTCAGGACAGTGGGTCGGGCCAGTCGGGTCAGGCTTGATGAACGGGTGGGAAAGGAGGAGATGAGGGAGGAAGGAGAATGAAGGAAAGAGGGAAAGAAGAAAGGAGAGGAAAGGAAGGAGAGGAGAAAAGCGGGAAGAAAGAAAGAAAAGAAGGAAGAGAAGAGGGAAGAAAGGAGGGGAAGGGGGAGAGAAAGGGAAGAGGAAAGGAAATGGAGAGGGAAGGAAGGGGGGAGATGAGAAGGTGGGGAGAGAGGAGGTGAGGAGAGAGAGAAGGAAGAGGAGGAGGGAAGAGGAGAAAAAGAGAAGAGAGGGAAGGGAGAAAGAAGAAAGGGCGGAGGAAGGGAAGGGGCGGGGAAAGGAGGGGGCGGAGCCACGGGCTCGGTGAGTGGCAGCACTTCCAACACGCCCGCGGCTCAGTCGCCGGGAAGGATGGCCACGCGGCCGCCAGCCTGCTCTCAGGAGAGGGAAGGCGCCAAGGGGGACGGGGATCGGTGACTCACCCACAGGCGGGTACCCCAGGAACACCGCCCTCCGCGAGTCGGACTGCGGCATCTTCTCAGGCACCCTCGGCAGCCGCGGGAGACAAGAGGCAGCGGCGGGGGGGCCCCCACGCAGCGGGGCTCCTCTCAGGACCGCCTCGCTCCCCACAGTGGTCCAGCTCCCCTACGCCCCCGGCAGCGGCTGCTTGAGCCCGAGCCGGAGCCGGAGCCGGAGCCGGAGCCGGAACCCAGCGCGAGTCGCCTCGCCCGGCGCCCACGTGACCTGCGCGTCACGGCGCCCTGGCCGCGTCAGGCGCCTCCGCTGAGGCTCTGAGCCCGCGAGGGAGGTGCGCACAGCCATAGGCTTCCCTCGTCACTGTGCAGAAAACCCCTCCGCCTTCTTCTCTTCCTCTGCTCGGATGCACCTTCCCTCCTTTCCTTCCCCGCTTCTCGGTTGCTCGGCAAGAAAGAAGGGCTTCCCTTCCCCTCTGGCCCTGCCCTGCCCTTCTTTCCGGGCCCCGCCTCAGCCGTCTGCACCACCCGAGGAAGCAAGCGGGGGTTACGTTGGTTCTGGGAACGCGGATAGGGGTTCCCACCGCACAAAGCTACCGTCTTAGTTTAAATGTTCACCTGTTACGTGGCCTGCAATCAGCTCCTTATTGGTTTCTTCCTCCTCCGCAATCCGTTCTTCATAGAGATGTCAAGTGATACTCCTGAGATTGAGGTCTGACCATATCGTCTCCTGCTCAAAAAGGATGACTGGAGTTACTATTATTTTATTATTGTAAGGTTCTTGCCATGTGAAATCCACCATACCAATACAGATGTAAAACTGGTCGATAACGTATAGCTCTTAGAGAGCTGTTTGGAGCGATGTCCATGTGTCAGAAGCAGGACTTTGAACCTCAGTCTCCCCAAAGCCAGACCTCTATCCTCCAGAGACCTCACACAGTTTTTATATACTCCTTCACAAAGCATGCAATATAATTCTCAACAGTGACATAAAAACATAAGAAAAAGAGACCATTGTGCTATAAGAAATGATGAAGAGAGTGGTTTCAAAAGAAACATGGCAAGACCTATTAAACTGATGGCAAAGTGAAGTGAGAAGAACCAAGAGATGATTGTGCACAGTAACAGCAATGTTGTAAAGATGATCAATTGTGAAAGACTTGGCTACTCTGATCAATACAGTGATCCAAGATAATTCCAAAAGACTAGTGATGGAAAAATGCTATCCATCTCCAGAGAGAGAACTCATGAACTGTTGAGTGCAAATTGAACCATAATTTTCTAGCTTGCTTTTTAAAAAAATGATACAGCTAATATGGAAATGTTTTACATGATTTCTCATATATAATTGGCATAATGTTTTCCTTCTCAGTGGGTGGGGGAGGGATGGGAGAAAGGATAAATATGGAACTGAAAATTTAAAAAGAAAAAAATGACAAATATGAATAAATATTTGAAAAAATTTTTAAAAGAAAAAAAATTGCTGAACATGCAAAGGAACCTCTTTTGCAGTATAAAAACAGTCAATAGCTAATTGAATATTTTAAGTTCTATGACTTTATCTATATGCTCCCTCTAATGATACAAATTGGAACATTTCCATATCTTGCAAATAACTTCACTAGTTACCTTAGTTAAAATATCCCATAGCCAACTTTCTAGTGATTGGCCAGATGCAGACCTAGTCTATTATAGGTTTTCAACTTAGTAGGACTACTATATACTCCACAAGGTCACTTCAGTGCCATGATGGAACATCTGAGCAAGACCTTAGTTGAAAGAAAAACAAAATACAAAATGTAATTCTTGACTTTTTAATAATATTCAAAAATGAAACAAGCATTTTTGTCCTATTTTTGTGTGCTGCTAGCTTGATAGAGAAAGAATCAAAGCTTTAAAGTGAGAATAAAGGTAGTAACCACTAAAGAAATTTTGCAAAATTCTTCTAGCAAAATTGATTTTTTTTTCCTTTTCAATCTTTACTAAAGACTTTTTAAAAGATCAATTCAAAAAACATTTAATTGCTTCCTGTGAGCTTAGATGCTGGGAATACAAAGACAAAAAAAATGCAACTATCCCTATCTTTCAGCTTACATGTTATCAAATTATGGAAACTACATAAACAGCTAAATATATACAGTATAATTTAAAGAAAGAGAACGCTAACTACTGAGAGGATGAGAAAAGGCCTCATAAGGCCTTAGATCAGTGGTTCTCAACTTTCCTAATGCCGTGACCCTTTAATACAGTTCCTCATGTTGTGGTGACCCCCAACCATAAAATTATTTTTGTTGCTACTTCATAACTGTAATTTTGCTACTGTTATGAATTGTAATGTGAATATCTAATATGAAGGATGTATTTTCATTGTTACAAATTGAACATAACCCACAGGTTGAGAACTGCTGTGTAGATGTATTTATTGAGCACCTCCTGTGTTTAAGGCTCATGTTAAAGGCTCTGTTTCAGGAAAATCTAAAAAACTCAAGATTACCCATACTTTTAAATATCCCAAACAAATGACTTTTTTTTGCAGTCAATAGGTGTGATCAATTTTGTATGTAGACCTTCGGCCCCAGGTTCCCACCCCTGACCTAGACTAATCAGAATAGTAGGGAACCTGGATGGGCACTAATCCTGACTTTATCACTGAGTGTGCGACAGTGAGCAAATCACTTTACCTCTTTACTCTTTCTACACTATGCTCTCTAAGAGCCCTTGCTCTAATATTCTACAGTTTTGTGAGTTGACATTAACAGTGATCACACACACACACACCCCCAGCACACATCTCCTCATTCCTTTTTTCCTCCCACCAGAGACCTAAGCCATTGAACTCAGAACATAAGATCTTAGAGCCAGAAGGCCCTCAAAGGCTATCTAATTCAACCTTTCATTTTGTAGCTGAGGAAACTGAAATTTAAAGTCATAGAGGCTGTAAAGAGATAGGATCTAAAGCTCTAGAGATCTAAATTAGGTTTTAAAAAAAATCTGTCTTCATCTGGCAACACATTCCACCTAGGAAGAAGGATGCTAAAGAGAAGACTAAAACTGCCATTTGATTATCACAGAATCTTTAAGTTAGAATATAACTCAGAGTCCCACCCATACCTTTTCCATACCTGGAAATGAAACCCCTCCATAGCCTATTGGATAAGTAGTTAAACTCCACTCTTTGCTTGAAGCCTTATTATTAGAAACTACAACAATAATAGATTTCTACTCTTTTACTTCACTGTGACGTAAAGTGACCCTAGGTTCTCTAAGACTATGTATCAGTAGACAGTAAGTTCTGCTAGGTTATACCAACTGGAAAAGTTTCAAATATGAGTGACAAAATGTCATCCGAGGTCTATCCTAGTTCAGAAAGGCTGACCACCAGGTGTTGAATTTTTTTGGTTATCATTACTAATGAAAACAACACCTTCCTCTTTTTGTCTTCCTCTCTCCTCCCTACCCTGCCAACAATTTGGGCTGCCTGACTGCATACATGGCTTGACTAAAATGGGAATCATCAGCTCTATTTCTGGTGAGGTAGAAGACATCCAGGCCTTACCATCTGTAGAGATATCTTAAATGGTTTCTTAAGCCAGCTCTAAACGGACACACTAGCCCGTGAAAGTGCAAAAAATCATGGTCCAGGCATGATTGTCAAGCAATCTGTTTACTGATAGCATGAGCAAGGTTTTTATAGAGTAATGAAACAAAGAAGGTAATTATAGGTCACTTAGTCTTCTAAATCTGCTTTGTTCAATTTCAAGATGCCAGACAGTGATGTCAATTTTTCCAGGCCTTGAAGATAACCATATCCTCTATGCTAATACCCAAAGACTTCAAAGAACAGTATCTAAAAATGTATGGGAGAGCTTAACACCTTTTGGCAGTAATCCCAGAACAGGGATTACAGGATCCAGGATCCACACCCCTGGATCACAGGATATCAGAAAGGCTCTGATTTACAGCTGTATTAATGGGAAAACTAGTGCTAGCCACACGGAATGCCAACAACACTGAAAAAATCCCGAGCTAATTTATCTAGGACCAGCCTGATTCCTGGATCAGGTGTTTTGGCTCCCTTCAACCATCTACCCTGCCACTGCCTCCTAAAGTCCTCTAGGCTTTACAGTCTACTCTGGAGATTCCTACCCACCTCCTTTCCACGCCCTTCCTCCCCAGCACTGTCACCTGACCTAGTGGTATAACTCCTGAGGCTTACATCTGCCTTTTTCTATTAAGACTCCAGGGCTTTTCCCCACTTTTTATGTGTTGTCTCCTTCATTTAAAGGGAGGACACCTTGGGAGTAGAGACTATCTGGCATTTTCTATTTGTGTCCCCAGTTTGTGTCCCCAAATTTACTACTATGCTGGCACAAAGTCAGCATGTAGATGCTTTTTCATTCATCCGTCATAAATTTAGAGCTAGCAAGGACTTTGAAGATCACTAAATCCAGCCCTTTCATTTTATAGATAAGAAAACTGAGGTTCAGAAAAAGTAAATGACTTGCCCAGGACTGTTCTTCATGGATAGAAGTACCCACAGAGATGAAACCATATGGAATGGCAACTACATTTGTATAGCAATTTAAAGTTAACAGATTACTTTCTCCATAACAGCTCTGTAAAGTAGTGCAAATGTTTTTACTTTCATCGTAGCCAAAAAGCATCATCAGCTTAATTTACCTGAAGAACTATTTGAGTCAATTCCATCAAAGATCAAAGAAATGCGGAGAAGTAGATAGAAGTAAAACAAAGGTGCATAGGAATTTAAATGATTTTTGAGTTAATGTATAGCTTTGTTATTTTATTATTTTTATATTACCTTCATTTCTAAATGTATGTCTTCCCCTTCCGCACCCAGTAATCTGTCTCTTGTAACAGGTTAAAAAGAAAAGAAAAGCAAGAGGAGGAGGAGGAGGAGGGAAAGAGAAAAGGGAAGGGGAAAAGGGGGGGACGGGAAAGGGAAGGGGAAGAACAGTTCAACAAAACCAATCATGTCTGACAACACATATACTATTCAACACCTATAGTCCCCCACTTTAGCAAAGAGAGGAGGAAGGTACATTATCTGGAATTTTCTCTGGTGGCAAACTTTATTATAATTACATGATAATATAGGTTGAACAAACCAAAGCTCTCAGTTTTTGAGAACTTTTCAGCTAGGATAAGATCAGGCATAAATCATACAAATTTCACCTCACCTCTAATTATTTATACATTGGTTGTGAGGCCACCTTACAAGTACAGAAAGATTTAATGGTATCTTTAAAGAATTCATGTTAAATTTGCATCCTCCACTGAAGAATTGTACACTCCCAAAATAGCTGTAGTCCCGTCTTTTTTTCCTCCCCTTAAATTCCAAAAATTTTCACACATCAGTCTCTAAGTTCTCTGAAGTATGTGCAAAATGAGTCCAAAATGAGCGCTTTTCTGAGCAGGAGATTGAGACCCTTGAAGAAGGCTCTTTAAGATATTAGCAAAGCAATCCCAGGAACTAGTCATCATCTTGGGCAATGGGTCATTCAGGAGCACAAGGTTTAAAACTTTGCTAAAAACATATTCCAATTCCCTCTGGCAGAAGGAGTTCTCAAGTAATTAAACACAAATTCAGAGATTAAAAAACAAATAAAAGCCAGTGTCAAGAAAGTTAAAAAGCAGTAAGCAAGGAGGTTCTCTGAGGTCTCATAGACCTCCTTGTCAAAGTCCTAAAAACTTTTTTTGTATTCCTCTTGTCCAAAGTCCCCAACTGAGTCCCAGATCAATCCATGTAGGGTGAAAGTTAACTTAAACTACTCCAGATATGCACAATTTCACTGCTTTAAGCAGACTTGGATTATGTTGTGAGAATATAGAAAATAGAAAAAAAGGCAAAAAAAATTCTTTCTCTTAAGGAGCTCATAGTCTAATGGTGGAGACAACATGCAAACAACAATGTACAGACAAAATACACACAGGATAAACTGGAAATATTCAACAGAAGAAAGGCACTAGCACCTAGCAAATTCTGGAAATGCTACTTACTATTCTCTTATCCATCCCTATTCCTTCTATGAGCCTCTTCATTTCCCAAAAATAACTAAAGAAAACACTCCTTTTTTGTGTCTATGGAGATTGGGCCAGTTCTAAATAGCAGACTAGAAAAATTCCTATAATGCCTTGGCATAAGCAGAGTTTTCCAGAAGGCAATCAATTATTGTTTCCTTCCATTTGATTTTGGAGGCTAGGCACCTTCCAAATTCACTTAGTGACCTAGGCCTTGGCTGTGATAAGAATACCTTCTGTTGAATGTCTAAATTTTGACTTAGTTGTTAAACTAGAAGGTATTCCAGTTCTGACACTTTCCAAAAGCAATATGGAATCAAGAAGGAAAAGAAACAAACAAAAGTGTTATAAGAGCAATCTCTTAACTCCTTCCCAGGCTTTGCAGTTTTTAGGCTAATTTTTCCTTTAAAAAGGTACCCAGATCAACTCAAAAGGTTCTTAATGCCTATCCTTGTTGAATATCCTTCTTCTATGAAAGCTAAGTAAATATCATTTTGTTAAATGTTACTGTTGAATAACCTACAAATATCTCATTTTGTTCCATATGAAAACAAACTCCCAGAGGTAGGTTTGACTTGGGCCCAGCCTCAAACAAGGGGCAACAAATTTGATATGACAAAGAATTAAAAAGATATGCCTAAACTTAGAACTGTGATCCAGGTAAACTCTGAATTTTTCAAGTTAAACTCTGATTTTTTAAAATAGAAATGTGTAATGGTAATTACCCCTTTTTTGTATTGGCAAGCAAGCAGGTACTTAGCACCTTGTTTCAAGTTAAGCAAAGGTAGTAGGTACTTAGCAGTTAGTAACTGAACAAGCCACTGTTGGGGAAACGGAAGGTATGAACTCTTGTCTCCTGTTATTGACATAACAGGAAAAGGTTGGCTGAAACAGGAAGCTAATTCTGTGTGTATATAAGAAAATCCCCAAAGAGGCACAGTCAGAATTTCTTCTGACAAGAACCTGGTGGCAGAAGCTATTCTGCTGGGGAGAAAGAGAGTTCCTCCCAGTAGCATCTGGAACCCGGGCTCTTACTGCTTTATTGAGAACTGAGTCAGAATTTTCTTTGGACAAGAATCATGGAGACTGAAGTTGCTGCCACCAGGAAGGCTGAAGAGGAAAGCCCCACCTAGACTGGAGAAAACAATTTTGATTTTGAAAACCTGGGAAAAGTGATTTTGATTCTGGGAGCCAGCTGAGATTTCTTCTGGGTCCTAGAGCCAGCCAAACTGCTGGAAGACTGAGGAAGCATGACTATGCTGCTGGTATTCTGTCTCTCTGTTTTGATGTTTTTTTGCCAGATCCATCTGCTGGTGAAGGACAGTGCTGTTGTTGCAGAGGTCCTGGAATCTTGCTATTGGCTCAGAAGCCCTGAAGAAGGATTTTCTTGTTGTACATTTATAGAAATCCTGGAAGAGGATCTTGCTGATGTTTTCAGGTGTCCTGAGACTGTTCTGCAGGCAGAGATTGAATTGATAAGGACACTGGCAATGAATATTGTGGCTTTGTTAAGCTTTGTTAAGCTTTGTCTCCCTAGGAACAGAGATTGCTGAGAACTTGCCTCTGGTCAAGATGAAGAAAAGACCTCTCCTTGGGTACTGAATGCTGTGATGATAATGTGGCTTACTAGTGACCTAGGGGTGGAGGGTTTGTGTATTTTCTAATTATTGTACTTAGTGATTAATGATACCTAGTAATTGATTGCTGAATAAGTGCTGATTCAGTTAACTTAGTTGCCACATGAGTGGAAGACTGACTATTGTACTCTGAGATGACTGAATGACTGAGTAAGGAGGTAAACCTCCTTAGGGATACCAGATGATTGTTCTTTGTTCTAAATATTGTGACCACTTTGGTGAAAACTATGTGGCCATTTTAATGATAAGTTGTTGTGAATACTATATTGTGATTTTCTGTGATAAATTATAATATTGTGAATGCTGTACCTTGATTTTCTGTGAATGTTTTGCTTTGATTTGTTATGGAATAAATAGAGTGCTCACTATACAGTGTAATCAGAACCTTAAAAGCTGTTCACAGTAGCATTCTTTTGGAAAGCTGCTTGTGCATGGTATTACAAAATGTTACAGAGAATTTTTATTTAGGATGAAAAATTTTGTAAATAATCACACAAACACACATATACTCTTTTGGGTTTTGAAACCCAAACTGTAAAATTTCATAACATTTTAGATTAGGAACCTAAAATAATCCCATTTAACACTTTCATTTCATTTAATATAAATGTCACCTCACTGTGACTTCTCCACAATGTCTCTACCCCTACTCTCTTTTATAGCAAAAAAGTATAGTTAAGCAAAATGAAGCAACAGATTGGCTAAGTCTGGCAACAGATGTCTTAATTCTGCATCTATAATCCACATCTTTGATCAAAGAAAAAGGTTTATTTCCCTTCAGTTCTTTAGAGTTACCACTGATTGTTGCATTAATCAGAGTTCAGCTACCTTTCAATGCTCTTTCCCTTTATACTGTTGGTAAGACCATTTTACAAGTGAGGAAACTAAGGCCCAAATCAAATCACCAAGCACTTATTAAGCCCAAGATTATACAAGGGCAAAGCTCTATGGTTCAAATGTATTCGTTATGCTACAGAAACACAACTGTAAACTGATGAAGTATTAAGCAATTAATAGTTCTCATCCACATGAGATTGATAGGCTATAGACTCTACACATTCTTTCCAGGTCACAGCTGAAGACAGTTGACATGTTTTCTCTTATTCTGAAAGATGGAGGAGAGGGAAGACAGTCATACAAAATGTCTCTGTCATAGCTTTTCACTTATTATTCACTTATTCTCAGTTTAGTTGCAATTTTAGGGGGAACTAGCAAAGGGTTAAAGGTTTTACTAGTCTTCAGTTGACACTCACAAATTATTTTCTGCACCCACCAGGTAGCAGGGCAGTAGATCCAGTACCAAGCCTGGAGTCACGAACACCTGAGTTCAAATCCAGCCTCAGACAATAGCTAGTTGTATGATCCTAGAGCACTTAACCATATTTGCCTCAGTTTCCTCATCTGTAAAATGAGCTGGAGAAGGCAATGGCAAACTGCTGTAATATCTCTGCCAAGAAAACCCCAAATGGAGTCATGAAAAGTCAGATATGATTGAAAAAAAATGACTGAACAATAACATACATCCAAGCAGGCAGAGAAAAGGTCATTTGACATTTAGATATGACATACACTCACTTTCAGTCCTTTAAAAAATTGCATGTAGATACAAGATATTATCCCACTCTCACTAATATCATAGCACTTTTTAGGTTCAATGTTGGAGTTCAATATGTGATTCTTGCCTCTATAAACTACTACCTTCTCTATCAACAAATGAGAGTTGGAGCTAAAATCAAAATATTTAATTGGGATAAAATACCAAAGTAAATAGAGAAAAATCATACATTGAAGACACGACCAGATGGTGATCATCTGCCACGGACTCACGTGTCGTTGGGGAAAACCACTCCCCTGAAAAACTCTTGCTCAAAGGTAGATAATAGGTGCCATCTGTCTTGTATTGGGACTGGAAACTTTGATAGTTGTCTAGGCTCTCCATGGTTTCTTGGCTCTTCTAAACAGCTGCTCCAGAGGAGGCTAGGCAGTCCATTCTTCTGCCATCCCATTGCCTGCCTGCCCATACTTTGCTGCTCTCCCCTTCTCTGCAGTTCATTCCTGACAGCTGTAAACTGTTTAGGGGAAGACTTTAATATTCAGGACTATATGCCTTGGGCTAGTCATTATCCATCTTCAGTTTAGGTCAAGCCTAAGCATAGTCTAAGCACAAAAGGGTTATTACATTAATTAACAAAACAAAACAACATTAAATGCTTACTAGGATCACTGTGTATCTTCCATGGTAAGACCTCACTAAACTGCTGCCCTCCTGTTTCACAGAGGCACAGGAGTTTTTGGACTCTAGCCCCTAACAGGTTCACTCTTGATTTGGGCAGACAGGGATAGGAAGACAGCTTCAAAGGGGTTAATAAACTTACTTTATTCTAGTCTAGTCTTTTCAATGGGTTCCTGATAATGGGAGCACTAATTCCTATAGGATCCCCTAATCACCTTTCCTTCAGGGACCAATAAGAAGGGGATCAACTACCCCTGTGTCTTAATGGGGTCAATCAAAACAGGCACAGCTTGTGCATTTCCCTAAGTCCACTAGTCTCAATGGGGGCCTGTTTGATGCAAACACAGATTACCCCTAAACGTTATATTCCCCTGTGGGTTCCCCAAACACTACCAGTGCCTACTTGCTTTATAGGGTAACAGACAGAGAAGGCATCTTGCCAGCAATAGCCTCACAAGTTTACATTATGTCACTGTTATATCTCACTGCACAGTCACAATGGATATTTATAATTCTAAGCACAAATATTTATATTATTTATCATTATATAACAGTGCACAAATGTGGTGGAAATGTCAACAATTCATGAGCCTGGGAAATAGAGATTGTTATGTGTTATGGCCATGGATCCTGAGAAATATAATCTAAAAAAGAATAACAAAATCCACATTTTACACACTAAAATCCACCTTACTTATGCCTCCCCAAAGGAAAATCACTAGGTAAAATTCTTAGCCCATTCTGAGTGAATAAATTCCTTTCACTTCTTCCTATGTACTCTGCATATGGTCAGCATCTCAGACTGAATCTTCCAGAAACTGAGAATAAATACACACACTTTTCATAGGTCCAGCTAGGTAGTCCTGAATCCAGCAAATTGGCTTCTGTCTCAGGTTTACTCTGGTCTAGGCATATCAAAACTTCAGCCAACTTACTTTACTCAGGACCTAGCTGGCAGCATAGCTAGACTTGAAAAAAAAAAAAGAAGAAAAAAAGAAAAGTATGTGTTTATTCTCATTCTCTGAAAGATTCAGCCTGGATATAGACCAAATGTAGGATATATAGGAAGAGGTAAAAGGGATTTACTCAGAACAAGTTAAGAATTTTATCTTGTCCAATATAAAAAAAAAAGGCTTCTGTGTGAGAAAACTGGTTGTGGGGAAAAATGATAATTAGTATAATTAAAAGACGCATTGCAAAATAAACCAGTAACATTACACAGCATAGAGTTGGATAACTCTTCCTCCCAGCTTAGTCCTGCTTTCACTCAGCTTCCTCCTCATCTTAATTTTATGGTCAGCCTTGGGCAAAACAGCTTTTACTTAAAAACTTATCCCCTTTAGCTTGCTTTCCATCACAGAAAATATTCTCTTCTTCATAGAGCCCTAATGCTAGACGTGTTTGTTTTTTCAATTATCTCTCTTCCCTCAAGACTCTCAGATTTTCTCAAAGTTTTCTCTGTTCTTATGCTCCCTTAAATAGGGACATCCTTGAGAATTTACTTGCTCCTGATATAAAGGCTTTGATATAAAAGACTTCCATTCTGCCCCTCTCACTTCCCTTGATTTGAAAGGAAAAAGAAGGATGGGGATGGGGCAGGTAGGGCTGGTGCCTACTATGTGTTGATGACATTCATATAGATTCATAATCATATGAATCTATATGAGTATTCATATAGATTAACAGACCACACATTTAGCAATATGAAAGAAATGTTAATTTTTTTCATTATTGTCTCACA
Organism: Pseudochirops cupreus; assembly: GCA_028627135.1. NCBI lineage: Eukaryota > Metazoa > Chordata > Mammalia > Diprotodontia > Pseudocheiridae > Pseudochirops > Pseudochirops cupreus. Next base: position 510,892,991 of record CM053581.1, on the reverse strand, counting down.
CCTAGTAACCCTGTGATTATTGAATATTCTTATTATGATTAATCATTTTCTAAAGACTATTTTGATAAAGAAGATAATCATACTTCAATTTATATTTGAAATAATTCTGGATATTTCTATAATGAGGTATCTCAAAGCAAGAAACACTTGTTCAATCAGAAAGTAGAACCTGCTATTCAAAAGGCAAATATATTCCTATTCCTTTAGACCAGTATTTCATACCTCTGGTTTTCCTTACATTTTTTTTTTACTGATAATTTCTATACTACAATCCATGTATTTTAATTAATATTCTTCACCCTAAAGAGTGTCCTTTAATGACACTTACAGAAAGCCCTAAACTGGGAGTCAGGATAGCTGGGTTCTATTCCCTTCCCTACCATCAGTGTTTCCTCCTGCAAATTACTTTATCTCTCTAGGCTTCAGCTTTCTTATTTGTAAAGTAAAAACATGACTAGATGACCTCCAAATTCCCTTCCAGCTCTAATATTTTGTGGTCCTAAGTTATCAAGCATTTATTTTTCTTTTGAGGTACATTGTTGCCTTCTGATGAATAAACAAGAACTTTGTTATTGTTTCAGAACATTAGTAGTGTTCTGGCTGCCTTTTCCTATTTTGTTATATCCAAATCCCTGAGAGTTGTGAAGTGAGTTGCACTCCAGATGTTACATCCACTATTGTCTTGATAAAACAGCTAAGCACTGAATCTAGGCTAGATATATCAACAGCGCCTACTGTTTCCAGGATCTTTGCCAAGATCTCTTCAAGTTAGTTGGCTCTTGCAGATTCAAACTGCCTAATCCCTTCCAATTTCTCCAAACTATCTCTTTCCTTGAATGCGCAATGGCACACTATTCCATTCTTTAAAAACAACAACAATAAACCAACTAATGTCTTTAATTCTGGAGTTAAAATCACCTGATTTATAATTCAGAGACTTAGAATTAGTTATTAGTATTTTTTTTTCAAGCGAAGTACAAAAGTGGTGATTAGTTTATTCCTTTTCATAGGGTAACAGCCTCCTCTGATAGGAAAAGAAGTTTTCACATTATCTTCATTAGACTTGACTTATAGACCAACTTCAGTCTATAAAGATGTTCCACTATAAATATATCCTATTTTATGACATGACTTGATCTGCGGTATACATCATAGACTAAGAGTTGATAAGTTCATCTTATCTAACCTCTTGATTTTACAAATAAAGAAACTGATGCTCAGACAAGTAAATAACTTACTCAAGATCACAGAGCTCATAACAGCAGAGGTGAAACTCTAGCCCAGATCTTCTAACTCCCCCAGTCCAGTGATTTTTGACCATACATTACTAATGCAAATCAACCTAGTGCCTGTGTTGGTGGGGTTCTAGTCTCAGAGTGGTGAGTTGCAGGTTAAGCTATAATGTCCTCCTCACCAGTGCCTTGAACCATATTCCTTCATTGCTCTCTTAATTGTTCTCTCTGATCCAGAATGATCAGAAATATAGCATCCAGTTATCGATGCTACAGACTGCTTGAGGATAACTAAATTTGAAGTCTGGCTATGCCTCATTGACTCCTAGACACAGCTGTGAAGGATGTAAATTACATATAGTTTATTAGTAGGGAAAGAGTCAAATACATCTATATTCTTGCCAGCCTTGCCTTCTAGTGGGTGATTTCTGCTTCCAGATGTCTGTGTAACAAAATCTGTTTTGCTGCCTGAAATACTGTTCCCCTCTGTGTCTCCACAGAGTAACTGTCTCTGTTTCCCTGGTGGATATACCTCAACTTTATATGCTCTTTCTCTAATTCCTCCCCTCATTCCCCTTTTCACTTTTGGGACTATAACCATGTAATGGTTATGGGATTGAAGATCTTCCATGCCTCTTGAACTTGCTGACATAGCAGGAAGGGGTGGGGCAAGAGGATGCCAGAGCCAAGCTGGAGTCAGTGCAGTGACTGGAAGCAGTGGCAGTCTCTATGGCCTGAACTCCTTTTTTTTTGAGCCAGCAAGAATTTCTGCTAAGGACTACTGCTGAGGACTGCCAGGGACGGGAACTGTGGGGGGCCGGAGCTGCTGCGAGCAAGCTGCGTGAACGCTGAGCAGTTGCTGGTGAGTAAGGGGAGGAGGATCTTTGCCTGAGGTAGCCTGTCCTGTTTTGAAGGCTTGAGAATGTGGGTGTTTACCACATTAACTACATGTGCCAACTTCATAACTACTGTGATAGCTTTAACTTTCTGGTTTTGGGACTCAGGTTTCTGGTATTTGAATAAATGTTCTAGCTATATTTCCCATGTAGAGAGCCTGTTACATCTTGTGATTAATAACCATATCAGCATATTATAGTTACTATAGGCATTGTGAATACTGCATTGTTGATACAAACCAAAATAATACAGTCATCTCTACTGGAAAAATGTGTCAGTCTACATTCCTGGGGGTAGATACCTACTCACCCTCCGTATACATTTCCAAACCACAATATAACATCCTGGTCACTAATCCCTTTTATATATTACCTTACCCTACTAGAATGTAAGTTACATGTTTTATATTTCTATCTTAAGCATAATGATTGGTACATAAAAAGCACTTAATAAGTGTTTCATTCATTCATTCAATTAATCAATCATTCAATATTTATTGAACAGCTACTTTGGGCGAACACCATGTTAGGTACTTTCAAAAAAAATTTTTTGGTTCTAAATTGTTCCCTCCCTGAAACCCCTCCTCCACGCATTGAGAAGCCAAGAAATAAGATACCTCTTTTATATGTGAAGTCATGCAAAATATATTTCTATATTAGTCATGGGGGGGAGGGGGCAAGAAACATAAAGTGAAAAAAATGTGCTTCACTCTGCATTCAGAGTTCATCAGTTCTCCCTCTATAAGTGGGTAGCATCTTTCATCATTAGTCCTCTGGAATTGTATTGGATTATTGTATTGATCAGAGTAGCAAAATCTTTCACAGTTGATTATTATTATTACCATGGACAATGTTCTAATTCTGCTTACTTCACTTTGCACCAATATGTCTTCCCAGTTTTTTCTGATACTATACCTTTCATCATTATGTATAATATAATAGTATTCCATCACAATCATATACCATAACTTATTCAACCATTCCCCAATCAAGCATCCCTTCAGTTTCCTATTCTTTACTACCTCATAAATAGCTGCTATAAATATTTTCATGCCCATGGTCCTTTTCCTTTCCTTTTGCTCTCTTTGGAATATAGACCTAGTAATAGTATTACTCAATAAAAGAGTATGTACAGTTTTATAGCCCTTTGGGCATATTTCCAAATTGTTTTCCAGAATGGTTGGATCAGTTTAAAGCTTCACAAACAGTACATTAGTGCCTATATTTTTCTACATCCCCCTCCAGCATTTCTGATTTTCCTTTTTAGTAATGTTAGTCAATCTGATGGGCGTGAAGTGGTACCTCAGAGTCATTTTAATTTGTATTTCTAAAGTTATTAGTGATCTAGAACATTTTTCATATGAAAATTGATTTCTTCTTCTGGAAACTTCCAGTTCATATCCTTTGTTGGTGTTCAGTCATATCTGACTCTTCATGACCCCATTTGGGGTTTTCTTGGCAGATATAATGGGGTGGTTTGCTATTTCCTTCTTCAGCTCATTTTACAGTGGAGAAATTGAAGCAAACGTGGTAAAGTGATTTGCCCAGGGTCACACAGCTAGTAAGTGTCTGAGGTAAGATTTGAACTCAGGAAAATTAGTCTTACTGACTCCAGATGTGGCACTCTATCTTCTGTATCACCTAGTTGCCCCCTTATATTCTTTGACCATTTATCAACTGGGGAATGGGACTTATTTTTATTAATTTGGTTTAGTTCCCTATGTATTTGTGAAATGAGACTTTTATCATAGAAATGCTAAAAACATTCCACTCCCAACCCACTTTCCTGCTTTCCTTCTAATTTTGGCTACATTGGTTTTGTTTGTGCAAGAACTTTTTTATTTAATATAATCAAAATTATTATGCACTTTCATATATATATAAAATAAGATACCCAATTTTAAGGAATTTTCAGACTAATTGGGTAGTGAAGATTTAGATAAATAAAATTATTAGAGAACCATATATGCATTATTTTAATGGATATTATTGCAATATATATTATTAATGTAGTAATAGATGTAGTGAATAGAGACCTAGACTTGGAGTCTGGAAAACCTAGATTCAAATCCAGCCTCTCACACTAAATAGCTACGCCTTATCAAGTGACTTAATCTCTGTGCCCCCTGCAACACTTTAGGATGCATCTACCAAGTCACAGAAACAGGGCTATGATCTAAACCTAGATGTTCTGATTCCAAAATCCACTGTTGTAATAGAAAACAAGCTGTAATCTTAGAAAGGTAACAAAATGTTGTAACATAAAGTATAACTTTAAGAATGTTGAATTTCCTATATTTAAAAAAGAGACTTGAAGAGTAATAAAAATTATAAAAATAATAAAAATCCAATAAACTGTAAAAAAAAAAAAGAGTGTCATCATAGACTGAATTATTGACCACAATTGCCAAGACAAAACATTGGTTTTTAAAATCTTAAAGAATAGTTTTAATGGAAATTGCCATACTAAATATTCACTGTATCCAAGCAATATGTAACAATAAGTTTTTAAAATGTAGGAGACTTAGTAGAAGAAATCCAAATCAAGTGGGACCAGGATAAAGTATGTGACATCTTTTCATCCTGTCTGCTACTGGAATTGTACCAAATAGGATCTCACATACTAATACTTTTACATAGTTATTTTATCTGCCAACATAATAGAATACTAAATATAAGAGAATAAATTGCAAGATAGCCAGAAGGTACTGACCTACATTTGTAGAAGGGATTGCCTTAGCAAGGAGCTCCCCAAGCAATTCCAATCTCTATTCCTTATACAATACATTAAGATTTTATGTACAATATCTCACTTGATCTCCATAATAAACCTGTGATTCGAGTACTATAGGTCCTTTTATCCCCATTTTACATATTAAGAAAATATTACTTTGCCTCTAGCAAACACAAAAAAGTTAAATTATGCTGTGATTTTTAAAATAGTTGTCTAGGCTACTTAGGCAGCCATATCTCCGCAGTTGATAATAATCATTTATCAGGACACCATGGCCCACGACAATACCTTTTAAGAATATCCAGATCTCTTTGCACTAGATAATAGCACAATTAAATAAATTCTGAAGTGGCCAAAGTGATCTGCCTAAAGCACAGATCTGGTCATGTCACTCCCCTACTCAATAAAGTCCAGTGGCTTCCCGTTACCTCCAGGAGCCAAAATAATGTTTGGCTTTTAAAGCCCTTCGTATAGGTCTTTCCTACCTTTCTAATCCTTTTATGCTTTATTCTCTTTCAATATACTCTCTAGTCTAGTAATACTGGCCTTCTTGCTGTTCCTCGAATGTGACTTTCCATCTGCCTTCTCCATGCCTGGATGTTCATTCACTGGCTATCCCTTATGGTTGAATGCCTTCCTTCTTGGGTTCTACCTCCTAATTTCCCTGGCTTCCTTCAAAACTCAGCTCAAATCCTATCTTTACAACTCTTCCCCCCCAAAAATGCCTTGCCTTTGAGATGACCTCCTATTTACTCTGCATTATCTTGTATGTACATAGTTGTTTACATGTCATCTCCTCAATTAGAATGTGAGCTCCTAGTGTTGCCTTTCTTTATATTCCCAGTACTAAGAGCAGGGCCTGGCACATGACAAGTGTTTCATAAATGCTTGTTGTCTTGCTCCAGTGATCAGACTCAGAGTAGGTTGTTAATAGTTCAATATTGACTAGACAGGAGGTCTCCAGTGGAGTGCTCCAATCTGATTTGCCAGTCTATTCTGTTTAACATTAATATCAATGACTTGCATAAAGATAGCATGCATATCAGATTTATAGATGGCACAAAGCTTTCAAGGATATCTTAAGTACTAGATGATAGAATCAAAAACATTGATAGGCTAGAAAATTGAATCTAATAAGATCACATTCAAGAAGGATAAATGTATGGGGCAGCTAGGTGGTGCAGTGAATAGAGCATTGGCCCTGGAGTCAGGAGGACCTGAGTTCAAATTTGGCTTCCGACACTTAACACAAAAACTATCTGTGTGACTTTGGGTAAGTCACTTAACCCCAGTTGCCTTCCAAAAAAGCAAAAAAAAAAAAAGAAGGATAAATGTAAAATCTTAAATGAGTTCAAAAAATCAGCTTCACAAGTGCAAAATGGGGAAGTCATAGTAGGACAGCAATTTGGGCAAAAAAGATCTGGTGTTTTCAGTGGACCACAAGCTCAACATGAGTCAAAAGTGTGATGTGAAAGCCAAAAACAGCAATGAGAATCCTGAGCTACATTAAGAAAGGCATAGTATCTGGGACTGGTGAGGTGACAGTCTTACTGCACTCTATTCTGTTGTTGTTTGTTTTTTGTTAATTAGTCGTGTCAGATTCTTTGTGACCCCATTTGGGGTTTTCTTGGCAAAGATACTAGAGTAGTTTGCCATTTCTTTCTCCAGCTCATTTTTACAGATGAAGAACAAAGGAAAACAGGGTTAAGTGACTTGCCCAGGGTCTCACAGTTAGTAAGTATCTTGATTCAAGGCCTGGTGCATTATCCATTGCTCTATCTAATGGCACCTCTCCTAGTCAGACCACATCTATAGTATTGCACTCATTTCTGAACAACACCTTTAAGGAAGACACTGATAACTTATAGAGCATCTGGGGAAGATAGCCAGATTGATGAAAGGCCTTGAACACATGCCATTTAAGAATAACTCAAAAGAAACGGGGATGTTTACCTTGAAGAAGAGAGTCTTCAGCAAGAACACAATGTTTCCAAGTATTTGAAGGGTTGCATATGGAAAAGAGATTAGACTTGTTCTTTCTGTGGCAGTTCTCCCCTGCCCAAATTCTATGTCCAAGCAAACTGGCTTTCTTGTTTTATGTCTCATGACTTTCTGGTCTCTGTACCTTTGAATTGGTTGAATCCCCATGCTTATAATGCACTCCTTGCTCCCTGCTGAGTCTTAGAATCTATGATTCCCTTCAAAATTCAACACAAGGGCAACCTTCTATATAAAACCTTTCCTGATCCTGCCAGGTGTTGGAAACTTCTCAACAAAAAAGATACCATGTATTTATTTTGTAAATCCCAATATGTACACATGTTGTCTCCCCTTATAGAGTGTAAGCTCTTTAAGAGCGGGGGAAGTGTTACTATGAACTGTTTATGTTTGGTAGAGGTTTGTAAAAACCTTTCAAAAATCTGTTCCCCTTGAAAGAACTTTAAGAGAATGTTTTCCTCCTTTGAAGTAACAATACATTTCACTTGACATAGTAACACTAACACAACAAATAATACTTAATAAGTGCCAGGATTTACTTGGGGGCAGAGTATGAATTCTGTAGCCAGACTACTATTTTCAGGTTATTAGAGAATTCCAATAGGCCTTTCTCGCCTAAGAAAAATGAATGCTTAAAGACTATTGTGGAAAGACAATAGTGCCATACTGTATTCAGACAGTTTAAGGATATAATTATTCAAGGGTTATTATAAAATGATTCTGTAAAGATCTTTTTACTTTGTAACTAGTTAATCAGACTGGAGGCATTTGTTATAGCCCTCAAGACTCCATGGTTTGTTTTTATAGAAAAAAAATGTCCTTAGCCATATTCCATTCCTGCACCAAACACTAATCCTTTTGTGCCAGCATAATATATAATCCTGGCAATGGAAATTGGCATGTGTTAAACTTATCTGTGCCAAGAAAAGAAATAGCAACTTTAGATGATTTAATTACATGTTATAGATTTTTTTTATGTTCAAAAAGTAGGAAAATATGAACAAGCAAACATTGACTTTCTGAAAATTTACCTCTCAATGGCTATCATGTTCCAGATGTTTATACTGTCTTCTTTTCCTTTCTACCTCTGTACTATTTTGCTTGGCAATCTCATCAGTTTTCATGGTTTTAATTATTTCTATGCAGATGACTCTCAGATGTATTTATCTATCCCTAACCTCTCTCTTAACCTCCAGACTCTCATCTTCAACTGCTATCAGACATCCAGAATTGGATGTCCAGTAGCTATTTTAAACTCCCCATGTCCAGAATTGAACTCATTATCTTTTCCCCTCCCTGCTTTCAAGACTTTCCTGTTGGAAGCATCACCATCTGCAGAAATGTTGAGAGCATCACTATCCCCAAAATCACCCAGGCTCACAACCTAGGTGTCATTCTTGATTCCTTTTTCTCATTAGGGATCCATATCAGATCACATAATCAAGTCCTATCATTTCTACCTTTTTAACATCTCTCATATAGCCCACCTCATCTTCTCTGACGCTGCCACCAACCTGGTGAAGACTCTCATCACCTCACACTTGGGCACTGTAATAGCCTAGTGGTTGATCTTCCTGACACAAGCCTTTCTCCATTCCAGTCCATCTTCTACTCAGTTGTCAAAGTTACCTTCCTGAAGCCCAGGTCTGAACAATGTCACCACCCCCCACCCTATTCAATAAACTATCAAGAGGTTCTCTGACATCCACAAGATCAAAAATAAAATTTTCAGCTTGGCATTCAAAGACTTTCATATCCTGGCCCACCCCCCAAAAAAAGCAAAACAAAACTTAACCATCTTCTTATACCTTATTCCCTCCCATGTACTCTATGATCCAGTGGCCCTGGCCTCCTTGCTATTCCTCGAATAAGACACTCCATGTCCCATCTCAGATCATTTTCACTGGCTGTACCCATAATGGAATGCTCTCCCCCACTCATCTCAAAGATAATGTTAATTTTTGGTTTTCTAAGTCAATATATCCCCTGCGGGGATCCATTGCTATTTGAATTTAATACCACTGTCCTACAAAAAGCCTTTTCTGATCCCTCTTAATTCCAATGCCTTAGTTCTCTTGATTATTTCCAATTCATCCTCTATATAGCTTGTGTGCAGAGAGTGTTTGCAAGTTGTCTCTTCATTAGACTATGAGCTCTTTGAAGGAAGAGACTGTCTTTTATTTTCCTTTGTATCCCTAGAACTTAACACAATGCCTGGCATAGAGCAGGCATATAATAAATATTTATGGACTTACTGACAGAAAAAGGTCTCTGAAAATTAAGAAAAAATAGTGGCCCCAAAATCTGTGGACTATGCTGTCTATAAAAGAAGTTGGGCCACCCTCAAGCTAGAGTCTATTGACTTACTATAATAAAATTAAGGACACTGATTTAACAAGCTTGGTCCACTAATTTTCCCTAGAAACCTTCAATTCTACCCTACTTTAAACTCCAAAGTCAATTAGACACAGAATCATTAACCATAGCAAGGCTATAAAGGAGAAGACAGAAGTACTACCTAGAAAAGTACAAAAGCACAGCAGTCTGGGACCATTTAGTATAGGGGCAAATGGCCCTAATCCCCTCACTATTTCATTAGGACATCACTGCATTCCATTCCATTCATAAAATGGCCAAATAATCAAGAACAGGCAAAATTATCTCCAGTAAACGTTTGCTAATGTGACGAATTATAACTACAATTCATGATGATTTTAACTGTTCAACCAAACAGGCCTTCCCCCGAGAAACTTGTTTTCTTCTAGAGAGCAAAGAGCATATTCATAGAGAAGTAAATAAAAAATATATAAAAAGTAAACACAAAATAATTTCACTGCAGGGGATACTGACTAGAGGAATCAGGAAAGGCCTTGTGTAGGAGGTTGTACTTGAGCTTAATCCTGGAGGTAGCCAGGGATTCAAAAAGAAAGAGGGAAGGCTGTGGACAGATAAGATGTAGGAGAGAAGGTAATGTGAAATGAGTTTTAACAGATGAATTGGTGGCAGATTGTGAAGGACCTTAAATGCCAAACAGAGGAGTTTATATTTCATCCTAGAGGCAATGGAATCCACTGACTAGAGGAGCAACATGGTCAGACCTGAGCTTTTAAGAATATGAATTTGGCAGCTTTGTGGAGGACACATTGGTGCCATGCTCTGGACACAATGACTTTCATAATATAGCCGCTCTAGGAGAACTTGACTGTTCTTGACTCCTTTGTCATATAACACATATTTAGTTTTTAGTCCATTATAACTCCAAGTTTATTTTCATATGAATTGTTGCCTGGTTATCCTTCCCTAATCTTTTAGTTGTGAAATTGATTTTTTAACCTAAGCATAGAATTTTATATTTATCACTATCAAATATCATCTGATTTCATTCGACCTGCTACTTTAGCCTATGTTGTATCTTTTTGTTATATAACTCTGTTCTCCAACACATCGATTATTCTTTCTTGCTTCATGTCATTTTCAAATCTGGTAAACCATCGATAAGCATTTGTCTTGTGCCAGATATAAAAACAAAAGCAAAGTCCCTTCCTTCAAGGAACTTATACTCGCATAGGGGAGATGACATGTATATATATATGCAGGTATATGCAAATTTATACAAAGTAGATAGAAGATAATCTTAAAAGGGAAAGTAGTTGCAGTTGGGAGAGTACAAAGGGGATCAGGAAAAGCCACCTACAGAGTGTAGCTCTTAAGCTGAGTCCTGAAGGGAATCAGGGATTCAAAAAAGCATAGGTAAAGAGGGAGAGCATTCCAACCATGGGGAACAGACATTGCAAAGGCACAGAAATGGGAGATGGAGTCAGAATGGATGAACCATAGAGTAAATAGAAAAGAAGAATGTGTAATAATGCTGGGAATGTAGGAAGGTGCCATGCTGCGCTAAACAGCAGCAATACTAAACATCACTGTTTATATTTGATACTACAGGTAATAAATAGGGAGTCACTGGAGTTTATTGAATAGTAGAGCATGGAAGAAAAACTTTAATAATCTATGTTGCTCCATTTGAAGTCTATCAGACACATTATGTTTATATATGTATATATACATATATATCATACACATATATGTGTGTATGATATATACATACATAAATATAAACAAACATAAAATTGCATATATACATATGCTAATGTTTATTAACATTGCTCCTTGGAAGTAGATTCAAATGATAGTAACTCTTCACATGACTAGAATTCTCCCTCCCCAGGCAAGGTCTTTATACATTTTATAGTACTCAAAACCAAGTATGGGTAAAGGGTATATAATAGCCTTTGATTTATCAAAGAGAACAGTAGAAATATTATTGTTGGGAGAGTTTAACTTTGAAGATGACCTCTTCCTGGAACCCCAAAATCTAGTCTAGAATACAAGCAAAATCAAGGGGTACTTCCTTTGGTTAACATAGGAACATGCTCTTTTTTAAATCTTAGTTTCAGGAAATTCCAATCTCCCTTTGAACTTGAAAAGACCTTTGATAAGAATGAAGAAGCAAAGGATTTCAGACTTGACATTTGTCTCTCAGGAATTTTGGTTAATTTTGTTAACTTGTATTGTTAAGGTTTGGGGTCTGAGGACTTTAACCAAGGACATTGTATAGCTAACATCTGAAAGCAGGAAGATGTGGGGCCTAGGGGCTTAGTATACGTCTACAAGAATAGCTTGGCTTTAGGAGAATGGATCATACCTTCAGACCTTGAAGGGACCATAGAGATCATTGAGTCCAACCTCTTCAGTTTACAAATGAGGAAACTAAGGCTCAGAGAAGTTAAGCGACTGCTCCAGGTCACTCAGTTTGTAAGTATCTGTGGGAGGATTCCAACCTCGTCTTCCTGATAGATAAAGCCAGTATTCTACCCTCTCTCTACCATGCTTCCTCCAAATGGACTGGAGTGGGGAAGAAAATTGTAGCAGGAGCAAATCTAAAAGGCTATTATAATAGCCCAGGTGAGCAGTGATGGAGGCCTGCACTAGTGTGGTGACTGTGTGAAGGGAGAGAGATAGAAATGACAAGATTTTACACCTGATGAATCAGAGGACCTCGGTCCAATATCTAGTGTTATGGGTGAGAGATGTGGACTAAATAACTCTTCACTTTCCATCTGCAGCTCTGCTTGGTTTGAACACCATGGAACATGGTGCCACTTGGTACCTTCCTTCCCTCATTAGATTTTAAACTCCTTGAGGGTAGGGACTGTCTTTTTTCTTATTTGTATCCCCAACATTTAGCACAGTGCCTGGCAAATAGTAGGTGCTTAATAAATGTTTATTAAATTGAATTGAAGATAATTTCTAAATTTCTTTCATACTTAAAATCCTATAATCCCATTATGGCTAGAGGTTTCTACTTGATCTGAACATGATGTAGTTTTATTACTTTTACACACGTTGTATCCCCCCAATAGACTGTAAGCTTTTTAAAGGGAAAAACTATTTTTATCTTTGTATCCCCAGTACTCAGCACATAGTAAGTCCCCTTTTGGTAAATGTGGCATTGAATTAGCTTTGACTCTAGGAAAGGAAGCAGTGACTATTTCCAGAACGACTTTTTGTCCCTAAATTTAGTGCTGAAAGGTATCTGAGAAATTATCTAGTCTATCCTACCTCTTTTTACAAGGGAAGAAATAGTACCCCAGAGCAGTGAGGTTTCTTGACCATGGTCACACAGCTAAGCTGAGTCAGATGTAGGAATCAGGTCTTCTGATTCCAAGGCTAGCTGTGGAAATAACTTTCAACATCCCTACTCAATTTAATCAATATTTACCCAGTTTGCTGTAATCTAATGGGTATCAGTGATTGCATTAGTTGGTTAAGTAGAATAGAGTTATGTTTGATTTAATTAATGCTATAATAATTAGTCATGTAGGTTACAATTAATTAAACCACCATATATTGATGATAATATAACTTATATTTGATTTATAGGATAGATTTATATTTTGTTAGGCTTGTTATAAGAACTTTTATGTTAACTTGTGTTAGGAATTTGCTGTATTAGCACTACCTTCTCCCCGTACCCCAACTCCTAAGAGAATTATGCTTGAAAAACCAGTTTCCTCTCCTTGTTCATTGTCACAAATGTTCTTACAGCGGAAAGCCTCAGAATATTGCTGTCAAAGCACTGGCAGTTGAGGGGCATCTCCCTTAGCCAATCAATCATAGAAATTCTCCCGATTCTGTAGATGACCAACCATGAATTGTAACACCTCATTAGTGATCTCCTGAGGTCCATAAAAAGGGTCTGATCAATGAGCAGAGGGATCCTTGACTGTGAAAAAGGTCTTGGATCCAATTGCTTAGGGACCAGCAGTCTCCCTAATAAATGGACCGTGATTGGAACTCTGCCTTAGTTTCCTTTTTTTACAGATTGGATTTTTGTGGCCCATATAGCCCTCTTCTACCACACTACTTCTCTCCATTCTTGTATCAGTCCCTCTAATGATGTTCTGTGAAAACACAGAACATTTTTACAGACAAGAATCTATATATTACTATATTTGAAAAATGCACCAAGTCCGTTGAGATGCTACTAAGCTGAGCCCTTTTCACAGTGGATTGCTTTTTTGAAGGCTCAAGTAACATCTTGGAAGCTGATGTAAAACTGCAGGAGACCTACCTTCATACAAATCAGTCAATGTGAAGGATTCCAGGCAGCCAAGTTTCTCAGATCAGAGAGATACCCCTGGATATCATGGAAATTATTACCTTAGAGCACTTGGGCTATATGTTGGAGAATTTTTCTCTAATTTTAAGAAATTATTGATACCTTTTATTTTTAAAATCACCTTCATTTTCAAATATATCCCTTCCCTCACCTATCCAACAAGTCATCCTTTGTTCAGAGAAAAAGGTAAAAAAAATAAAAATGAAAAAGCAAAGTGTAGGGGGAAGCAGTTCAACTAAACCAAGCAATGTATCAACCAAGTCAACAGAATAGGGAATGTTCTATAGCCATATGCCCATTGCCTCCGCCCTATCCTCATCGAAAGGAAATAGCCACATTCCCTCTGAAGCAAGCAGATGACATAGTAGATAGAGTGCTGGGCCTGAAGTCAGTCGAGTTGTTATTGTTGTATCATTTCTGACTCTTCATTACCCCTTTTGGGTTTTCTTAGCAAAGATACTGGAGTGGTTTGCCATTTCCTTCTCCAGCTCATTTTACAGATGAGGAAACTGAGGCAAAAAAGGTTAAATAATTTGCCCAGCATCACACAGCTAGTGTCTAAGGCCAGACTTTAACTCAGATGTTCCTGACTCCAGGCATAATGCTCTATATACTATGCCATCTAACTGTCCAGAAACCAGGTGAACCTGAGTTCAAATCTCTCCTAAATTGCTAACTGTGGGCAAGTCATTTAATCTCTGGCAACTCGATTTTACCTGTCTGTAAAATGGGGATGGTAATAGCATTTTCCTCCCAGAGTTGCTGTGAGATTCAAATAAGATAATATTTGCACTTAGCATAAGATAATATGTGCACTTAGCACAATGTCTGATAAATAGTAGATACTTAATAAATACTTCTTTTTTTAAAAAAAATAAATGTTCTGTTTATTTTTAGTTTACAACATTCATTTCTACAAGATTTTGAGTTGCAAATTTTCTCCCCATCTGTCCCCTACTCACCACCCCAAAACAGCAATCCCACTGAATATCCCCTCCCCCAATCTGCTCTCTCCTATATCTTCCCCCATTCCCCCTCTGACTTTCCGGTAGGGCAAGATGGATCTCCATATCCCAGTGCCTGTAGATCTTATTTCCCAGTTGCATGTAAAAAATAAAATAATAATAATAATAATTTTTTTAAACATTTGATTTTAAAATTTGAATTCCAGATTCTTTCCCTTCTTCCCTCGTCGCCCACCCTTACTGGGAAGATAAGCAATTCAATATAGGTTGTACATGTGTAGTTACGCTAAACATTTCCATAGTGCACATATTGTGAAAGACTGACTATATTTCCCTCCATCCTATCCCCCCCCCACCATTTGTTCTATTTTCTACTTTGAACCTGTCCCTTTTCAAAAGTGTGTGCTTCTAACTACCTTCCCCCCCCCCAAATCTGCTCTCCCTTCTATCATCCCCCCTCTTGTCCCCTTCCCCCCTAATATCCCATAGGGTCAGATACCCAATTTAGTGTGTATATTATTCCCTCCTTAAGCTGAATTCAATGAGAGTAAGGTTGACCCATTCCTTTTT
>CM053581.1:510858732-510877414 GCA_028627135.1 Pseudochirops cupreus | reverse complement strand
TGTGTCACCCCGGGCAAGTCACTTAACACTGACTGCCTCCAAAAGCAAAAAAAAAAAAAGGTAGGAAAAGCTTTTGACAAAATACAAAACCAATTCCTATTAAAAACACTAGAAAGCATAGGAATAAATGGATCTGTCCTTAAAATGATAAGTAGTATCTATCTAAAACCATCGGCAAGCACTATCTATAATGATGTTAAGTTAGAAGCCTTTCCAGTAAGATCAGGGGTGAAGCATGGATGCCCATTATCACCACTAATATTCAATATTGTATTAGGAATGTTGGCTATGGTAATAAGAGAAGAAAAAGAAACTGAAAGAATTAGCAATGAGAAAACGAAATTATCACTCTCTGCACGTGACAGTACAATATATTTAAAGAATCCTTGAGAATCAACTAAAAACTAGCTGAAATAATTATGTTAGCAGAGTTTCAGGATATAAAAAAAGTCACATAAGTATTTTATATATTACCAACTAAGTCTAGCAGCAAAAAAGAGAAATTTCATTTAAAATAACTGTAGGCGATATAAAATAGTTGCAAATCTACCTGCCAAGAAAAATACGAGTATTATATGAACACAATTACAAAACACTTTTCACACAATTAAAAGAGAGATCTCAACAACTGGAGAAATATCAATTGCTTACAGGTAGGCCAAGCCAAAATAAAAAAAAAAAATGACAATACTACCTAAGTTAATTTACATGTTCAATGCCATAACAATCAAACTACCAAAAAAAAAATTTATAGAGCTAGAAAAAAATCATAACAAAATTCATCTGGAAGAACAAAAGGTAAAAAATATCAAGGGAAATAATTTTTTTAAACGTGAAGGAAGGCGGCCCACCTATGCCAGGTCTCTTACGAAACACAGCGGCAGGTCCATGCAACAGGGTAGACGCCCAGCGCACAGCACTCAATGATCACAGAGACTTAATGTGTGATAAACCCAAAGACCCAAACTTTTGGGACAAGACTTCACTATCTGACAAAAACTGCTGGGGAAACAGAAAACAGTACGACTGAAACTGGAGTCAAAATAGGTACGTGATTTCAATGTAAAGGGCAATACCACAAATAAATTAGGAAAGCAAGGAATAGTTTACCCGTCAGATCTATGGAAAGAGGAAGAATTTATGACCAAGAAAAGGAGGGCATTCCAGGATGTAAAATGGGTAATTTTGATTATATTCAGTTAAAAAGGCTGTACATAAACAAAACCAATGCAACCAAGATTAGAAGAAAAACAAAACGCTGGGGGGAAAATTTTACAGAAAGTCTCTCTGATAAAGGGCTCATTTCTCAAATATGTAGAGAACTGAGTCAAGTTTATAAGAATACAAATCATAAGTAATTCCTTGAATGATAAATGGTCAAAGGATATAAAGAGAAAGTTTTCAGACAAAGAAATCAACTGAAACCCTTTGGTATAATCTCCTAATAATTTTTTTTTAAAGGGAAGTTTATTCCTTCATCTGAATACATTACTAATAATACCAGCTTCTTTTAATCCACATACAGATATTTGTCTTCCCAGTTAAAGGAGCCAAAAATCAGTAAAAAAAATTCTAATGTTAGTTCCCATGAAAGCCTACCATTTGCAGATAAAAGTAACATTCTACAATCAATGTAGCAACTGGCAGTGGGAACTGTAAACTTTCCTTCTCTCCCTGTTTTGGGCCAAAACACAAAATTACTAAATTTTTTATTTACAACGTCATTAAGTAAATTCACTATCTTTAAACAAATTTCTTTTACATTCACTATTTGGGTATTTCACTGATAATCGCATATTTCAATCAGAATATATGTTTATAGTAATAGTCTTATGTCAATAATACATAAGTAAATTATCTGATAGTTAACAAATTTTAAAGAAACTTATTTTTCAAGCAACATCCAACAAAGATTGGTTATAGTATTAAGTTAAGTGATACTCATTTTGGGCAGAGAAAAATTGTTAAGTACATCATATTTTCAACAGCATCAGAAAAACTTAGAAATTTCTATGTAATGCTAGCAATTATATAAACACCAAGTATCTTGATTACTCATGAAGAATGTATAATCTAATATTTATACTTCCCTCCTGTTCCACATAACATACAGCAAATAATAGTAATGCTAATAAGTTATAACTTCTGAAAACTGTTAATAATTATGGCAAATTATAGAACTCTTCTTAGTTTGACCAGAAATTCAGTCTCATGTAGTTCTTAAAATTTATACCACATTCTTGAGTGAAAATTGCAGGGGGAGCAAATAAGTTATATGGGATAAATAAATACATATGTATGCATATATATATATATATATTTATTTATATTTGTGTGTGTGTCTGTGTGTTTGTCTATGTGTGTGAGTGTGTCTGTGTGTCTGTGTGTTTGTCTATGTGTGTGAGTGTGTGTGTGTCTGTGTGGTTTGTTGCGTTCAAGGATGCCACAAGTAGCTGGTACAAATCATTCATGTACCAAAGTCTACAAAAGATTCCACAATTAATGAAACCATTAGAAAATGAAGGTTCTTTAATAATGAACTTGATAGTATTTCAGAAGAAATTCTAAAACTCCATAAATTATGTGAAATAATTCATACCACACCAGACAGGTTGCTGCTTGCTATTTTCCTTCAAGAAGCAGAACTCACAAGCTGTAAGGCTCAGAGCCTCACTGGACAGGTTAACAGACAAGCCCAAAAAATTCAAGATGAACTACATTTTATACAACTTTCAACTTCAAAGGCCAAGAGAACTAAGGATCAGTCTAACAGAAGGAAAGAATTAAGTGAAGGACATATATATATTTAATACCTAAAAATCTACCTCTATATAAATGATGCCTTGTGCAATTTCTAGACCACTGGTTAATGAGTCTGCCTATGTGGAATAGCAAGCTAGCAAGCTATTTTATCTTATTAAATGTATAATCTTCTTAAATTTTAACATTTACATTATAATCCATATTTTGGGTTTCTTGATAAATCTAACATTATTTAACTTAGTGTTTAATGATATTTTCATAAGATAACTCCTCTTCATCAATTCCTGGAATACCCTGCTATTCCTGATATTACACAGTACCTGGCACCTAACAGGCATTTATTAAATGCTTGTTTATTGCTACATGTTTCTACTTCAGTCAAAAAAAAATCTGACAATAAAGTATCTCATTGAAACACCTTCTCTACGCTAACAGAGGTAACAAGAGTATGATTTTAAATAAACATAAAAGCAATGAAAAGCCACAGACTTTAAGGAGTATAAAAGAAACAGTTCTTAACTTCAAAAAGTGTCTAGTTAGCTCAGTCAGAGCAGTGCAGCATGCTAATGAAGACAAGGTCACAGGTTCAGCTCCTGTGTGGGCCAACTGACTTTGCTCTGCCATAATCAAAGACCATAGCCCTCTGCAGTCAGCAGTCTTGAAAATCTTCCAAAGGCTAAAGTAGATGGAAAACCTTGACTTCATCCCTACTACCGGGAGGAAAAATCACTCTCAAAATGCATGCCCAATTGACAATGGATCAGCTTTTGGGAAATGAACCAAATGAAGGTTCATATACTAATTCGGGAAACCAGGAAATACCTTGTACCAGAATATGAAGTGTTAAGATACCAACGCTATTACTTAAACTATCAAATCTTAGTGTATGAAAGCATAAGAACATCAAATCAGTGACATAATTTTCTTCATTTTGCTAAAAATAAGAGAATATAAAAACTGCATAATTGTTACTGCCATTGTTAGAATTAAGTATTATTATTAAAATTAAGTGGTTTTTATCCAAACTACTTCGAAGACAAGGTAACAAATCCTACAGGCTCCTACTCAGTGTAACTGTCCATATCAATTCAGATCAGAATAGAAAAAAAAAAACCTGGAGATTCTGGTGAATTTCCTAAAGCAATTCAATGACATCATGTTACTACCTAGGGAACTCTCTGGCTATGGAGTACAATCATTCTGAGAATTAATACACACCAGGCCCTCAGTTAGTTACTTTATTATTTCCTATGTTGTTCCATTTCGCTAAGCTGTTTATGAAATTCCAACATCTTTCTTAACCAGAAACTGTTTAACCAAAAAAGTTACAAAAACAAATGACATCTCATTAGGTTCTTTCCACCTTTACTCTCCAGTTGCTTTTCAAACTCTCTCCATATAATCCATAGAGTTTTCTATTTAACTTCAAATCTGCTTCAATTATTTACATTACAACTGGCAGTCACTCAATAATTTATTCAACTGAAAATACAAACAATAATTTATACAGGATTGCATTTTTTAAATGTATTTCAAGATTTTAGAGATGATGGTTTTTTCCCCCTAGGAAATGAAAAAAATATATTTCCATACCAAAGAGCATAAGGGTAACAGAATGAGTTTTAAAACCTGATAATTAAAATGTTTTGTAGTTCCACTCATTTGCCAAAGACTTTTCTTTGGCATTTAATTAACAACGATATCTTCTAAATGATACTTTTACATTCAACAGATAACTCTAAAAGCACACTCTACAAGAGGGATTCTCAGATTTTTAAAGTCACGTACATTCCCCTACGTCAATCTGATGAAGCTTATAGATCCCTCCTCAGAATAATGTTTTTAAATCACTGAAGCAAATGCTAAATTTCAGCTAGAGATTAGTGAAAATAAAGACCTTTTTTCCTATCCAAGTTTATAAATCCCTTGAAATCTCCCTAATCACCCATCAGAGTAGGGGAGCTGTGGAACCCAGGTTAAGAACTCTTGCTCTAAATCTAAAACAAGCATACTTCCCTCGTGAATCATGAGCTTAACTAAAGTTCTGACACCCCTGTATTTTACATCTTTTACTACAAAACTAGTGAAATACTACTGTTCTAGTGAGCAGTTGGAATAAACATTTGCATCTGGATCTGCATTCTCCTTCTGAGTAAAAAAAACTTTTAAAATTTAAGTTTAAAATATCTAATTTTTAAGTTTAATTATTTACCTTTTATGCTTAGCATTGTTTTTTCTTATTCTCTGTGTATCAAACTCTCCTTCAATCATTCTTCAGCTCTTGCAGTCAAATAGAAAGCTATTCATTAGGACTTGAGCCCACTTGAAGTCATGAGTGGAAGCAGACAGAGTTGATTTCTAACAGTGCACTGCTCCTCCTCCCTGTGAAATCCTCAGGTGACGACAAAAGGAACTAGTTTCCTCTCATACCTCATCTGCTCTGGAAAACCTAAGAAAATATAGCCAGAGCCAATATTTTACAAGTTAAGAAAGTTATGGTTTTAGGAAGATTAATCTTTTTGTTTTCATTCTCAGCTATTATACATACCATTTATCCAGATCTGCTTCCTACACTCTGAACCAACTCCCAAGTTTCTCTGAATTCTTCATACTTTCTATTACTTAGAATGCAACAAGATTCCATATATTCATATACCACAACTTGATTCAGCCATTTCCCAATCAAAGATCCATCCCCCCAAAATATACACTAACACACTCTGTTTGGTTTAGTTTTTTGCTATGACATAACAGGCTGTTACAGAATGAAGTAATAAGAACCAGGAAAACAACACATATAACATTACTGCTAATAGTGCAAAAAAAACAAACAACAACCCCAAAGCCTAAAACTGAGTTCTATGTAAATCAATAATGACCAAGTTTGTCCCAAATGCACCTTACTCCCTTCATGCACCCATCCCCATTCTGGGTGTGGCATACTGAATAAACTGTTAGACTCAACTGATGTGTTTGTTGGTTAGCTTTGCTGAAACTGCCTCTCTTAAAATTAAAAATAATTTGCGAAATAGGGGGAAGGGAATAAGAATTTATATACACTGTGACCAGCACTGTGCTAAGCACTTTCATAGATATTATTTGATCTTCACAATCCTGGGATATTGGTGCTATTGGTATCCTCAAGTGACTTGGCCAAGGCCACACAGTTAGTGTTTAAAGTCAAATGTCCTTAATGTCAAATCTTCTTTGACTCCAGGCATAGCTCTCTCAACTGTACCACTAGCTGATAGGAGAAAGACAGATATATTCAGAAATAAAGATGCTACTCAAACAATAGGAATCAATTAAAAATTTTAAGGTATTGCTACAAATATTTTGGCATATACCAGAGTCGTTTTCCTGTCATTCACCTTTTCAGTATACATGGGTGCAACATTTTAACGTAATATTGACAGATAGGTATAGTTCCAAAGAAAAATAATCTGAATGATGAAATCTAGAAAATATGTCCTATCAGAAATGGTCGAATAAACTGTAAGTTATTTAGTCTGAAGCTTCAAAGAGTTTTAAAAAGTCTCAGAACTCATTTTGTTTAACCCATAGTCAAACAGAAATCCATGAAATTTCAAAAGCCACAAGGGATATTTGAGGTATATATGTAGCCAATTCATAAAGCATGAGTCACTTATACAACATCCCCAACAAAGAGCTGCCTAGACTTCTTAAGACCCTCAAGACCCCCAAGTAAGGGGGAACCTCCTCACTATCTCATGAAGCACATTTTAATTCTTTATATTAAATATTAACTTCTTGAGGGCAGAGATAGCCTAAATAGCTTTTTCTTTTTTTTTTCTTTTTAAGCCAGGACCTCATTTTTTACTTCTGTGACCCACATACCTGGTTCCACTAGTGACAGATAAATTTCTGCCTTTAGAAGTAAGGCTAAGATAAGGATCAAATCAGCATTATTACCAGAATTATTACTTAATTAGTCATTGTCTACTTTGGTTGCATTTACAACTCCTCATTTTGGAAGACTTCTTTCACTTTTAACGTTTAGGATGGTTTATTGTAATCTTTTTTCAGTTGTATGTTAAGGGTTAATACTTTTCTGTAAAGTATGATTCCTTGAAGCCACATTAATTTGCATGCCAAAATCTCAAAGTTCATTTTGTTTGGTTTTTTTGTACTTACAACTTCTGCAAATGTCTTTGCCCACACATTGAGATAAAAGTAGATTCTCTCAAGGTCAGTCTTAATAAGTACACTAGCTGACTACACTGCCCACTCTAAGATAAACTTCACTTCTCAACGTCAATGACGATATCATCCTTGAGATAATTCCAAGAAACAATCTACTACAGACTACTTTCCCCCCTCATTTGATCCCACACCCCAAAGTCAACGGGTACTTATATCTGAAACTGCCTAAGGGTCTTGTACATGTATCAAGGCTGAGTTACTCCACAAAATAATCACACATGTAAAAATAAAACTGTCCCGAAGTTCAGGAATGAGTTTCCTGGCCAACTGGCATTTAGCACACATACCCTGGCTAATTAATGATTCTTAAAAGTTCAAGAACTCTAGAAAAATACAGCTTTGTTGATAAGGAGTGATATCAGAAACAAAGACCTTGTTTCTACATAGAGTGACCCAGCCTCAAATCACACTGCTGCCAATGACTTAGCTGGAGGTTTGCAAACAAATTCCAATGTTCTTCTAGGCAAGAGGAAGACTAGAAGTGGGTCAGGCAACTCAAGAGGTCTAGAGGAGTATTTGTCAAATCTGGATGTCCCAGTAGGTTTCATACTCTCTGCAGTCACTATACAAACAAAATTTGGCTCCCAGTAACCTATATTCTTCAATAAACTCACTGGAACATAAATGAGTTGTATGTTGTATTTCGTTTTTACCTTTTAGTGACATGGAGGTAACAATTTATCATATAACTATCCAGTTAGAAAGTATCTGTTGAATCCAGCCTCAGACACTTGACACACTTACTAGCTGTGTGACCTTGGGCAAGTCACTTAACTCCAACTGTCTTGCCTTCCCCCTCCAAAAAAAAAAGTATTTGCTGAAAGGCAGGGTAACTGCTAGAGAGTGGCAATAAAGATGACCTCAGAGTCAAAAAGCGCAAGGTTCAAATCCTACCCCCAGAACAAAGAATGTATGTGAGTGGGAAAGAGTGTAGGATACATGAACTAAGTATGGTGGTTCCTGGATATGATAAAATAGTACTGTGAACAAAAACAATTCAGAAAAGCCTAGTAAGAGTTATAGGGATTGATGCGAATGTGTGTGCATGTATATTATATATTCATATGAGTGTGTGTGCATACACACATAGAGGTGCATGAATTATCTGAGACAAAAATTTTTATATAGTTTTATTTTGTGACAGCAATAACTGTGTATGTGTGCTTCTACTGACACTTGGCTGACTACGTGAAAATGGATTAAGGTCATTTTTGCACCTTTGTTCTCTGACAGTTGAAAGTTGGATTTCTTGACACACAAATAAACATCTTTCATTGCTCTCTTCACTTTAATTTTAATATTGCTCTAAGAAACATGCAAAAGTTATGAATCTTAAACACCATACTTCAAAACCTGTTAACACCTGCTGGTGTAAGGAAGTCAAGCATCTCAAGGATAATCCAAACTCATGGTGAAAAAAGATTGATTCACCAATGCACCTCCCCCCAAAAAGTGAAGAAGGGTAGCAGAGAAGAACTAAATAATATCGCTGTAAACAGCCTAATTAAGCCTCAAAAAATATGCAGAGACCTCAGAGATGTGGCAACTAGAAGGGCTTTTACTGATTCCTCTACCATATGGCATAGACTTCTTTAAGTTGGAAAGAAGATGAGAAGACAATTTTTTAAAAACCAGCTTATTGAAAAAAAAAGCTGATAACTTACTATGAATAAAAATGTTTGTTATGGTCAAGACAATACAAAGAATGGCATACTAAAATAAAGGTTGTCAGATGGCAATTTTTACTGATGAAACTCACTTTTTCATTCAAAATTGTACCAAAAACATTGTTAAAAAGAAGTCCAGGTGATCCTGTAAGATGCAGGTATATTCATCAAACTATAAAACATCCAGATGGGGGAAAATGTTTTGTGGGACTTTTTTTTACTTTCAGTAGGCCAAGAAATTTTGTCCCCATTAAAAGAATTATGAATGTTAATACACACACACACAAAGAAGCAGAACTGTTCTAGAACCATAGAAATTCCCAAATGGAGACAGAATATTACAACACAGCCTTGCATCATGACATACATCATGAAAAGGTGAAAAATCTAAACTTCAATGGCCAAGAATTCTCCTGACTTAAGCCCCACTGAAAATTTACAGGCTACAGTCAAGGCTAGGTTTAGAAAATCAGACATATAAAATATAATTGCTATGTTAGATTATGCAAGCTTTATATTATGCTAATATCAAATATATTAAAAGTATGATTTCATACTCAAATGGATCTATGATCTCATAGATTTAGGAGTTCCCTGTACAGAATTTTATTAAAATCTCCTTTTTAGTCTCTGGTCTAGACATATTAAGAAATAAACTTTCTCCAGTGTAAAACTCTTCTCATGTCCACCTCCCCAGCCTAAAGGAGCAGGCTAGATTGCTTCAGAACATTTCAAAGTCCTTTTACTGACCCCAAAGCTTCCAAAGAAAACAAAGGCCTATCCCAAAGAGATCACAGAAGTGGGAAAAGGACTCATATGTACAAAAATATTTATAGCAGCTTTTTGTGGTGGCAAGGAATTAGAAATCAAGGGGAATGCCCATCAATTGGGGGATGGCTAAACAAGTTGTGGTATATGAATATAATGGAATACCATTGTGCTATAAGAAGTGAGGAGCAGATGGACTTCATTGTGTGTCTGTCCTTCATTCTCGAAAAGGACCGTGACATAAGGAAAGTGATGACATGACTTGCAGTTCACTTGGATTTGAGTGAGGGAGGGCTGTACAAGGACAACAGCCTTACTTTCTCCTCCAGAGCCATCAAACGGACTTCATAATAATTTGGAAAGACTTATAGAGACTAAAGCTGTGAGGAAAGCAGAACCAGAACATTGTATACAATTACAGACACATTTTATCTGTGATGACTTAACTTTGATAGACTTGGCTCTTCTCAGCAATGCAAGGCTATAAGACAACTCCAAATGACTCATGGCTATCCACATCCCGAGAAAGAATTACGGAGTCTGAACGCAGATCGAAGCAAACTACGTGCTATCTCTTTTTCTTTTTGTTTTACTTCTTTTTCTCTCTTGTGGTTCTTTCCATTGGTCATAATTCTTCTTTACAACTTGACTATTGTGAAAATGTTTCGTGCAAAGGTATGTAGAACCTATATTGAATTGCCTGCCATCTTGAGTGGGAGGGGGAGAAAATTTGGAACTCAAAAACTTATGTAATTGAATGTTGTAAACTAAAAATAAATAAATAAATGTAAAAGAAAAAAAAGAAAAGAAAGGTCCTCCTTTTCAATATTAAGATTTTACCAGTGTTGCTATATGGGAGACACGCAATACCACTGCCTATGAAAAATTAAAGATGAGCATCACAGCACAATGGAAAGGTACATGGCACGTGCAAATAGGCTATAATACATAATCAAGGGGAAATTCTGAAAAAGAATAGGAACAAAGGATGTCATAAAAGACTGATGGCTTGGTCATGAGGTATGAGCAAGGAAAAACATATGGACAACCAGAGTGCTCCACTGGTAACTTCTCAATGTTGAGGGAAATTGGAGAAATCAAGTAAAACTTCCAACACACTGCATGGATCTCTCGTGGTGAACTTTTGTGAGAACACGGACAAGAGTGGCAAAGTTTGGGCGTGTATGTGTTGCTATCATCGCTGTTAGAGATACGGAAGAAAAATATTAATATTAACCCTGCAGTCTGCCCGATACAATTAGCATCTTTGGTCTTTCAAAGCCAGTTGCCAAAGCAGGGGTCTGTACCCAGACAGGCCCATGGCATGACCCTAAAGAAGTCATGGCAAGAAATTAGTAAGAAGATAGATCACATCTCAACCTCCTCAAGAAAGTCTTGTCTACAATATATTTACATCGCCCCCTTCACCTATTAACCCCCCACTCAATACCTTTCAACAGTTGTTTCCTGTGGCTACGTGTCAGGGCATAGCCCAGAGAGCCAATTAGAACTTAATCAGCCTAATTGATCCAAGCACCACAGCAGGGCGAGTACACAGGTAAAATAACCCTCTACACCTCCCAATGTCTTCACACCTTGATCTCCATATAACCTAGTGACTTTAACAGACAAGTAAGACCCTGACTACCTTTGATTTTCTTTGGAACAGAATGAGTAACAAAGAACTAGTCAAGTATGCATGCATTGAGATCTGTATAGATCTCATTACATTATCTATTATCTTTTCTCTCAAACCTAGTCCTTTTCCCACTCACCCAGGTTCATAATCACAGCATCATCCTTAATTCTTTACTAAGTCACCGCATATGACCAACGAGGTGCCAAGTCTTGTCATTTCTTCCTCCACAATTCTCCCATCTGTCATTTTCCCTGTTCTCACATTGCCATTACAGGTCACTTCCCTAACTCCTCCTAGTTCAGATCCTCTTTGCCATTTGCTTGGACTATTGCAGGGGTGGGGAACCTGGGGTCTTGTGGCCCTCTAGGTCCTCAAGTACAGTCCTTCCTCTGAATCCAAACTTCACAAAACAAATCCCTCAAAGCAAAATGTAAACTTATTATGGACAGAGAATGTTACATTTTTGTCTTTGTATACCCTGCACCTAAGACAATGCCTTCTATAGGTTAAGTGCTTAATAAGTTCTAACTAATATAAAAATGTTTTACATGATTGCACATATATAACCTATATCAAATTGTTTACTGTCTTAGGGAGGGGTGGGAGGTGAGGGAGGGAAAAAATTTGGAACTCAAATTTTTTTAAGTGAATATAAAAATTAGAAAAAATAAAATATTATTTAAAAAGGGAAAAAAATTATTCAATTGGTTTCATTGGAGTCCTCTTCAGAACAGCTTCTCTACTACTTCTTGGAGAAATAAACCATATTCAGGGAAAGGCAAGCAGCCAGAGAGAGAAACAGCAAGACACAGTGGCTAGGGAGCAGGCCTTGAGCTCAAATTCTGCCTTTGCCATGTATTTTTTAGTTGTGTGACCTAATCTCTCAGTGTCCCCAAGCAACTTACAGATTTGTTTTAATAAAGGATTTTCTTCACTAAGAACTTAACCATATTCCCTAAACCAATGAAATCACAGGTCTTCAACACCACTACCACCCCCACCCCACTCCAAAAAAAGATTTTGTGCTGAATATACTTTACTAGATTCAAATGCTCTGAAAAATTAGTAATTCATATATGGTATTATAGTTATTAACCAAAATACCAACCCTCACTTTTCTAGATAACCAAGAATTTATTCTATTTGTCTGGAATGTGCACTCTGCTCATATCCACCTTTCAAACTCTGCCTTCTTCAAGGTTCAACTCAATTATCACCTCCTGTGGAAAGCTTCCTGATTTCTTCCAACTGTCACTATTCTCTCCCTCTTCAAATAACTTCATACTTAACTGTACATCCCCCAGTAGAACATAAGTACCTTGAAAGCAGGCACTGCTTCATTTTCAGCTTTAGATCCCCAGCACACAGCTGTGGACGGCACAAAGCACGTACTTAATCACAGTCTCTCTAATCGAATCACACTGGGTTTTGCTGAGTTGCTGCTCTGCTTTAAGTACTCCAGCTGTACACAGGCTCTCTTGACATATTGCATGTCTTCTAATGACTTTATATCTCTTCATATTACCTTACTCAACACAGTACCTACCTGTTCAATAAATGTTACTGAATTAAGGATGTTTACTAGGTATCTGAATTGTGCCATCATGCAAAAACTCAAAATTTCATTTATTTTCATTACTAATATACCCTTTTGAATACTTCAGTTGAGCAGATGGCTCTCTCCCATAGCATAACAGAATGAGAGCCAAAAACAGAATACAATTTACTACTAAAGCATAAAATGGAAGGTTAAAAAAAAAGCATTGAAAATAAAAAGACATGCTAAATTTAAGTTGCCTTTAAACCAAACAAGATTTGAGAGGTCGTATGTTATAGCAGTACAGATTGGATGGTTGTGGTAAGATGATTCTTTCTTTAATTTGTAATTATTTTAAACCTCCCTTCTGTTTCTACAAAGGTGGGGGGCTATGGGTATAAAGCAGTGGTTCTCAACCTTCCTAGTGTGGAGAGCCTTTAATACTCGTATGTGGGTGTATCTGTATGTGGGCAGACCCACCTGGAGACACAGGAACGGTGTCTTGGTTCCTAAGACCATCGGAAATATGTGTTTTCCGATGGTCTTAGGCGACCCCTGTGACCCCTGTGAAAGGGTTATTCGACCCCCAAAGGGGTTGCAACCCACAGGCTGAGAACCGCTGGCATAAAGTATTATGTTTAAAATATTACTGGTTTTTTTGTATCCCACTTTTCCCTTCTTTCTTTTTTCATCTTTGTTACAAGGGATGGCTTGATGATGAGAAAGGGATATATTTGGTAATGTAAAAAAATAAAAGATATTACTAAAAATATTTTTTTGGAGGAGGGAAGGCAAGGCAATTGAGGTTAAGTGACTTGCCCAAAGTCACACAACTAGTAACTGTGTCACATGTCTAAGGCCAGATTTGAACTCCAGTCCTCCTGACTCCAGGGCCAGTGCTCTATTCACTGCACCACCTACCTGTCCCCATAAAAGTAATTTTTTAAAAAGGATTTCTTGGGGCAGCTAGGTGGCATAGTGAATAGGGTACTGGCCCTGGAGTCAGGAGCACTTGAGTTCAAATCCAGTCTCAGACACTTAACACTTACTAGCCATGTGACCTTGGGCAAGTCATTTAACCCCAACTGCCCCTCCAAAAAAAAAAAGGGATTTCTTAAATTTACAATTATTTAATAAAATAGCTTCACCTAGAAACCAAATCAATCCATTTCAACAATTACAGAGTATATTTGAAAATATTTCTATTGCCTATTTGAAACATCATAGTGTAATGCTTAAAGAATTGGTCTCAGTCAGGAAGACCTGGGTTCAAGTCCTGCCTCATACTGATCTGTGAACCTCAATAACTAATCAAACCTCTCAGTGCCCTAAGAAACTCTTTAACACTACAAGTTACAGAGAATGTGTCAATCTGCATTGGTAGAGTGTTTCTCACTTCAGAGTTCCTTTTATTAATGAAGTCACAGGTCCAGTCACTAGCCCTGTCCCTTACATGTTTATTTTCAATACCCAAAAGATCTATGATTATAACAGAACTCCTAGTATGAAAAATATCTCCATAAATGCATATTACAAATCTATTTATGACTTAGATAAATCCTAGAAAGTTATATGAGGAACACTGAGTTAAGGGCCATGCCCAAGTAAGAGAACTAGGAAGAGTTAGAGGAGAAATTAGAACCCAAGTCTTCAAGTCTAGCATTCTTTACACTTACACCTCACAATGCTGCCTGTATTCTTAATTTTCAATAAAACAGGAAAAAAATATGTATTCCATACAGCTCCATTTAAGTGGGACAACCTATATTTTATAAGTGCATTACAGGTTTTTTTTTTTAAATGCACTACCCTCTAATCTCTACCCTCAAAAAAAGTTTACAATCTTGTTGGTGAGACAAGAAATAGAAAAACATGAAAGTTTCTTAAAAGTAAAAGAGGTTGGTATGTGATTAAATAGAAACATGTATGTTACAAATACTAAGCACCCACATAAATTCTGAGGAGAGAGAAATATGAGAGCCATACAGTGGTTGGGGAAGAATATGGATGGAAGAAAGGAGTACACAAGTTAACAGAACAGACACAAAAAAGGAAGGAATAAACAGTACTCAGAAGACAGAGACGTGACTGGCTGAATATGGCTCATGTTAGGGAGTAATAAGAAATAAGGTCAGACAGGTAGGCTAAATCGAGATTATAGGATCTTTACTACCTGACAGAGGGAGTTAGTCTTTTATTCTCTGATCAACAGGAAGACAATGAAGCAAGTGAAATAATCTGATAATTCTGAGCAATTGAAATAATCACTTCATCATTGATTTAAGACCAAAGAAGGAACTTCTGATGTCATCTAATGCCCTCATTTAAGAAATCAGGAAACTGAGGCCAGCAACATAACATGGCTTATGCAAGATCACACAGGTCATAAATGTGGCAGAGATGGGATTGGAACCCAAGTCCTGAGCCAATCCATTGTTCTTTCCACTGTTACCATGTCTCCCTAAAAACAATATTTTGAGAAAACTAACTAGATCGTAACCTACAGAATAAATAAAAATGAGAAAAGAAAGGGAAACCATGATAGTTATATAATAAGCCACACATGATATGATAAGATGTGAAAGTACTAGAAAAGGATGAACAGAAGAAACTTTGCAAGAAAGCTCCCCCAGAACATCATAAACTAACAGAATATAGATCAGGGATTCTTAATCTGGGGTCTGTCCATGAACTTGTTTTGTTTTTTGAGAAATGTGTTTCAATATGGTTGGTTTCTTTTGTAACTTGTGACTTCACTTAAATTTAAATTTTAAATTTTTTAAATTAATTTTTTTCTTCTGAGAAAGAGTCCTTAGTTTTCATTAAACTGTCAAACAGGTCCATAACACAAAAGGTAAAGAAAGAACCTCTGATGTAAGCAGTAAAATGATGGTAAAAGATGAGTCAAAAATTATTTTTTAAATGTGTCAATGGAAGATTGATAGTACTTTTAATAGAAACAGGGAAATTAAGAAAAGTAATAAATCTAAAGACAGTAGAATGGTCATGCTTTCCATCTGGGACACACTAACCATAACTAACTCTATCCTATACATCATAGTAAAATTATAATTCAAAGTTAGAGGCTTAAGAGGTGAACTCTGCCTCAACATAAGAAATAATTTTCTACACAGAGAGTCCAAAAGTACAATAGATTATCCTGGGATTATCTTTTTTTACTAAAAATATTTAAGCAGGGGTAGATAGTCCTTTATCAAATCATAAAACAAGATATCATACTGAGAATCAAACTACCATCATTGTTTCCCCACTTGAATTTTACCATGGATTAGAAAAATACATAAATTCTCTACCAAGGCCTGCTTGACCATCACTGCCTTAACGGCTCAGGGGGTAGGACCCACAAACTTAGAAGGAAAAGGGAACCAAGAATTGGAGCTCCAGGATTCAAGAAGAAAGGGCAGTCAGTTTTGTTGGATTTTCTTGTTCTTTTGCTGATCAGAAAAATTTGTCATTGGAAAAAAACTAAATGGTAACAATGCTTCAAAATCCTGATTCTATGAAAAAGACCAAAATGTCACAGAGATGGACACATTTCATGTATCTCTGAACAATTTAGAGCTACCACAGTAGTTATCATCCATGGTGTCTTCTCTATGGAGAAACTGGCCAGTTCCTAATAGCATAATCAATGTGAAATAAAATCTTCACAACTATCTTCCTGATAAAATATTAAACTTCAAAGACAAAATTCAAAGAGACACACAGTTCTATTCTTTGTAGCTCTAATCTTTAAAGTCACCTAACTTTCAGAAGAGTTAGACAATGAGAGCAGCTATCAATCATCTTTAAAGTCAATTTTTCAAGTTGCTCCAGAAAAATAGTCAAGTTTCCTGAGAAAAAATGCTATTTTGTATGCTTCTACTTCAGTAGTTGATAGGTTACTGCTCTCGCCAACAATTTAAATAACACTTTAAAATTTACAAAGGACTTTTACAGATAGTACCTCACAACAACACTGTGAGGCTAGAACGGGATTATTACCACCCCCATTTTATCGGCGAGGAAAATGAGATTCAAAGTATATAACAAAAGCAATAATTATAATAGCTAGCATTTATAAAGCATTTTAAGGTCTGCAAAATGCTTTACAAATATTAGTTCATTTTATCCTTAAAACAATCTTTAAGAATGATTATTTTTAAATAATACCTTTTATAATATAATTTTATAATTATTTAAATAATACACAGTTTTTATTTTTAATATTTTAAAATTTTAAATAACTATAAATAATTTTATAATTATAATTAAATAATAATTTCTAAAAATAATTTTGTTAAGAAAATTAAGAACATAGGAAGCATTTTGAGATATAAAATATGTGGTATTATCCCTGTTTTAAGGATGAGGAAACTGAAGCAGTGAGTGGTTAGGTTACATGCCAGGATCACACCTAGTATCTGAGGTTAAATATGAACTCAGATCTTTAATCTAGGCTCAGAACTCAAACTACTATAAAACCTAATTGTCTAATCAAATGACTAGGGTGTGATCACATAGCTAGCGTCAGACGTAGGATCTGAACCCAGGTCTCTGTAATGGGAATAGGAATTTGAAGATCTTCCCTGCCCCTTAACTGATCTAGGAGGGAGTCTGAAGACCTTCCCTGCCATGAAGATAAACTTTGCCCCCCAGAGCCCACAGGAAGCTTCCCTGCTGTGAAGGTAAACTCTGCCCCTGATGGGCTAAATGCGGTCACATGGAGCCTGTGGCAGGAGGAATTTGCTGAGGAGAAGCTGAGCCCACAGGAAGCTGGTAGAGAGCTAGCCAGACAGTTGGAGACAGTTGGAGACAGTTGGGGACAGAGGAGCTCAGGCAAGGAGATAGAGGGTTTTGTCAGTAAATATTGATCTTGTATTGGTTTGTGGGAAAGCTAAAGGATGGCATGGCTCTCAGCATTATTATGGCTTCTGAATATCTTTGGTACAATGATGGAATTGGCTTACTGGTTTGGGGATTTGCTTTTCTGGTGTCTAAATAAATCCTTCAGTTCTATACTCTATCTGGAGAGTTTGGCATATTTTGCGATCAAACATCATGGGATACTTATAGTCATCGTCTTTATCGTGATCATGGGTGCTGCAAATATTGCATTGGTGCTACGGTCTCTCACATCTCTAAGTCTAGTCATTGTTACATGCAATCTTTCCATATGATAATGCCTACCAACCTTGGCAAAAGGAAAAATAAAGGAAGAAGTATAAAATACATTAATAATCAGAAGATGATGAATTATAACTCAAGAGAAGAAAAACATTTCAACCACTTATTAAAAGTATTTTACAACTATATCACAAAATAAAGATAATATAAATGTGATGTATTAAAAAGGGAAATTAAATATTACTGTTCTAGTAAAAAAAAAAGTACAAATAGATGCATAATCAAGGAACCACAACAAGGAGAATAAGTTATATAATAACAACATTTTAAAGAAAAATAACTTTGAAAGACTTAAGAACTCTGACCAATCAACACTCCAGAAAAACCAGTGGTGATGCATGCTACCTGCCTCCCGTCACTGGGCTGAAAATGGACTTCAAAGTACAAAATGAGACACATATGGCAAAGCTATGGATTTGTTTTGTTCCACTATGCTTATTTGTTGGAACGCTTCTGTTTTTCTTCTTTCTTTTTCATTGCTAGGCAGCATTTAGGGGAGAGAAGACAGCTAATAATAATGTTGCTTAAAAAAAAGGGTCATTGCAGCATTTTTAAATGCACAGCAGGGAAAAGAAGTTTAAAAGGAAACAGAAAAATAGGACAGCTTTAAAAGTTGAATTTATTATAAACTTTTTTTTAAAAGTACTGCAACCCCACACATAATAGAAATTTGTAGTTTCACATACATTCCTCTTTTTTGTTCTATTTTATAAATGGAAATATTCGTGCTAAGTTCAAAACAAAAACTTTTAAAGAAAAAAGGAACTTAAATACAAATATACATTCTTCATAAGCTTATGTTTATTAATATATATCTGCTGATAATACTTTGAGGGTCTTTTTCTTCAATAGTACCTTTTGTTTTCCATTGTTTTCCATGAGAGAAATTAACCATTC
>CM053581.1:510817412-510858232 GCA_028627135.1 Pseudochirops cupreus | reverse complement strand
TCTAATTCTGAAGGAATTGTTCTCTTCAGAGAGCTTTTGAAATTCTTTTTCCATCTGGCAAATTTGGCTTTTAAAGGCATTCTTCTTCTCATTGGTTTTTTTGGGCCTCTTTTACCATTTGAGTTAGTCTATTTTTTAAGGTGTTATTTCCTTCAGTCAGGTTGTTGACTCATTTTTCATGATTTTCTTGCATCATTCTCATTTCTCTTCCCAATTTTTCCTCTGCTTCTCTTACTTGATTTTCAAAATCTTTCTTTAGCTCCTCCATGGCTTGTAATCAGTTCATATTTTTCTTGGAAGCTTTTGATGCAGGCATTCTGACTTCATTGTCTTCTTCCTGTTCCATGCTTTGATCCTTTTTGCCCCCCAAAAATTAATCTAAGGTTTGATTGCTGTGCTTGCTTTGCTTCCTTTGCTTGCTCATGTTGCCATTCAATTACTTGACTTTTGAGCTCTTTGCCACAGTAGAACTCTGCTTCCAGAGAGGAGAGTTTTGTCCCAAATCACTGGGGTTTTAACAGCTGCCAGAGCTATTAGTTGGGTGCCCTCTCTACAGCCCCCACAAGCTCTGACTCACTGGTCACACACTCTAGGACCTCCACCCAAGATAGCGATCCAAATCCAAGCAAGTTAAAGCAAGAGCAATTACTCTGTGAATGGTTGCTTGGTCCCCCTGTGATCTGCAGGCCAGGTCTCAGTCCCCTTGTTGCTGCAAAGTCCACACTGACCTTTTACTTTGTCTTTGACATTTATGAGTTGATAATTCTGGAAAACACCGCAGCTGCTGGTGATCCATTCTCCCTAAGTCCACTCCAGCCACTGCTGGTCGGGGCTGCCCTAGGGCTAAAACCACTCCAGGGCTCAGCTCTCAGCATACTGCAATGGACCCTTCCTATAGGCCTGTCGGGCTTCCTTCAGCGGGAGATTTGTTTCTCTCTGTTACTTTGTGGGTTCTGTAGCTCTACAATTTGTTTAGAGTCATATTTTATAGGTATTTGAGGTGATTATGGGGGGAGCCATGGAGTTTTCCTGCTTCTATGCCGCCATCTTGGCTCTGCACCCTTAATAAATATTTCTTATTCCCTGCCCTTTTATCTCTTCTTTGGGTATAAGAGTGGTCATTATAATTATGCACTGCTCAGTTTCATTTTCTCTTTATATTTACATTGTTGTAGACACTGTGTATGTTATTTTCCTGGTTTTACTTACTTCATACTGAACTTCACAGTTCAAGCAAGTCTTCCCATGGTTCTCTGAGTTCTTTATGTTCATTTCTTATGATCAAGTAATATTACATTATATTCATGTACCATATTTTTTTGTAGTTATTCCTTACCAATGAGAGCCCACTTTGTTTCCAATTCTTTGCTACTAGAAAAATGCTGCTATAAATATTTTGGAATATATCAGACTTTTTGTCTTTGATGCCTTTAGGGTATATGCTTAGCCATAGGATCAAAGAGTCAAAGGAGGACAATTGAGTCACTTTCATAGCAAAATTCCAAATTGCTTTCCAGAATGATTGGACCCATCCCTGATTCCACCAACTGTATATTAGTGTGTCTGTCATCCCACAGCTTCTCTAACATTGACTATTCCCATGGTTTTTATCATCCTTGCCAATTTGCTGGGTATGAAAGAAAGCCTCATATTTGCTTTGATTTATACTTATATTATTAATAATTTGGAGAATTCTTTCATATGGTTAATAAGTTGTAATTACTCTCTTTAGAACTATTTATTTATATCCTTTGATCACTTATGCATTGGAAGAATGGCTTTGGTTTTGTATATTTGTGTTGGTTCCTTATATATATTGAATAGCAGATCCCCATCAGAGATAAGTTGATGGAAAGATTTTCCCCTCCAGTTAACAGTGTATTGACGTGTTCTAGTTCCATCAGTTTTTATTAGTGCAACAACTTTTCAATTTCATACAATCAAAATTATCTGTTTTATCTTCTATGGTTTCCTCTAGCTCTTGCTTGATTAAGAATTCTACTAGAATGTTTTCAAACAAGAGATGTTTTGCGGAGAGAGCTGGGACCATATCAAAAAGTCTCCTTATTTCTCAGGACTGTCACAGACATGCCTTGGAGAACAGTTTAGAATGAAAAGTGGAGGGAAAAGAGGAAAAAAGATATTAGCAGCCAGAAGAATGCAAAGCTATTAAGACAGAGGGAAAGGACTGTCGGAGTTGATTCACAAGAGAAGGAGTGGGCTAAAAATGAAGAGAAAAGGCCCTTACAGTAAAGAGAAGGTGCAGGTTGGGAGGGGATGTAGGTGGTAAGAAAGAAAAGGAAGAGAAAGCTGCTTCAGAAGTGAGCTACATACCAACAGATTACTGAGGAACTCGGGAAGGCAGCTGACTCCTTGCAGATCACCTGCACACACTCTCAGAATCCCCATTACATGAAGGAAGCAGTAAATCAGGGGGATTATGATAAAAAGGAATCAAATGATTGTGGAAGAAAGTACTCAAACAGAATAGCTATCTGGGAAGAGGGATGCTGGCCAGGAGGGGAATAAATATGAAAGACTGGGAAAACTCGAGCCATGAAAGGAAAAGTGAGAGACCTCAGCTCAGCCATTATCCCACTCTCCACAAAGGAATCAGTAAAGTCTTCAGGGACATGTTTTCTTTCTTACAGCCATGCCTCTCAGGAGTCAATGTGTGTGATATTTCCCTGGGTAATTAAGCTCAGATGCCCTTTGAGTCCCAGATGATATTAATTAATTGAATTCTTTTTAACAGAACTTCTAATTTCATTGGTGTTGAGAACTCACCCCCTCTACAAATATACAACTATTCTGCAATTTATAGTCTTGGATAGTTGCTTGGAGGACTGAAAGGCCCAGGGCCATATGGCTAGTATGACTCTGAAGTGGGATTTGAATCCAAACCAACCTAACAGAGAGGCCTACTCTATATTCACTATGTTTACTTCTTGTACATATGTATGTTTTATATGTTTATGTATATAGATGCACATATATTATCTCTCTAAAAAGAGGGAGAAAAAGGAAAGGGAGAGAGAGGGGGGGAAGAGGGAGGGAGGAAAAGAGAGGAGAGAAGCAGAGGGAGAAAGCGGAAGGGAGGGAAAGAAGGAGAGAGAGAGAGAGAGACAATCTCCCTCTTGCGAGACAGACAGACAGACAGACAATCTCCCTCTTGCAGGCAGGGATTATTTTTGCCTTTTCTTTGCATTGTCAGAGTTTAGCACAGTGTTTGTCATATAGTAAACACTTACTATAAATGCTACCTGATTGATTTATTGATGCCACCCCGCTTCTCAAATAGGTAAGACACAGAGAGGTTGGGAGGAAGCATCACAATCTAGTCACTCATCAGGAAGCAAAAGAAGCAAAGGATAGAGAAGCGAAGAACCTGGAGGATGCCGAAAGGCAGAACTCCAGCTTAGAAATCGTAGAAACAAACTTCTAGTCTTTGTTTCCTGAGCAAAAAAAAAGTAAAGAAAAGAAAGTGCATGGTAAAATGCCGAATATAAATTTGAATCCCAATCCTGTCACTTACTACCTATGTGATCTTGAGCAAGGCAGTTAAATTCTTTGGTCCTGTTTCCTCATCCCATAAAATTAAAAGATTAGATTAGATTAACTCTAAACTTCCCACCAGCACCAAATCTACAATCCTATGATGATCAGGTAAGGAGACAAACACTTTAAGTAACTGATCAGAACTTGTCCATTATTGTGTTTCCCTAGGCCCAAGTGATAATGTGTCCCACAAGATCACAGGTATTTGTTTGCCAGACCCTAGATGCATAAACCCCAAAACAAACTTTGAAAGTTGGAAATTTTCATACCTTCCCTGACTCAAAAAAAGGCTAAAATGATGAAGCTTTAAAAAAAAGACGAAATAATGTAAACTATTGATTGCATGAGAACCACCAGTACAACTCAACAAAGCACCTTCTAGATCTTTAGGTAACAACAAGAACAATAACATCTAGCATTTGTAAAGTGCTTTATATATGTTAACTCGTTTGGTCTTCATAACAACCCTGAGAAGTAAGCGCTGTTATTGTCCCCATTTTACAGATGAGGAAACTAAGACACAGAGAGACTAAGTGACTTGTCCAGGGTCACACAGCGCTTGAGGCAGAATTCAAATTCAGGTCTTCCTGACTCCAAGTCCCGTGCTCTAACTTATCCAGTACGCCATCTAAAGTATTCGTGCTTGTCATTTTCATTTCTCTTGCACTCTTATTTTCCTGGGCTTAATTTTCACAATTTTAATGGTGCCTTTTGTTTGTTATATCACAATCCTTTCCTGCCATAACCCTCTACCACCATTCCCCCTGAAACAGAAAGAAAGTTAAATCAATCCATACAATTACTATTTTTTTTTTATTGTATGCAACAGTTTCCTACCTATCTATATATATGGAAGGAAAGTGGGTTCGTTAGCTATTCTTTAGGACCAAGAGTGGTCATTGCATTTAATTAGAATCTATTAGCTGTGCAATCCTGGGCAAATCAAATAACCTCTCTGAGTCTTAATTTCTTCATTAAATGCCTTTTAGTGTTGTTTTAACTTAATCATTAAAGTCGTTGAGTATATTTTTTCTCCTGGTTTCCTTCACTCTGCGTCATTTCATCAAAGTCTTCATACGTCTCTTTGGATTTCTCATTATATTCCATTCCATTATATTCCATATTATATTCCATTATATTCCTGTGCCACGATTTGTTCGTCTGTTCTCCAATTGATGGATATCCCATTTTTTTTCCAGATTTTTGTTGCCACAAAAAGTGCTGCTCTAACTATTTTGGTGTACATGAGACTTTTATGTCTTTACATTCCTGGGGTGAAGGATATATCCATTAATGCAAGAGCTGGGTCAAAGGATACATCCAATTTCATGTCTTGTCTCTCTCAGGCTTTATGTTTGTATTTAAAAAAATAAAAAAAGACTCGTGTAACTCAGGTATTGGGCAGGTGATGACTAGCCCAGAGGTAAGTGGTCTGAAGAACTTTCACAGAGAATCTTAAAAACACTAAGTCCAGGTGATGGTCTTGTGTGTTTTATGGTGCTTAAATGCTTGAACATGAAAGTACTGGTACTGGATCCTTCTTCCATCCATGAACTTTTAAGATGACCTTCAATATAGTCACTCATATATTCTTAGCATAATAGTCCAATATGAAAAGACTACTGAGGTAGGAGTAGCAAGATTTGTGCTTAAGATCTGGGGGAGTCCAGCCCTACTACTTATTAGCTCTGCAATTCTGGGCATATCAAATAACTTCTGATCCTTAGTTTTTTCACCTACAAAAAAGGGTGATAAGAGTTGCTGTGCTGGTCTAAGGCAGCAAAGTGTTTAGTTATCGACATTAATTCAATAGAACTTTTACTTAGGATTTTGTTTTGAGCCAAAGAAGGAGTTTATACTTGCTATTTAATTGACCAAGGTTATTTTTTTTCAGAAAGGTCACTCTCAAAGAACATGTGTATTTGATACACAGTCACCACTGGCCCCAGATTCAAGTACATAATGAGGTGTATTATAACATAGGGCAGCTGGGTGGCACAGTGGATGGAGAGCTGGGCCTGGAGTCAGGAAGACCTGAGTTCAAATTTGGCCTCAGACACATATTAGCTGTGTGACCCTGGGCAGGCCACTTAACCCTATTTGCCTCAGTTTTTTCATCTGGAAAATGAGCTGAAGAAGGAAATGGCAAACCACTCCAGTATCTTTGCCAAGACAACCCCAAAAGGGGTGATAAAGAGGCAATGACTGAAAAATGACTAAACAAAAATGATCACAAAATAATGTCTGTTTTTGATGGGAGCTAGTAGTCTTTTCATAAAATGGTAGAATGCATATGTGAATGGCTTGCAGATATAACATCCAGTATTTTAATTCAGTATGGAGTCCAGTGCTATTGGCAATTTCCCTCTGGCCTCGATGCTCAGTTAGGGAAACTATTGCTTAAGATAAGGTCATATAAGGGTCTAGATGAATGTGCAGGTTTTTATATAGTTTCTGGTAGTATGAAGTAGCAAAAATTATGATCCTGAACTAATCAGTCATTAAGTGTTATGAAGTAAAGAAAAGCATTACAGACTGTCCTAATCATAGACAAGTATTATAAAATTCTGCACTTACAAGTCAATTAGGGCTGTAGAATTACAGCTCATCTCGCTGAAAATGAGATAAACACCATCTGGCTTAGGGTATGGGAGGTGCAAGCACAAAGAACAATTCCATGGAATGCTAGAGTGAGGGCCATGTGTGGTGGTATATGAGTCATGAAGCAAAGATGACCAGTCCCAAAACATGCCTCACTAGGCACATCAACCTATAATGATGACCAGTTCTTCTGGTCTGCTTCACTTATATTACCAACTTCTCAGGGTTGCAACGAAAATCAAATGAGATAATATATGTAAAGTCTTTTGTAACCATTCAATTCAGCAAATATTTAAGTTCCTCTTACGGGTGCTCCAAGAAGAACTTGTGTGGCATCCTTCTATAGAATTGCAACTTCCTTTTTATTTTTTTTGCTTTGTTTATAGCAAGAATATTACAATTAATACAATTTGTTTCTTCCAGAATTATTGAAGGAATAGTATTAGCCAATAATTATCTAGCCTTTGGACAAGGATTTCGCATTGGGAGTGTCAATAGCTAAATTAAAATTTATAGGCAGTTTTAGAATTGCTATCATTCTTAGTGCCCTCTGCCCCCTTTCTACTATTCTGTCACCACCACAACACATGCAGAAGGAGACTTCGTGGCCCTGGGCCATTTTGTATTTTCTTTGCTTCATAGCTTATCATGGAAATAGCAGAATTGGTTTTTATTGAATACCCAAAGGCAACAAGAAACATAATTTCATGGGTCATTTGGCCATCTCATATTACAGTGCTCATGATAAACATTTGCAAAAAGACCGCCACAAGAATAATTATGTCATATATACCAACATTTACTTCAGAGCAGGAAGATCCAGAGAAATTCTATGAAAAACTCAAGACCCTCCATTTAAATCAACATAAATTCAATATGTGGTAACTGCAATGTGAAGATAGGAATGGATAAAAGATTTCAAGAAGCATAGGAAAACATGGATCAGAAATAAAGACTGAGAGAGCCAAAGATCTGTAGGCTACACAGAAACTTCACGCCTAGATAAAACAAATATTTTCTTCAATCAGAAGAATCAGAGAGCTGGACATAGTAAGCATAGAAAAATATCACAAAAAATAAAATTAATTATGTTTTAATAACCAGGAAATGACTTATAACTAATGTAAGAGTCATTCCTGAATTCAGTGTCCATATATGCTCAGCCCACCAACTTGCTAGAAAGAAGACTGAGATTAGCACAAAGCTAGAATATATACCTGAAATTTGTGGTATTGTATGGTCTGAACCCTGAAGCATGACTCTTTTTCCACCGTATTATAGCCAGGTTTCCTAACTGAATTGCCTTCCTCTCTGCCTAAGATAGCTATATTTATAAAATAATAAACTTTAGTATACATTGGAATTTCTTTGCCATAGTATATCATACAAACTCATTTCCAGAATGGTTTAAAAGAGGGTGATATAAAATTATAAGCTGTGTGATCTCAAAAAGCAGCTAAAACTACAAGGGAAAAGTAGGCAATATGAAGTAGGCAGCTAACTGGTAAAGTGGGTAAAGCTCTGGAATTGGAACCAGAAAAACCCAAGTTCAAATCCTTCCTCTGATATTTCTAAATAGCGTGATCAGTTGGGTAAGTCACTTACCCTCTCTATCTGTTTCCTCAACTGTGAAATAATATAATGATGGCATCCAACCTCAGAGGGTTTTGAGGATCAAGTGCTTTGAAAACCTTAAAATGCTATATAAATACTGTCACTATTTAAAAATCTAAGATTCAAATAAGCCAAGTCATCTCAAGATTTAACTCAAGATGAAACCAGAAATCAAATTCAAAATGGAAGAGAGGCAATGTGACATAATGGATCATGTGTTAGACTTAGAGTCATGAAAACCTAGGTTTAGATCCTGTCTTGGGTATGTAGTAGCTCTGTGACTGTGAGACATTCATTTAACAACCTAAACTTTGGTTTCCTCATCTGTACAAGGGGGACAGTAATACATGTAATACTGACCTCACAGTGCTATTGTGAGGGTCAAATGAAATAATTTAATGAACATGTTTAAAATTCTTATGTGCCTATTATTAGAATAATAATAATAGGAATGATATTCCTATTATTCCTGTGATGTAAATGTAACTTATTTGCCAATGGAAATGAAAGGTATGCAATCATCTATTAGAGATATTGCAGAAAAGATTTCTATTCAAGTACTACTAGCTGGACTGGATGACCATGAGTTTCCTTCTAATCTGAGATTCTGCAAGTCTGTGATGGTGAAATGTGAACTG
Source organism: Pseudochirops cupreus (assembly GCA_028627135.1). Taxonomy (NCBI): domain Eukaryota; kingdom Metazoa; phylum Chordata; class Mammalia; order Diprotodontia; family Pseudocheiridae; genus Pseudochirops; species Pseudochirops cupreus. The sequence goes on along the minus strand of CM053581.1, from coordinate 510,849,821 downwards.
AATGTGAATCCATTCTGGAGAACAATTTGAAACTATGTCCAAAGGATATAAAATTGTGTATACGCTGACCTAGCAATACCACTACTAGGTCTATATCCTAAAGCTATCAAAGAGAAGGAAAAAGGATTTATTTGTAGAAATCTATTTATAGTAATTCTTTTTGTGTTGACAAAGAATTGGAAATTGATGAGATGCTCATCAGTTGGGGAATGGCTGAACAAGTTGTGGTATGTGATTATAATGCAATATTTTGTGCTATAGGAAATAATGAGCAGGATGGTTTCAGAAGAACTTGAGAAGTCTTATATGAACTGAAGTAAAATAAAGTAAGCAGAACCAGGAGAATATTGTACACATTAATAACAATAATATAAGAATGATCAACAGCGAAAGAATTAGCCACTCTGATCAAGACAGTGATTTAAGACATTTCTAAAGGACCCGTAATAAAAAATGCTATCCATCTCGAGAAAGAGAACTGATGAACTTTGAGTGCAGACTGAAGCATACTTTTTTTCTTCCTTCCTTCCTTCTTTCTTTCCTTCCTTCCTTTCTTCCTTCCTCTTTCTTTCTTTCTTTCTTTCTTTCTTTCTTTCTTTCTTTCTTTCTTTCTCCTTCCTTCTATAACATGCCTAATGTAGAAATGATGTGTTTTGTATGACTTTACATGTATAATCAATATCATATTGCTTGCCTTCTGAATGGGTGAGGGAGGTAGAAAATTTGGAACTCCAAATTAAAAAAATATAATTGGAAAATATTTAACAACATGAATAGAAAGATATGTTAAAAGATATAGATAACTTTATTTCTTGTGATGTTATCCCATACTTACCATCTCCCACATCTCCTAACTTTTTTTTCTTGAACAAACTATTCATACACTTATGGCTGGAAGGGACCTCAGAGGTCACTTAGTCAATCAACAAACAAGCATTTGCTAAGTACCTACTGAGAAGATTAAAACTGATCCTGTATCATTTTCTTATTGATCCTATTTACAGTTAATTGATTTTGCTCCTGTAAGTGCCTAAGTCATACTTCTCTGCCTCTGAACTTAGTTTGGAATTCAGCTGGCCTCTAGCGGATTAAATTTAGAAATGCCATTCTCTTGCCAAACACTTCTATTCTTGCCCCAAGAAATTCTGCCAACATTGGGGGATGAAACTTGCCATTAGGGAGTCAGGTCTAATATCTTTATGCCACCAAACTATCCTTCAAAGATGCCTGGTTTGCTGTCCAGAGAAATCTAGGCTACTATCTTGCAGGTAGACTCACATACTTAACAGTTCTTAGTCAGAAGGAAGTAGAGGGCTTGTGGCTAGCCTCCATTCCCAGCTTCCAACCAATCATATTGTTCTCCACACTTCAGCTCTGTAACTGGTCATGTTGTCCTCAGCCCCATGATGTCACCTACACTGTTCCGTTCTTTGTTCTGTACTCCTCAAAACCCTATAAAAGGGGAGCTGTCCTTTTGCTCAGAGTCTTAGCATGAACGGAGGCAAGTCATGGACTCATCTTATCATTAGGATTCATAGCCTATAAATAAAATCCTATCTTGCTTGGAGAAATGTGCCTCAGTTTACCTTTTTGTTTAATTTAATTCACAATGCTACTCTGTACCAGGAACTATACCAGGCCCTAGATATACACAGATAAAAAATGAAATGGCCCCTACTCTTGAGTTTATATTCTATTCTGAGAGAACAGGTCTACATATAATTATAATACAAAGTGATTTGGGGGAAGAGAGAGTAGGGGAAAAGGTATTAATACCAGTTCAACTTCCCCTTTTTACAACTAAGGAGATAGAGAGGATAAATGACTTTATCCAAGGTCACAAAGGTTGTAAGGAGCAGAGCCAGAATTCAAACTCAGCTTCTATGACTCCAAGTCCAGTAAGTATATGATACATCTAAGTATATAAAGTATATAGATGGCATGAATGCCATCTATAAGAATTTTAATTCTTGCTTAAAATGTTTTGTTCTTTGATCTTGAGCTATGTTTTCCAACATTTTTTGCTATCTTTCTTTATGTCCATATTTGCAATTAAATCACTTTTAGAGTAATAATAATATTAATAATAATATTTACCATTTATATCATACCTACTATGTGGCAGGTTCTGTTAAGTGTTTTAAACTAATTAACTCATTTAATCCTCACAACAACTCTGGGAGGTAACTGTTATTGTTATCATAATTTTACATTTGAGGAAACTGAGGCAGATAGATGCTAAGTGACTTGCCCAGGATCACTCAGCTATTAAGTGTCTCAGGCTGGATTTGAACCCAGATCTTCCTGATTCCAGGCTCAGAGCTCTATCCATTGTGCCACCTAAAGTGTATATTGATTTAATTTGAAGGAACTTGGCAAGTTCTTTATGGAATTTGTGTACAAAAAACAATTTATGGTTAAAAAACCCAAAGGGCATGAATTATTTTACATGCATATACTAAGGTAGATAAGAAATCAACAAAAGTTGATTCTATTAAATAATTAATTCAAAACCCATAAGAACCTACATTTTTTGTTGTATTATACACACACATACACACACACACACACACACACACTCCTCTTGTACAGTCAATATATCTATAGCAAAGAGAGCAGATAGGATTCTGTACTTGTCTGTCACTACAACTTTTTTCTTTTCAAATTCCTTTTGGACTGCTTTGTGGAATCCCAAGATCCCACAGAACACAATTTAATAAATACTGCATTACAGCATATTGCCTCCTAATCCCAGCATTGATCCTTGAGAAATTTTACTTCTATCTCCAGACACATGTCTGCTTTTTCTTACCCTTTGTTTTCTGCCTATATACCAATTCTATATCCATAATAAAACATTTTCCTAATCCCATTGGTGACTCAATTTTTAAAACAGCCTTTGGTGTAGGCTAGCATCAGAGGTTTTTCAAAAGTATAAAAAAAGTATATATACTGCTAACTCTTTATCTACATATATTATTTTCCCCCAGAAAACTTAAGTCATGCTTCTCCCTAATAAAAACCAGTCTTCTCTCCAATTGTTCATGTTGGTCTAAGTATTTAATGAACCTATCCTTTATTATCATCTTTTTAATTTTTCTCTTTTCTTTCCTTTATGCTGTTTTTCTTCCTTTTCTCTCTCTCTCTTTTTTTTTTATTATTTCATTGAAGAAAAAAGCCTTTTAAAGGCCTCACCACTTCTACTAGCAGGCACACAGTAGCTGCCCCTTTCTCCCATGACTTCACCAGCTTTTGCTATATGTTGTAAAAAATTTAAATATCTAAAAGTGTGGCTCAGTCTGGCAGACTGTAAAAACAAAACAATTTGGGTCAGGGAAGCTACATGATGTGAACGGTCAATCCAGAATTCAGCAATTTTAAAGCTAATCTAGGCTTGGATTCATATAAGTAATGAAGGCAGAATAAGCCACAGATCATTAGGTAGGGTATTCAGGGGTCAGGTCAGCAAAATCTAAAACTAGTTAGTTTGCAAGTATATACAATGAGAGAGAGGGTGGAGAGGGGAAATAAAAAAGGAAACAAGTATTTATGTATTAAGTACTTAGCATATGCCAGGCACTAAGCTAAATGCTTTAAAAATATTGTCTCATTTAAATCTTACAACAACCCTGAGAGTTAGGTGGTATTATTATTATTCCCATTTTATAGTTGAAGTAATTGAGGCAGATAGGTTAAGAGATTTGTCCAGGGTCTCAGAGCTAGTAAGTATCTGAGGCCACATCTGATTTTCTGACTCAAGGGCTAGCCCTGTATCCATTGGGTCATCTAGCTACACTAGGGAGTAGGACAAAGTCAAACAGGGAAAATGATCAGACATCAGTGATCAGAAAACCAGGTGCATAGGCTATAGAAATTGGGAACAGAAACACAAATTTGAGAAAAAGTGATGTTAAGAACACAGTTAAAGGAATCTGGGCAAAAGGTACAGGGCTGAAGTGGTAAGAAAGGAGATTGATAGCCAGAAATTGTTCCCCATGTACTTCTGTGGTCAGGAATTTATCTTAGATCATCTGGTCAGATTAGCAAATGAGAAGGCAGTTTTCTACCCCACAGAGTAGAAAAGCATAGGAACTAATTGTATAGTGTTATCTCTATCCCAATCTATGATAAGATCTAAACATGAATATGAAATTTCCCAGTCCTTGATCTTGGAAAGATGAAGGCAGTATCCTTTAGGGTCAGAAAAATAACAGACATTATGGGCTCTCATTAAATAAATGAAGTTGTTATTTTTTTAGAACACCATTTATTTCATCTTCTGTGTGTTTCACAGCTTTCAAAACACAAAGGAAGCTCCCTGATAGTTTTATTTTCTCATTCTTCTATGTTGCAGAATACGAGGTCATTTTGATTTCCTCTTTATTCAGAAGGGTTAATTTTCTTTAGCAGGGAGTGGAAGTATCTCCAATTCCGTATAGATGTTATCCAAGTACCACTGAAATGATTTGCAACCTAGCATTTTTCTCAATTCAACACGTTCACTGATGTTTCCATATTCTTTCCTCCTCAGGTCAGGTCTTTGTAAAAAAAATTGCTCCTAAATTGAAAATAAAGAGTAAGGGGAAAGGAAAATCCAGAGGTTTAGGGTTAGGGTTAGAATTAGGATTAGAAACAGAATTAGGGTTACAACGTAATTCTGAGGACATGAAAAAGTTGGAAGGGGTCTATAGGAAAATTAATCAGGATGCTGAGGGGACAAGAGACCATGTCATGCAAGATTCAGTTGGAAGGAACTGAGGAAGTTTATCATAGAGAACAGAAAAACTTAGGGGAGTTATGAAAGCTATCTCCAAGGATGTGAAGGGCTCTTATGTAGTAAGAAACATTATATTTGTTCTGCTTGACCCTAGAGGACTAATATAGGAACAAGTTTAGAAAGGCAGACTTTAACTTGAGGGGTGGAAAAAGTTTCTAATAAGTAGAGTTCTCTAAAGCAGAATATGTTGTTCAAGGAGGCTGAAATTTTCCCATTACTAGAAAGACCTCTTTTAATAGAGGTTGATTAGCTACTTGCTGGGGATGATTAGCTACTTGAGGAACCTCTTTTTCAGGCACTAATTAGATTAGAACAACCTCTGAGGTCCCTTCCAACCTTAGATACTCTGATTTGGTGACATATAATCTCATTTTGAAAGTTAAAACATTAATATTGATTTTTGAAATACTAGCAGCTCATATTCATGTGCTCTGAAATTCTTGTCTGATCACAATCTTTTATCACTCCATTTTTCCCTATGCCTTACAACCCCAACACTGTTCTTTGCTCTCATCATCATTTCCAATTTCTTCAACTTCCAGGTTCTTTTCCCAGCTATCACCTCTATACTGGCTATACTCTCCTCCCTCCCCTATTTGACTTCCTGATGAATCAACCTCTACCCTAACTTTTACACTTAAATCCCTTGCCTCCTTGTTCCTATTACTGATCAAGTCTTTCCAAAATCAAATGTAGATCACCTACACTATTGACCTGCTTCCTTGGCTTTTTGTTCACATGCTAGAGAAAATCACAGAGCCTTGCTCCCTGGGTCTGCTACAAATTTGTTAGACAACCTCAACTGGACCCTCACTACAGCAAAGCAATCTTTTGAGCTCTTAAATCAGTTTGCCATCCCATGTGCCATAGCTATTCTAAACATTTTCATACCTCCTCAAGGTCATCATAGTACCCCTTCCCCACTCTCTCAGCTGAAGTCCTTGCTTTACATTTCACTGAAAAAATTGAGGCCATTTGCTTAGAGCTGCCTCTTGTCTCCTCACATCACTCAGATATCTTCCCCTCTATTTCTTCCTTCACTCAGCTCTCACATAAAGGAATGGCCCTACTTCTTGTTAAGGCAAATCTCTTAATGTACCCCTTTAATTCCATTCCCTTCTATCTTCTCCAGTAGACCATCCCATTCATCATTCCCACTTTCTTCCTATTCTTCAATCTCTCCCTTTCTTCTGGCTCTTTGTTGTCAACTCACATGCACATGTATTCCTCATTTGAAAAAAACAAACTCATGGGATACTATTGTGCCATAAGAAATGAAGAGCAATAGGACTTCAGAAAAACCTGGAAAGACTTATGTGAACTGATGCCAAGTGAAGTGTGCAGAACCAGGAGAACATTGTACACAGTAATAGCCACATTGCGCGATGACTGACTGATAGATTTAGCTCTTCTCAACAATGTAAGGACCTAATACAACTCCAAAAGACTCATGACAGAAAATGCCATGCACATGGCATTTTGGAAGTAATTGGGAGTCATTGTTTGATGAGTAGAGAGGATGACAGGATCAGAACTGTGCTTTAGAAAAAAAATCACATTAGCATGTGACTGGAGAATGGGATGGATGCAGGGAGAACTTGAGACAGGGAGACTAACAAGAAGAGGATTTCAAGAAAGAAATATGGAGAAATATGCCGATCAAAGCACACTGTTTGCTCTCTTTTCTTTGTTTTGTTCTATTTTGTTTGTTTTTTTCTTTCTCATGCTTCCTCCCATTTGTTCTAATTCATCTATACAACATGACTAATGTGAAGATACGTTTAATAAGAATGTTTATATAGAGCTTATATCAGATTGTACACTGTCTTGGGAAAGGGGGGGTGGGAGAGAGGTGGAGAAAATTGAAAACTTATGGAAGTCAAAGTTGAAAACTAAAAATAAATTAATTTGTTTTTTTTTAAAAAAACACTCATTGATCATGTCTCTCCTTTCCTTCTAGGCTAAAATTCTTGGGATAGCTATTTACATTCTCACTTCTCTTACTCATTTCTAAATCTTCTACAGTCTGGCTCCCAAACTAATAGTTCAATCAAAACTGCTCCCTCCAAAATTGCCAGTGATCTCTTAATTTCCAAATCTGAGGGTCTTTTCTTAGTCCTCATTCTTCTTGACCTATTTGCTACTTTTGACACTGTCAATTCCCCTCTCCTCCTGGATACTCCTTCCTCTCTAAGTTTTCAAGACACTGCTCTCTCCTGGCCCTCCTATCGCCTACCTGACTATTCTTCCTCAGTCTTTTTTGCTGGATCTTCAGCCAAGTTAAACACACTAGCTATGGGTATTTCCCAAGGATCCTCTTCTCTTCTCCCTAAACCATCACACTTGAGGATATCATCAGTTCCCATGAAACTAGTTATCACCCATAGGCAGATAATTTCTAGACCTATCTACCTTACCTCTATTCTCTTTCCTGAGCTCTAACTTTGCATTACCAACTGCTTTTTGGATATTTCAAACTAGATGTTCGGTAGGCATCTCAAATTTAACATGTCCAAATCAAAACTCAGTATCTTTCTCCCAAACCTTCCCTCTTTCCAAATTTCCTACTACTCTTGAGGGCACCCTATTCTCCTAATCATCTAGGCTTGTAATTTCATTGTCATCCTTGCCTCTTGACCTTTATTCATTCTACCTGTCCAATCTATTGTCAAGCATTGTCATTTCTACCTTCACATCATCATTTCTTATACATGCCCAATTATCTCTATGCATTCAGCCACCACCCTGAGGCAGGCTCTTATCATTTCTTGCTTATACCATTGAAATCCTCTTCTCATTAGTCTCCCTGTCTCAAGTTCTCCCTGCATCCATCCATTTTCCAGTCACATGCTAATGCGATTTTTTTCTAAAGCACAGGTCTGATCCTGTCATCCTCTCTACTCAACAAACAACAACTCCCAATTACTTCCAAAATCAAATATAAAATGTTGTTGTTTAACATCAAAAGCCTTTTATAACCTGGACCCTTCCTGCTGCTCTACCTTTTTGACACTTTACTCCCTCCACAAATTCTCTTGATCCACCAGCATTTTTGCTGATACTAGCACAGGATACTCCATCTCCCACCTCTGTGCTTTTTCACTATTTGTCTCCCACATTTGGAATGCTCTGCTTCCTTACCTCTACCTCTTGGATTCTTTTGAGACAACACAGATTCTACCTTCTGAAAGAGTGTATACACATACTGTATATATCTTTTACATAAAATTTTTTACGTGTCTTTCCCATTAGAATGTGAGCTCCTCAAGAGCAGTTATCATGTTTTTTGCCTTTCTTTGTGTCCTTTCTACAATGCCCAGAATACAGTAAGCACTTAAATAAATGCTCTTTGATCGACCCTTCCTTATATCATGGCAGAAACACAACTGATATCCAGTTACTTTCCACATTTCTATTTATTTGAAAAAATGCCTCTTGGTTAGCTTATAGTTCTAATGAAATAAAAATCTCTATGTTTTCTGAGTATGCATCCTATCCTGCCATGGCCAGTATCATGGACCTTAAGGGAATACATTAATGGAGATGAGTATCTTGTTCACTTTTGATGTTGTTGAACTTTTGACTATGGCTGAAGGGAAAACAGGTCCTAGCCAGCTGAGGTGTTGGCATTTTAAGATCCTGAGAAAGGTGTGGCAGCTAAAAATTCCATTGGTTAATCATAGAATCCTGTGGGTGAGCCATGGCTGCTTCTTTTGTTTACTCTGATGACGTGTCTGCTTCTTCTGGTTTTGCCTTCCTTGACTTTAGTTCTAACATCTCTCTGAATTATTCTCCTGTTGGCTCCCATCAAGCCTTGTTAGACTTCTTCCCTAGATCTGTATCCTCCCATACTATCTGCCTTCTTTCACATCACAGGGTACATTCTCTAAGCCTCTCCCAGGTACTAATTTCCCATCAAGTGACACTTCCCTAGCACCAGTTTTTGTGGTTTATTGCCTTGCTTCCCACTACTCTTTCGGCCATAGCCAAAACACCATCACTGCTGGGGCATTGCTGCCCTCTGCTGGCTATGGAAAACTGGAAACATCAAATCCCCAGCTCTGTGTCTCCTCCCTTGAGAGAAGATGGGAAGCAGAAACTAATTAGGGACCCAATAACTGATGGAATGGAGCTAGGCCATGTTGGCTAGGGATACATTCATTTACTGTGAGGAATAGATCCAAGGGAATAATGCCAAGAAGAAATGAAGTAAGAGAGAAAAGGGACTTATTATTGACCTCTGCCTGACTTAGCTCTAAGGAATTTAAAGTTTCTTACAAAGTAAAGTGAAAATAAGAGTTAGAACTGATAGGGAAGTGAATAATGAAGATGAATAAGCAGGGAAAATAATGAAACCTCCTCTCCAAAGAGAAGTTTAGAAATAAAGAAGATGCCAATCAAAAGTGAACATAAGTGGATTTGAGACTGGAAGAGGGAAGGGATAGAAAACATAACCACAGGAGTTACTGTGCCTCTCTCTCCTCTTTTCAAATTAGGAATTAATTCTTACCTTATATTCATCCAACCAAACATGTGCCAGCCGCAGAGAGTTATACTCCAAAGAGTCTATGATTTCATGAGCTTTGTGTGGTAATGTTTTACGGGAAATATGTCCAACTCTTGAGCAAGGAATGAAGAAGAGCTTGCCCCCACACATCCAGATCTAACCACGAGAAAAGGAACACATACTAACATCTTCTGACTATGAGATGCGATTACTGTTCTTTGGAAATGACTGTCATACAGATCCTTATAAAATTTGGCAGACTATTTTACCTAATTACAATGAAATATTATCAAACAATGCTCTGAGGGCTGAATGCTCTTATATATTATCTTCTTCCTTTTTTTTCTTTTTGGAAGGGGTGGAGGGCAAAGCAATTGGGGTTAAGTAACTTGCCCAAGGTCACATTGCTAGTAAGTGTAAATTACTGAGGCCAGATTTGAACTCAGGTCCTCCTGACTCCAGGGCCAGTGCTCTATTCACTGGGCCACCTAGCTGCCCCTCTTATATATTCTTTTAATAGAATCATAGAATACGAGAGTTAGAAGGGCTCTTAGATTCATCTTTTCTAATCTCCCACCTAATGCAGGGATCTTCTCTGATTGAAGAAGGAATTCATGGCTCCTAAGATTACCCATTCCATTTTCAAATAGTTTCTAATGGTTAAAAAGCTATTCCTTATATTAAACTGAAATCAGTCCCAACCCCTGTTGCTTCCATTTAGTCCTGCCTTCTGCTAAACAAATTGTCTGATCCTTCTTACATATGGCAGCTCTTCACAAATGAGGCTATTAATCAGGGTTGCCTAACATAGCTTATCTGAATCAGGTTAAGAGCTCCTCTTACTCTGTTTCTGGAAGGGAGTGCCTTTGTTGGAGTGGGAACTAGGGTGACCTAGGGTATAGGACATATGGGACAGTGAGCACCAGTAATATATTTTGTTCACAGCCCTGGAGCTCCAGCTGTCTACTCCCATCATTTCTATTTCTGAATCTGTCCCTTTCTTTCCACTCCCATTGCAACCATCCTAGTTCAAGCCCTTATCTCGTTTCATCTGAAAATGAAAAGAACCTTCTAATTGGCTCATAGGTTTTCCTGCGTCTGGTCTATCCCCTTTCTTATTCATCCTTCACGCTTGGTAATCTGGTAATTTTCCTCATCCCTGGCTCTGATCTATTCACTTCTCTACTCAAAAATCTTTAATGGTTCCTTATTGCCTAAATAATAATGTCATTGTCCTAGTGTAGCAGGCTCCTTGGACTGTCAGGGGTGATCGGAAGAAATGACTTGTACTTTAGGCAGAAATCCCAGTCTGTGATTCTTAAAACCTCCTAATCCCTTTGGGAGTCACACTTATGGCTTGGCCAGATTTTGACTGACAAACTAGCCCCTCCCATCCTAAAGGTAAAATCAAACCTGCAGCAGGAATGAAGTATTAGCATGAAAAAAGTGGGCAGTGAAAAAGGGCACCTTGAGAGCATCCCAAACAACTGGTAGAATGGCAGATCTGGACAGCAGAAGCAAGTGCCATTAAACTGATCAAAGCTGCAGAAATAAGGTCACCAGCATTGGGTTCCAGGGCCAGGAAGCATATCTGAAGAGATCCTATTGGTGCTAAGCTCATCCAGAGGGCCAGACCCAAGGCTGATGAATCCTGGCTCCATCACTTACTGTTTGTGCAATCTTGGCCAAGTCATTTAATGTGTTTGAAGCTTCTTTACCTGAAAAATGAAGAGGCTGACCTAGGTGACCTCCAAAGTCCCTTTCAGCTCTAAACCCTATGTAACCTATGTGACAAATTATGGAACCAACCTTCACCTTGTTTAGGAGCATAATTAACAACTTCTAGGCCAAGATAAGAACATTTTTCGTGACTCTAATATAGAGCGTTTTCCTTTATTCATTAATTTTGGAGGTTAAGAATAAAATTAACATTGTGATCCAAACTGCACATTTGTTATGGAGAAATTTAAAGCTGTAAGCATTATTCCTAACTCTCTTTCCTCCTATTTTCTGTTGTCCTTTATATACACTGATAATCTTTTTCTTACATATAATTAATTACATATACTAGTATAGTTCAAAGATATATTCACTGGGCATTGGCTAAACACAGTTTGGTGATAATAATATGGAAAAAAGAGTAGAGTAGAGAACCCTGGATGAATATCAGATTCTATTCTCTAATGTAGAAAACTACTAATTTAACAAAAATAAAGTCTGAATTACCCTAAATGAAATTTCCAAATTTTCTCCTCCCCAAGTATTCATACCACTGTCATACTGTCCAATTTCAAAGAAATAGTGTCTGTTTATAGCAAAAATACCTCCAGCCATTGTGGGGGACCTAGAAAGGGAAAATAATTATTAAACAGATTCCATGTATATCATCATCTTGGCTACTTTTTCCTTAAAAAAATATGCCTCTGAGGTATTTAACCATTGATAGTAAAAGTAGATTACTCCTATAATAATACATTATAATTCTTGTTAAAAACTCAGGATAGTTTTTTTTTCAGGAAAAGCTATCAAAATATAAATAACCACCATTCAAGCATAAGTAGCTACTTTCAATCAGCTTATATCAGATTCTTTCAGAAAAACAAATCCTAATTGTCAGTGAAAAGTGGTTTCAGCTTACAAATGATGGAGTTCAGGTGATGATTCAACTAGTTAACCTTCCACCTCTATAGGCTTTAGGAAAGGAGGGCTCTGCCCCTCACCAGCTGTCTGGCAAGTCTTCTTTCCTTTCCCTTGTCTAGAAAATAAATGAGTTGGACTTCTTGATCTTGTAGGCACTAACGTTCTGATTCGTGTGTGTGTGTGTGTGTGTGTGTGGTGTGTGTGTGTGTGTGTGTGTGTGTGTGTGTGTGTGTGTGTGTGTGTGTGTGTGTGTGTGTGTGTGTGTGTACCACAAACCAAGAGAGTCAAGCTCCTTGACTATGGACAACAGCAGCCTGGCTAAACCTTTCAAGCAAGAAGCATTGAAATCATGGTGACAAATTCTATTATTTTACTTCTGAATGAAATTGATCACCCGTGTATTTTTCCCATGTTTTTTTTTCCAAAAGTTGTCCTTAAAGTAGTGTTTAAAATTATATAGAATCTATTTACTAGGAAAATTCTTTAAACTCAGGGTTCTAATTTCCCCTTAGTAACATAAGTTCTAGGATTGCTCTCAGCTGCTCCTGACTAGCTGTGTGACATTGAATATGTTACTTCCTCCTTCAGTTTCCTCATCTATAAAATAAGGGGGCTGGCATAATTGATCTCTAGGGTCCCTTCTAGTGCTAAAATTATATGCTTCTATGAATATCTAATAATAACTATATGATACTTATATAGTCCTTAAGAAGCATTTAAAGAAGGGATAGTAATAATTATAATGACTAATATTTAGTAATATTATTTAATAATATTATTTAATATATTTTATTTATATTAATTATATTTAATATTTTATTTCTCCCCAATTACATGTTAAAACAATTTCTTTAATAATTTGGGTTTTTCTTTAAGTTGTGAGTTCCAAATGCTATCCCTCCATCCCTCCCTCACATCCCTCCTCCCTGAGAAAGCAAACAATCAGATATAGGTTTACATGTGCAATCATGTACATTTCCATATCAGTCATTTAATACAAGAAGACTCAAATAAAAGAAAAAGAATGAAAGAAAAAAATGAAAAAGAGTATGCTTCAGTCTGTATTCAAACAATATACATTCTTTCTCTGGAGGTAGATAGTATGCTTTATTATTACTCCTTAGGGATTATCTTGGATCATTGACTTGCTGAGAATATCTAAGTCATTCACAGTTCTTCATTGTACAATATTGCTGTTACTGTGTACAATGTTTTCTTGGTTCTGCTCATTTCACTTTGCATCAGTTCATGTAAGTCTTTTCATGTTTTTCTGAAATCATCCTGCTTGTCATTTCTTATAGCACAATAACATGTATATCACAATCCTATACCACAGCTTGTTTAGCCATTCCCCAACTGATGGGCATCCCCTTATTTCCAATTCTTAGCCACCACAAAAAAACAGCCAGCATTCATATAGCACTTTAAGGTCTGCAAAATGCTTTACAAATATTATCTCATATGATCCTTCCCAATTACCCTGAGAGGCAGGTACTATTGTCACCATCCCTGTTTTATAAATAAGGAAACCGAGGTAGAAAGAAGTGAAGGGACTTGTCCAGGGTCACACAACTATGAAGTGTCTGAAGCTGGTTTTATACTCTGGTCTCTGAATACATGAGCATAAATTCCTGAAATGCTGAAGAATGTATCTCTTTGTGTTTCTGTACATGTACATAACATAATTTATATTTATTATACATCCACACACATCAATACCATTTTTCACAGACATGAGAATAACGGATTCTGAATAATTCTAAAGAAGGTCATCTAGATACAATGAGTAGAGACTCAGTTATTCAAGAGAGTTATAGGATTTGGTTTTCTGGATAATGGAATTTTTTTAAATAAATGAATACTATCCCTTCATGTACCAAAACTTTAGTTTCAATTCTTTTTTTTTGTGAAAACCTTCCTAATGGGTATTACACACACCCTCATGTAGGTGACATTGAAATTGTACTTTATGATTGACAAAGTGCTTTCTATGCAGTTTTTCATTTGAACTTCACAAGAGTCTTGTGAAGTGGTGTTACAGGTATTGTTAATCTCATTTTACAGAAAAAGGAAATGAAGTTCAGAATGGTTAGGTGACTGGCCCAAGGTCACATCTCTGGGACTGGAGGAAGATTTTGAATCTGTTTTCCTGACTTTGATTCCATCTTTTTCCTCTATATCAACCTGCTCCTCAGTAAATTCAATGTAATTAAACTTTTGAAAAAGTATAGGAAAATCTAGATTAGCCTGACATAATCTTTCTGAAACTCTTAACCATCTGAAATGACCCCTTTTCTGTTTTTCAAGGCACATTTCCTGGATTCTGTCCTTTTCCAACATTATACTCAGAAACATTATACTCTCCAACATTAACTCAGAAAGGAAGGGGGCATGTTATGTCCTTCTTCGTGTCTTCCCCAGTGCCTATTAGATTGCCTTACACAAAATAAATGCTTAATAAAACTTCCTTAGTTTGAATTAAAAATCTATGGGGCAACTAGGTGGTGCAGTGAATAGAGCACTGGCCCCAGAGTCAGGAGGATCTGAGCTCAAATCCGACTTCAGGCATTTAACACAAAACTAGCTGTGTGACCTTGGGCAAGTCACTTAATCCCAATTGCCCTACCTTCCCCCTCCAAAAAAACAAACAAACAAAAAACAACAGAAAAGATAAAAGTCATACAATAAATATGGATGGAAGGATAACTACTAAAATAAATTCTATTTGAATTAAAAACCTGGAACTAAGAAAAAAAATCTTTGGCTATGAATAAATAACTTAGTACCAAATAGCAATCAAAAAGATGTCATTCAGTCATTTTCAGTCATGTCTGACTGTTTATGACCTCATTTGGGTTTTCTTGGCAAAGATATTGGAGTGGTTTGCCATTTCCTTCTCTAGATCATTTTACAGATGAGAAAACTGAGGCAGACAGGGCTAAGTGACTTTCCCAAGGTCACACAGCTTGTGTCTGAGGTCAGATTTAAACTCAAGAAGATGAGTCTTGCTTACTCCAGGCCCACAACTCTATCCAATTTGCCACCTAACTGCCCCATTAAAAATATAAGTCAAATAATAGAAGGTAATAATTTGGTTTGGTTAATGTGTAGGGAAGTAGAAGGAGGTAAGTGAAAAGCAATTAACTGTCTTGTTCTCTTACATTCTGAGTGAAGTCCCAACATATGTTCTGAGTAACAACAGAAGGGGGCACATGTTCACATGTTTAGTCATGCAGGAAATCTCTCAATACAGAGTAAACAGTTCAGTAAATTTTGTGCTGGGCATCATTTGGCAAATATCAGCATTGCCTGTAATCCTATTTTCTTAGGTGTTTTGTAATTTTGTAGAGGTTAGTGTGAGTCAACAGACTGGAAAATCTGGGTTAAATCTTTTACATAGAAACAGACACACAGATAGACACATAGACACGCACAGAATGGGGATCTCTGGAGCATTCTCAGAACATCTAATATGTAGGCATCCTGAAGGGCTTGCCTAGACATATCCAGATAGATAGAACAATAGCTAGATTGATAGAGAACTATATACAATCATAGATGTGTGTATGATTATCTCTTCCATACCATGATTTTCTGCATTGTAGTTTTGATATGTTGTGGGTCAGCATAAGAACTTAAATGGGAATTTTGAGGGAGTTTGGAGGAAGCCACAGATGACACATGAAGGCCAGAAGTAACCAAATAACCCAAATTTTACAATAACATGCTATAAACACTACATAAAAGAAAAATTAAAGCTTCAGACTTCTTCTATGGTCCATCCCATCACCCAATTGGTCATCCAACCAAATATTTTAAATGAGGTTGACTAGTCAAAGGACATAACATCAAGAGTGGAGAATAAAGTTCTCTGGAGGTTGAGAAAACTACTTAAGAGAGGGCTTTAATAATTGGTCCGATCATTAATTTTTCAAAAAAGCAACCATGGTATATAGCCTAGGGTTTTATGCTTTCACATGTTTTTTCCCACTCTTACTGGAAAAAAAAAAGGTAATGACCAAAAAAAAGGAGATTTTTTTTTTCAGGAAATTGAGTTCTAAAATGGCTATAATTGTTTTCATTCAACAAAATATTATAATTCAATGAACGTATCCCAAACATAGATATACATGGGACATTATGTTGGTATACCCTATGGTATACCCTAGGTAGAATTTCCAATTTTCCTTGCCTTCAGGGAAAGGGGAAGAATCAGTAGGAATACTTTCCTAGGGTGTGTATTCCACACCATCTACAAGTGATGCTGCTGTTGACTGCCTCTAAGATATAGCATAATGATGTTCATAAGGATGGCTCTGAGTTATTAAGGAAAAAAGTAGCTTATATTTACTGTTTAAGAAAGTTGGGAAGCACATAACACATTTTAGATTTCTGTTAAATTGTGCATCCCAATGCTGGGAATCTCCTATTTATATAGAAAATTCACTTATCTATAAGGCTTTTAGTACCAAATAACCAATGTGATGTAGGTGTGTGGGCCACTGAACTGAATCTGTACTAATCCAGGACATATTTTGGAATTTGCTTTCTTGACAAATGCCTTATATTATCTTTTCCCTTACATTTTTATTCTTTTACAAAAAACACCCCCTCCCCCACTCCGAAAACAAAACAACCCAAACCCTTAAAAATACAATGGAATGAAGAATGTGTCTTATCTGATCTCCTGGGCAATATAACACTCTGTTTTTCAGTGGAATTGATTATTAAATTATAAACTAAAGAAGCTTTCTCTAAAGCTATTTTCTCACCCTCAAAATAACATACTAAACGTCTTTGTCACTGTAATGGGGCTTTAAGCATGTGCAGATCATCTAAGGTGGAGGGATCCATAAGTGAGATGCCAGAGGCCTTCTGGGAAAAGACCTTCTGCATTCCCCTACTATTTGAATGGGAATAGCCTCTTTCCTTTGACAAAAAGGGAAACAGGTTCTGTCCATAAAACTCCCCATCTAGGACAGTGTTTCTCTCTTTCTGGCAATGCCCAGGGGGCTGACACTCCTATTCACTCACAGAGCTGGGCCACAGGACCTAAAGGAGAGGACATTGCCCTTCCCCATACCCAGCTCAGGTGCTGGTGACGAGGTGCTTCTGTATCATTTTGGTGGGGCTTTTGTACCCCAGTTTGTAAAAATCTCACTTGTGGTTGGGTAACTATGTATGTCACATCAATTTGTAACAAGCCTGTGCCATTAAGCTGTAAAAGTCACACTTTCCTTCAGCCATAAAGGCATTCACTCTGCCCCTCCCCCTGCCCCCAGCCTCAAAGTCTTTTCCCCAAAGTCTGCTAGATAGTTTCCCATGAATCAATCACTCAAGTATTCTTAGAGAAGTACATAACGCCTTTGTTCTTAGCGGCTAGCTGCGCTTTAGAAACCTTGAGCAACTTTATCAAGGAGATAACTCCCTCCTGAGATGGTCTCTAATCAGTCTAGCTTCCAAACTTGGCACCTCCTGAAACAATCAAGCCTATACTCTCAGCAGCTATGTTGGACCTATGTCATTCATCCTTGACCAAAAAGTTACCTAGTGATGTGTTGAGGCAAAAACCACACTCCTCCCTCCCCATCCCGTTGGAATCTCTAAGTGAATTATGGGCAATTCGCCTGCGCAATTGGTATTAAAAATGTATGGCCCTTTAAGCACTTAACCACTCCCAGACTCTTCCCTAATCCTACCTTTGCCCACCTAGTTAGTATAATGAGCCTCTGACTGAGAGTTTTATGCCTTTAAAATGGCACCTTTATCCCCCAGCACCTTGCAGGTCTTTTTTTATCTCCCCCCCTGCTCGCTGAAAAACGTAACTTTATAACTCTGTCTTAAATCCCTTTCATCTTGCAGCCCTTGCCTCAGTGAAACAATAAACTTTTATGACTCTACCAAAGGACAGCTGGGTCCAGTAAATTCTTTTTCTAACAACGAACCTAGAACGGATTTCATTAGAAATCCCACACCCCTTCTCCCTCATCACTGGGAGGTGAGCAGGACCAGCACCTTTTCCATTTATTTATTTATTTATTTTATTGCTTCAAAGAGTGAGTACAATACCTACTATCTGGCAGTTTTAAAGATAGCCTGGTTCACCTGTGCAGACATACGGGATAGGAAGCTATTCCTCCCCCAATTCCTCAATGTCCTCTCCCAGAAATGAGTCTCTGTCCTGTTCCAACACTTTAATTTGACTATAATAATGACAGAAATAGAACTAACTTGGCACTTTGAGGTTTGCAAAGCACTTTATATATGCTATTTCATTTTATTCTCACAACACCCTTACCTCTGTTTTTATAAATAAGGAAACTGAGCTTCAGAGAGCATATATGACTTGCCCATACATGACTGAGGTGGTGTTTGGGGTCAGGTCTTCCTAATTTTCTATTCCCGTAGGAGCCAGAGTACAGTTTTTACATATTCTTTCTAAAATCCTTAGCATTCTTTTATTTTAGTATCAGTAACTTCTACAAAGTACTTCTACAATGTCATTTTCAACTCAAACTATTTATCATTTGCATTCATTTTTTGATCTAGAAACTGGGACATATCTTGCTTCATTTGGAGTTTGATACTACCTTAATCTATGGGCAAACATCACCATCTGGTAAACTTTAAGGTTAATGCCATTAAGGACCATGAAATGTAAAGTTATATATATATACTTTATATCTTCAGACCTTCTTCATTTCATTCCAGTTCAATGAAGTGTTTAAGTGCCTACTATGTGCAAGATGCTATGTTCTGTGTTAGGAGCTGGGGATACAAAAACAAAAGGAAAAACAATCCTTGCTTTTAAGGACAGTTCACTGTGGGAAAAATCCTGACAGCGTGTTCTTTTGACTCACTCCAGCTACAGAACAATTAAAAAATGTCTTATTAAGGTAAGCTTCATGAATTTCAATTTTTGGTCATGCACACTAGAGTTTTGAATCCCCTACTGTGTGCAGAGTTGTTTCTGGAATGATTTTGGTCAAAATAAGTACCAGCTCTGTTTTGGAGACATATTTTGGTGAGGGAACTATACTGAATTGGAAGAGTACCAAGAATATAATCCATTTGTGAGGTCACAGCACTTTGCAAGCTAACCAAATGATGGATACTAGATTATGGAAGCATTTTCATTGATTGCCAGATAATAGGTCTCCCTGTACTTTTTGGTTCATAACCATACTCTGTCAATAACCTGAACTACATTAACCTGTCTTTTAAAATTAAAGTTTTCCATCCATCTTGATTTCATCCTATGTACAAAGCTTTGTGTTGAAGAAATAATCAGAGAAATGCTTCAAGATGAAACTGCCCATCAGTGTTTAGCAATCACTGGAGAGCAATGTGGACAGTAGGAGCTCTTCAGTTGCAGAGAATTTAGAGGGAGCTAGATATGAGAAACAGTTACACATTTATTAACATTAAAATATACATGAGTTTGCAGAATGTTGAGTATGGCAAACTAAGGGGGAAAAAACTTGAATTCATTCATCCCTCTGTCTTATAACCTGCTTATCTTAAGTGTCAAACTCTAGAAGCCTGACTTCAGACACTTTGATAGTCTCTCCAAAAATTGTATCCTAATTTCTGGTTCTGCCTTATGAGACAATTCTGCCTCCTAATTGCATGAATTTCCTGTTTATGCCCTTTCCTTGCTCCCTAGTTAAAGAGATTTCAAGTCTCTTTAACTCTATAGCATGGAATCCACATAGATTCAACTCATGAGATATCTCACTCCCATCCTATCCCCACTCAGGAATAGGACCCAGAGGATCAAAACAGATCTTTCATTCTGAAGCATTTAGGCACCTTAAGAGGGACAGGAGGCAGCATGTATGGAAAATCAAACAATCATCACCTCAGTCACCAACCTCCAATCAAACCATAATAGAGATAGCTCAGGCCCCTGAGTCAAAGAGTTCTGGGAATATCAGTGTCCCACAAAACATCAGCCCTGCTTCCACTCTGGGAGCCACAGCCATCACTGAGGGGAACAATCATTGGGGAGAAGGGTCCCATCTTCCTGTCAACACCAATACTGTCAAGCCAACTGCTATTAACAGTCATGAAACCCAAGCACTCTGAGAGGGGTAGCACCCTCATCCAACTCCTATCACTGGACCTGCTTCTAGGCTAACTCTGGCAACCACTGTTCTCAAAAGCAACCTCTGTGGAGGTATAACTTGCCAACAGATTCTGTGGGTGCTTCACTGTCACTTTCTTCAGCAGTCACAGCTATGGAAGACCCATAAAAGGAACATCTTGCCACTAAAGTTCTTGGCACTGTCAAATGGTTTCACATTAGAAACAGACATGGCTTCATCAGTGGAAAGGACATTAAAGAAGAAGCATTTTCTATCTGCTTTCTCATTGAGCCCTAAGGACCATGAGAACTTTCCATACGACTTGAAGCTGAAGCCTCTTACATGTCTCTCCTCTATGAAAATGTGAGCTCTTTGAGAATGGAGACTATCTCCACTTTTCTATTTGTATCATCAGCATAGTGCTTTGTGCATAGTAAACACATTTTTTCATTCATTTATTTAAAAAATATTTTTGAGTGCCTGATTTGTATATGTCACCATATTAAGTACTGGGAAGGATAGAAAAGAAGTCTAAGACACTATCCCTCAGATGTGAAAAACACAAAAGAAAAAAAGTTTAGGAAATAGAAATGAAGTTGCTTCCTATTCTTGCCATCCACCCCTGCCCAGGCTTGAGTTTTATTGTCAGGAAAAAATTTTAAAGGTTGGATTTTATTTCTTACAAGATGAATAACATGCTTACCATAGGGATATTGCTACTTACCCTTTACCTGCCCCTCCCATCCCAAACCCTTGCAAAAACCCATACAGCAGGAATGGCCTCAGCAGTGGGTTGGAATGGAGAGGGCACCACTCTAGGAATGAGAAAAGCCCTGGGTTGGAGTCTACCATCATACACGTTTTTCGTTATATGAAAATGGGCAAAACATTTTAGTCTCTCTGATCCTCAGTTTCCATGCATGTAAGATGGAGATAATAATAGTACTTACAGGATTGTAGTGAGGATCAAATGAAACAGCAGTTGTAAAATGTTGCATAAATTTCAGCATTATTATATCCTGAGAATAAGCAATTCAGGACAATTCGCAAATGTAATGGCAAGAAGCATTTCTATCTCCAAGGCACTGCCATTTTCACATGAGAATGAAGAAAGTTTCTGTCATCTTTGCTTGTAACCTTTGGTTCTAGTGGTTGGTAGATGTTTCTCCCTATACCTAACTGGACATTGAAAGACTCATGCATCCATTTCCTGTAGAGATTAGAAATGATGAATTTACTGCTTTCTTTGCTGAAAAGTCTCAGAGCAGACAAGGTAAAATCTATTATTGATTTTAGAGTTGAAAAGAAGTATAAACGTAAATTTTCCTTAAGATCCACAAATGAGTTGACTCATTTATTTATCAAAAGCTGAGAACTTAAATTTATCTGAATTCTGAATATCGAACCAATATTCCATTTGTCTTAACATATTTTTAAAATTTATGTAAACGAAGTTGAATTGATCCAACTCAATTTTTCATCCATCTTTGTCTCATATAAAATACAATTGTTTATGTTGAATAAGCTATTAGACAAATACCTCCAGATAAAACTTTAATTCATAACTCCTTCTCTCTCACCTGATTCAGCATAGGGTGTGGGAGGGGGGAGAGAAAAACTTCTGTTTGGTAATAATAATACTAAATTAAAAAATATAATGACGTGAAAAGGTAGGAAAAACCCAAAACTTCAATTTTAAGAAATCCATTAAAATTATTTAAGGAATTATTTCCATAAGCTTAATGAAAATATAAGGTCATTGAAATCTACTTTAATATTCTAAATTCAGGCATATTCAAATTTTTATCTTCCAATAAAAATAAAACATCAGAGGAAATAGGAACCACTGATATCGACCACTCAGAAAACGAGACTGACTTGATTAGACAGAGTTCCATGAGTTTGGAATTCCCTATCATCCCTTCCTTTTTGCCTCAGCTCCTTTCATGAATGAATATGTCTATTTGATATATTTTCAGAACTTAGGATCCTTTTAAGTAATGTTTTTCTTTGCTTTCTAATAATGCTGATAGTCTCTTCTATTCTCACAGTTTTGCCTACTTCTCTTAAATAAGCAAAAACACAAGACACAAAATTCCCTAAACTTTGGCAGCTTATGGCTCCATTTGTAACAAAACAAACAAAATATTTAAACATAAATCCCATTAGCCAATGTGTGTTATTTAAATAAAGTAATATAAAACTTCAAAATGTGATTATTTTATGAGCAAACTAAATTATTCCTAATGCATTTTTTATGTTTTGAAACTAGCATAGTGAATTTAATTCTGGACAGAGCCCTAAAAACACGTATTATCTATATTGCTTTTCCCTCTCAAAAACATCTGCTTTTTTTTTTTTACAACAACAACAAGTAGGAAAGTGGTTTGTTTTTCATTGACTTCAACATTTTTGAATATTTTCTTTTTTTAATCTAGTAAGAATTTTTAAAAACTCTCCACAACCAGAATTTCCCAAGAAAGAATCTTTGCTCTCATTACTCTATATCCATATTCTTTAACCTAGGGCTTCTTAAACTTTTTCATTAGCAACCTCTTTTCATGTTTGGCAGAGTTAGTTAGCTGTATGACCTGAGGGCATGCACAGTGCAAAATGCCCACGCTTTGTGTCCAGAACCAAGGCCACAGTGAAGCTGTGATGCAACAAGGACAAGCACTGCCAGAAACACTTTGGATTCATTGCAAATTTGATTTTTAATTAATTTTTCGTCTTTGCACATTCAGAAACCTTTTACTGTTGCCAATTTTTTCATGACCCCATATGGGGTCACGACTAGTTGCTCTAACCCACTATTGTTAGACCCATGGAATCTGAGAGTTAGAGGCGATCTCAGAGGGGATTTAATCCAACCTTTGTCTGAAAAACCATTATTCAGCCTCCACTTAAACACTTTTGATGAGAGTAAACTCACCCCCTATTGAACCAACCCATTCTTTTTCTGGGATCTTTAATTGTTAAGAAGTTCTTCATAGAATTAGAAGGGAACTCACAAGTCATATCCAGTCCAATCTGTACCTGAACCAAAATCCCTGTCTACAACATACAGCTCTGGACATATGAGTTATGGTCCACGACAAGTGGTCATCTGCTACCTCACCTCTCTCCATCACCCTTTCTGGGACTGAAGGCCAAATGGAAAAAACTCCATTCATTTTAAAGCAGCCAATTTTGCTTTTAGACAAAGCTCATTGTTAGGGAATTTTGCATCATTTGGAACTAAAAGCTTTTGTGTTAACTATGACTTTAGTTTATGCCTTCAATTTAGCCATGCTGTCACTAGATGGCAATAATGTGACACTCACTGCTATAGTCGCCTGTTTGGGAGTGACATGGTAACTTGAGACTCAAAATGCTGGCGCCCCAGTTGACCACCCACAGATTTGTAAGTATTACTTCTCATGACAAATTAATATCCAAAATACAGACCTTCCCATTGAGAAAATTAAGCAAATTTAAACAAAATCTAAAAGGGAATCCTTTAGAGGTTGCCAATTATTCCAGTACATGAAATTATTCTAAGTAACATTCACATAGCGATCCATTTAACCTCCAATTCCAGGACAGGTCAAAAGCACCTGACTTTATTTCATACCCTGCCTTGGAATGATATTACTTTATTCTCTGTTGCTGTGCTGTGGCTGGAAAAAAATTTTCCCTGGTCAGCTATTCCCCCAACCCCATAGTGTCTTGGATATTTTAAAATTTTTTATATTTATATATAAATATATTATATAAAAATATATTTACATATTTTTATTTTATGCACTGTAAGCTATATATTTAAATGTTTAGTATAACATTGTGAGGTGAGTAGTACAAGTCTTATCACATTTCACTGATGAGGAAACCAGTTCTGAGAAGTTAAATGACTTGCTTCCCATGATCAAATAGCTTTTGAGGGATTGAAGTGGGATTAGAACCCAAGTCTCCTGATGTCAGCCTTCTTTTACCTAGGCCGCATTTGCTTCCAAGTAAATGTTGAATTAAAGTGAAATTTGCATTTGGAGTTGAGTGTTAGAGATTGAGAGATAAAAAGCTATGAAAAGTGGCTAATAGTTCTGATACTATAGCTCTTTCTACGTTGGTGGCAAGTAGAAGCTTTTTTAAATTGAGTTTGTCTTTGCTGGTGGTGGTGGAGGCAACTAGGAGACTAGCCAAGTTCTGATTAGTAGGAATAATGAATCCCCCAAAGAGATCATATTGTTGGAACTTGCACTGCATATTCCAATTGGATTGGAACAATGACCACATTTTACATAATTATAACTTCGAATGCAACTTTGAGTGCAAATTCAAATTCATACAACCACTTTATGGACTGAATTCATTACTGGCAGTAATCAGAACCTAGCTGTGTTATAAAAGTCCAATTGAGAAGTGATGATGACCTGGACTAGGGTGGTATGTTAATGAAGAAAAAGGGGTATGTGGAAAAGTTGTTGTGTAGGTAGAATGAAAGAATTTGGCAACTGATTGGCTAGAGATGTGGGTAGAGAAATAATGAAGAGATGATGCCCTTGACAGAAACAGGGAAATTTGAAAGGCTAATTTAAAATCAGTATCTTCCTCAGGTTTGTATATAGTACATACTTAATAGAAGTTTGTTGAATTTTTACTTTTTTATTTTAAATTTTATTATTTTAAAACTTTCTTGAAAATAGGAAAATACTACTCAATCTAAGAAGAGTCATGTATAGGCTTTAAAGAGAAAAATAAGAGTGGTCTTCTGGGGAACTCTGCAGAGAACAAGCATGGAGAATGCATACTCAAGGACCACAGACTTCATAATCCTAAGCCATATGGCCTCTAGACATCAGAGCTTAGATGCTTGTCTACAGAAATAATTGGAGAAGTCAAGCTTGACCAAAAGCACAAAATCAGTCAGAATAACCAGCTAGCAAAGTTGCTTCAGGAAAATCAAGTAGGAAAAAAAAGAATGGGTCAAAGATGTTAAAAAAAATTACAGAGACTAGAGCCAGGGAAAACCATAAGAAAGTAGAGCTGTCAACCCCTAGGTCAATGTAGAAAGACCCAGAGCCTAGGAAAGAATCTTTGTAGGTCAATAGGAATAGAACTTTTTTCTTGCCCAGGAAACCAGGGGAAGGAGAAAAAGAATAGTCAATGGGCTTGAGAGACTGGGAGTCAAAGTCCTAGAATATACACCAGACAAAGTTTTGATCAAGAAATCCAGGAGAAAAATCACAGTGAACCATTTTTTTTCAGTCCATGTTGGTATAGGAAGACAGACAGGTCTGCAGACACTGGGGATAAGGTCTGTCCAAAGGCGTGATACCTAGAGTATTAAATCCAGAGACTAAAAGAGGACTGAGGTTATGTACCAGGATAGTAAGCACCAGGGCAGGAAGAATAGGACTCAAAACTTGTGCAGGATTTAGCAATGAGTGCCAACTGGTAGCTCTGTTGCTCCCTATCCAGTTCCAGTTCACACATCCACAGTGGACTCAGGAGGGGACTTGTACTCAGGAGTACAGTTTTAGGATGAGGAGTGGTCACAGGCCCTAGATTATGTAATGATCAGAGAACACAGAAGCAAATAGTACCTGTGTGGCTCTAGCCTCAAGAACAGAGCAGGGACGCATTTCTAGCCTCTAGTCAAGTTTGAAGCCTGCAGTGGAATAGATAGAACAACAAACCCAGACCAAAAGGAATCCTGTAATTTGGCCACTCTGAATCTGCAGAGTTTTCAGTTGAAAGATGGTGGCAGAGTCCAGCAGCAGGGGAACTTCCAAGCAGGAATAAGTCCACAGATCTGTTGCTCAGACTCAAATCTGGAACAGAAACTTATAGAGCTCAGATCAGAAGGGCGGTGAACAGAATTTGCCCCATATCATACCACTCTGAGATCACTGAAAGCTTGAAGGTCTTCAACCTGAACTGTCCCTGAGATCCTGGAATGACACAGTATTCAATACCACAAGAAAACAACAGAAATACCAAAGAGGGGAAAAAAAGAAACTCAGCTCAATCACTATCTCCAGAAGACAGCAGAGTCTGAAGCTACCATACAGTTCAAATCAGAAAGAAAATTGGAATAATGAGAAAAAAACCATAAAGAGCTATTGACAAGGATGCTCAATACAAAAACCTAGAAGAAGAGGATGATTTCTATAGGCAGAGACTCAAAGAAAAATGCTACCTAGGGACAAGTATAACCAGAATTCCTGGAAGAGATAAAGCAAGACTTTTTTTTAAAGAGCTAAAAATGATTTAATAAACCAAATGTGAATGCTAGGGGAAAAAACAGGAAAAGAAATGGAAACTATAGGAGAAAGATATGGAAAGAGAATTAACAGTTTGGAACAAGATAGACAAAATCTTACCAAGAAAAAAACCCTGAAAATTAGGATAAATCAAATAGGAGCTGATGATTCCATGAGACATCAAGGAATATTAAAGCAAAGTCAAAAGATTGAAAAAAATAGAAAGTATAAGGTATCCCATAGCAAAAACAACTGGCCTAGAAAACAGATCAAGGGGAGATAACTTAAGAGTCATTTAGCTACCTGAAAGACCAAACAAACAAACAAAAGCTCAGATGTCACATTTCAAGATATCATAAAAGATAACTGCCAAGATCTCTTAGAACCATAGGGCAAAGTGGAAATAGAAAAAATGCATTGGTCATCTCCTGAAATCCCCAAAATGAAAACTCCTAGGAATTATAGCCAAATTTCAGAGTTTTTCAATTAAAAAAAAAACACAACAAAACTATTGCAAGCAGCCTAAAAGAATTCAAATACCAAGGAGTCAAATCAGAATCATCCAAGATTTAGAAGCCACCAATCAATATGCATTTATTAAGTGCCTGCTATATTCCAAGATACTGTACTAATCACTGGGGATAAGACAATTCCTGACCTTAAAGAGTTACAATTTAATGGTGAGAAATCTAATCTGCATCACCGTTAGAATGAAACATAAGGCTTGAATTAAGTTCCAGAAGGCAAAAGATCTTGGCTTCCAGCCAAGAATAACTTATCCAGAAAAACTGAATATAATCTTATGGAGGGAAATGGACTTTTAATGAAACAGGACTTCCAAGCATTCCTGATGAAAAGACCAGAACTAAGTAGAAACATTGAAATACAAACACAGGAGACAAGAGAAACATAAAAAGGTAAACATAAGTAAGCAATCATAAGAGACTAAACAAGGATACATTGTTTATACTCAAATATGGGGAAATGATACATGTATCTCCTTGGATCTTTATTATCAAGGGTCACAGAGGGAATGTAATTAGGCAGAAAACCTTTTACCTTTTGATAACCTTAAAAAAAGAATTGAAAAGGAGGGAAAGATGAATGCACTGGGCTGAAGAGAGAGTAAGGATGGGGAAAATTATCTCACATTATTGGAGTATGCAAGTAGTTTATATAAATAAGGAAGAAGTAGAGAACAGGCAATATTTGAACCTCACTCTGAAATAACTGGTCAAAGGAGAAAATACACTCACAGAGTTGTGGACAGAAATAAATTTCACTTGACAAAGAAACAGGCAGGAAAGTGATTGGGAGAAATGAGGAATAAGAGGGAAAGCAACTTAAGGGAAGCAATAGTTATAAGAAAAAAGCAATTCTCAAAGAGAAGTTGGGAAACAAAGAGAAGGAAAAAGATAAGAGACTAGGATGCAAGAAAATGCATAATATTTTTGAAAGATGTTGTGAGGCCAAAAAGAAGAATTTTTGGAGAGCCAATTAGATTAGAAATACCTTTAACAAGCCAAGGGGTCACACATCCAGAACTGAGGCTAGGAAGTAGATTTGAGCATGTCTGAAAAATCTAGTATCCTTGCCAAATCAAATCTATTCTGACTAAAATATCTAAATTTGATTCACAAGATCTGGAAAAAGAGATTCAATAAAAAGAAAATTGAAATAAAAAAGTTAAGGACTAGTTCCCTGTAACTTTTTAGCTTTGCCTTTTGCTTATTATGCTAATTTCCTGTTTTCCTGCAGTCAGCATAGCTACAAACAGCTAATTATTTTCCCACTCAAAGCCATTTCACAATGTCATTAATATGCTAATAACTAAAACCCACTAACATCATTACATCAATAGCATTTATAGTATTTACCTTATTGAACCATCCCCCATAATTCTGTTAAAACATCATGTTTTTGTAGAACCAATTAATGAAATTAGACGGGGGTGGTTTCTGTCATAGTAAAACCCTTTCGAGAGAAGTGTTTAAGGTAGCAGAACATAAGAGAAGGGTAAAGCATGCATCCTCTCTCACAGGTAAAGTTGGACATGTAATGTTGCATCTTTTTGCTCCACTTCCTGTCCTTTTCTTTTTCCTGCTAGCTGAGAGAAGAAAAGGAGTAGTGATTCTAAATTAATCCCAAGCCCAGAAAGCCACATTTATGCTAACAGGACTTTAGACAACTAGCTAAAACAGTTGATTTCTAACTGAAGTTAGAAGAAGATGTAGTGGCAGCAGTAAAATTGCACAAGAAACTGATGAACCAAAATTTGAAGGTTAATGGGAGTAGGGAGAGTAGTATTACAACAAACTAGTGAGCATTTCTAATAGAAATTATAAGAGGTGATAACACTTTGAAACCTACAACACAAAAGAATTTGGGATATGACAAAGGTAGCTCATGGTGGCTCTTTCATTATTCTTCAGCCTTTAATTAAAATTTTCTTCATTTCTGCAGGTACTGCTTCAGAATGTGAAACCTCCATGGACACAACTCCTAAGGAGCTATCCTTGGTCCTATTTCAGCAAAGTCTGTTAGACTATCTGGCCGCTTGAATCTATCTTTTGCCTAGCACCATAGTTACTGCTTTGAACATTGCTAAGCCTGGATTTACTACTGCTGCTTCAAACTGTCTTTGCACCAGATGCTCATATCCAGTACAATGTACTTTTTGCCTTTCATATTTTTCCTCTACCCCTGTCAATTAGTTTTCTTTCTATCATTCCTTAAACTTACTGTACAGAATACAAACACACACACACACACACACACACACACACACACACACACACACATGCAGTTATGTATGTTTTTGTGTCCCCCATTCTTGATTTTAAAACTGGATGAGTTTGTTTTTAAAACAATAATAAAATTAAATTGCTTTTTTATTTCTACATAGTCTTTAATCAATCGTCCTCCCCACTCCCTTTTGTGGATCAGATAATCTCTATGGAAAAGTTACAACTAAAAAACAGCATAGAAAATTCTAAAAAATGTACAATATGCTTACCCAAAGGTTACACACATTAACAAAACAACTAACAACAACAACAAAACAACCCTGCCATTTAAAGGGTTAAGGCTCATTTTTTATTAATTACCAGGGAAGGTGGTTTTCTCTTCCGCTCTTCCTTACTATTTCAATCTTCCCCTTCTACTTTCACTTCTACATTATAATATTCTCCTATCAGTGTCCTGCTTTCCCATTCTCAGAGAGCAACAGGAAGGATTGGAGGGTAGAGCATAAAATGTAGTACAGTTAAGTTTCTTTCTCAGCTATTCTAAACTTTCTTTTGACTTCTTTTACAATTTACTATAAACTTCATCTTAATATGATCTTGATTAGAACTATTCTTTATAATTCGCTCTATTTTAGCCAGTTGTCAAAAGCCTCCTCAACATAAACTTGGCTTTCTGGTTAGCCTAGAATCATAACAGCTTTGCTCCTTTTCTCTTCTCAGTTAGCAGGAAGAGGAAAGTTTATGGCAAAAGAAGAAAAGATGCCATTTGGGGGACTGAGATCTCATATCTATATGAAGAAAGATTCAGAATATCTTTCTTGCAAGACAGAAAGCTCCTTGACCAATTCCATACAGTCATAGATCTCTTTTATCTTATATTTAACAATATCTCTTCTACTATTTTTTTAAAAGAAAACATTCCTGACTCTATTCCTCTGGTATTTGATTTAAATCTACATATAGCTTTGGTGTTACTTATCCAAGGTTGCCCCCTAGCAATTGCTTCAGCTATAAAGTGCTTTGCTTTTTTTTTATAGCATCACCAAGAAGCTATTTCTATCAGAAGCTTTCAGTAATAGAGAAATCACAAACTTCAGGGTTAGATCATTTAAAGCAAAGAATTAACAGCAAATTAAATTTGTTTTGTGTTATATATATTCATACATATGTGTGTGTATATATGTACATATGTATTATTAGAAACAAAATTTTCAAAGACAAGAATTAGGAAAATCATATTAACTCCAGTCCGAACTCTAGACCACAAATCCTTGGTGAAAAGGTCTTTGTTTGACTTTGACAAGATGTACCTTTTGTGCAGAATTATGGCAATGGTGCCATATAATCCATTTGATTAATATGCTCATATACACCTGAATATAAGATCCAAAATAGAGGGAGCTAGGTGACAGTGAAGAGAACACTGTACTTGATAGTCATGAAGACATGAGTGCAAATCCTGCCTCAGACATTAGTTATGTGATCCTGGGCTTATCCTCTCCATGCCTCAATTTTCTCATCTGTAAAATGATAGCATTGGACTCAATGGCCTTTTCCCTGTCTCAATTGACGCTTTAACAATTACTCACATGTCTGTAAAATTAGATGGGGCATCAATACCATGAATACTTTGGAGCATAATGTTCATCTTGAGTTAAATGTGCAGAGAACTAAAACCTTCCAGGTGGCTGTCAAGTGTTAGGCCCCTGAATCTTTCTGAAATAGATTTACACAAAGAATTTCAGAAGTAACTATCTGAAATTCTAACACTAAACATGAGAAAATGAAGGAATTCTCTCTACAATAAATAGTTCACTTTTTTCTATAAAGTATGCACTGATTAGTTTTCTTTCTATTAAGAGAAATCTTACTTTATTGGGGCAGCAGCTCCTTCTGGTCCAAGTAAGTTAGATGGAGGGACAAGCTCCCATTTAAAGTGTAGATTCCAGGTGAACCCTCCACGGAGGACAGGAGATGGCTTATACTTGAGAGTGTAGGCATTGATTGCATCAATTAGAGGGCATACCACCATGCTGTAGTCATTTTGGATCGCAAACAATAAAGGCTGTAGCCACATTTTATTCACCTCACAGTGGCTGTCTAGGAACACAAGAACTTCTCCTAGGAACATAAAGCAAAAGGTCTAGTAGATCCTAACAACATTCACCCTGAATGCTACTACTCCTTCAATTCAAAATGCCCATGTTAAAATACAACTATAGATTCAATGGGCATGCTTGAGTACCTGCTATATGTTTAGCATTATTAGAAAATCAATAAACCTCCTCCTTCCCTAATCAGCATTCTGTATATTCTCCCTGAATCAGCATAAGTGTACAAGGTTCAGCTCAAGATTATGGTACAAGACTATCTTAGAGATCACCTTGTTCCATTCCGCTGACCAAGCAGGGTCCCCACACCCTTCACCCAGAAAGTGACCCCGACCTGTTCTGGGGAATTCCAGAATCTCTTACCCCATGACCCTCCACCCTGTTTTGGGAAGTTGACTACGATGCTCCACCCTGTGCCCTCCATCCTGTTCTAGGAGGGACCCCCATATCACAGGAAGGTTGCACCCTTGTACTCTTGCGCCATATTCCCAAATTAGCCCTGAGCTATGGATCTAACCAATCGCTATTCTTTGCTTCTGTACGTCATGGCTTCTGCTAGCTCCCCTCCCTGATTGTGCTTTTTGTGGTTTTAAGCCTTTTTAAACAAGTGTCCTTGCATTCAATGGACACTATGTATTTGAGTTTACACTCTGGTAGTCCCGCGCTTGCTCAATAAATCCACACCTAAATTTACCTTTAACCAAGGTCTCAGCTTGCTCTTATTTTCTGCACAACATTGAAAGATAGAGAGGATTTGAAGCAATTAAATGATTAAAGAGAATTGCCCAAGATGTGCCCAAAACTATGCTAGATGCTTTGGGAAATACAAAAGAAACTTAATAGGTCCTTACTCTCAAAGAGCTCATAATTTAGCTATGTGACATGTCTAACATATAAAACAAACAGAAAATAACTATGATATTAAAGAATAAAGTCTAAGTTGTGTGATATGATAAGTGCTATAATATAGAATGGAGAGATCACTGCAGTCAAAGGAGATTTCTTGGAGGATGGAATGAATGAGTGAATGAAAAAACATTTAATCAAGTATTATGTGGAAAACATTGTACCAAGTTCTGGGGATACAAACAGAAAAGCAAGACCATTCCTGCACTCAGGAAATTCGTCTTGGACAAGAACGGAAGATATGAGCAGAGGCTTATAAGATAAATGGGACTAGTGGGCGGAGCCAAGATGGCGGCGTAGAAGCAGCAACACATCGCAGCTCTTACATAGCCACCCCAAAATACCCATAAAATAGGACTCTAAACCAATTCTGGAACTCCAAAACGCACACA
>CM053581.1:510791360-510816912 GCA_028627135.1 Pseudochirops cupreus | reverse complement strand
AAAAAAAAAAAGATAAATGGGACTAGTTAGGTGGCAGAAAGAATTCTAAGTGGGGTAGAGAGAAAATAACATTTTACATGGAAGGAAAGCAAAGGTAACAAGGTGGGAATGAATTTATCTTCTACTGTCTATCTATCTCATCATCAGAGTAGCCTGACTAGAATTGAATTTGTATTAGGAAAGAGTGGGAGATAAAAAATTGGGGGCAAAATGTGGAACGCTTTGAATGCTAGACCAGAAGAGTTTGAGCTTTGTCCTGTAGGTAATGTGAAGCCACTGAAAAAATTTTTTTAAGCTGAAAAGTGTCATGATTAATGAAACCCATATATATCTCAGAATAAAATGTTAAATATGGATGAAACTACCAATCACAAATCAGGTCCAACGTGGAAAGTTTAGTCAAAAATTCTTTCTGAATGGATTTGTTGCAATTCAAAAAGCTCTCACATATGCATACAAAATTCTCTTAAAGAATTTAAGCTGCATTCCAATTTAGTTACATAGGCAATTCTGTGTCTGATTCTTCCAAAGTTCCCATGGCAACATAGACAGCTGAATGTGATTATTCCTGAAAATCAAGTGGCCATAGCAACTTGATGACTGGAAATGAGAGATTGGGTTAATTTGTTTGTAGCTATGCCAATCAATCAATCAACATTTATTAAGTGCTTACTATATGAAAGGAACAGTGCTAAGTGACGGGACACAAAGACTAAACTGGAATCATTCATTGCCCTTAAAGAGCTTACATTCTAATGGGGGAAACAACTCATCCGTATATTATATATATTTGGTGTATGTGCTATAGATATATGTCAGATACACCAAATGAATACAAAGTAGTTTGGGGAGAAGGTGCCCTCGTAGCTCGATGGAGACTTGAAAAGGCTTCACAAAGAAGGTGGTGTTTGAGTGAGTCTTGAAGGAATCCAGGGATTCTGGGAGGTGGAAGTGAGGAGGGAGGGTTTTCCATCTATGGGAATTGACCAATACAAATACATGGAGAAGGGAGATATAGTGCTATGTGTGCAGAAAAGGGAGGAAGTCAGTAGGGTTCTCCCTAAGCTTTTGGCTTAGGCAGCTAGCTGAAGTACTGCCCCCAGGAATCTACAATAAAGCTCATCATCTTGATAAGATGTGGGTCCAATTTGGCTGGCCTTACTTTGAGTCAGACTATCCCTTTCTCCAAGCTCCACAAACTTGTATAAGTCAAAAAGCAAGATTTCCATGATCACAGAGCAGGCCAATCAGTTAAAGTGGGTCCTGATTTGGTATCATAGATTTAGAACAAAGAAAGGACCTTAAGAATTATCTCAGCTGGTGGTAGAGTAGGTAGAGCGCTGGGTCTAGACTCAGGAAGACCTGAGTTCAAATTTGACCTCAGTTACTTACCAATTTTGTGACCCTGGGCAAACCACTTAGCTTTTATCTATCTCGGTTCCCTCAAATGTAAAGTAGGGGTCATAACAGCACCTACCTCAAAGGAATCAGATGAGGGAATATTTGTAAGCACTTACTTAAAATAATAGCTAACATTTTTATAATGCTTATTGTGTACCAGGCACTAACACTTTGCAATTAATTGTCTCATTTGATGTGACCGGCACATAGTAGATACTATATAAATCCTTATTAAGGGAATAAGGGGAACTTATTCTTAGTTAGAGGGAATTTAGTTAGTTATTCTTAGTTAGAGAGAACTTAGAGAGAATAAGGGAAACTCCCTCCTTAACTCTTTCATTTTATAGATGAGGAGTTGAGGCCCAGTTGGGTCTTTGCCATCTCAGTTTGGATACAAGCACCCTTTGACAAATTATTCAATTAAAGCCAGCTGATTCCATAGTAAACTCTAGGCAGAGCCTGGAATATATTCACATACTCCACCACTGATTCCAGCACCAATGTTGGAGCTGGCAACTTCTCTGGTTGTCTGACTCCACACAATGCTACTGATCCATAATATCTCAGCATCATTTCAGAAATTCCTCAAAGCTGCTAAGCAGCAAGCTACCCCATCAGATAAAGAGATTCACCATCTCAAATTTAGAGGGGACCTCACAGGTCTGCTTCATCCAATCTGTACCTGAACAAGAATTCTGTCATCAATACTCCTGACAAATTGTCATCCAGACTCCATTTAAAGGCTTCCCACTACCTCTCAAAAGAATTCACTTCTTCCAGAGACAAGATCAGTGTGGAGGGAGATCCAGAGGAGCATCAATAGCAATGATGGGGTGCACCAATCACTGCTACCCCTTCAGTAATTCTCTAAGGCCAAGGACTTCATCTCACACTTCTTCCTCAGTCTTCCTAGTACTGAACACAGTGGATTGCATAGGGTAACCACTCAAATTTTTGTCAATAATTTAGGATAATTGTTGAGGCATTTCCTCAACTGTTACATCATGTAAAACATGTAAAACATGTAAAACATATGTATTATATAGACCATTGCAACAACTATGCATTGTGTGGGACATACATAATGTAACCTACCCTCTTCTACCACTGTATTCAACTAAAAGGGGTCCAACACAGAGTCAGTATTTGTAGAGGCACTATTCTAATCTGCCTAACAATGCTTCTAGATGTGAAGAAAACCACCGTTTGTCTTATACCCATTTAATTTTAGAAGGTTCATTGTCCATCTGAAGCATTTGTCTAAGTTATATGTATTTGTGGGGCAGCTCAATGGGCTATGCATCCAACAGCATATCCGAATTCCACTTGGTTAATCCTGTTGAGGACAATTCTTTGAAGTGGTATAAATCTTGTTCAGGAAGCTCTATAGTGTTCTGAGGCTTAATGCAATCAGAAAAACATAATCCACAAATAAGAGCATCTGAAGGATCCCGCCAGTTAAAGGGAATGGACTCTGGTCAGTCAATGGCACAACGGCAAACATTTATGGTAAGTATTTGTCTCTCTATTCTATGACTCGTTTGTGGAAACAGGAGAGGAACAATATAAGGAAGGTGTAGCTAAGTGGAAATCTATATAGGTTTTCCACGCAGAAGCAACTAAAGAGGTCCATGGAGTTGGTACCACTGGGCATACAAGGGTAACAACAAAAATCATTTCATTGGACACTTAGTCATCTTGCCTTGTAATGCTCATGATGAACATTAAGCCCAAAGACCACCATAAGGATCGTAATAACTTATGCACCAATATCTGTTGCAAAGGATGATGAGGTAGAGAAATGCTATGAAAAACTCAAGACCTTCTAACTTACTCTAACCTAAGCTATACAGCTCGGTAACTTCAGTGTAAAGATGGGCAAAGGGAGAATGGTGAAAATAAGTTGGTAAATATGGTTCAAGTTCAAGAAACAAAAAAAGCAAAGACTTGTAAACTATACAAAAGCCTCTTAACCACATGTCTTTGGACTAGTAACTGAAAAAAAAAATCTATCTTCCAAAGACCCGAAATTGTGTTGTTATTGTTCAGTCAAGTCCAACTCTTTGTAATCCCATGGACCACAGCACACCAGGTCCTCTATTCTCCACCATCTCTTGAAGTCTATCCAAGTTCACATTTATTGTTTCCATGATATTATCTATCCATTGCATCCTCTGCTGTCCCCTTCTCCTTTTGTCTTTAATCTTTTCCTACATCAGGGTCTTCTCCAATGAGTCCCATCTTCTCATTGTAAGTATTTAAGCAGAACAGCCTGAATTAATTTATTTGAGAATTGGCTGATTTGATCTTCTTGCTGTCCAAGAGACTTCCAAAAATCTCCAGCACCACAGTTTGAAAGCATTGATTCTACTGGCACTCAGCTTTTCTTACAGTCCAACTCTCTCAGTTATACATTGCTACTGGAAAAACCACAGCTTTGACTATACAGACCATTGTTGGCAAGGTGATATATCTGCTTTTTAGTATGCTGTGCAGATTTGCCATAGCTTTTCTTCAAGGGAGCAAGCATCTACTCATTTTGTAGCACTATTTTATGGTTTTAGAAGTGATGGAAATGGTGTTTTCTCCAGGGAAGAAGGGGTTAGTAAATACCCCACTTTGCTCCAGTTACCCTCATAAGTTTTTACCTCTTTCTCTACCCTGACTTATTCAAAGTCCTGATCTGGGACAATCACTGTGACCAACATGTCTAGCCTGTTAGGACACTCTAACCTTCTTGGTTATGATCCTAACAGTGGGGAAATCTCCCTTTCTCTTCTTACTCCCAGGGAAACGTGCTATCCCTTACTCCTGAAATTCCTTCAGTATCACTCTTGCCCACATTACCACCTGCTGAAATCTTTTCCATCTTTCCAGACTCACTCAGGGGCTGTTTCTACAATGAAGCCCCTCAAATCTCTCATGGCACTTTTTATGGAACTTCTTTAGACACTTGCCAGTCAGTCAGTCTTGAACTACTATATACCAGGCTTAGTGGTAGAGATACAAAAAGAGACAAAAACAGTCCCTGCCCTCAGGGAGTTCATAGTCTAATACGGGAGACAACAAGTAAATATGTACAAATAAGATATATACAGGATAAGTAGGAAATAATTAACATAGGGAAACACTGAAATGAAGAAGATTCAGGAAAGGTTTCCTGTAGTAGATGGGATTTTAGTTGAGACTTGAAGGAAGTTTAGGAAGCTAGTTGGCAAAGATGAGGAAAGAGAACATTCTAAGCACAGGGGACAGCCAGAGAAGATATTTGGAGCCAAGAGATGGAGTGTCTTGTTTTTGGAACCAGGTCCTAATCTGTACTATAGATATGCAGATCCTTGTCATTTCCTCTACTAGACTGTAAACACCTTGAGAAAAGGGATTGGGTTTAATTCATCTTTCCATCTACCACATCTATCACATAAATATGCAGGACATAAACCCTCAATAAATGTTTATTGAATTTAATAGAGTTGGAACTTATTCAAAATTAATTTTTTACTAGGAGATGAAATAAACAAACAATACCAAAAAGCACAAACCAACAATTTTTGGCTAATGTAACTGAAGTCTAGCCACATGTTGTTTTAACTGCCACAAATTAATGGGGTATTTTTCTTTTTGCTCACTTTAACCTCATCCTGTCTTGGTTAGACTAAGAGGAGAAAAGATTGACAGAATTTTATCTGTAGGAAATACTTCTGAAAATCAATTCAACATTACAAAAGGATTATTGACGAAATACTTATAGTCCCAGGTCTTTCTGTGAACTCCCAACAAGGAAAATGTTCAGTTTTCAATTCAGAATATCCTTGGGAAATAGCAGGATTCAGAAACAAGACTCAGTGAAGGGAAAGCCAAGAAATGCAGAGAAGCAATGGTAAGCAAAGAGGTGGCTTTTAAAACACGAGGTGATAATTTTTCAGTGCATCTTGGGAAATCAAGAGTCAAGATGTAGAAGATGATTGAAGGCTAAGAATGGCATGTAATAGGTACCTAGAAAATATTTGATTTGAAAAACTAAATTAAACCTAAGCCATTAAGAACTAGTAACTTTTCTGTTCTTGATTCTTGCCATTCAAGCAGAAAGTCATGAAGAATACAGATTCAGGTAAAGAAATCAAAGAAAGTCAAGTGAAAACAAAATATCATTTAGTGTTAATTTGTTTTCAGACTTATTCCTTCTTCTCTAAGTCATCTCCTCCCAAGCAATGGAACAGAATCTGTCACAAGCAATTTGTGTTTGGTAGAGTTGGCAATACTCTTGCTTATGACAAAAACCAGTCCTATTTTTCCAAAGCCTTTTACAATTAAAAACAGACTAAGTTAACTGACTTTTGAAGCAAGTTTGGGGTCTCTGAATCCCAGGGCACAAAGATGAGTCAGTTGTGCTAGAAAACCTTACAATTATCTCTTAATCAGATTTACGTAGGAGAGGAATTGGGCCTCCAAATGGAAAGCTGATATCTCTAACGCGGGGAAAGCATCACTAAATGCAAGGACACAAAATGTGCTGCCCATGTTTGAGCAGTGGAAGCAACACACGTTTTAATACTCCAAATCAACAAAATCAAAGCAACAGTGTTTAGTTATACATTAGTATTAACTGCTGCTTATTCAAGGTCGATATTATTTTAAAGGCAAATAATAACAAGCAGGACTACTGTGTTTCACCATACAGCAAATCCTGATTAAACTCCCAAACATCGATGGGGTGGGCCAGAATCAGTTTTGAGCTCTTCAAAGATTGGGTGCATCTCCTGTGACTGAATTGTCTTTAAAGTAAGACAAAGAAGGCACTAGTGGACTTTAACTACACCCATACACTGTCTCTGAGATAGACATGGCCTTTTATCCAAGAAAAAAGTACACAGCATGGTGTACCTGTAGCATTAATTGCTCCGATCATTCTTCCTCGAATCAGTCCCTGCCGTTTGTCATTTCTTATTAATTTAACATTCCCAGGAAAATTTTTTTGGATATAAATAT
The DNA here is from genome assembly GCA_028627135.1 of Pseudochirops cupreus. Taxonomy (NCBI): domain Eukaryota; kingdom Metazoa; phylum Chordata; class Mammalia; order Diprotodontia; family Pseudocheiridae; genus Pseudochirops; species Pseudochirops cupreus. The sequence goes on along the minus strand of CM053581.1, from coordinate 510,810,522 downwards.
GTAGATCTTCTCTCAAATTATCTAAAAAAAGAAGAATAATCACATATTTATAGGACACAACCACAGAGATATTGGCCCACTAATATTTAATATTTTCTGGAATCTGAAACATAATTAGATTGCTCCACAGATCAAGTATTAATTTGTATTAAGAAACTTTAATCTAGTTTTAAAAGTTTATTGAATAACAATAATAATAGCTAGCATTTATATAACATTTTAGATTTTGTAAAGTGCAAATATATATTGCAAACATATTATCTCATTTGATCTTCACAACAACTCTGTGAAGTAGATGCTATTATTACACCAATTATATACATTATACCAATTTAACAGATGAAGAAATCCAACACTAAGAGAGGTTAAGTGATTTATCCCAGGTTACACAGCTAGTAATTGTTTGAGGTAGGATTTGAACTCAGCCCATTTTGATTGAACCTAATACTCCACTCATTCTGCAACTGGAAAAAGGAAGAGGAAGGGCAAGCTACCAGTGAAAGCACTTCAAAAAAAAATTTTTTTTAATGTTTTACATATGTAGCAATTGTGTACTTAGAGGATTCAACTGAAAAGAAACCAGTAGTCCTCAAAGAAATTCTACTTATAGTGGCTGGGAAAAGACCTGAGCATTCATGTACATGTAAAGCCATAAACTGTGGCCATGGGAATTGAAAACCTTGCTGTAAAGAGAGATGAACCTAGAACCAGTAACCAAGTGAAACTGTGAAGTTTCAGAGCCAAACTGGGACCTTCAGGAGCTGTAATAATCTAGAATTTCAAGCTGAATGCACTGAAAATTATGGTATATGATAAAAGTTGTCAGTCAAGAGACATTACCCTAGTAGTGAGGCTGGAGCAAGGAAACCAACAGGAGCCATAAGGAAATAGGCAGGTGAAAAGACACAGAAGCTACATTCCATCCAGATGCTTGACTCCGTTCACAAAACTGGAACTACACCTATTGATGCTGAGTTTGCAATGACTGAGATTGAACCTCTTGGGGAAAAAGGAAACTGAGGTGCCAACCAGATGGAGGATTATAATTTGTGCTTTGTTTCAGGGGTTTTGATGCTAGCCACCAATCTTTAGGTGTCATTAATAATCTTTCCTATGCTTATTGCTTTGGACTCATTATGCTTGCAGAGGACACTTTAGAGACACAAGGCACATTCTGAACTTCATATAGCTGAGGACGATGTACCGCAAATACAATTATAAGACAAAACTCCCGAGATTAAATTCAGTCCATCTGTCAGCAGAGAGGGGACCCAATAACATATAAAGCACACATAATGCCAAGACTTTAATTGTTAGTATCACAGTAAATCAGCAATCTCATTATTTTGATTTATTTTTTTCAGCTGTTCCTCTTATTACCCTCCCAATTAAATTTAAAAACAAACCCCTCAGTAAATACGTACATATTGTAGGAAAGCAAATTCTTATGTTAGCTACGTCTGAAAATGTTTGTTCCTTTCTGCATTTGAACTCCTTCTTCGCTTCTCTTTCAGAAGTTAAGTGGGCTATGTCAGTTTCATTTTTTTGGACCTATGGTTCATCAAGTCGTCAAAATGTCAAAGTTGTTTTTCTCTATAATATTGCTATCATTATATAAATTGTGCTCCTACTTCTGCTCATTGTGTGCTCTGCATCAGTTCATAAAAATCACTCTTTTTCTCTGAGATTGCTTATTTCACCTTTTCTTAGGTCACAATTATAGTTCATTACATCCATGTAGCACCATTTGTTTAGTCATTCCCCGATAAGAGGGCAGTCAGTTTCTAATCTTTGATGAAATAAGCTACCATCAATATTTTATAATCTAGATCCTTTCTCTCTTGTGTTATTTAGGGTATAAGTTTAATTTTATAATTGTGACAAAGGGTATTTGGAATCGTTCTGAGAATAGCTCCAAATTGCTTTCCAGAATGGCTGAACCAGTTCACGGTTCTGTCAATAGTGCAGTAATGCTCCTGTCTTCCCAATATTTGTAATTTTCTTCTTTTGTTATCTTTATCAGTTTGAGGAGTATGAGGTTGGACCTCAAAGTTGTTCTGTTTATATTTCTCTAACTATTGTTGATATAGAGAAATTTTTCGTATGGTTGTTAATAGTTTGGATTTCTTCTTTTGCAAATTCACTCTCCATATCCTTTGACCATTTATCCATAGAAGGATGGCTTTTAATCATATAAATTTGAATCAGTTCTTCATATTTCTTGGAAATGAGGCCTTTATTGCAGAAAACTGTAGTAACCAATCTATTTCACTGATCAAGCTTTTTATTAACCAGTATCAAATCATTTTACCAATTGCCATTTTGTAATAAAGCTTGAGATCTGGTAGTCACACACCCACTTCCTTTCTACTTTTTAAAAATTATTGCCTTTGGAGTTATTGACTTTTCCCCCTCAATATGAATTTTCTTATTATTTTTCTAGCTCCATAAAATATTCTTTTGGGAGTTTGATTGGTATAGTAATGAATAAATTAATTTAGGTAGCATTGTCATATTATATTAGTTCAATTTACACATGAGCAATTAATGTTTTAAATACCACTTTCTAAATCCATTCTGTTGTATTCTCTCATTTCATAGGTGAGTTCATCCCATTCACATTCATAGTTATCATTGCTATTTGTGTATAAATTAATTGCTTAACTAATTTAAATTTAATAGCTGTCTCTCAATCCTGTCCTCTTATACTTTGTCCTGTCTTCATAAATAAGAAGGTGGTAGAAGAGAGGGAATATGCTTAACAGATGATCTTGTAAAATAGGCTGTTTCCTGTCTTACAGCTTTTCTCTTCTCCTTATCCCATCCCAATCCCAAGTTTTTACTCTTTTCTTCCTTTCCTTTTAATCTTCCCTTCATGTTCCTTTCTCCAATATGTTTTCATTAAGACTATTCTCTTACTTCCCTTACAGCTATTCCTTGCCTCCCTCTTACATCCTTTTCTGTTCCTCCCTTACCCTGTTCCCTCCTATTTCCTTTTTGAATTTAATGTATTTATATACCAAGATCTATGTGTGTGGTAGGGTAAGTGTATTCAATCTTCTTTTAATTGAGATGAAAACGAGGTACATGGGATGATCCTTCCTACCACTCCTTCCTTCATGATTATATATCCTCTTCATCTTATGTACCTCTATTTATGCAATAGTAATTTCCTTCTTCTTTCTTCTTTCTCCTTCTCCCATATAGACCACCTTCCTCCTATTTTTGTCTTCTCCTAAGACCATTAAACATAGCAAAACCCTAGAAAGTAGTCTGGGAGAAATTAGGTTTAGATCAACACCTTAAACCAAATTCCACAATATATTTACATGGATGTTTGACATTAATACTAAAGATCATATTACAAAAAATTTTGAAGAAAAGCAAATCATATACCTCTGACAACTATGGGTGGGAGATATGTTCTTAGCCAAACAAGGGACAGAGGCAATTATAAAAATAAAATAGATAACTTTGGTTACATGAAATTGAAAAGCTTCTTTACAGACATTACAACATTAATGCACCTAGGATAAGAAAAGAAGCAGATAAACGGGAAAAAAATTTGTATCAATTTTCTCTGATAAGGGTTTGGAATCCAAGATCTACTGTAAATAATTAATAAAAGGATAAATTTAAATGTACCACTAATAGAGAGGCAGTGTGCCTTAGAAAAGTGCTGAACTTGGGATTCAAAAGGTCTAGGTTTAAATTCTACTTCAGATATTTACAAGCTTTGTGTCCCTGGGCAAGGCATTCAAACTCTCTGAGCTTCAATTTTCTCACCTATAAAATAGGGATGTCTACAGTGTTGTTGTAAGGATAATAAACAGCTAGCATTTTAAGGTTTGGAAAGCACTTTAAAGTCATTTTATCTGATCCATACAACAACCGTATGCGGTAGGAACTATTATTCCCCTTTCCATAAGGAAACAGACTAAGAGAGGTTGTGACTTCTTCATCTGAATCTGAGGGGAGATGGTGGTGAAGGTGGTAGTGGTGGTTTGACTCTGGCACATTCTGCTTCCTGTCTCTCCCCTAGGGGATTTTGCTAATTTAGCTAGACTGGCTTACCAGCCCCTTGGTAACAGTTGGTGTGTAATTGATGGGGCTGAAGGTTCTCTTCTCCAAATGAGTTGCTTTCCTGGATCATGACTGGGGGTGGGGAGATGGACTGAAGAGAGATGTGGAGATGTAGGTCTTGCTGACTAGGGGCTACAGGCACTGTTAATCTGCCACAGGAATAGCTACTGTTGCTCCTATCTCCTTTGTTTTACTTAAGGTGAAAGCAATAACTATTTCTTCAGATTCCCAGGCTCTCAATTTCTGAGAGATAGAAGTGAGCCATAGTCAAGTCAAAAAGGATTTATTAAGTTCCTACTATGTGCTAATCATTATGTTCAGTGCTGAACCATGAAGTTTTCCAATCTGGAGGCAGACAAGTGGCTTACTTTAAAATCTCTTCATTTCATATATTGAACATGGAGAGTAGATGGTGGAAGAAAATGTAGGATGTGGGACCCAGGGTAATTTCTACCACACAGCACCATACATTGTCCTTTCATGAGCTGATACTTCTAAAAATGGAACACAGGAGGGGAAAAAGAGGATGATGGGGCAGGGCTGATAAAGGAAATAACACAGAATTACATAGAAGATGGGGTTCAAATGTGGTACTTCAGGAGCTTTCACTACATAAAGAGCACAGAGTAATTAAAGAAGGAGTAAATAACTCACAAATCAGAGAAAGGGATTTCAGAATAGACCAGAAAGGAAGAAAATTAACAAAGACAGCAAAGAGCATGGATAAGAACTTCACAAGATGAGAGGTGCCATGTTGTAGGGGAAAAAAGATTGGATCCAGAGTCTGAAGAACTGAGTTGCCTTTAAAGCCTGCCTCTGCTACCTACCACATGCCCTTGGACAAATCATCTTTCTGGACCTCAGTTTTCTCAAGTATGAAATTAGGAGGTTGGATTAGATCAATGATGTCAAACTCAAATAGAAATGGATCTTGGATCCTTGCAGATTATGTATTGATTTAGGACACCACAAATTAACATTATTTGTGTTGTATTTTTTATTTATTTTGTTAAACATTTCCCAATTATATTTTAATCTAGTTTGGGCCTAAATTTGACAGCTCTGGATTAGATGACTTCTAACATCCCTTCCAGCTGTAAATTTGTGATTCTTCTATCTTAAAAGAATTTTTATGGCCCCAGATTTGATCCTAGGGCTGCATAGTTGACCACAGGCACTGGATGGGTTACAGTCTATGCTTATATACAGGATGAAATCACATACCCACTGAAATATTGCATCTCTGTATTTATTACAGGAAGTTGAGGAGCAGCAGTTCTCTGAAAGCATTTTGACTTTTAAACTGTGTATCATACAAAAATGAAAATGTAGAGATATTTTATGGTCTTAGCTTTTTTCCAAGTTATGGTAGGTTGGCACTGAATGGCACAGAATTAAGAAATGTGGATTCATCAACCAATTTGTTCAATCAATTTTATCTTATTTAATTTCTCCTAGTATGATTATGAAATGACATGATGATGGTGGTGTTCAGTTGTGTCTAACTCTTCATTCAAAAACCCATTTGAGGTTTTCTTAGCAAAGATACTGGAGTGGTTTGCCATTTCCTTCTCTAGCTCTTTTTACAGATGAGGAAACTGAAGCAAATAGGGTTAAGTAACTTGCCCAGGATCGCAAGCTAATGAGTGTCTGAGGTTAGATTTGCCCTCACCACGATGAGTCTTCTTGCCTCTAGGCCCAGCACTTTATCCACCACATCACCTAACTGCTCATGAAATGATATCCAACCACCTATTGTTCTCTGAAAACAAGGTTGGGGCTAAGTAGGATCCCACTGGTAAGGTAACACAAACATTACCAAAAGAAACAACATAAAAGAGATATTAAGATTGCTTAAGTTTATATATTTGAAGAGAAAAGGAGAAAATGGTATTGGTATTATTTTTGTCATCTAATTTTTAGTCTATTTAAAGTTATCCTAATATCTCTATAGCAACTTAACAGTTCATGTTTAATGAAAAAAAGCAAAATATACAGATTAAATATTACAGAAAACTGGTGCTACAAGAGTAGAAAAAGCACTGGAATGTGAAAATGATGATGTCCATTTCCAGCCCCATCTGTGATGCTAACTAGTTGTGGAGCCTAGAGGAAGTCACTGACACTTCCTTAAGTCTATTTCCTTACCTGTAAAATAAGAACTAGAAGAATCTCTAAAGTCTTTTCTTTCTCTTATTTTCTGGGAGTTGCTTGTGTGAATGATATGTCCAGGCATCAACCAACAAACAAGGATTTTGTGAAGCATTGACTATGGATCTATGGAACTATGAAGATACTAGGTATTCAAATTAAAAAATGAGATATATACTCTTCATCTGATGTACCTCTATTATACAATAGTAATTCCCTTCTTCTTTCTCCTTTCCTCTCCAGAGGTTCCCCAAAGAGCTTTGAAAAAAGGGAAAGTAATGCAAAATGAGGCTAAAAAAGTCAGTTAGGGGCAAGTTTCAATGTTGAGTTTTAAAAGTCCACAGAGTAGTTTGTACTGTATCTGTTACTAAAGGCAATTGGCCTCAGAGTTAGAGCAAGCCCTTTCTCTTCTTCCAGGCTCCTGAATCAGTTGTGAAATCTCCTACAAGGTATGAATTCTCTTTATCCTACAACTTGTTTAGGAACCATAGATGAACGTCTCTGAATTGACACACTGTTGATAATAGAAGTCACATACTGTCAGAGTTCGGTCTTTAAAAAGAGGCAGAGAATCAAAAGTGGGGGTGGGGTGGGGCGGGACACAGAAACAGAAGACACAATCAGAACAATGGACAGAGACACAGAAACAGAGGTACACAAACATACATGCTCGAGTGTAAGCTTGCATCTCTATGTGGAATTTATAGGGAACCAAGTTTATCAAAGGTCCAGTGCCAGAAATAGATATGGAAGAGAAGATGGCCTGAATCAGAGAGAGAGGAGAAAGGTTTTCGGTGTTCTAGTGAGAGAAGAGAGCAGAGAAAAAGCCTTATTCAGATTTGGACAGAGGCTTATAGTTTAAACCACCTAGGTGATTCCAAAAGAATTAGCACAACAGAAAACCATATACACTGAAAAGCAACCAGGACCTATCCTTTCAAGGTAATAGGTGGATGATAAAGGTCCAGACAGAAGATGGGATCCAACCAGATTGAGAATTGCTTGATGCCCTCTGGAAAGAGGAAAAGACCTTTACAAACTATGCATTAGTACAGGTGCTATTTCCTTCTGTGTTTTTGTCAGGTGAAATAAAACCTGCCTTATGACCATTACTTTATGAGTCTGAATGTTTGCAGGTATCTTTTGGGTAGAGCTGTGAGTCAAATTCTGATGTCCAGGGAAATTGGAAAATGAGCTACAAAGATTATTGAGAGTGTCCCTCAAGGTAGATCAGATCCATCAGTATCAGGGATGGAGATCCAAATGACAGAAAGGTGACATTTCTATTTCCCAAGAATTGGAAACCTAGTGCTCTGTCATTTTTCCAATTTTCCCCTTATTCTAAGTATTTCCTCAGAGACTCTGTTTTGGGTTGTGATTGTTTTCAGTTGATAATGTCAGCAGTCTTATTACAGTTATGTGTGTTTGTATATGTGAGTGAGAGACAGACAGACAGACAGACAAAGACAGAGAGATGGAGACAGAGAGAGACAAAGAGAAAAAGAGACAGAGAGAGAGAGACAGAGAAAGAGAGAGAGAGAGAGGAAGAGAGAGAGAGCTAGCTAGCTAGAGAGAGAGAGACAGAGAGACAGACAGACTTGAGGACCAAAGACAAAACCTTGTTGAATGCAGGAGGAAGAAGACCAAGGAGATAGAAAACAAGAAATCAAAGAAGTAGGGGAAGAATCAGGACAGTGCAGGAGAATAGAAGTCACATTATCAATTTTTCAACCCAATCATGAATGAGCCAGAAGTAGAACTACATGATATATGTACCATGGCTTTAAAAATGTTTTAAATCTATTAACTTTTAAGTTTCTTATGCTCAAGGTAAAAAAAAAATCATCCTTTCAGTTCTATGGAATTCAAATCCATATATTGTGGATTTAAAATAAGGAAAGTCAAGACTATAAAACAGAGGTTATATGGTCTGATCTTTTGCCATTGATATGTGCATATAAGCTGTGTCAGTCCTTTAAAACAACAGTCTATTTACTGGGAATTCAGAGAATAGCAGCCACTTGGAGCTCTTGTGTTCACTGTTAATTTCCATACAGCTGTAGAAGAAAATAACCTGCCAGAGCACTTGGAAACAGCTTCCTACACATCATAACTGTAGTCATGCTTCCAGGGAGTGACTTGAACCATGCAGAAATGACTGTTTGATTCTAGGTAAAAAAATCAAGCATGGCGTCCCTCGGATACTTTCTAGGGTGTCAGAGGGTTATTTGCAAAACTTTTATCCTAAACAAGATGGTGCCAAAAGGTTTTGGATTTGTTCTGTTGCATCAGGCCCCCCATCAGGGTTTATTGGTCATGATCCCATTTTTGTTGCCTCATGAGTCTGTGTTTCCTTGTGAATGTGAGTCCTTGGAATTGGCCCAATGGAAATAGATTCAAACTTCTCTTTTTCTAGGAAAGCAGAAGACTCTTGAAGTCATAGTCTTTTTTAAAGGATTTTTATTTTTATTTATTTTTACTTTTCAACATTCACTTCCATATGATTTTGAGTTCCAAATTTTCTCCCAATCTCTCCCCCCCACCCCATGATGGCTAGCGATATGTAAAGAATTAAAACCAATGGGAGAAATCATGAGAAAGAAGAAACAATGAAACAGAGAAGGGGGAGGGAAAGAGGGAGAGAAGGAGGGAGGGAGAAAGAGAGAGACAGAGAGAGAAAGAGAGAGAGAGAGTGAGAGAGAGAGAGAGAGATGCTATGATCTACATTCAGGCTCCATAATTCTTTTTCTGGATGTGAACAGCATTTTCCATCATGAGTCTTTTGGAAATGTCTTAGATCCTTGAATTGCTAGGAAGAGATAAATCTATCTAAGTTAGTCATCACACAATGTGGCTGTTAATATGTACAATGTTCTCCTGGTTCTGCTCACTTGAAGTCATATTCTTACTACATAATAATGGCATGTGTTTTCCATGCAACAGGAGAGGACTTGAGTCAACCCAACAAACATCTATCAAGCACCTTTCTGATCTGTGCTGAGGATACAAAGGTAAAAACAACATAGCTCTGTCCCTCAGGAAGGAGGCATATAGTATGTATACAAGTAAGGCAGCAGAGACTCTAAGGTGGCTTCATGAGGTGGTACCCAAGCTGAGGACCAAAGAAAGAAAAGCATTTGGGGAGACTAGATGAGGGACAGCTTCTGTGTATACATGGAGCCAGGAGACAATATGTTGAGCCTGAGGGACAGCTGGTATTCAATTTGGCTAGAATGTAAAGCATATGCCATGGAATAATAGGGAACAAGATTGAAAGACAGATAGAAGTCAAATTGTGAAGAATGAGGAGTTGGTATTTTATCCTAAAGTCAATAAGAAGGCACTAAAGGTTTTTGAGCCAAGGAAAAACATGGTCAGACCTGTGCCTTAGGAAGATTATTTTGGTCCATGCATGGAGTTTTGATTGGAGAGAGAAGAATAGAACAGAAAGATGAAGTAGGAAGCTACCAAAATATTCTAGAAGATAACAGGTGACAAGTACCTGCACTGGGACCATTGTTGTGTGAGTGGAGATAGGAGATTGAATATGAGAGATGCAGAGGGAGAATTTGAAAGAATTTGTTCACTGATTGCACATGGGAAGTGAGGAAAAACATTAAGGGTGGTTCTGATGTTATGAGTGACTGGGAAGATAGTGGTGCCCCCTACAGAAACAAAAAGTTTGAAGAAAAGGCAAGTTCAACAACAGCAACAATAGATGGCATTTATACAGTGGTTTCAAGTTTGCAAATCACTTCGCATATATTATATTATTTCACTGAAACCATCCAGAGAGGTAGGTAGCACATATACTACCACCATTTTGCATTTGAGGTAACTGTGGCTCAGAGAGGTTAGGTAGCTTGCCAATAGATGGTATTGAATGTGGACTTCAGGCCTAAAGCACACAATTCTATAATACAATGTGTCTTCTAAATAAGTTTTTTTGGGGGGGGGATGAATTTAGTTTTGAATGCTGATCAGATGTCTAATTTGAGATGTATAGCAGGCAGTTGGTCATCTAGTAGTTGAGTCTAAGGAGAGAGATTAGTGCTGGATACATAGATTTGGGAGTTAATTACATAAAGATGATAATTGAATCCATAGGCTTGGATGAGTTCGACAAAGAGAAGAATGTAGAGAGAGAAAAGGACAGAGCCTTTGAAGAGACCCATATTTAGGGTGTGGGGAGATCCAGCAAAGTAGATTGAGAAGAAGAAATCAGAAAGGTAGGAAGAAAACCAAGAGAAGCTAGCATCAGAACACTGGGGCAGTCAACAGCATCAAAAGCAACAGAAAGGCCAAGGATTGAAATAGTCATTGGATGGAGCAGAGAAGAGGCTAATGGTAACTTTTGTGAATATCTTCCATAAAGAATCAGAATTCCCTGTGTTCAAAAAAGATGGGAAGTGTGAGAAGAAGAGTTCTATGATAAAAGGGAGTTTATTAATAGTAGAGTAGGGGTGATGCCCATCAATTGGAGAACAGCCAAACAAGCTGTGGTATATGATTGTAATGGAATACCATTGTGCTATAAGAGATGATGAGCAAGAGGCTTTCCAAAAAACACGAAGACTTGCATGAACTGATGCAAAATGAAGAGCAGAACCAGGAGAACACTGTACACACTAACAGCAATATTGCACAATGATCAATTGGGAATGACTTAGCTATTCTCAACAATACAATGATCTAAGACAGTTCCAAAGGAATTATGATGAAAAATGCTATCCTCCTCCAAAGAAAGAACTGATGGAGTCTGAATACAGATCAAAGCGCACGTTTAAAATTTTATTTTCCTTGGGTTTAGACATGGGAGACAACATGTCTAATATGGAAATATGTTTTGTATGACTACACATGTATAATTTATATAAAATTGCTTGCCTTTTCTAGGAGAAGAAAGCAGAGAAAGGGAGGTAATTTGGAACTCAAAATTTTAAAAAATAAATGTTAAAATTTGTTTACATGTTGTTGAGGAAAAAAATAAAAAAAGAATAGGGGTTCTACAGTGGAAACATAATAGAAGGAGCAGTAGGGAGATTAGGCTAGTGATTGGGGAGTGAGAAGAATGAGCAGGCATGAAGGATTTTGTTTGGCATGTAAGGACCCTGAATTACAGGCTTTAGGGGAAGGATTAAGAGACAGGTCCTGAGCTAAAGATGGAGTTCACCCACTCTCTGCTTAATTAAAGCTGACCTCACGATAATGTGCTGACTAATATCTAAGAGCATGTGGTTAAGGCCCAAATGTGTCTGGCATTAGAACAACTGGAGAAGATACAGTACACTCACAATGAGAGAGATTTCACATAAACCATTTTAGTTTTTAAATAACTTCCAAGTTAAAAAAAATCCTAATGTTTAACCAAAAGTTCCTTTGACCTAAGTGGATAATCTTGACTTTGACCTAAGATAACTAGTTAGAAACCAGTGTCCTATTATTATGCTATCTTTATCTTCTTATGTTAAATAAACTAAAATGTACCAAATATCTTCATATTTTGTGAGTTTGAGTTTTCTGACTCCTTTGGCTGCTATCTCCTGGACCTCTCCCAAGATATATGTGTCCTCAGATACTTTTTCCTAAATCAGACACAGTACAATGCAGTCAGCCCACAATTTGCAAGTGGTTTTTGTTCCAAAAGTTTGTTTGGAAACTCAGAATAGATTTTTTTCTCACAAAAACAATATTTTAAACAGTGACTCATTACTTAGCTACCTCATTAAAGCATATCTAACTCAGGATGCAGTTGAAATTACTTATTTTTCCCCTACGAGTTGACTCATCTATTGACCCTACACTTTAAAGTCCTGTTTTTATTCCTTCATTCTCCTGTGGCTTCTCCTTATTCTTCTCTTTCTTCTACTCCTCCTTCACTGCCTTCTCCTTCCATAACACTTCAAGTACAATATGGGCTTTTGTTGGGCTAGTCTAGGAATCTAACTGCCACAGGAAGGTCATTTAACTTTATTGGGTCTCAGTTTACTTAATAATAATAGCTAGCATTTTCACAGCACTTTAGGTTGCTATAAAAATACGCCACAAATGTTACCTCATTTATCTTCACAAACAACCCTGAGAAGTTAGTGCTTTTATTACCTCCATTTTACAGATGTGGAAACTGAGGCAGATGGGCATTACAAGTGATTTGCCCAAGATCACACACAGGATTTGAACTCAGGTCTTCCTTACTCTAAGTCTAGTGTTCTATCCACTGGGTTACCTAGCTGCCTGTAAAATGAGGAGGGTCGCTAGATGACCTGTAAAGTCCCTGCCATTTAGGAATTAAGATACTAATAAATAAATACCCTGATATCCTTAAAACTAGCATTTATTGGACAGGCGGGCTCTTAATTGTACCTGGTCCTATTAGAATCACTGTGCTGGCTAAGAGACAGTCTGTATCTTCATTTATGCCAGCTATGTGAATGTCAATTGTTAGAAGGAAAGAGGAAAGCCAAATGCCTCAGGGATATCACTGCAGTCCAAGGTGGATGTCAGCTTTCATTTTTAACATTAGAGTTCCTTACCAAATTCACTGTAGTCATCTATCAAAATAATTTCATGAAGGAGATGCTGTGGAGTATGATCAATGACACTGTGCACTGTCCGAAGCAAGGCAGAAAGGAGTTCATTGTAGAAACAAATGATAATGCTGGCGGCTGGGAGATAGTAGGGATAAGACTTGGCTTTACATCTGTAGACATAAAAATAAGAAGAAAAATATTCATTGAAAAACCTCGAATGGGTCAGGCTCTAATTCACCAAATTTTAGATATTCATTTTTAACATTCTCTGCTTGTCCTTGATCTCATTCTATTTATGATGATGAGAAGCTGACATCTGTACAGTAGTTTACTACTTACAAAGGGCATTCTTCTTAACAACCCTGTGGTGTGAGTAGTGTAAGTATCTATATTCCCATTTTAGAGATAGGAGAAAGTGAGATGTAAAGAGGTTAAATGACTTCCTCATGGTCACAAGTTAACCTAGGTCTTTTGCTTCCCAAGTCCAGTGCTCCTTTCACTAGACCACCCCAGTTCATTAAACAATCATAGGGTATAGAGCACTGGACTCGAAGTCAGGAAGTCTCAAATTCGAGTCCTGCTTGCTTCAGACAGACTAGCTGTGTCACTCTGGGCAAGTCACTTAACCTGTCTGCCTCAATGGTGATAACAATAGCACCTACTTCCAAGGGTTGTTATGAAGATAAAATGAGATAACATATCTAAAGCTCTTACAAATGTTAACTAGCTATTTAATAAGTCTATAAATAAAATTATTTATAATATTCATGTCATAATTATTTATAGTACTATTAATGAGAAGTTATAAAAGCTAGCTAGCTATTAATAATAAGTTATTCACAGCTGTTAAAAGATAAAGAATATGGGATCACTTAGCTTCTTGTAATATTTTCCAAATAATTTTTTCTCTTGCTATGACTATGCTGATTGTTTGGTCTTGTTTTGGTAAACTCCAGAACTGGAAAGGACTTTAAAGATCATCTTACCCAATCCCTCATTTTACAGAAGATGAAATTGAACCCCAAAGAGGCAAACATATTTTGCCAAGATCCTACACAGTTTCATCTCAAATTTTTTGCTGTGGTCAACTTGCTGTCTCATTTTCATGAGGTAGAAGACAGTGGAAAGGAGGTTATAGAAATCGAGCCAGGACATTATCCAGCAGCATGGCAGTGAAGTATCAAGAGAAAAAAGCATCAAGAAGAAAAAATTTAATTAAAATTTTCATTTTTAACAGTTGATAAGCTTCAGCGTGGGACAGTAGAAAGAGTTTTGTAGACTTTGGAGTTAGCAGATTAGAGTTCAAATTTCACTTTGGACGTCTATCACCCTTGTGACGTTAAGCCCATCACTTGACCTCCATAGTCCATAGCTTCCTAATCTGTCAGATGAGGAGGGTTGTACTAAATGACCTCTGAGTTCACTTTCAACTCTAGCTCTTTGATCCTATAATCTTAATACAGCATTCTTTGTCCTCCCCAAATGGACAGGTTTTTCTATTGCCATGTTTCCTTTCTTTCAGTCTCTCCTTCCCATTAGATGCAAGGGAAAGGAATTTTTTCTCTCCGGTTCCTTTTTCCTTCCTCACACACTGTGAAAGGGGGTTGTTTTTCTTTTAATAGACACAATTGTTTCCTGAAATAATTTAAGCATCCTCAAGATTTTTCCTCAACCTCATTGTACTTGACAATTTACATTTCTCATGGAAAAATACATTTTTAAAAAGAATTGTTTTGATCCCCATTTAAAAATATGTTCTATAGTTCTTATGGGTTTTTCTCCAAATTAGTCAAATTGGGTTTTATATTTCTGACTCATTTATAATCTGTGTGTCATACCAACTTATAAACAAACTTTTGGAATACAATCCATTTATAAGTTGGAGACTTCCCATGCTCATCTGTGTCTAATTTAGAAAAGAAGTTTTTGAGAAGAGTATCTGGGAATTCTGGGGAAATGGCAGAGTAAGAGATTGCAAGGAATGTAGGTTCCTCACATTGCCCTCAAAAACAATAGAAATTCAGAAAAAGAGAAATGAAAATGAGTAAAACGAAGTGCTCTGAGGATGTAGCTACCTCTAGAAAAACACAGATATATGAGATCAACTAAAGCATAAACCAAAGCAGTGCATAGAGATAAAGATGATGCAAAACATGCAAGAGGTTATCTCAAATGTATAAATTATATATTTAATGAATTAGAGCAAAAATTAACATTGGTAAAAAAAAATCACAAGTTGAAATGAAAACAGAATTTGAAGTTGTTTAAAAATCATGCTAGGAACATGATGAAGAATTGAATGATGCTTTTTTTTTCAAGTAGTGATAAATGTAATTTAATTATCAGAACCAATAGTATCAGCAGTAACAATTAGGGTAATAGCCTTTTGTTGTGGCAGATGAACTGTTAAATAAAACATTGAGCAATTCTCACGGTCAGTGCTTATAAAAGTAAAGGGTTAGAGTTTAGTCATCTCCATGTCCCCTCCTTTCACCTTCCCCCTCCTAAAAAAACAAAACTTGGAAGATATATTTAGTAAGAAAAAAAATGACTAGCATAATCATTTCTATAAAGTGTCTAATATAAAGTAGTTATTTGGAAAGCCTATCATTTTATATTTCATATGCTATGAAAGGCAGTATACTATAGTAGAAAGAATTTTCTAAGTTTAAGTTTCCTCATATATAAAAAGAGAATAATGAATAATACACTTGGAGGGTTACTGTTATGAAGATACTTTGTACATGTTGAGTACAATGCAAATGTGATTTATGGTTGTTGTGAAGAAGCTAAACGTCCTAATTCATTTCTAGAAAGCTTTCCCGTTGGAATGTAGAGCCTGACAGTCTGTAAAGTCCAGTGATTTACCTGAGGATGAATACAGCTAATTCCAGGGGGCTATGATCTTGAAGTTGACCACTAAATTGATCTCTTTTTGGCCATAAAAATTCAAGAAAATATGTAGTAAATTGTGGAAGAATTACAAAATGTATCCATGGAATAAATAGATAATAGAATAAATAGGTTGAGAAAATCACAGATCGTTATAAATCATAGATGGTATAAAGTAGCTATACAATTTAGTAAGTTATATTCAAGAAAGAATTGGCATCGCCAATATCTGTTACAACAATTATAGACATTTACATGTGGTTGGGATTCTTATTTAGGCAGTGATTAGATAGGAAGTCCACCGAAATCCTGTCAAATGCTGTAATTCCATGATTCTGCCCTTCTAAGACTGCAGAGTAATCATTTCAACTCTGTTCAGTGAGTAAGTTTAAATTTTTTTTTGTATGCCTTTACCACAAATTTAAAATTACAGATTGTTAGGGATTAAAAACATTTAAAACATGGAATATCAAGGCCAGAAAGGATTTGATAACAAAGAATGTTAAATCATACAACATATAATGTTGAATGGTATCTTTGGACAACAGAATATTAAAATTGGAAGGAAATATATAGACTATCTCAGTTTGAAGCAGGGCAGCATTATTTTATATTAATATTGACAACAGCTAACATTTATAGCATTTTAAGGTTTACAAAACACTTTAAAATATTTCATTTTATTCTTACAACAGCAGGTGCTGTTGTTCTCTCCCTTTTACTGAGGCACAGAAAGAGGCTAAGTGACTTGCCAGGTCACATAGCTATTAAATGTCTAAAGCTGGCTTTGAACTCAGACTTTCTGACTCAAAGTCCAGCCACCTATTCATTATACCAAGTAGCTGCCTCTATCTACTCTAATAGATGTAGTAAGAATTGTGCCTAGGGTTTATAAGATGAGGCCTTCTTTTGATCATTTTGAAAATTTATATGGTAAAAATGTTGCACAGGTCTTTTCTTCTCTCATATATATATGAATATACATGTTTGTTTATGCATTTATGCACACGTGGATGTACATACACGTGAATACACATAGATATGCATGAAAGAGATAGGGGGGATGGGGAATGGATCTCTGATTTTGTTGACTCAGGAAACTCCTGGATGAGGAGGATCTCTCAACTAATGCAGGTCTTCAACTCGCCTGCAAATTATAATCTTAGAGAATTGCTTAGAGTGCTGAGAGTTTAGGTGACTTATCCAAAGGCACAAAGGGAATATTTGTCAGATGAGGAAATTGAACTGAGATCTTCCTGGCTTCAAGGCTGACTCTCTACAGAGACAGACACAGAGACACAGAGACACACACAGTGTGTGTGTGTGTGTGTGTGTGTGTGTGTGTGTGTATGTACACCTTAATCTAGTACTGGCGTTTAGGATCTAGAATATCAGTGCTTGAAGAAGAAATTGGCCAATTTAATACATTCCTTTTACAGATAGAAGACTCGTGATTAAAAGATATCCAGTAGTTTTCCTTAGACTGAGCAGAAAGAGTTAGTAGGCCACCCATGTCAAATTCTGATCTTCTAAACCCCAGACCCATGCTCTGCACTTATATATCTGTCTCCCTCTCCTTCCTCTCTGCCCTGCCCCCCAATTCCCATTCCACTACCACTACTAAAGTTGTACTGTCTTAGTCTGTCAGAATAAAATGTGTTTTTATTTCAGATTTTTATTATATAACATTTATTAAATGATCTTATTTGACTCTTCTCTACTATAAACTTAGGTCCCAGAAAAGACCTTATTTTTGGTGCGTGTAAATGATGCCTTTAAAAAAAACAAAGGATTGGGAGGAAATGATAAAAAGAGAATTAAGATTATGGAGAAAATAATAGAAAAATCTGAAAATATTAATAGAGTCAAGAACAGAGTTAATATAGTTGAAGATAAAGTCATAGACAACACAGTGGAAATGAGGAAAAACAGAAAGTGATTCAATTGGTGGACAAACGATTTTTGCGGCAGAAAATGCAATGTGTTAATGAGCAGTAGAAAACTTGTTCAGATTCTCTCTGAGAATCACTTTATGATGGCACCTTACACCTATCAAACAAGCCCCCAAAATGTTTAAAATTATAAAATTCAGCACAGGTTCGGCTTCAGTGAAGAAACATGTTATTTTACAACATAATCCATGCTTGCAACTGTAACAGTCTATCATTCCCTCTGACCAGCCCAGGGATTCCATTGCTTGGACTTTATGGTAAGAATGCAGAGGAAAGGAAAAGGCCTATCTGAACAGTAGTATTTATTCCTTCTTTATTTTTAAGAGCAAAATATTGGACAGAGACTATTTACCTAAGAACTTAGAAATAACTGAATAAGATGATGCTATATTAATGTAATAGAATACCATTATACTGTACACAGTAATAAATATGAAGAAGGCAAAGAAGTATGGAAAGATTTAGATTTTATGCAAAGCAAGGGCTATAGAATAGGAGTGACATACAGTACGTATTAACGGCAACTACTAAGAATACACACATAAAGACAACAAAACATTATAACTACAAAGATAGATTTGGAAGGGCATAGAAAACAATTCATTACTATTTTGTTAACACTTACGTTACATTGCATATATCACATGTTACATACATATGTTATGTTATATTATATTATATTATGTTATTTTAAATTATTTTGTTACATTGTATTATATCATATTATGTTGTGGTGTTATATCATATTATACTATTATTTTTTCCTAGCCAAAATAAAAGTAGCTTAACTTTTAAATTTTATTTGGAACTTTGCAAAATAAATTGATTTCTAAAAATTTGTTAAGTGTTACAAAGTTTCTAGGAGAAAAATAGATCACTTTTTTTCGAGGACACATACACCTTTATATCTTGAAAGGAGCCTACCACTGGCCACTGCATACTGCTAACTAGTGACCAGCATTCCAACTAAAATATTCTAGTATTTAGCAGTACTACAATATTAACAGAAAAAAAAAATTAGATCATGTTAAACTCTATGTTTTCATTATTCCATGTGGAAGGCAAATATTCAGTCTAAGAAAAGGATTCTCCATTATATTAGACTTGTAGATATTTATATCTTTCTTGTATAATATAGTTGAGATATTTTTCAATTAGGTGTAATTATCACTTTTCTCCTGTTTGCCATCTAGTTTGTGATTTTGAACCATCTAGGAAGTCTTCTGTAGAATCCTGGATTCAGGATTTATGTTTTCAAATTGTAGGTTTCATGGTTTCAAATCATTTCTGCCCTGGTGCCATCCTAGTCCTGAGTTCAGAGAAAAATCTCCTTGATGAAAGTGAGATCAGCAACCCTCATCAGTCAGAGACCACCAGAAACTACCAAGTGTTACAAAGAGGTATCAAGGTGTTAATCAATCAGCAAGCCTTTGTTAAATGTCTGCGTGCCAGGAACTAGAATGTAATAATGAAAATGGCAAGAGCAGTGAAAAGGAGAACTATATAGAGAAAAATGAGAGTCACTATTTTGTGTCTGTAAATAAATCAAATTAT